>JAPFBL010000192.1:100000-764723 GCA_026182355.1 Hermatobates lingyangjiaoensis | reverse complement strand
ATACAAAAGGGGCTTCGTATATAAACGAATAGGCAGAAGCGAAGGAAATCGGACCCGAGATACGTAGGGCCATACGAAGTACTCGCAACGTTACCACGGTACAGAGCAGAGATATGGAGGATAGGAACGGACACCCTGAAACAAGAAATAGTTCATTTTCAGGAACTGCGACGGGTGAGAAGGAAAATCCCACCAATGGTGCAACGATATAGTGTAGTTATGTGTGTTTACCTTTGTTAATTTTGTTATTTTTGTTTTGTACAAATAATCATAGAAGTTCATCTTTTGTTATTTCTGTAATTTCTATAAACAATGTTAATTCAGTTACTTGTGTGGACGTCATTTTATTTTTGAATGTTAAAACATTATATTATTTCTTATGTTTAGAGTCAAGTTTTTTTGTTATTTTATGATATAACTCAGACACTTGTACGGAGAGCATTGTTGATAAGGACTGGGAGGGGGCAGTAATGCCGGCCCGCGAGAGACAGAGGGTTGAAGTCCGTATCAACATTGCCTCTCCTATAAACAGAAGGAGCTGACTAATAAACTCGATTCTTGTCTTCAATCACGTGCGAGCTAGTTTATTTAAATTCCTTTTTTTTAAAAACCTATTCATTACCCGGACACGCGTAATTATATAAATATATATATATAAATATAATTTTTGTGTGTGTGTGTGTGGGGGGTGGTGGGTTGTGGTTGTGTTTTTAAATTTTGATAGCAGGCTTTCCTGTACACAAATATTGTTAATAATAAGACCTCATTTGGCTGAAACTTGCTTTAGAGATTTCGTCCAATAACGGTTTTCATTCATTCTCATATTTATTAGTTTCATATTTCAAAATACTCCTTCAGTACTCCTTTCTGAAACTTTCAGCAAGTTTCAGCCAAATGTGGCCTTATTTTTAGCAATATATTCTTTTTTATACTCCCGGTATAACCGTGGTTTCCAACCTGTGGGGCGCGCCCCCCTAAGGGGGCCGAAGGGCTCCGGGGGGGGGGGGGGCAAGCCTTCATAAACAGAAAAATTACTTAGTTACTAAGTAATTTTTCTAAATACAATTACAAATTATTCAAATGCACTTTATTATGTTTTTATTTTATTACGTTTTGCGACATCATACTTGTGTGAATCAGGATTTAGTTCAGTTGCAGTTCTCAAAACAAAATACCGTTCTCGCTTAGTAATAGAAAAGGAATTACGGGTCTCAATTTCATCACATTCTCCAAGATTTGAGAAACCTGCTCAGAGAAGGAAGCGTAACCGCAGGGAACTTATTATTTAATGAAGGGGGGCGAGAATTCGAAAAGGTTGGAAACCACTGCGGTATAAGGTTCTATGTCTGAGTCAATTTTTGATATTCTCATATGCATTAAGCTCACCGTTATTGTGGTGAGGTGTTCCTCATGAATCATCCTGCTAATTTTCATAGTAGTTTTTTAGCCAAAAATAACTAATATGAGTTTTTTTAATGTTTTGAATACAGTTTCTACCCACGAGTATCTTGTACACAATTTTTTGTATTTGTTTTATGTGCTAGTTAAAATTCATTGCTAAATAAAGACTAATATGTTGTTAACCAATATAAGACAATTACTTACTATATTTTGTGAGTATATGCGTTCATGTATGTGTGATTCTGTTATATATGTATTTGTATTTGTATGTATGTATGTATGTATGTATATGTATATGTATGTATATGTATTTGTGTATAACTGAAAACATTTCTTTTTCTTTAAAATCTTAGTTTTATGAAATTATTAGAAAAGATAATCTTATTTACAGAAGTGGTTTTTGAGGATTTTGGACATAAAAATTCAACTCCTAATTTTATGCCGACGTTTTACCAAAAGTTGTTTGGCATTTTCAAGGCTTGTTTTTAAGGAAACACTATTTACCGGTCCATGCTTTTATCTAGCAGCATTATAACAGATACGAATAACAACGATAATTTTATTCCGATATATAAATGACAGGAGCAAAAAAAAAAAAAATCGTTTCATGGAAGAAAATTTTACCGGAGTGCTAATTTCAAATTGAAACTTCATAATTTCACTCTGTCAATATTAAAATGAAATGTGACCCTGAAAGCTGTTGTTTATTCATAGATGTGTCCTGAGATAAAAAAGTTTTTACTTAAAGTTAAAACAATTTTAACTTCCATCCTGAGGTAATGATATTTCTTACATTATTTGTTACCTAGTAGTAAGTAAGTTATGAAGTTTGTCCTTAGAGATTTCTTTCATTCATGTGTAGATGATGGACAAAGTTGGTAACACTGCGTAATAGAGGGTTAGTAAGATGTGTACAAAGATAAGTAGTTTTGCGTGTTGGCTGTAAAAGGGAGGGGTTAGATATTAAAGTGGATGTAGTTTCGGTTTGAAGAAGTAGGCAATTAATAGAAGGAGTCCAAGTGGGAGACGGGAGCAGGGAGTTAGAGGAGCCGGGGACAATGCAGCATTATAGCCTAATAGCTGGATTAGTTATGAAAGGATTCAACGATAACAATCCAACTTGGACAATGATTATACATCTTGGGTAAAACTTGGCCGCTGGCCCGTAAATTAGCAAGAGAGTGGAGGGGGGGGGGACTTCTTGGCCAGCATGTTTGCTTTATTGGCCCCAGTTACAATGCAGTCTCTCTTGCCTTATTATTGGAGAACTAACTATTGACCTCGTACTGCCGTCGACTCTACGGCCCCTCTTCATTCCATTATCGCTTCTCCAGTGTCTAATCAAATCTGAACAGGTAGAAGCAATACCAGAGCAATTACTTAGCTTAAAGGGCAACTAAATAGCATTTACTTAGCAATTACATCAAATATTACACATTTTATAAAAACTGATTACAGTAATCTATATAAAAGAGGTTAAATATTGAAGAATTAAATTAGTTTATACATATGGCGCATCCCTATTCAGTTTACTTAACCAAATGTAAGCACAATTAATTAAAATCATCAGAATAGCTGATGTTATAAAGTCAAACTGGTTATATACCAAACCAGTTACACATAGCATTCTACAACTGTAGTGAATTACACAGTTGTGTAATTCTACAACTAAAACTTTGTGAATTTAGATTTGCTGAAATTTATATTTTCACTAAAAAAGTAATTGCAATAGAATTTTCAAAATTTAACGTAGTAGGATTTTTTCCATGAACTTGGCTCTACTAGTCCACGTGAAAGACATTTTTTTTCGTTTTCTCTTCTAGTTGTTTCTAATGGTAGAAAATCGTTTAAAATATCAACTGTAATATGTGTCCTTCCAATGAATGTTGTGTAACTTTCTTATATCTTTATATAATTAATATTAGAAATAGAAAAAACCGTCATACCTCGTAAGTTGATATCGGAGACGTTGGAGCGCTTTCGGATCTTGTCCATCTTCGTTCGTAGTTTGCGAACGAAGATGGATAAGATCCGAAAGCGCTCCAACGTCTCCGATATCAACTTACGAGGTATGACGGTTTTTTCTATTTCTAATATTAATCATACTAACCTCAGTGGTAATAACAATATTCATTATCTTTATATAAGTTACCATTTATTAAACATGTTGTACAACATTCAATGATCAAACCACAATAAGAAATGGGGGAAAAAAAGACTTATCTTTCAATAGTAACAAGCGATCTTCGTCACAGTCAAAAACCCAACTAAAACATAGATGCATAAACATCATGGTGAGGGGTTGAGAGGACTGGGAGGGAGGAGTAGTATTTTAAAAGGGATCTAAAATACAGAAAAGGGGCAATAGTCGAGGGAGAGATGTTTGGGAAAATAAATGAGTACAGTAAGAAAAAGTAAAAAACTATCAGTTAGCTGTCAACCCTCCTAGAAGAGGATGTTACCCTCTTTAAGACTGAGTCAAGTTTGAACGAACCGTTACTAATGTTTATAATATTCGATCTATTAAATTTAATTAGAGACGATTCAATAACATTTCTTAACAACACAGATTTGTCATAGGTAATACATTTAGCTCCGGTCCAATCAATATGATGATTTACATTTTTTATATGCAAGAATAAGGCGCTACTTTCTTCCTGTCTATTTACGTTGTATTGGTGTTGTTTTACACATGTCATTAATGATTTACCAGTTTGACCAATATAAATCTTATGGCAAATTTGGCACGGGATTTTATAAATACCTCCGGACTCCAATTTCCTGTGAAAGCTATATAGCATATCATTTGATTTATTGTTGAGTGGAAATAATTATTTACACAATTATTTGTTTGTATTGGAGCTTATAAAAGTGTAGTATATAGACGAGTATATGGTACAATCACGCATTATTTCTTTCAGTTATCTAGCCACAAATTAAACTTGAAAGCTTACGTTCCAGGATTGTTTAAAAACTTCATTCATAAGTTTTATATGAACTTTTATTCTTTGAAAACAGGTACCGTCTTTTTACGAAAATAAGACACTACCTTACTCTATTTTTAGGTCAAAATCCGTTCTTGGGTTTATTCTCGGAGGAGGGCTTTAAGTACATTAAGTAGACTTACATATTTTTGTTTAATATTTATTTTTAGAAATTTATTCGATAACAGTCATGTCATCTTCTGAAACATCATCATAAATTATCAAAATTTTGAATTCCGTTCTGAATCTCTCATGTCTTGCAATATAGCTGAGGTTAAATTAATACTTCTTGTCTAAGTAGCCTCCTTGAAACGAACTTCAGAGGTAAACAAGGAATTTCTTGGAATATTTTGTTCTAAATAATTCACTGAAATATTACGACAGCTTTAAATACCTTCTACATTCAACAGCAATTTTTTAACTAATTATATTTTCCACATTATCTTAACTAGCGCCTATTTTCAGGGGAGGGCTTATGGTCCAAAACGTCCCGAAAATCACTGCTAGGACTTATTTTCGGGGGATGTCTTATTTTCGGAAAAAGACGGTAAGTATTACCTTAGCGTTTAGAATAAATAAGTTTAGCAATAGATTTCTTAAAAAAAAAAGTTATTCTAATAAATACTAAATTCACAATGAAAAGAGCATGTGATCACTAATTATTATCATTTGACTGTATTGTGATCGGGTAGAAAGATGTGTCACTCTAAAACAGAGATTCTTAACCTTTTGGGGGTACCGAACCCCACCAGTTTCATAAGCGCATTCACTAAACCCTTCTTTAGTGAAAAAGAAAAATGATTTTTTTTTTTAAAATTCAAGTCATATCATATAGGCGAATGTTTTTTTTACTGGTGCGCAAAATGAACCGTGTATGAATATCACTTTGCTCAAAGAACAAAACCAATACAGTACAGTATGAAATCACAACAAATTACGTACGTGGAAATCAGTGTGACTTCTGCTCTTGACCTCCTTGGCGGAGGCTCCGCCGAACTCCTGAGACCAACTCTTCGAACTCCCAGAGTTCGATCGAAAGAAAGCTTTGGCCTTAAGAGATGTCCAGCTCTAACCACATTTTTGATTTAACTGATTAAGAAAAAACTTAAACTTAAGAATAAAAGTAAAATCACCCATTTGATTCATCCTATCTATAAACAATGTATTTTGAAGAATCATAAAGCCAAATATAATTAGTTTCTGTTAACTAATTATTTTGACTAATTATAAATGCTATTGACTGTTCTAGGCTCTGAAGTTGTATAATGAAATTTTGTTTGAAGTTTCATGTAAAGTAAAAGTAAATTTTAATAAAATTACTAATACGATTTGATTTAAGAAATAATGCAAAAAAAATTTTAAGAGAAAAGTAAAAGATCAAGATGAAGTAGGATATAAGTTACAAACTTGTCGAAAAAATTACCATTTGCACTTTTTGCAGCAAAAAAAAAATGGAAAGAGTAGAAAGGAAAATTGAAAAAGAAATTCATTGGTAATAATTTGTGATTTGATCAAAAGAATGGTTAAGTTATTGACGATTGATGTAAATCATTGAAGGAAATGCTAAGTAGAAGACGTGTGAAAGAGACGAAAGGTCTGAGAATTGGCGATAAGAGTATGTGGAAGCAGTAAAGAAAGGGATGATCCTAGGGCACGTTCGCGACACCCTTAGCCCTCACTTGTGTTAGCACTAGTGGCTTAGCTTAGTGATAAACTTTCAACTACATTAGAGTTACTTATTGAGTATTATTTTGTTTTATAGCTGATTCAATGAAACTGATGACCAATAACTAATGGAATAAAACCTGTCTGAAAATTGTTGTGTACATAAAATGAAAAACTACCATTCGGATCAATATTCTATTTTGATGAAAAAATGAGTTTCAGCATGTGGGCTTCCTTTATCTTTTTTCGAAACAATCCTTCCACTCCAATCAATCACTGTTCAAAGAAATAAGCAAATAATCCTTACATTTTCAAACAACCACAGGACTTACTTTTAATAAAAGACAAAGAATTAAAGAATTAGAAAAGTCATTGCTAGGCAAGACACCATTGGAAATCATTACAATGACTAACAACCTATCTAGAATAGTTAAAAACTAACATAATTCTTCTCCTTTAAATCCACATAACCAAATTTATAACTATATATTACCTTGAAACTTCTTATAATTTCACACTGGGTTAAATGGATAATACAAAGTATCTACACAAAAGAAGTTTTTTAAATTTAAAATGCGTATTTCGAACAGTTCGTGTTCATCGTTAGGTAAACTTCTACAATATAAATTATAAATTAAAAGTTTCACCGGAATATCGGTTTTTAAATATTTAAAAATAAACCGGAATTATATACACTAACATGAAAAAATGTAAAATGAATGACATACCTAATGGAAAGAGCGGGGGACCGACAATCGTTGAAGGTTCACTGAAGAAATTTAGGATTCCAAGGAGTGCTAATTACAAATTGCAAATTCTACGACAAGACCCCTCTGATTGGAAAAATGTAACTCTAGGAACATCTGAAGAAGCCCATATTTGCCAATTGAGTGTGCGTAATGCACCTGGCCTTAATCTAAAAAAAAGCGTACTTTAATAAGTTCATTTTCTTTGCATTTACTTTTTTTTTTAATATTAATTAAGGATTTGTTTATTGTTTTATTTTCAATTTTTGTTAAAGCTGAGGCCTTGTACTTATGTATCACATCCTATGCTAATTCCTCAGTTTTCTAATTATTTATTATTTTTTTCTTATTCCTATCCTATATTTAATTTTTAATTGATTTCTGTTTACCTCTTCTTTGTGACTGTGCATACTGTAACAATTCTGGAGTTTCCAATCGCCTCTGCACTATTGGGCTTAGTTTCCCTTTTTTATCTCTCCTGATGATGATTCAAATCAAAAATCGGAGACTGTAAGTATTTGTTTTTAATGTATATAAATTATAATATATGCTAAGAGTATATACTTCGTATTATTCTGAGGTAAAATGGATAAACCAACAAAAGTCTCCACACAAATGAAGTTTTATTCAACGCGTTTCGAACACTTTGTGTTCATCATCAGGAAGACACTATAATACAAATTATATCTAATTAGTTACAAAAATTAGAGTGAAATAATAAAATTCAATTAAGAGAATTCAAGACATACCCAAGGATGTGGTACTGACGGGTTAATACTTTGTATTAACTTTGTGAATCACTTAGTTTTGTAGCACTTCTACAATATTAATTATTGATTAAGACTGCCGATTGCAGAAGTTGACTTGTAGTGTTTGTATCCTTTCTGCTATGACTTTTATGTTTAAGTTATATATTAATTATACAGAAATATCACAATGAATACACGTAACTCTAAATCCAAACAAATCACAACGAAAAAAAAATCGCTGCAAACTTTAAGAGGTTGAGTAACTCACAATTATACCAATCATAATTGTAAATAATATTATAATGTATAATGTTACAGGGGGTACATATATTTTTTAAAACTAGATTAGTACTTTTTGTTTTATATTTCCCAGGATGTAATAACTTTGATTAGTTATATTTGACCCATTGTTCTCATTTACTCCTTCTTTTTAAAGTGTCGAAATATTTTGTCCTCAACTAATCTGAAATATGCAAATAAGAAGCTGATAGCCAAGAGAAGTGGTCGAATTAAGGATTCAAGAGAAATTTATACTTGGAGAGAATTAGACCTCAAAGGATTAAGTTTGGGTAATTATCGAATGAGATAGAAATATATATCTTTCTTAATGGTCGGCTTAGGTGGATTATGTGGGCAAAGGAATTGATTGTAATTGCCGTAACGTATGACCTAGCAGAGGCAGCTTGAGAGAAAAAACAAGAAATTCAAAATATATATGCCCTAATTAAAATTGCCCCAAACAATAAAGAAAGCTAAAGTTTTGTTTTTATTTTCCCTAGAGCTACAGACGAACTAAGATATTATGTTAATTCATTCGAAAAAATTTAAGATGTACCATTTTTTAAAGACTAAAAATTTATAGATATTTCATTAATTATTGCAATGAACAAATATAAATACACTTATATATATAAAGTTCAATTTTATATATGTGATGCGGAAGTTTTAGAGAAAGTCGGACAAATAAACTATTGTTAGTTTTTATTAAACTATACAATTGATTAATAGTCCTTTCCTTAATTTACAATGAAAACACTAACTATGATACACTGTCCATTCACAAGTGATGTCAAGACAACCAGCTGTGCAATCACAGGTCAGCCAACCAGGCAGTCCTTAGAGCAAAAGATTCAAATTTACATCTTCCTCCCCCGGTGACTCTTTTTCTTCAGATAAAGAGTAAGGCACCAACTTGCTTGCATGAAACAAATTTGCTTCTTTGCGTTTCTTTCTGCACCTAACCTCATAAATAGATTTGGACACCCTCTGCGTAATTCTGAATGGACCACTTCGTACTTCATCTAATTTATTGCGGTTTAATTTATTTCCGTTTGAAATATATACTAAATCACCTTCTTTAAACTCCTGATCTTTCCTATTGTGGTCCACCCTTACTTTATTTTTATGAAAGTTCTTCTTCGAGTTTATTAATGCCTGTGCCCTTGCCTCATTTATGTCCTGGCTTGTAGATTGCAATGATACAGGTACAATTTCAGATCTTTGTCCAAAGAGTAGGAAGGCTGGTGAAAATTTTGTTGATGTATGAATGGTGTTATTATATTCTTCCACACATAATTTAGCAATAATTGTCCAAGGTCGGTTCTGATATTTGTTTTCATTTATTTCACAGCGGACTCTATTCACGAGCGTTTGGTTCAGACGCTCGTTTAAGCCATTCGACTGAGGGTTATCCACTGCTGTAAAAATCAATTGGATATTTTTGTGTTTTATGTATTGTTTAAATTTTGAAGAATTCAATCCGCTATATTGGTCAACCATTAACATTTTAACATTATTATTTTTAACAATAGGCTCTATCAACTTTATAAAATCATATGCTGTTTGTATACTTGATGTTCTAATCCACGCATAGCGGGTGAAATGATCCACAAGTAGATGCATATATCTCTTGGGTGATCGGTTGCCACCAAAACCTCCGATGGTGTCTATAGACATTATTTCATAAGGATATGTTGCGGGACCTAATTTTGATAATAGTCCAATCGCCCGTGAAGATCTTGTTTTATTTTTTATACAAACTTCACATTCTCTGCAAAACTTTTGAATTTGTTTGTCCATATCTTTAAAATAGAAAAGTGGTCTTAATTTTTCAGCTATTTTATTACTACCTATATGACCATAATATTGATGAACTTTAAGAATTAATTTTAAGCCAAATGTGGTTGATACATATATTCTCTTCCGATTGCGTACAAATTTATAGTTAATATCTCCTTCTTTCAAAATGTGTTTTTCTTTTGATATTTCTTGTTTTATGGTTTTCTGATCATTTCTGATTTCTTCCAGTTCAATCATATTAACTATCTTCAAACAGTTTTCACTGCTTTTAAAACATTCAAGGACTGGGTTTCTAGATAAAGAGTCGGCTTCTATATTCTCTTTTCCTTCCTTGTAAACTATTTTAAAGTTAAATTGAGATAGATATAAAATCATATCTCCCAATGCTTCATCTGTTCTGGATTTTGAGCGCAAATTAATTAAGGGTTTATGATCAGACATTACTGTAAATGACTTTCCGATCAAATAATATTGCCAATATAAAATTGCTTCCTTTATTGCTAAGCATTCCAGAAACATGATCTCCTTTTTTGTTTGAGACGGAGTGAGTTTCTTTGAAAAATATCCAACTGGATGTAATATGCCGTCTTCTTGTTTTTGTTTTAGAACTGCACCAATGCCTAAACGACTTGCATCTACTTCTATCACAATATCCTTATCTTTGTCGAAAATGGCCAGAATCGGATTCGAGCATAAATACCTTTTTATGTCTTCAAAACAATTTTCACACTCTTTTGTCCATTTAAACTTCCAATCTTTTTTTAATAAGCCGTGTAAAGGAGCTAATTTCTGTGTACAATGTTCTATAAATTTATGATAAAAATTAATTTTACCTAATAATTGACGAACCATTTTTTTGTTCGTAGGACGTTGAAATTTTTTTATAGCCACAAGATTATCATTAATTGGACTTACTGTACCATTTGCTATAACGTGGCCTAAAAACTGCACGGAATGTTTAGCGAATGCACATTTTTTTAACTTCAATTTAAAACCTTCCTTTATAATCGCATCCAGAAATAATTTTATGTGACTCAGATGTTCTTCGAATGTTTTTGAAGCAATCAAGATATCGTCGATATAATTTACGCAATACTGCTCCATATTATATCTTCTTATAACGTTTGCCAAAATTCTTTGGAAAATAGCTGGCGCATTTTTGAAACCAAATGGCAGCACGTTCCATTGCCAATGCCCCCTTTGAGTGATGAATGCAGTTTTTTTCTTATCTTTCATTCTTATTGGTATGGACCAAAATGCAGAGTTAATATCCAGCACCGTGAACCATTTACAACTACCCACATTCACTATCAAATCCTCAATCCTGGGGAATGGTTGTGCTTCGGGAACAACTATTTTATTAAGTTCCCTAAAATCCACACAAAGACGAGTTCTTCTACCATCTTCCTTTTTGAAAGCCAATGTTACTGGCGAAGCAAAAGGGGAATCCGACTCTTCTATAAGTCCTGCTTCTAGTAATTTAGAAATCTGATATTCTATTTCTTCCTGATCAGTCAATGAACATCTGTATGGCTTTTTTGAAATATATTTTTCTTCTTTTAGCTTAATGCAGGCTTCGCTAGATTTAATTGAACCTACATCAAATTTATTCTTAGCGAAACAAGAATAATATTCTTTAACTATTTTAAAAATTTTCTGTCTTCTATCCAAATCTAAATGTTCTAAATTTGTCTGAAGATCATGAAAATCTAAACTAACATTTAAATTCAAGTTATTTCTATTTTCTGATTCAAGTTCAACCTCTACTGTTTTGTCCAATACTTTTTGTTTTATTTTTAAATTTTCATCTTGTATCAGACGAAACTTTTTTATCGCATCTAATCCTAGTAGTAAATCATAATTAAAGTCACTATTTTTTACCACTAATAGGTCTAATGTATCCTCTATTTCTCCAATTTTCAACTGTATTGTTGCCCGGGATTCACTAAAATTTACACCACAAATACTTTTTAAAGCACTTCTGTTAGCTTTTAATTTAGATTTCAAGGTATTTACCAGTTTCTCATTAATGAGAGAACACGTTGAACCATTGTCATAAACAGCCTTGATCATCTTTTTTCTATCTACAATGACTTTAATTTTAATTAGTGAACAAGGTGCAGATTTTCCCGGGCTTCTTAGTTTTTTTCTTCACAAGTTTTGTAGAACTCCATGTTATAGAGTTCATTTTCAATCTCATTGTTTTGTTCTATTAAGTTTACCTGCTGTTTTGGCAAGGTTTTATTCCTACAAAGTTGAATTGGATGGAAACGATTCTTGAAGCCATGTGATACACATATAATGCAAGGCTTCTTTACAGGATCCATTTGTTTTCCATAGGTTTTATTACCAGGCTCCATTCGCCCTTTTTCTAGAATTTTTCGTTTGAAAACATATCTTTCATTTATATTTTTTAGTTCTCGAATGAGCCCATCGATATTTACAATTGTATCTCGGTCTAACTCATCTTGGACCTCTAATGGTAAATTATAAACTATTTCGTAAATTCTGAACATTTCAGACATATTTCGGTCCGCCTCAAGAAGAAGTCGTTCTTTCGTGACAGCATATTCTATCAATGAGCCAGAGATATACCTAAAACCAAATGCTTTTCGAATAGGAGACCAACCCTTTTTACTATAAAATAATATAAAAGACTGTTTCCATGATTGCCAGTCTGAACAAGAAAATTTCATTATGTTAGCATCATACCATTCTTTAACCTTTCCCTCTAAGAAAATTTTTAAAACTTCCACTTTCAGTGTTCCTTCTTTGATATTAAATCTATTGCATTCTTTTTCGAATTGATCCATCCATGTGACTGCATTAAGTTTTCCATCAAATTTTCTTATTACAAATTTATGTTCAATTTCATTTAAGTTTATTTTATTCTGATTATCCACTCGCAACTCTAATTCTCTAATTCGATTCATTAAAAAAATTTCATTAGGATTAGATTGACTGCACTCTTCTGGTGATAATTCTTCCAAATAGTAATCATTTATTCGAAAATTACCATCGTCATCAAGATATTTCTTTTTAAGATTTGCATTTAAAGCTATAGCAATTTTTCTATAACCTCCAATATTTTTTATGGATTTCATGCTGCTTATAATTGTCTTGTTAGCCATTAACTCCTGATGACCAGAAATATCTCCCAATTCTTGAGGAACTAGAAACCACACACATTTATCCAAAGATAAAGCTAATAATTCATATTTACCTTCATTTTTTTTCACAACGTGAAAGTGAATTTTCTGTTCCTCAGTCATTGCAGCAGTTGAACGATTAATCAATTTGTGATGCGGAAGTTTTAGAGAAAGTCGGATAAATAAACTATTGTTAGTTTTTATTAAACTATACAATTGATTAATAGTCCTTTCCTTAATTTACAATGAAAACACTAACTATGATACACTGTCCATTCACAAGTGATGTCAAGACAACCAGCTGTGCAATCACAGGTCAGCCAACCAGGCAGTCCTTAGAGCAAAAGATTCAAATTTACATATATATAAGTTTCATACGTCTCTATGTAGAAAAGAAACATAGAGAAATTAAAAACACACATTGCAGTCTCTAATGTTTTGTTTGACCCGCCATTAGAAGAGATAAGAGAGTGGCGGGTCAAACAAAACATTAGAGACTGTAAAAGTGTGTATCTTTATTGAACTTTTGAAATTCACAATTCAAGCAATTAACCTATATCTATCATAGCAAGAGAAGTTATACTCATTCCTAAGTACAAGCATGCGCAGGTTTATGTAATTGTAAACATTTCATTACAATGAAATTACCCAACCAGTGACTCCGTCGTTTTTAAACCAAAGCTTACTAAAATTGTTTACTAGAAATATCAGATATATATAAAGATGGGGATAAAATAATGAAACTATAACTCTGTTGGAATTATTGGATATATTTAAATCGATGTAAAAAAATAATTAAAATAGAATAGAACGATATTTACTGAACAGTGTTGAAGAATATTTAAATGAAGAAAGAAGGGCAACTTTTAACTAGAAGAAAGGAAAATATGTAGGTAATTGCAAAACTAACTGGGGATGGTTTATCTAAATGGACATTTCAATTTCGTAGCAGACTGGGGAGAAGAGTTTAATTTAGTGGCTCGAGGTGAAGGAAAGGGCAGGAGAGCGTAGATAATGATAAAACCCAAGGGTTTCTTTCGGATTTAAAGTTGTTTCGGACATTAGAGAACCAGTTGGAAGTCAGAAAAGAGGGTTTTTTGGAGGGAGTGTAAAAAAAGTTACCGTTTGAATTTATTTATCAGGATCTGGGCAAGGGAATACATCATGGGTTATCTGAAGCTGGGACAATTGAAAAAGTTGCCTCTGAATTCAAGTTGTGTTTGACCATCTATTAGACAAGTTGTTTATCGCCGTCTGTTTGTGCCTCACTGGGCCAAATTAAAAGCTTCCACAAACGTCACTCTCTTCACAGATTTATGACTAGGGGAAAAAAAAACAATAATTGAAAAATGTGTCACTCGTCGCTGCTATAAAACAGACTGTATCAACGAAAATTGGATTTTTGTATAAATCATGCCGCTTCACCACCCACTCGCAGGGCCTGCCTCATCCGTTTGGGATTATAATGAAACCATTTTGTGATGATCCGATAATAAATGGGATTTAGGACGGTTGGTGTTAGTCACAAACAGAGCGCGAGTGATTTTTGTCATGTAATCCTAAAACTGCACGACTCCCACCCTCCAACTACCGCACCCTCATTTTCTGCTAAAAACACCCTTCCAATAGACGCAAATATTCCGATATATCACCTTGTTTTCCCTGGAATTGGCCTTATTGCCAAATGTATATCATCGTACTCGTCTCTCATTTTAGACTTTGACCGTGATTCATAAATACGACTAGGTGTTCTCAAATCGACCAGTATATCTGCAAATCTCATCACAGTTACACATCCAGGAACGACAAGAATCATTACAGGTGACTTTTAATCACAAAAAAGTAATCATTTTATTTAAAAATTTACTTTATTTAGGTAACATAACTGATAATAAAAAACTAAATATTTAGACCGTCAAACCGATAAAAAATTGACTTGTTCATTCCAGTCGCTCTGAGTTATTTGATTGATTCTCCCTCTCTTTCTTCCTAATCTACTTTGTTTCATTGCCATTTTACAATTTAACTACCAATTTTATCCCCTTTATATCTCTTAATGTCCATTTACCTATAGATGTAATTCTATCTCATTTCTTCTTTTAATGACATTTAAATTTAATTTTCTTCATTATTTTTCTATTTTCTTGTATTTATATTTCTTTTTTCATATAGTTTTCTAACTTTTAGTCAGTTATGGATTCTTATTATGACAATTATGATGAAGTGTAGTCATGTGATCACTAGATTAAAAAATATGTTAGTAGCAGAAAATCGTTTGATTTTCAAGTGAAAGAAAATCGAATATTTCATTGATTTATATTTCCTGTTTAAGTATTAAGTTTACAGCTTATAGTCATTCTTCTATTTCTATCTATTTATGAAAAAAACTTATTAACAGGGTCGTTTACTTGTAAATTATGAAGTAAGTCTGCAAGTAAAAGAAGGTTATTTTGAAAACCAAGTGTTTTAAACATTCAGTGTTTTGTTTCAGGTTTATTTGCTTGCAATGCAAAAGAGTAAATGAGAAGAAACCTCTCAACACGTTTATGGAAATGAGCCTAAAGAGAAATAGTACGTGTCTCAAACTTGTTACAGTCATAATAAGGCCTTGCTTGTGTGTTGCTTTGTCTATGCTTCAAACTATGAGTAATTACCACACAGTAATTGACTGAACAATTAAGAGAACTTTTAACTAAAATTATATTTTCAGTCATACGTTTAAAAATATAAAAAGGTTTCACATAAACACGTGAAATAACAATCAATGATCAAACCACAATAAGAAATGGGAAAACAAGACTAAGATCTTTCAACCGTAACAAGCGGTCTTCGTCAGAGTCAAAAACCCAACTGAACTAACGAGGCAAAATTACAAGTAAATTTAAATTTATTCAAAATAAATAATAAAATGAAAAGTACTAAAATTCATAATACTAAACAACCAATGTATTATATTATGGGTCAATAACATAACAGAATAATAAATAAGTTATATTATACGTTCATGTCGTATTTTGTATCAGTGGAAGTTTAATCTCCTTAACAACAAATGTTGCTGGACTTTTTGAGCGTTACCTGGTCAAAAACTCAGCTCAGTATTTCAGACCAAAGTTTTTGGCCAGATAATTCTCAAAAAGTCCAGCAACATTGGTTGTTAAGGAGATTAAACTTCCACTGATACAAAATACGACATTAAAGTATAATATAACTTATTTATTAATCTGTTATGTTATTGACCCATTACTAAAATGGGTAACAAATGAGTTAAACTTCCCGCTTCTACAGCAGGACCAATGTTATTATATAATTTAATAGTGTACAATCAAATGAGAGTTTATTAGGTTCCTAAGTAAAAAGAGTTTGATTGCAAAACTTGCTTGATTAGATTACCTGAATAACTGGAGGGTAAAAGTCAAAACTTTGAGCAATTGTGGCAGGCCAATTTACTGCTTTTACAGGTTGTTATACTTTCACAGATGATGTCACGAAGAAATATTTCATAATTGATAGTGAATGCGTGTTTACAGATTTCTTCTAAAGTAAATTATTTTTAAAATAAAAAATGTTTAAAATATTTTGCCAATAATTTTCTATAGCATTTATAATTTTAAAAGATTTACAGATAGACAGAATATAAAAAATCAACCAGAATGAACCCATCAAGACGTAAGTAATAAAATCACATTGGTTTATTAGTTGAATACAAACTAAGGGTACAGCTCTTTTATGTGGTTAACAAAAGTGTTAAACCTACTTTTTATAATATACATACTAACGATCTTTTTGTATATATTAACTAATATCAAATATTATTTTTTTTAAGAAAAATTTGGTTAGAGAAACTTTTGAGAAAATGAGATTACCGGTTAACTTGTTTTTTGGCCATTTTTATAGATGGTTATAAACAAGGCTGCAACATCTTTGGGAATTTGAAAGAAAGTGTAACTGGTAAATATATATTATTTGGTCATTTTTATAGATGGACAAAACAAGGCTGCAACATCTTTGGAATTTGAAAGAAAGTGTAACTGGTAAATATATATTATTTGGTCAATTTTATAGATGGACAAAACAAGGCTGCAAGATCTTTGGGAATTTGAAAGAAAGTATAACTGGTAAATATATAATTTGGCCATTTTTATAGATGGACATAAACAAGGCTGCAACATCTTTGGAATTTGAAAGAAAGTGTAACTGGTAAATATATATTATTTGGTCATTTTTATAGATGGACATAAACAAGGCTGCAACATCTTTTGAATTTGAAAGAAAGTGTAACTGGTAAATATATATTATTTGGTCATTTTTATAGATGGACATAAACAAGGCTGCAACATCTTTGGGAATTTGAAAGAAAGTGTAACTGGTAAATATATATTATTTGGCCATTTTTATAGATGGACATAAACAAGGCTGCAACATCTTTGGGAATTTGAAAGAAAGTGTAACTGGTAAATATATATTATTTGGCCATTTTTATAGATAGACATAAACAAGGCTGCAACATCTCTTTGGGAATTTGAAAGAAAGTGTAACTGGTAAATACATATTATTTGGCCATTTTTATAGATGGACATAAACAAGGCTGCAACATCTTTGGGAATTTGAAAGAAAGTGTAACTGGTAAATATTAAATATATATTATTTGTATTAAGTATATATTAAGGTTTTTTTTTTAAGTATTGGAAGTTGAATGTTTGTAGAAGTGAGACGAGATTTAGCAGGCAAAGTAGGGAGAGTTACAATAGAGGCTTGCCTTTAATGAGGGAGGAATGTGAAGAGGACCACCTGGAGGCCTCTGGAGACCCCGATGAATATTTAGGCATTTGGTTAGGGCAGTGACATTTAGGCCTGTTCTCGCAGATTGATGAAAGCCCTCGTCATGCTCTCTCTCTTACTCTCCATACTACACTCGCCCAATTAGCCACTGATCGTTATTCCCGCCGATAAATCTTTAGCCTCCCATTACCGTTCATCTTACTCCACTCTCTGCCTCCCCACGCCTGTTCTGATGAATACCCAAAGTCCACGACTGTTTAAGTCACCAACACTACAACAATTTATGGGCTCACTCTCAATACTCCCTTTATCCTATGAATAAATGGCCTAAGTATGCTAATACTATTTCCCCTTCTCTTCCTATATATGCTTTGTTCCAAATCCCGATACCTACTAACTAATATTCTATACTTCATGACTAAAGAAAAAAAGAGAAGTCATTATGCAGATAAAATAGCATAATCATTGACTGCATGTGGTCATTCTTGTAATGAGCAAAAGCAATATAAAGAAATTGATGCTAAAAACAGCACAACCTTTCATGTGCCACACTATGTTAGAGTGTTACTGACAATTTTCAAATGCTTTATAAGAAAGAGTTGTTCCAGAAGAGTTATGGACAATTCCAGATGTTTTAATGAAGGAGATACACTTAAGAGTTTTTTAATCGACTCTGGTTATACTGAAAGTAACTACTCGTGTAGAGACGTCTATTCAAGTAGCGTACTCACTGTTGAGTATTGCCTTCCCCAAGATTGATGCTATCAAGAGGGCTGTACTCATCGAGTACAGTAGAGGGATCTACTTCTTTGGGGCACTAATATCTCATGACACGCATGTTTTCAAAACTATACTATTTAGTTTCGCCCCAAATGGGGCCATGCAGCTATATCCAGAGGGTGGATTGACTTATATATAACTACAGGTTCTTTGAACCAGGAGCAAAAAAGGTCACTGACTTTACCTGTAGCAGAGCAGGTTCAGTAGGACCTTTGGTCCGGAGTTTGATCCAATACTCTTAAAAAAAAGTCAGCACTACGGGTGGCGGTTGTTCATGGAGGGGTTCTCTCTCCATCCCGAGAACTTAGGTTGGACTACCTTACCTATAGCTGAGCAGGTTCAGTAGGACCTTTGGTCCGGAGTTTGATCCAATACTCTTAAAAAAAAGTCGGCACTAGGGGTTGCGGGAGTCCATGGAGGGGTTCTCTCTCCATCCCGAGAACTTAGGTTGGACTACCTTACCTATAGCTGAGCAGGTTCAGTAGGACCTTTGGTCCGGAGTTTGATCCAATACTCTTAAAAAAAAGTCAGCACTACGGGTGGCGGTTGTTCATGGAGGGGTTCTCTCTCCATCCCGACAACTTAGGTTGGACTACCTTACCTATAGCTGAGCAGGTTCAGTAGGACCTTTGGTCCGGAGTTTGATCCAATACTCTTAAAAAAAAGTCAGCACTACGGGTGGCGGTTGTTCATGGAGGGGTTCTCTCTCCATCCCGAGAACTTAGGTTGGACTACCTTACCTATAGCTGAGCAGGTTCAGTAGGACCTTTGGTCCAGAGTTTGATCCAATACTCTTAAAAAAAAGTCGGCACTACGGGTTGCGGGAGTCCATGGAGGGGTTCTCTCTCCATCCCGAGAACTTAGGTTGGACTACCTTACCTATAGCTGAGCAGGTTCAGTAGGACCTTTGGTCCAGAGTTTGATCCAATACTCTTAAAAAAAAGTCGGCACTACGGGTTGCGGGAGTCCATGGAGGGGTTCTCTCTCCATCCCGACAACTTAGGTTGGACTCAGTGGCTGCTGGTTCTTACCCAAGTTGCATATTCTCTTGTGGTCGCTGTGTCAGGAGCACTTACTTCTCGGGATGATGCCTGCTTAGCATCCAGGGGAGCTAGAGACCCCAAATTCTTACCAGTGGGAACGGGTCTTTAACTCAGCTGATTGGACTAACAACTGGTACTTGTCTGGCAGAGGCTTGGACTCTTGACGGGATCTCAGAGTGGGGACAACTAGCTTGGAGCCCATTTATGTTCAGTACAGATGGCAGTTAGCCAACGAGAGACCTAGAGGCTCTCATAACTAGCCCAGACAAGGTGGCGTTTAGCCATCGAGAGATTTGTAATCTCTGTCTATGTGTCGTTTTAATACGAGATCCTAAGATTCCTCATAATGACGCTCTGATGGGGCTCGATGAACTATTTGCTCAAGCCCTGGTCCTGGTTATGAATCATTATAGTAGTTAAGTTATAATTATTAAATTACAATAAAATTAATAAGGAAATTAAGTTATAATTGATTATACTTACTATTAATCCAGTTTTTAAGTTATAATTAAGTTTTATCATAATTATTATAGTCGGAGAGTTATAATTATTTCATACAATTGTATTATTATATTAAGTTATAATGGTAAGTTAGTTTGTTTAATTTAATTTGATATAATTTATAAATACTCTTTTACCTATAGTTTTGTGAGATAATAAACAAAAATGAAACATCTTACCGTATATCCTTCCTGTCTTAACCGGTTTCCTGATTTGTTAATTTTTCAGAAACCAAATAGTTTACGGCGCAAGATGTTTATTTTTTAATAAACATTCTATTATTTATAAAAATTATTGGTTAGACTAGAAGTTATTCTAGGAAAAACAAGAGATGTGTTATATTGGCTGTATTTGTAGACGTCAGTAAGATATCAACAAAAGAGATATATTTTATGTTTTTAATGAAAAGGTTCAACATGACTACCATAGTATATCAAATTTTAATTGATTGACATGCTTCCGCTACAAACATTTTCCCTTATAATAAGTTTTTATGGGGGGCACACAACTAGAAATATAAGAAAGGAGAAATTGAGGCCGGCTGGAAGATAAGTCGTAATTCGCTTCGGGGGGGGGGGGGGGGGGGGTGGTGGCAATAAGGGGTCGAGTTATGTTTTCTGGAATTGGTCAATATCCTGAGTAACTGGGGACAAGCGTCCATCTCAGAGGCTGCTGTCTTATTATCCCAGCGCTAACATCCACACATAAAGTCACCAAACGCTTTCATCCTGCTTTGTACACCTTTCGCCAATATCCCCTCACCAGCGTCAAACTCATTTCCCAAGACCAAACCGTCTATTTATTCTTCTAGAACTCTCCCTCTCATCCCATTCCCTCCGTGATACCAGCTGAGCTCAATTATATATATATTTATATATATATATATACATAATGAAAGGTCCGTGTGGACAATAAACACTTTAACACAGAAAGACACTACAGAACTCACTTCGATATTATTTCGACATCCGTCGTCATCGGGAAGAAGTGCAAAGTACTCGTGTTAAATAAACGCGAGTACTTCGCACTTCTTCCCGATGACGACGGATGTCGAAATAATATCGAAGTGAGTTCTGTAGTGTCTTTCTGTGTTCTTTTCTCTGTGTTAAAGTATATATATATATATATATGGAATTAAAGTATGCAGCAGCTTCTGCATTGACGACCTTTTTGCTGATGGCCTCGATTGTTCTTACTATCATTCGGTGATGCTGAGGCAACTTCCATATATGCTGGGCCAGAGACATTGAGAAAACCAATATCAAACAATTTTAATGAAACACAAAAACACTGAGTTGAAACAAGCTTTCGACCACACCTTGGTCATCTTCGGGTTACACTACTATTTAATTAATGAATGTTAATATAATTAACTGAAAAACTTAACTTTTTTAACTTTTTTTCAGTTAATTATATTAACATTCATTAATTAAATAGTAGTGTAACCCGAAGATGACCAAGGTGTGGTCGAAAGCTTGTTTCAACTCAGTGTTTTTGTGTTTCATTAAAATTGTTTGATATTGGTTTTCTCAATGTCTCTGGCCCAGCATATATGGAAGTTGCCTCAGCATCACCGAATGATAGTAAGAAAAATCGAGGCCATCAGCAAAAAGGTCGTCAATGCAGAAGCTGCTGCATACTTTAATTCCATTTGTCTTTAAGAAGATTTGCTGCCCACTTATACTAATATATATATATATATATATATATATATATAATATATAAGATATATATATGAGTCACCGCCCTGCCTTCCTGCGGGACTCTTCGCTTCTCACACCTCCTGATGACGACGATGGTCGAAATATCGATGTGAGTTATGTCTGTGTCTTTCTGTGTGTTTCCTTCGTTTTGAATTTATTTTATATATATATACAAAAATATAGTTTATTGGGAGTCGGTCAGTTCTTCAGGTTCAAATAAAACTCTCATTGCCAACGTTTCGGTCTTTATTTAAAACCTTTTTCTTAGGCAGAAGTATAAATTTTGAAAAATACTTAGTTTTTCTGTTTCAAAATTTATACTTCTGCCTATGAAAAAGGTTTTAAATAAAGACCGAAACGTTGGCAATGAGAGTTTAATTTGAACCTGAAGAACTGACCGAGTCCCGATAAACTATAGTTTTGTTTCTATTCCACGGTTAATACTTTTATCAATATATATATATATATATAATATATATATATATATATATATATAAAGATTTCACATAAACACGTGAAATAACAATCAATGATCAAACCACAATAAGAAAATGGGAAAACAAGACTAAGATCTTTCAACCGTAACAAGCGGTCTTCGTCAGAGTCAAAAACCCAACTGAACCCAACTCAGTTGGGTTTTTGACTCTGACGAAGACCGCTTGTTACGGTTGAAAGATCTTAGTCTTGTTTTCCCATTTTCTTATTGTGGTTTGATCATATATATATATATTCATTCTTTTCTTGAGGACGACCGCCATTACGGTCGAAATATTGAAAAATGAGTCTTTGTTGTGTTTCAGTTTATGTGTCACTGCTTATTTTAATTGATATATATATATATATATATATATTAGTTTACCACAATAGAACTATATTTGAAACAGCTCTAAAGAATTACGGTAATACATCATCAAAGAGCAGCTGAGCTGAAAAATAATAAATACCAGTTTATCTAGTTGATTCAAGTCTCTAGACTTGCTGGCATCCCTGACTGTGTTCCTATAATTGAAGGAGTCTTCATCTGTTTAATTTTTCCATTAATCAATACTTCATCTAACTTATAAAGTTCTATGCAATTGTTCATTAATTTTTCATGATTGCACTTTTGATAATATTTCTTCTTCTTTTCGAAGACACAAATATTAATTCATTTGCTTCATCCCAATTATTTGCATAATTTTTGTTTCTGGTATACATAAACAAAGCAATCTTTTAGTTTGCCTTTTGATAGAATATTTATATTGCTTTATTCTTAAAAGAAGACCTTTATTCATCTGTTCAGTGTTACCCATTTCGCAGTCAGTACATAGCATCATGTATACACAACAGTCTTTTCTTCTTACCTTATTATTGACAAGCCTGTTATAGTTATCCCGTCAATACTGAACACAACAGTTCAGTTCAAATTAAATCCTTCTGGTAAAGACTTAATGTATTCTAATGTAGTGCAATATGTTATTATATGGTATTTACTTATTGTAGGGTAAAAATCTAATGAAATACCTGAGGAAGAACACTACGTGTTCGAAACGCGTTGTTTATATCATTAAAAATTTTTATATGTGGAGACCATTTCATTAGATTTTTACCCTACAATGACTTAATGTATTTTTCCTCACTACCACGAGTAAACACCACACAATAACTGCTTGCAAATCTCGTAAGTATACACAATTATATTATTTTAAAATGTAGATCTAAATAATTTTTTATATTAGATTCATGAAGCACCTTGATGATTTGCATATAATTTTGAACGGTTTTAGATGAATATATTTATCAAAAAATAATACCTATACCAAATATATTTCACTATTATAAAACAAACTTATGTAGCAAAGAACTATAACAATAATTCTCGGCATCCTGCATAGAAGGAACAAAAGATAAAAATTGGATCGTAATGAGAACAGTTGTGGAACGAGAAATCAATATTAAACACTGAGTGTACGTTATTCTGACAGATAGCAATTATTTGTGAAAATGTTGATACAGAACAACTAAAATGTTCAATGAAATTTAGATTAACTGATTTGGAAACTAGTCATTAACTTTTATAACGTTATCGAATAAATTATGGCACTATAAAATATTTCATCAGACTGTTTGGCCTGGCGAATTTTATAAAGTTGTAAATCATAGATTAAACTAATCATATATTATACAGAAATAAATTATTAGAAATCTTTAAAATATAGGCATACAAAATAAAATCGTAGACAATATGCAAAAATAACTAGAAAATTTCAGTTGAATTTCTCATCACCAGAAGGTTTATTTTTTTATTATTTTCTGTCTGAATGACAATTCAACTATAAATGTCATAGCCATGTTTAATAACATGGTTAATCACTGTTTACATTACTTTCAAATTAGTGTAAATTTTTACATTCCCGAAGAAGCTCATATTCGGTTGCTAAATGCGCGTAGTGCACCTGGCCTTAATCTAAAGAGATAATGCTTCATTTAAGTAGTTCCTTGTCATTGAATTTAGGTTGTATTTTATTTGTTATTCTTTAATAATTTTTTCATCTTTTATTATTTAATTATTTTATTTTTTATTATTGAATCATTTTATTGATTTAATATTATTATTTACATTCCTAATACTATTTTACGTTTTATTACATTATAATTCTTATTAAAGCTTAGTCTGTAACTTTTATTTATGTCCCATTTCCTGTGTTCATCGCTGAGTTTACCCTTTACACTCTCATCAGAGAGTCAGTGCATTGACTCTCACACGATGTGACATTACATTGTAATACACCCTATACTTTAGTCGTAAGCTTAACCTGATGATGATCTACGAGACCGAAACATGTCGTTGTTTTATTGAAAATAATATTTAGTTAGTTTTTAAATAGTGTTAGATATAAATAGTGTTAGAATGTGTAATTATGAAAAGAAAAGTTTGGGCCAGGTGATATTTTTATTCCCCGAGGAACTGAGAAGAGTTTGTAGGACATTAGAAAAACTCTCAAAAAAGGTAACCAAGCATGAAATTGGCATAAAATTTTTAGAAACATGTTTGCAAGAAGGATTGCTACCAACCTTCACTAATATATATAGATTTCACCAAAACACGTGAAATAACAATCAATGATCAAACCACAATAAGAAAATGGGAAAGCAAGACTAAGATCTTTCAACCGTAACAAGCGGTCTTCGTCAGAGTCAAAAATCCAACTGAGTTGGGTAACAAGACCGCTTGTTACGGTTGAAAGATCTTAGTCTTGCTTTCCCATTTTCTTATTGTGGTTTGATCATTGATATATATATATATATATATATATATATATATATATATATTATAAGATGCTATTATGGGTATTTTTTTCAAATACGAATAACTATTATACATATATAGTTATTTCCGCTCTTTTAAAAAACAAAAAACTCGTTCACGCAAATATAAGAGTTTATAAAACGTTATTCATGATTCAAACTCAGTCCTATGTACGTTTATATACAATCCAAAATAAAATTGATGATGTTTAATTAATCTTTCTATAATGCAAAATAATTTTAATGATTAAAGTGCATTTTTTAAAAAAATTAAAAGTTATTCAAGAAATATGAATAACTGTTTGAGTTCTACTAGTTTTTATAGCAATAACTGGACAGTTTATAAAAGGGGGCCATTGAAAATAAACCATACTTTTATGAATATAAATTTATGAGATACCATGCATCGTTCATTCATAGCGTGGCAGAGTAGTGACATAGAGCGAACATTGTTAAGGGCTGAATGACTCGTTGCTTGATATTTCATTAGAGGTGCGTTGTACAGGTGGCCCTTGATGGAGTATGAAATAAAAGGGTCAGATTGTGGCGAGGTGGAGGAGATAAAACAAAAAAAAAAAAAACATCACCCTGCTGATGGATAGGGGTGGACGGGTGGATGATGGATCGTCATCGTCACACCTATCCACCCCCCTGAATCACACCAACCCCAAACCACCCCCCCCCCACCTCTCACCCCTTCGCGTAGATCCATCACACCAGCTTGTTGGACCACTGTCTATGCAAATTAACCCCTTCAACCTACCAATATAACAACCTTTTCATACATTTTACCTCCATTTTTCCTCCAAACACTATTTTATTACTTATTCAGCTCCCCCAAACCACCCCTAAACAACCACCCTACTTAAATTATGATTACATACATCACCTTTTAAACAAGCTACTTGTTTCCATTAAATTTTTTTTTTACTTTTGCAAAAATTTGTAAGCTAAAATTATCACACAGGCAATAATAACTTAATTCAAATTTCCAGGTTGCTATTAATTATTCAATTTTCATACAAATACAGCTATCTCAATTACTACTTAATAGAAAGAAGTTTTTTCCTGACAATAGACGAGTTTCAAACATTTTGAATTATGAGAAAATCGTTGATTATTTTACCATTTCTAATAAAATTTGTAGTGAAACAGTGAAATCTATTTTTGTTTTTTTTTTTAACTTTTTAAAACTTTTACTAAATCAATTCTATTTATCTATATTACGTCATATCTCTTTTTTTACAAATAAATCACACCTAACACAAAAGTAATAAAAATGTTAAATAAAGTCACATCTTCATAGCATCGCTGCTAACCTTTCTATTGACTTTCTATCGTAGCGGGAGAAAGGAAATATAGACATTTATTTACAAAAAAATATTTATTGGGAAAGGTCAATAAGTTGATAGGTGGATTTGAAAACTGGCACTCACATAAGTGAAGCCTTAATAGGCACTTTCCTTCGTGGAGATAACTGAATCCTTATTGAACAATGGTAGTCCTAAAACTGTGGACTAGTAGGAGTCAACCCATCTGTATCAATTAGGTCCGCTCTGTAAAATTTGTAGGTCCAATACTTAAAGCAGAGCAACACGTTAGACAACCAAAACCACATCCAAAAGAATTAATGTAACAATTCTGTTATTAATAACTTACTTTTTCTTTGTTTTTATGAACACTGTAAAAAGATATCCGAAATAATGTCAGAATATAATTCAATATGTAATCCCTATGGGTAAACAATGATAACAGTTGGATCACAACACTTATTGTTAATGACAGCTTTTAATAATCTCATTATACTATTCATCAGAAATACTACAGAACCAAACAAAAAATGGTGATAGCTTGTTCAAAAAAAAATTATTTAAATTATTGTCAATTGCCATTATTACATTTACTTTAGAGAAGTTGTATGTAGACTCATCTGATCTAAAAAAAATGTTACTTTTCTTGAAGTATTTGAAATTGACATCAAAGTTAAGATTTTAAAATCATTAGTTCTGCAATCCGTAATTGTGTGGTATTTACTCATTCTGAGGTAAAATGGATAAACCAACAAAAGTCTCCAGACAAATGAAGTTTTATTCAACGCGTTTCAAACACTTTGTGTTCATCATCAGGAAGACACTATAATACAAATTATATCTAATCAGTTACAAAAATTAGAGTGAAATAATAAAAATTCAATTAACAGAAACAAGGCCGTCATTAATAATCCTTCTGCCTCTCTATGCCTTAATGATCAAATTCCAGGGTGTCCAAAATTTCTTAAGCTGTTCCTAGAATCACAAAGAACAAATTAAAAAATAAATTTAAAAAATAAAAAAAAAGTTTCTTTCCTCTAAATTATTGGTTCTGGCCTTCTCTATTTCAGTTAACGGTTTTCAAGCATACCCGATACCTTTGTCACCATATCTCCTATATGCCTGCCTATCCCCACTCTTTCGCAACGGATCAGTTTCCTACTAGTTGTTTTCACATGACCAACCCATCAGTACCATATCCTTGGGTATGTCTTGAATTCTCTTAATTGAATTTTTATTATTTCACTCTAATTTTTGTAACTGATTAGATATAATTTGTATTATAGTGTCTTCCTGATGATGAACACAAAGTGTTCGAAACGCATTGAATAAAACTTCATTTGTGTGGAGACTTTTGTTGGTTTATCCATTTTACCTCAGAATTAAGATTTTAAATTGATTCAAAAATCGAACCACTGGAATGATACAAAATAAGAGACTATTAAATCAAACTTGACTGGATGTCTTAGGACACAGAAAGAAAGTTTGTCACGAAGAATGTTCTCATTGGTAATTACATTAATTTGAATTCCCAATAAGGGCTTCCACACCTCACTAATTCACCAAACTACCCATCCAACATGGATTTAATTTTGCTTTAGGATTAAACAAACCCCTTCTAGATTGCACCCCCTTTTCCACTACCAACTCACTCCTACCCTTCATCCCCTATATATACTTTTTATCTAGACCTTCCTAATTTGTCTACAAGACTTGCAATCCCCTTCTTAATTGCCCAATCACATAAGCCAAATAAAACACATTATCCATCCCTCTATATCCCCTTCTCTGTTTTCCCTTCTAAGTTACATCACCCAATACAATCTTTACTATTTAATAATCATAATATATAATACTTCCCCTAACACAAACCCTCTTTTTATAGCTACATCTGCATTCATACAATTCCTTAGAAATAAAATGACAAAACGAAATTATTTTCTTAGTTAATGACTTTTATGAAACTGCTAGCAAATTTAATTGATACTTAATGTTTATTATACTATAAATTATATACAGTTAAATTAATAATAAACAAACATGTCATTAGAGCAAATTACCTATGAAACTTAAATACACATAATAAAAAATGAATAATAATTCTAGCTATCTATTAAACAATAGTTCAATGAACAATTGTTCATTCACAAAATAGCAAGTTTGTGAAAAGAAATATTTTCTGAAATAATAATTTTTTTTATGAACACCTATTTTCATTTATTTAAATTAAAATATAATATAATAAAAATATAATAAAAAACCAATCAACTCATTCGATCATAAAGTTTCTTCAAATTACTAGCAACTATTGCTAAATTGCAAAATTTGGCTCCTCACTTGACCATTTTTGGATACTTTCAGCTTCGGTTAGTTTATGGCTAAGTTAAACACCTCAAAGATAACTTAAATCAGATACTAATATATGCTAATTTTATTACACTCTAAGAAATCATTTAAGACATTAATATGTTAAGAAATTTGTAACATTGTAAAATTAGCCTTGGTCATTTGTCTACATTTTGATGTTCAGATCACAGAAACACACACACACACCACACCACACACACACACACACACACGCACACACGCACACACACGCACACGCATGCACGCACGCGCACACACGCACACGCACACGTACACACAGGCATATACAACTAATTTGTGTGAAATCTATTTCACAAAATATTTAAAATATGTATTTTTTTTTAAAAATCTATATGAAAGTTTTGACCACAATGCAATACTTACACACATACATTCAAATTTCATACATAATGAATAATGAAAATATAAATAAGTAAAAATATTTCGTGAAAATAGAGGAAACAAATAGGTTGCAACTTTTTGAGAGCTGACAATAGCTGTGATTTGTATCATATAAAAGCTGTTCACTTCAAATTATTTTCTCAAAAACTTAAAAAAAAAATCACTATACTAATTCATTCCTTATTTCAATAATGAACTAATCCAAGTTGAAATTGTATTTGTTTATCTAATCCCTTTAAAGTTAAGTCAAGCCAAACTAAGACGGGTCAAAATCAAGTGGAAAACAAGGCACAGGTCTGCAGATTGAATTGCTCCTCTAACAAGGCGAGAACAAACCGTCTGAATTATTTACACTTCTTAACCCTTCTGCCAAACCTTTCTGCCTTTATTAAACTTTCATACCACAAACTAACAACCACACCTTATGTTTTTGTTATTCAAAAAAAAAAAAAGTAAAAAAGAACAACTTAATTTGGTCAGAAAGAAGGTTTATTTATAATAATTGAAGCCTAGAGTTGAATAATAGTGGTTAAATATACGAAAAAAATACTAACACATCAAAAAAAAAAAAATAAAGAAATACTAAGATGAAATAGAAGTTTTATATCTGTGAGTACATATCTATTTTGAAAATGGACTATCAGAATCAATAATACAGGAAGACATAACCAAAGCTCTGAAATAATACGCATGTAACATATATATCAGTTTACAAAACATTTTACTTTCAAAATATGCAAACTAACACGCTGTTGTGATATTTATGCATATCAGCAAAATGAAGAAATTCTTAAGAACAATTAATCAAGTACAAGAGAATGTCACAAGACCACTGACATTCTTGGTTTGATTTTAAGCCACGGATGACCTAATGACAGTGGTCAATTGAGGTTTTGTGTTGTATGTTATTATGAGTATTTACTAATTACTATGTTGCAAAATAGGAATTGATACCGTTACATATAGATGTCTATAAAACACTATGATTCCAAACTTGTTTTTATTAAACATACAAAACAAAATTAGTATTTTTTCCCGAAAATTATATTTGTAACAGGAGCAATACATTTTATAATTTTGTTTAATTATTTTATAATGTAAAATAACATTTTATTATTTCTGAAATGTAGTTATAGAAAAGGATTGAATTTTTAATGTTTCATTTTTATAAAGAATGAATATAACTCATTGTTATATTCAAAGAATGATCAGGATAACTTATTGGTTTCCATCAAATCATCTAGCACTACATCCTATTTGTATTATAGTGCATATCCATTTGCAGTCTGTTATTATCAGTATTTACTAATTATTATGTTGCAAAATAGGAATTGATACTGTTACATATAGATGTCTATAAAAACAGTATGATTCCAAACTCGTTTTTATTAAACATGCAGGCAAAATTAGTATTTTTTCCCCGAAAAAATATAGTTATATAAAAGGATTTAATTTGTTTTGTTTCATTTTTATAAAGTTCCATTATCTCCTCACACTGTCCTAGCCACCTTTGCTGATGACAAGGCAATTCTTTCCTCAAATAAGTGTCCTAACACAGCCTCCTACTACATTCAAGAACACTTAAACGTTTTAGAATCCTGGTTAAAGAGTTGGAGAATACGTATCAATGAACAGAAAAGTGTTCATGTAACATTCACATTGAGGCAGGGTACATGTGCTCCTGTCTTTCTTAACAAAATTCCTATCCCTCAAGCTACTGCCACCAAATACCTAGGACTGCACCTTGATAGACGTCTTACTTGGGCTCCCCATACCAAAATGAAAAGAACAGAACTAAACAGACGATATAGACTTTTAATTCACTTACTTGATAATCGTTCAAAATTAACAACTGTCAATAAACTATTACTGTATAAATCTATGATTATGCCTATTTGGACTTACGGTATTGAAATATGGGGAGCAACAAAATCTAGCAATGCCCAGAGGATACAAGTTCTTCAGTCAAAAATTCTTAGAAAAATTCTTCATTGTCCCTTTTACATACCAAATCAAACAATCTATTCAGACCTCAGGATTTCAACAGTTCATCAAGTAGCAATATCTCGCTACAAAGCCTTCCATAAAAATCTTTGTAGCAATAACAATCCCTTAGTCCAAAACATCTCCTCAACAAATATCCCAGGAAATCCCCGAAGGCGCCTGAAGAGAAAGTGGCCAAGAGACTTATTAGTGTGAATTACTCTAGTGACTTGTAAATTTAATCTAAGTTTTATAACTTATTTTTCACGCCAGGAAGAATAATTACTGGATTATTTCTTCCCTCCTGCCTCCATGTGTAATGTATATATTTCCTTCATCATTGTCACTGGTAATGTTACATTTGCATTGTTGTGACTATGTAAAATAAAAAAAAAAAAAAAATTATAAAGAATAAATAGACCAGGATAAGTTACTGGTTTCTTAAAATTCGTCTAGCACAACATCCTATTTGTATCATAGCAAATGTCCGTTTTTATCAAACATGATATTAGTGGTAGCAGATCAATGAATGATTCAAGCAATGTTTTTAGATTTTAATTCGAATTAATTCTATTACATGAGACAATCTAATTAAAAATGAAACTACAAAAATATTTTTAAATTCTTACTCAAATAGATATTTACTCTAGTAAAGTGAAATATTATTTAATGGAGTATGTATGACCTAGTCTTTGTGGAAATTCTTCATTAAGTGTATTTGTGATTTTCCTTATACAATCTTTTTTTTGGGAGACAAGTTAAGTGTGAATATTCTAAAAAAATGCTAGATCTGAAGAATTATGCACAACTTAAATTTTCTTGGTTACCACAATTATATATAATATGTGTCATACTTGAATATATCCGACGAAAATTATAGGTTCAAATCTAAGTTAAACTTTGAAAATGTCCAATTTTATTGCTAATGAAACATGTAGAGAATGCAGCATCTGGAACAATTGTACATCCCCCAATATTCCTCCCTACCTGCTTTACGATTACACCCTTACCATTCCAACCACGCCCCCACACCAGTCTCCAAATTAATATCAACAAATGATTTTAATAAAGGAAACTGAGCCATCAAAGAATACTGCTCGCTTAGCCATATGTGTAATTGAAATCACCAAGTCACCATTAAAGGCTTAATTAAGTCGCGTAACATTTCAAGTAATTGTTTCCTGGATTAAAATTATAGCCTAATTCAAATCATACCATGTTTTAGACTGAAACATTAGCATTGATATTACACATTAGCATTAAAATCTACAGTCTTGTACTATTGCTTCAGTTTTAACTCTTTACTAAACATGACTGGTAGAATAAGAGAACGGAAATTTATATAAAACCTATATATATATATATATATATATATATACACGAGTTCAAAATTCAAGAAAAGTAACACACAGAGTAAGGAAACACCCTTATACAGACTCAAATTTTTGGGTAATCCGCCTTCAGGAGAAAAGAGAAAGGGAGACCAAGCACGTCGTAGACGCAACGGCAAGTAACCAACCCGGCAACCGCCAGTGCTGCTCTCCGTACCCGGTCTTAAAGTATAGAATTAAGAGAAGATATAAACAGAAATTCAGATAAGCAGTACTAGTTGGGTAAATATATAAATTAAATAAAAAATTATAGGCAATAAAAAATAAAAACAAACTATATTAATCAAGAATAATGATAGAGGAAAGAAAAATAATTTAATACAATACAAAAAATGTTTTTAGTTGTATTAGTAAATAAAAGGTAGAGACTGAATAAAAAGTTAAATATAAGAAACTAGTTAAGAATAAGAATCTAGAAAAATAAAGTAAGATAAAATAAACTAATAGTAAGTGAAGAAGACAAAATAAGTATAAACAAAATATACGAAAGAGGAAAAAGAAATAAATAATAGAGAATAAAGAATAGTGGAAAATAAAAAAAAAACCTCCGTGAATTGGTTCCTGTAGTATAAGTTGTTTCTTCTCACCAAAAAAGAAGAAACTCTTAATAGTACCACAGATCCCAATAGCAGAACGCACAACTTATACTACAGGAATCAATTCACGGAGGCCTACGAAACAGATGAGCAGGTGTTAAAACAGATCCTCAAGAGGAATGTTAAATGCATTGAACTCAACGACCGAATACAACTTCACATGTACTACAAGTCTCAAACTATAACCAATCTGGTAATACGAAATAGCCCGAACATCACCACAGATGACCTACAGAAAGTCAACGTCATTTACGAGTATAGATGTACAAAAGGAGAGTGCGAGCTCCTGGCTAACGCCAAATACATCGGAATGACGAGGACAACATTATCAAGAAACCTAACAATGCACCTGCAAAGTGGAGCCATAAAAAATCATACCTTGGACAAACATAATACAGAGCTGACCCGGGAGGACCTTACAGAAAACACGAGAATCATCAAACAGATGAATGACTACAATAGACTACAGATCCACGAGGCAATATATATATATATTTGTGTATACTGGCAGCAAGTCTTCTTTTAAACAAGTGTTGTTAAAAAGCACAGCGGCTTCAGCATTAATAATCTTTTTAGAAAGATGTTCTATTTGCCTTATTATTTTCTTATAATTCACTGGTAGCTCAAAAATTAATCTACCTAATTCCATGACAAGAATAGGAAAACAATCTTCAAGAGACCTAATGAAACAAACTATATTTAACACTACACTAACACAAACTAGGTTAAAGAACTAAATGGAAACAAGCTTTCGGCCACATTGGCCATCATCAGGTAAACAGTAAACAATACAACGAAACAATTAAAACAATTAAAACATAAACCAAAAATTAACAACAAACTAAATAAGCACAGTTCAAATAGTGGCAGCGTGTAACTGTCAAAGCAGCGCTACATGCGCGCACCCACGCGTTAGACAGTTACATTGAGACGTCGACATTGAGAGTTGACATTTAACGTAGAAAATTGATCGAACCCGATCTCACAATGCACCTATTCCATATAACTGGTTGATATATTATTAAAATTCTTATATATATGATTGAGTAAGAGTAAATATCGCAGTTGAAGAAGAAAACAAGAGATTGCAGCACCACAGTCTGTTGAAGTTTCAAACAGAGATTGTATGGAAAAGAATCAATCTATTTAGTTTAGTTGAAAACATTTATAAGTTGTTATGAATATTTTTTTAAAAAAGTTTACTTTAATTACTAAAACATGTTATTTTGTTGTCGTGGTTATGGTTTAGTAGGCAGAGCTCCAAGTGTAATTGTAAAGATCTATTAATGTTCGCTTTAAACGTTAAGGCACATCAGCTTAACAATTGTCCAATGAAACATTGGAGTTTTGAATACAACTTACATGTATTTTAATAATATTACTCGTAAGGTCCGTAGCTTTAACAATTATATAATTTGAAGTTAGATGATTCAAATGATTGTTCCAGTTTGGTAAGCATGAATTAATTTAGATGAGTTTCTTACACAATAAACTAATTTTTAACGGATGGCAGCTCATTGATTAGACTTCAAGCGAGCTTATTGACCTCTTTTGAAAGAATAGTTTTATAGTCTACTGGCTATCATTAAGACTGTAGTCCGGGGTTCGATCCCCTCTTGGCCCTCGATTTTTTTAAGCGGGAGATGAATAAATCTGTATACGTCTTCCATTGGAGATGTTAAGCCGTCGGTTCCGTGCCTGTACGATGTCAAGTACTTGTTAAAGATACCTAATCAAAATGCACTTAAGTTAGGCATAAATTTAGAATTACCAATGTACAATCTATAGAATCACCGATCAAATAAAAAGCCTGTAAACGACTGACGTTATCACCTTCTAGGGGATCGGTTTAAGCAATAAAATATATATGTATAGATTGCAGATATTTATTCTTTTACAATTTGCTCTGACATCAAGAATTTGTAACTGCATTGCGTTATCAGCAACAATAATTTTTCACCTTTTCAATCGAACGCCTAGTTTTTGTTGATGTAATAACGTCTTTGCAGAGTTCAACACAGTCACTACCCTATGTAATAAATATGAACGCATTCATATAGTATCCCTCTCCCATCTTGACCACATAGCTACTTGTAGTTAATCAGATACCTTCAGGGCGTCATTATAAAGAGTCTTTAGTACCTAAGTGAACTACTCATGAAGAGTGATTACAATTCTCTCATTTGCTAAACGCCGACGTTACTATTTCTCACACAGCGACCACAAGGGTCTAACCAACTTGAGTGAGAACCAACAGCTACTACGAGTCCAACCTCATTTGGCGGGATGGAAAGAGAACCTCCTCCATAGACTCCCGACACCCGTAGTACCGACTTATTCTAAGAGTTTCGGATCAAACTCCGGACCAAAGATACTACTGAACCTGCACAGCTACAGGTAACTTTAGTGATCTTTTTTTGCCCCTGGTTCAAAGAACCTGTGGATATAAAGCCAAAACAGCTATTGGCAGAGCTGCATGGCCTCACTAGGGGCGTAAAACTGATGTTTAGTGGTTTAATGATAAAATTTTAAATAATCTAAGAACTTAATATGAAATGTAAAAGAATAAAATTCTTACAAGTAAACAATCACCACCAATCAAGCATATAATTTCTGATGCGTTCCACGGTATGATGGATTTGTCTCACTAAGTGCTCTAATCAATCTATATACACTTGAACAAAACTTATTATCAGACATAATTTTTTTGTGTTTATTATTCATATGAACTTTGGATAATATTGAAGTGTGAAGAATATACTCTTTCCTTTTATATTGTTGACAAATATCCAGGTTTTTTTACTATTCTAGACTAATAGTTCATATAAAATATTTTCAAAAATTTCAAGCTTCCAGCTATAAAATTTTTAAATTCTAGTAAAAAGCTTTAAATTTGAGTGAGTATCCAAAACTGCCTAATTACTAATGTATTTTTTCACAATATATATATTTATAGTAAACTTGTAATGGAGTAAAGCACTCAGGAAAATGATAACGCTCAGAGTAAATTGGATTTTTAACAGGGAAAGAAATGTGATTTTTTAAAAACACTAGCATTTCACTTTCAAAAAGATAATATGTAAAACATAATTCAATATTGAAAGCATTTCTTGAAAAATAATAAATTAAGTTATCCTACATCTTAAATTAAAAAATAATCTTAAAACGACATTTTTTTTTTGTTTCAGACATAATGGGAATATTTTCAATTTTTACTTGGGAAACGTTGTCTTAAATGTTCAATGTAGGAGGAGGTCAGAAGAACTATGTAAGAGATTCACTGGATATTGGAACAAAAGTCATGTTCTCCCGTAAGAGATTATTTCGTATTAAGAAATCAACACTTTTGACTTTCAAAAATGTTTTTACATATAGAGTTTTACTAATAATATAATATGCATCAGTTGTGTGATGTACTGAAATAACTATATATATTGATAAGTGGATCATCAGTGTCTGTACTACCTCCAGGTATGAAAGACTACAAACCTCTCCCATTTAGACATTTATATTATGCCTAAATGGGACATTATGTATTATATCTCCAAGAAGTTTGATATTAAGTTTACTTATAGTATAGTTTGGTGTCGGCCAAATAGTTGAAACTCTGGGTCAAAGGTCCTACTGAACCTTCTCAGCTACAGGTAAGGTCAATAGTCTTTTTGCCTCTGGATCAAAGAACCTGTGGATATATATACGCCAATGCAGCCTGCAGGTACATGGCTCCACTAGGGGGGGGGGGGGGGACCTAATTCAGAACTATTGGTTAAATAAAAATGAATGCGAAAAATCAATTAGTTGTCAAAAAGTTTGATATTATGTTTACTTATAGTAAAGTTGAGTTTAGGCCACTCTAGATTTTTTTTAAATAACCCATTTTTATTTTTTTTAAAAATAAGACTTATATGAATAACGTTTATAAATATATTTTATCTTAATAATGAGCTAATTTGCAAAGGGCAAAGACCTACTTAAAACTCATGAATTTATGAATAATAAAAACTCAATGAATTGATGATTTGAAGAAAAAAAAATGCATTGAAAGAAATGAAGGACCTAGGATTGGGGTACTGAAGTAATTCTACAATAGATAAACTACAAGGAAAGAAGAAGTTAATCGTTATTTTGTAATTGAATTTATTTATTGAGTAGAGAGGATTGTAGAGAAAATAGAGTTTTTGTAAGAAAAGAAATTTCTTAAATTTTATATAATGAAGTGGGGCCAGTTAGGGCGGGTAGGATGTTGGGTAAAAAAAAGGTACAAGCAGAACGAACGATAAACCTCCCCAGCGACGGCCTAATTCCGAGTGGTTCTCTCTAATACACGGTTTAATATCGTAAAGTTTGTTTTTCTCCCCTCTTCCCTGGGCGCTTTGGAGCTCGCCTCAAGATTAAAATTCGGACGTCTATTGGAGTCGTCACTCCGTTGGCAATCATAGCTCCACTCTCCCGGCGTGCCTTGCGTCATTATTTCTTCATTATGCCCAAAGGAACGCTTCAATTCACTGCATCCAATTTACTTTATAAATCATAAATAACTTTGCAACATTTGATTTTACCAAAAACTTCTCTTGTTTATATAGATGCACCTGAAGTAACTCTGTGTGAAATGCCACAGCAATGTCTACCCTAAATTGTATTCATCACAGTTTGCATAATTAAATATTATGAAATGCATTAATTAATATATTGTTGTTATTTATAAATGACAAGCAATCAATGACAAAAAGTATGAAAAATGTAAAAATCGAATTTGTAAAATTTATTTGAATTGAATGAAGTGACCTATAAATTGAATTATGTTTTACTATGTTTATGTCTTACTGTATTATATTACAATAAAACATAAATCTATATTATGTTTTACCATATATAGATGTACTTTGATGCTGTTAATGCTGGATATATAGAATAAATACAAAGCCGGAATGAAATGGTTCAATATGAGTAAAGATGCACAAATAAGGAAATAATTAATACTTATAATCTTAACTTTCGGTTTAAATTGTCATCAGGAGAATAAATAGTGATAGGCCAAACCCATGGGTGCAGAGACGTTTGAAAACTAACATTGCTGCTACACGATGCTACAGCCTGGAGGATGAGAGGGAGAAACAAAGTGAGAAGTGAGGTGTAAAAAAAATGAAGAAAGATAATGCAAAAAGGAATATATAAAATAAGGGTTAAAAAAATTACAACTATAGCACAGGGAAAAGAAGAAAAATTTTACGGACAAATAAAACACAGTATGAATATATTACCAAAAAATATTTAAGAAAATAAAATGAGCGTACTAACTACTGAACAGATAACTTATTAAAACAATTGATGACGCGAGAATATTTGGCAAACGACTAACGGAATTGAAAAAAGACGAATAATAAGAAGGCAGAGAGAGTAAAAGTTATGTATGAAATGAAAATATTTTATTAATTGAGAAAAAGTAGAGATACAAAATATTTAATCATGTAATATATAAAAGGATATGTTCTTGAATAAGAGAATTGATTCGGAATTAAAGAACTCTAAAAACTCTCGGAATCGTTAGTAGATTAGTGGGAGAAATTTACGAGACATGATGTTATTCTTTTGGTGTTTTTACTGCTAAATATTAGTATCTCATAATTTGTGGGATGTAATTCAGGCTTTACTCGTTGTAGGTGTTTTTTGTAGAAAATTGGAAGAAGTTTTTCCGATCAAAGAATTTGCCAGCAGTCTGTGTTTGACCCTCGATCAAGTCTGACTTGTTGCTGCAAATCGCTGAATTTGTTGTCTTAAACAATCTGAAAATCAGATGCCAAAAAACATCTTACAAATATCAAACGAAAGATGGTAGTGGTGTTTAAATGTGTTCCTGTCCAGTGAAATATATATCAACGGAAAGATACTAGCCGATTACCTGGCCAAGAAAGGACTCAGTGTTCCTCAACCTAGATTTCTTGTTTAATTCTGGTTTTCATACTCCACCATCAATCTCTTGATGAAGCAGGGATAAAGATAACATGTGAGATCGGCGATTGGAGAGGAATGGCATGCCTGACGAGGGTCACCTTAAAAAAATATGTACATCCTTCTCAAGTTGTAGTCACCATATTCCGTCACCAAATCCAGAAAATACAAGTCGCTGACTTCCCAAACTGCTTTCTCTATGATACTGGAGAAGACATGGCACCAAGCTATTTGCTGATTTATGAGAGACTAACAAACCTGAGGACACACGTAGACACTGAAGAAGAGCTGACAAAACTTTATTAGATAGCATGGTAAATTCTACCTGTACAGAAGAAAAAAAAATCAATTTTACTATTTGTAATTTTAACTGATATAACGACTATCTTTTCACAATAGGGATATATTCAATATCTATATTCCCATATTCAATAATCAAGAACAAAGTTGGAGTTAACGCAGGTTAGTAATTATAACCGTTTTCTTTAAAAAAAATGGCAGTAATAATTAACTTCTTTCAAGCTTAAGTTAATGAATAACCAATCATAAAAACTCTTTTTGAAAAATTGGAAAAAAACATGAACATATGTACACAATGCCATAGCATAATTTGTTGATTGAAAAAACATACTGTTGTAGTGATGTTTATGACAGTTACGAGTACAAACTGCTGTAACCGACCAGCTGAAGGCCATTCCAGAATCCGAGTTCCAGCAATGCTACAATGATTGGAAGGACCGTCTCCAGCGCTGTGTGGCTTCCGAAGGGAACTATTTTGAAGGTGACAATATCACATTGTAATTATATTTGAATAGAAAATTTAAAAAAAAAAATCAGTCTCACTACTTTATTTACACACCTCGTATGATAGTACGACTAAAGATAAACAATAATGCAAAACAATACTATATTTCAAAACAAACATTATAGTTGAAAAAGTGGGAGCACTTCTCCGACCCATATTCTGACAGCTGTATGTACCTGATGTGCTTAATCTACTTATTTAATTGTTTCTACTTGATTATGAGTAAACTGATTTAGCTGAAAGAGGTATTGGACGCTAAGGTACGTATAAAAGGCTCGAAGGTTGTAATATATCTGAAAAAAAATGGTTTTAGAAAAGTGTGTGTTTCCTATACTGACTTATGGTGTTTAAACATGGACAACAACAGTAAATAATATAAGGAAACTCCGGGCCATATAAAGAGTGATGGAGGAAGTTTACTAGGGATGAAAAAACAAGACAAAATAAGGAGTGAAATAATAAATAGAAGAACAGGAATAAAAAATATTTTGACTAGAGTATGTGTATTAAAATGGAATTGGACAGGACATGTCATGATGATGAAGAACGATAAGGAGCAAAGGTCATTACTAAATGGTATCCTAGAAAAGCTGAAAGAAAAGAGAGAGACAAGGAAAAAGATAGACAGATGAATTTAAAGATACAGGCGGGATCAATATGGTTCAGAGTCTGTTAACAAAGAAGAGAATGTATGAAGTTAGGAGAGTCCTATGCCCAGAAGTAGCCCTAGTTTTGTAATTTAAAAAAAATGCCTTATTGTAAATATATATATATAATGAATTATAAACCACAAAAATAAAAAGGAAAACTGTAGAAAAAATGCGCTGAGGCCTTTCAATGTATGTCATCAGAGAGCAAACAAAGTAAAAACTGATATATATATATATTTCTTATTGTGGTTTGATCATTAATTGTTATTTCACATAAACACGTGAAATAACAATCAATGATCAAACCACAATAAGAAATGGGAAAACAAGACTAAGATCTTTCAACCATAACAAGCGGTCTTCGTCAGAGTTGGGTTTTTGACTCTGACGAAGACCGCTTGTTACGGTTGAAAGATCTTAGTCTTGTTTTCCCATTTCTTATTGTGGTTTGATCATTGATATATATATATATATATATATATATCTATTTATATAAGCATATATATTATCAGTTGTACCACAGACACTCATCGTATTAATTTAGTATTAATTTATACTAAATAGAACATTAAAAGACAAATCAAATAAATTTAATTATTTGTAATATATATAATATTATTTACTTATTTTTACATAAAACCTTGTCAGTATTGAAAACTTATTTAATACAAATAACTATTATTTTAACTCAAATGCTACTCATATATCATATTATCACTCATCCATGATCCAGATAAGATTGATTAGATCCTAAACAGGTTTAGGTGAGAGGTGGGCGTATGAAATGGATTAGTAGAATTTCTAATGTTGAACAAAGGGGCCAGGTTAGCTCAGTGGTTAACGTACTCGCCTCTTGGGCTGGTAGTGCGGGGTTTGATCCCTACCTGGTCCTCGATTTATTCCCGCAGGAGGTGAATGAAATCTGAGTACGTCGTCCCTCGGAGTGAAGGACGTTAAGCCGTTTGTCCCGAGCTTGCACGATGTCAGGTACTCGTTAAAGATCCCTAGTCGAAATGCACTTGAGTTAGGCAAAATTTAGGACTCCCAATCTAGAATCACCGATTAAACAAAAAGCCAGTAAACGGCTGACGGCTAAGTGGATCGGTTAAACAATAAAAAAAATGTTAAACAATCTCTGTGGGAAAGTTTAGCCCGCAGAATAGCCATTCAGAATCTGATTTGGTTTGTGTGCTATAAGTAAGAACTCATTACATGGAGATGTTGTTCAATTTTTTTTTGCAAATTGATTAGGTGATTTTTTTTATTTTCTGATCAGAAATGTTGAATAACTATACTGATTTTTATTTTTATTAATCCGCTATAACTTTTAACAATAAAATCTATTATATTGTTTCATAGAAAGTGATTCCTTGAGTTGATTATTTGACCATAAGGGATGGTGGGGTTGAAGGAAGCAGAATGACTTTTAGGTCTGATAATGTTAAGGGTGGTTTTTAGGGTGGAGAGGGATGAAGACAGAAAAGGGGTGAGCCTTGTCGAGAGACAGACAGATGAAGTGTAGATTTAGTGAAATCAGGTGAATTAGGGGTAAATGGAGAGGGTTGAGAGAGGGTTGGTTTGTGAAAGGGGGAAAAAAAAAAAGCGTAGCCTCGGGGAGTCTAAAAGCGGTATGGGGGTAGTGGAGCTGAAGCAACAGGTGGTAGATAAAGTGGATCTACCAATACAGTCAAGCTTGTCGATCTAACCCAAACCCTCTCAAAAGACGAGCACAACCTGGCCCTATGCTCCCAATCTTCCACACTTCCCCGCCAATAATAAGAAAAATAATAAAAACATTTTACTGCTTAGATAGTATTTCACTTGAGTCATTCAGCCATAAAGGATCCTAAGCCTTCAGAAGAAAACAACATTCAACAAGGTTAAAACAGTACGTGAAATATAAAATAAACTCATACAATTCTTCTATTAAAATTCTCTTAGATATTTCATAATTTGCGAGCTCTTCTTCAGTCAAATAGGTCAGTTTTTTTTTTTTTTTTTTTTGTAAAAACTGATCCCCTCGTGGGTCAAAATGTCAGTCCTTACTGTCTTTTTGTTAGTCAAACGTTTGACCAACGGGTACAATCACTCAGATCAATGTCTAGAATTGTTTCCTGTGTTCCTTACTTCACCAATTCATTAAGGTATGCAGCGGGGTTCGGGATTAATTGTCTACGGCTTTCTACCGCAGTACAGTCTCTGTGGATGGCAGTTTCTTCTGCCTCCCCACATAGTCTACACCCTGTCGATACTCTTAGAGGACTGGCCTTTTTTAAGTGACTTCTAAAGCACCTGTGTCGTGTCAGTAGACCTACTGCTATCCTCATTTGACTCCTTGGGAGTCTCAGTAGGGTACGTGCGTAGGTCAGATTTAAAATTTGCAATAATTAATTTATCATGTCTTCATTTCATGAATATTAACTATATTTCATGAAATATTAACTATAATAACTATATTAACTATATTTCATATTAACATGACGAGTAATAATTAATATAGCCGAATATTTTTATTTTTCACTTTACTTGATGCCTATCATGTAATTTTTATTGTTCTAGTAGATCACTATGTCAGTTAAGACATTCTGAAAGTTCCTCTACTTGATAACATCGTATGATTAATGGATTCCTCATTTCTCTATAATCAAAGTTTTATTTCGTTTTTTTAAAAAAAAAAAGAATTAAGAACAGCTTTCCAATAACAAATCTTCTCATATACAATTTGATCATACATGTATGTACATGAATTCACCAATTAAAATGAGTACTTTTTTACAAGTATCTTCCTACTATTGTATGGATAGACAGAAACAAGTACGAACTATTATAGCATGTAATTATACATGTATATTGCAACTGTAATATGTACCAAAACACACTACCTACTGTAACATGTACTTACACATGTATCTACCTATTACATGCAATTGTACATATATCAACCTACTACAACTTCCACCTTGACATTTATATACCTGCTACATGACGTAATTACACATATATCTTCCTACTATAACATTCAATTATCAAACCACAATATGAAATGGGAAAAAAAGATTAAGAGCTTTCAACCATAACAAGCAGTCTTCGTCTGAGTCAAAAATCGAACTGAGCCAGTTGTCAGTTGGGTTTTTGACTCTAACTAAGACCCCTTGTTATGGTTGAAAGATCTTAGTCTTTATTTCCCATTTCATATTGTGGATTGATCATTGCTTGCTATTTCACGTGTTTATGTAAAATATTGCTATTAAAACATGTATTCCAAGTCTAGAACATATTCTTCTCCAGTGCTCGCATTTCCTGCGCGAGCGAGAAGTACTAAAGAAGAAGCTGGGAGATGAGGCCACTCTGAAAAAAATCCTGACCAACACCAAATGCTGGCAAATAGCTGCCAACCTATACCGGAGAGTATTGGAAGCTCGAACTAAGAAGTAAGAAGTAACATGTATTCCAGTTGTATCTAGTTATTACAACATGTAATTATATCTCTATTCACTTAATATAAGATTAATATACAAATATATTACTGCTATTACAAACATGGACACTTGTACTATTACACAATCTTTTGCTAGCAGATAGGACTAAAAGAATAGACGCAAACTGACGATAATATATTCAATAGTTTAGCTTACTGTTTTTTAAATTATCTCTGATTTGTGAAAAAAAAAATTTTATTTTATTTTAGTTCAATTTGTTGAACAAATAAACCTTTATATTAAAGTTAGCAACAATGACCGATTTGTTTTAAAATATATCAAAATGAACAAATTACTAACTGCTCGAAATTCGTCTGACTACTTCTACAAAACAAAAAAGAGGTATTCTTTGTAGTTCATATTTGAAATTTAGTTTTATTTCAGGAAGTCCAACAGCTTAAACCAGGGATGTCAAACTAATTTTAGTCTGGGGGCCGAATTGAACTTAGTTTGATCTCAAGCGGGCCGGGCCAGTAAACTAATTGCAAAATTGCATAGCACTAACGATAAATCCACCATTTTATTTCTATTAGTCACTAATATTTATAACAGTGCAATGAAGAATAAGATACCTTTATTTGGTATCCGACATTCTGTATCTACTGTTGTTCTTTTTGACAGAGATATTTCGCTGGTGAAGGTGCGAGGAAAAGTGGATAATATGCCAACATACGTTCAATGCTATCACCTGCTTGTGTTAGTTCTTTTCATGTAGTCTGCGCCTACTAAAATATGGTACTTTGCCCCTAGCAGATAATATAAAAAACATAAGTTTTTAGGGAAATAGAGTAAACTCTTTTTTTTTTTTTATAATAATCCAGATTTATCCTCCGGACCATGCTAAACTTCTAGGTGGGCCGGATCCGGCCCGAGGGCCGTATGTTTAACACCCCTTAAACCTACTTCGTTGACCTACTTGTTCTTCCTACTACATCCCATAGTTTTCCCCAACTCCTTTCACCTATCCACATATCCATTTTCTCTCCATATTTCAGTCATCTCTCCCATCACGGCATCGTTTTTCATTACTTCATTTGTATATTGCATAATTTCCAAGTGCCCTCTTGTTTGCTTATATTTCAAATTTAAACTGAAAACAATTCTACAAGTTCAAAAAGCTATTTCCTTATAAATATGTTTTTAATATTATGTTCACATCCTTTTGAAAAGAAAACATGGTTTATTATTATTGGTGCCTCTGATATTTTTCTGCGAATTTTTTCAGCAATAAAGCTAAACATTGTACATGTCAAACAAAAATCAGAAATAAGTTTGTCTTACTTATGTTTTCTTAATATCTATCTCAAAAGTCCCAAGTAATGTATTGCAATTTTGTTAATTTGTATATTGATGAATGAAATTAAATAAATCTCATTTTAAATATGAGTAATTGTATTCTATAGGATTCATTTAAATTGTTTACATTGAGAAATGTATAATTCTCTGGATATCTGTCTGAATTCTATTCCTTATGCATTTTCAAATAGCTTTATTAAACTTTAATACATTTTAAATACTAATTCAGGCAGACTGTGGGAAGGTTATAGGGTAGATCGAATCGATTTAGGTCAAAGGTGTAATGTCACAGTGAACATAAGATACGTTTTCCCTTATTCTGTTGTATTTTTTTAAATGTTCTTAAACATCTGCAAGTCAAATAAAAACTTCTAACAAAAATTAACTTTATTTAAATATTGCATGTTTATTTGTCTTTATTTATCTTACACTAAATAAATATATCTTACGTCAAACGTATCCGCCTTTGACGGAATCAAAAATTCTATTAAGTATACTTGGTATTCTAAAATATCATTAGAAATTTCTAATAGTACCATTATTACCAAATAGTAGAAGGTACCATTATTAGTACAGTGTTAAACAAATGCCTCTGTATACACCACATTAGCTGTCTGTCCTTCAGGTTCATGGAAGTACAAAGAGTTGGAACCTTTGACTATTGAGCAAGTAAACTACAGTCGACCATGTGAGAAAAATTTGGTTTCACTCACTTTAATTCCTGTGGTAAACAGTTTCCCCTTCCGACTTAGTTAACGTTATTGCGAAACAGACTCTGACGGGACTTTACAATCGTTTGAACGGAAACTGATAGTGGCTCGGAATCAATGGTATTGCTCGTTCGCATAGCTATTTATTCTCAATAGATAGTACATCTTGAACTCTGGGAAAAACCTTTCCAATGATCTCAAATATGCAATATATTAATATATGCAAATGAAATTAAAATCAGCTAACAATACCTACTTGCTACATCTGTATATTTTCAAAATAAACATGTCTGTGAAGTTAGCAAAATACACTTAAAAGTTCATAACTTCGCTTCTACACTGAATTTTCAATCCATTCAGAGCCTATATTTTAATATATACATACACAAATCTACTGTCAAAGTTTCAGCTTTATATGTCTTATAGTGGCTGTGTTATAATTATGGAATGCCTTCTAGTTATTACTAAAAATTTATATTCAGAAGTTAAGTAATTCCTAAAAAGTTTATTTTTTAAAAGTTTAAAAACCATTGAAATGAAATTCTGAGCACAGATAAATGAGACTATCATTGGAATAACGGGAAAAAACACCAAGTCTTTTCTGTGGAGACTTGGGATTTTTTTCTTATTAAACTATTTAGTAAATATCACACAATAAATGATTGCATGGCTCGTGAGACTATAATTAGCTGAAGTAAAAGAGCTTCAAAAACTCTGCGTGATAGAAATGGACGACTAGAAGATAACTACAAAACTTATCTATCGAGTACAATAACAACCTAGAACTGCAACTAACCGTATAATAAAATGTTCCTGTATTTTCTAAATAAATATTAATAAAAGATGTAAACGATCTCTCAAATAATAAGGACATACTCATATAAACTCTGTTTTGATTGTTTTTTTTTAACGAGATCAGGATTATTCAAATTAACAGACATTCTTTCCTACACTGCCTTAGTTTTAGGACTACCCTAGTGTTCTTAAAAATTCCAAAGAAAGCAATGTCCGTTACCCTGGAACCAAGGCTTATCAAAGTGGTTCATCAAACCCCATCAGGGTGTCATTATGAGGAGTCTTAGTACCTAAGTTCACGACACATAGAGACAGATTACAAACTTCTCGTTGGCTAGCCACCTGACTGGGCTAGTTATGAGAGCCTCTAGGTCTCTCGTTGGCTAACTGCCATCTGTACTGAACATAAATGGGCTCCAAGCTAGTTGTCCCCACTCTGAGATCCCGTCAAGAGTCCAAGCCTCTGCCAGACAAGTACCACTTGTCCAGTCCAATCAGCTGAGTTCAAGGCCTGTTCCCACTGGTAAGGGTTTGGGGTCTCTAGCTACCCAGTATGCTAAGCAGGCATCCTCCTATGAAGTTACTGCTACTCAAAAAACGACCATAAGGGATCCATGTCCCAGTTCTCAACTTGTGTGAGAACTAACAGCCACTACGAATCAAATCTCAGTTGGCGGGACGGAGAGAGAACACCTCCATGGGCCCCCGCCACCCGTAGTACCGACTTATTTTAACAATTTCGGATCAAACTCTGGACCAAAAGTCCTACTGAACCTGCTCAGCTACAGGTAAGGTCCTGTAGTATTTTTGCCTCTGGATCCAAGTATTCCAAGAACCTGTGGATATATATATATATATATATAAGCCAATGAAGCCTGCGGATATAGCTGCATAGCTCCACTAGGGTCGTTTAGGATTATTAATCATGATTTGATTTCTTGACCCAATATTCATATGATAAATTTTTTTTGATGGTTGAGGTCTTATGATTGAAAATATTTCTCTCATCGACTTGTCGTCATATATTTATGTGATCTTCAGGGATACAACATTTTTTTTTCAATTAGCACTATGACTACTGCAAATTTGGTTATTGGTTTTATTTTGGATTGTTACTTGAAGGGTAATAGGGAGGGAGTGACTGTATTTTTACACAATACTAAAACTACAGGGTCTAAACACAGAAGATAAGCAAACTCAATCAAAATGAAAACACTGGGTGTTTAAAATTCAAAAGGAAACATAACAGTAATAGTATTGAAACCTCCAACAAACATAGACAGCTGCACGGATGTGTATGGAATGCAGTAAAGGAAAGAATGGTGGAATAAGAACAGATTTTCAAGGTATGCAAATATTTATCCAAATACTTCTGAACAAATGTAATAGCAATAATAATAATATAAAAAAAATCCATATATCAATGTGCAAATCCATAGTTTAGTAACAGATTTATCAATCAACCCTCTCTATTACCCTTCAGGTAAAAATTTAAAATGTAAATCATAACCAAAATTGTAGTAGTTAATAGTGCTAATTGCAAAAATACATGTTGCAGCCCTCAATATGACATAAATATACGTCGTAAACGTTGGCGGGAGAAGTAGTTTTAATCATAATTCCTCAACCCTCAAAAAAAGCATATCATACGATACCATACTCGTATATCGAGATTATAGCTTTCTGGAGCTAATGTTCCCTAACTTGAATCCATGGCTCTTGTACATGGATTCAAGTCCTTTGTCAATATGACTGTCTGAAGATACCTTTCACCATGCCAGGTAGGACTTTTTAGAGTTAATGTTCTCCGACTTGATGGATTTATTGTCTGAGCCTATCACGGCACCTTTTCTTTCAGCATGACACACCATGACAGGTCTGTGCCTGTGTGACTGTCTAGGTACCTCTTCTTTCACCATGACAGGCTGAGGACTATATTAGTTAATATGGTACGATTTATCCAATATTGTCCATGGGGGGCATTTTCTTCTTTCAATATCTCTGCCTAGGGTTTACCTCATATAAGATTTACTTCCTCTGGAGCTAATCTAGAATTATAAAAGAAGCCACATCAGTCAGTCCGGCCCTCAAAAATATCAAAAAAATAATCAAAATCCTTCAAGTACGGCAAGTAATCTATTATTACAAGATGATTTTTCAGTTTTTATAGACATATTACCCTTTTTTCCTTATTCCAAATTTTATAAAATCATTTATTAATTTTTAATTTATAGATCAGTATTTTCACAAAAATTTTATTCTTCTATAGCAAGCAATTCAGGATTAAAAAAGTATTTTCGGAAAAATTAAAACATATTATATCACTCCTTTTTTCTTAATTTAATTTAAAAAAAAATGTATTTCATCTCATCTTCCAAACAATGCTCTATTTTTAGGTATTCTCTAATTTTAATTCTTCAAACGCTATTGCTTGTATTATATAACTTAAATGACACTTGTGTATTGAAGTTTTTATCAGTGATTCTGCCTAATGGTTCGTTTTTCTCCATATCCGGCTGATAACATTCTGATGCTAAAATGGTCAGTGTGCCCGTCTTTACCCATACCAGTTGAAGACTCTCTGGAGATAAAAGTATTTAATTTGAGATGGTGCCCACAACTACTAGATATCTGGTTGACAGAGTGTCCGTTAGTCCAATTGTTCTTCCTCATATGAAGCTAGAAATGTCTATTTTTGCTCTTCCTTATAAATGCATAATCTTTAACTGCTAGGGAATTTTATCACTTCATACCAGGTTGATAACTTGCTAATGTTAATATTACCTTTCCTGTGCTGATACCCTCGTGTGGGAGATTATCTGTCTAAAGGTATCTTACTGATTACAGTTTTTCCTTATTCTTTAGTATTTCACCTATTTCATTTCTTCGTTCATCTCTTCCTTTTTCTTACGTTTTGTTTTCCAATCTATACTTTCATTTTATTTATGTTTCTTTTTTTTCTGATTTTCTTCTAATTTCATATTTCATTCACTCCTGGAATCTTAGGAATTTGTTTAACAAGTTACCATGTTTGTTCAAAAAAAAAAAAAAAAAAACACGCTTAATATTTCATCACATTAAAAGATACCGTCATACCACGTATATAGATGTAGGAGCTGTTCGACCGTTTTGAATGCTACATCTACTTGTGCGTCAAATAGAGTTCTACATGACAACTTCTAAAACAGATCTGAATATATATATACGAGTTTAAAATTGAAGAAGTGTAATACGCAGAGTAAAGAAACATTAAGGTCAAATTTTACCAAGAAACCACGTTCAGAAGGCAAATTACGAGAGAACTTAAGAAAGAGAGGAACTAACACACTGTAGAAGCCAAGACAAGTAACAGCAAATATATATATATATATATTTCTTTATTTTATTTTATTATTATATATCTTTACCCGACAAATAAATATAGAAAAAAGGTTTTCTGAGATTCTTTCAACTGTAACAAGTTTTTAATAGTTGGGCTTATTGACTATGACGAAGACCATTAAAATGATGAAAGATCTTAGATTCTTTCCATTACAAGCGGTTTCAGTTGGGCTTTTGACTCTGACGATGTTTTAAGTGAAGATCTTATATTTTTCCATATTATATGTGGTTTATATTGATTGTATCCAAGTCCATTAATGGAAAGTATATGTATACATACAAATACAACTTCTACAATTGAAACTTCCATTATAAGGAAATCTAATAATTATAATTTTTACAATTAAATTGTATTTAAGATGATAAATCTTTTAAATTTCTATAATTATAATTATTGTGTTTCAAAATCATATTCTATATGAGATACAAAAAAATAAGAATCATTACATATAAATAGCAAAAAAAATCTATGATATTTTATTTTCAGTATTTTTTGCAAGGCTATAGCTAGTATATGCATTTGTAGTGAAGTATAGAGCTTCTTTCTTTTAGAATGATAGTTTCTTTATTCAACCCGTTAGTTTATTTCATAATCCTAATGAAGTTATTAAATTAAGTAGTTACTAAGGCTTTGTGGCAAACAAAGGCAAGAAAGTAAGAGAAAAGGCTAGTTGGTTAAGGGAAGGAAGTTTATCGCGAATAAGAAAATAAAGTGTTAAGTCGGAAGGTTTTTTTTTTCTTTTTTTTCCTTTGAATAGGGAAGAGAGTTTGGGGAGTTGACAGAAATTCAGAAAGGACAGAACAGCTTGAGAGGAAGTGAGACAGTCTGATTGGGCTTGAGACGAAAAGAAGGAGGGGTTATTTTTATATAGTAGAATATTATTGAAAGTGATGGAGCAACATTTGACTTGTAGAAGACTGTGAAGGTTTTGCGCCTGATCCCCTTGGTCTCCTACCTTGGTGCGATTCCACCACCCCCATCCCCCACCCACATCCCCCCCAAAAACCTGCCTAACGGCTACACCAAAAGAGTACGTAAGGGTGGAATGGGGTCTGGCTTCCAATTTCAAAATAAAACCAAACTGCCAGCTTTATACCTCTCCTGTTTTACATACCCCCCCACACCCATTCCTCGCTTGCATCCATTAACCACTCCCTTTACAAACACCCTACCACCTCAAAACTTTTTTTTTTTTTAAATTTGTTTACTTTGCGCATTAAACATTCATAACCTATATCATTAACTCGTAGATAATTAAAAGTCCAAAGTCTATTGAAACTCTTCCCATTCCACTCCTACTTCTCCTCATGCATATTTCAAATAAATAAACCACATGTCCCTTATACTAATTTTTTTTTTTTTATAATAAACATACGAAATTACCTTAAAAACATACCTTCTAAACCTCAAATTACTTCACATATTCATTAAAAATGAAGTCTCCGCAAATAATTTGATTTCAACACCCACAGTAGTACACTTTTACATTTAATATAATAATAATAATTAATTACAATAATATAATAATGTGCTCTAGAATACAAAAAGTATGGTTTATTTGTTTTTGGTACTGAGTGTCAAATTAGTAAGTGTAGTTATGTTCAACCCTTATTCCAAACCAAGAGCCCTGTATGTTATTTCACTTAAGTTTATTAGAATAGAGATAATTAAGTACAGATTTTAAACAAATATAAGACTAACATCTCAATCACGTTTTTGAGGCAAGGCAAAGCACAATCTTCTATTCCCAACATGAAAATTTATAGCAATGGTCAAGATTTCTTGAAGTAAACCTTAAATTGAAAAAAGTCTCAAAAACAAATTAGAATAGCACAATAGATAGAAAAAACAATATTAATTTTTAATGATAATTCTCGGAATAATTGATAAAATAGGACTTTAGAAGCATTATAGACTTTCTTAATTACATTTTATTGAATTTATCAAAATATGTAAATTAAAGCCTAAATTAACTGTGTGCTCATAGAAAACGGCACAATATTTTTTAACTGTCTTATTAGCTCTACGTGTGTTTTACTATTTAGTTAATTTACAAGTTGCACGAGTTTTTTCAGAAAAAGATAGCAGTTATTAATAATAAAAGTGATTTTGGTAAACTTACACTCCTATAACCTTCTGTATTCTGTACATTTCGTAGCTCTAAAAGTATCACTACTTACTCATACATTTACTATAGATTACAAGTTGATATCAATAGTACTGTGTATTGCGATATAATGTAGAATAGTAGAATTATCTGGCAACGTTCGAGTTTGAAACATATGGATTATGTTCTCTCCTAGGAAGATCAACTATTGTAGTATATGTCAATTGTAGACGAAATTTGATTGATACTCACAAAATTACTATAAGTAAACCATACTATTAGATTTTAACAGTCGTTTAATATATTAATGACCATTTTATTAAATTCATCTACAAAAACTGAAGTGGCCTACACTCAAATTTATAAGAAACTCGTTAACAACCAACTGATGTTTTCTGTTGTATACACTTTAATCAATTTGTATAATTCGTTTTCATGAGACTATAATGATTCTATTAGTTATATGAAACGCGAAATCATTGATTAATCTGACATGTTTTTAAAAGTATTAAACGCGGTCGACGATTCGTAGCCATAACTATCATATTGTATATCCCACTGTTGTAACTAAATTCAACTTATGATTTTAAGTTCTTCAATTACCTTCATAAATGCACATAGAGAAATATATACAGTTATATTTCCGGGATAATTAAATAAAGTATTACTAATATTTAAAGATTTCATTAATTAAATAAATACTATTAAATAATATAATAATTAAATCTATTAAATTTAATCAAAGGGGAATTGATAATATTTTTTAAGACATACACCTTCCATGCATGATTATATTATCTTCTGACCAATTTGCATATGATTCCCAGTGCTTATACGCAAATGTTACATTGTTAAAATGGTATGATAAATTTAATTATTTTTTTTAATAGCATGCTCCATATAGAGCTATTGTTAAATTATAATTGATTTATTTTTATTATTAATGATTAATAGAAAGATATTATTCATAACCTATCAAAGTAAACGGAAACCAACCATATATTACCTTACTATCAGTAATGTATAGCAATGATGAAAAAATTTGAACTCAAGATTATGACGGATTTATATCTTGTGAAGTTCCCAAAATCATTTTTTGATGTTTTTTTTTTATTACCCGTGTCTGTAATTTGATGGTATGGTACAGAAACAGATCCTGATGGTAATATTACATTTAAGATGAAACTTGGACTTACGGACTTGAACTATGGGGTTGTGCAAAATCCATATATACTCATTGACCAATCATTGCATCTAAAATCCTCCGCACTATCCCAAATGCTCCGTATTACGTCAAAAACTACATTGTTCATAAAGGTACCTGATAAATTCCATTCATCCAAAACCTTGCCTTGATCGTTAATAAGTCATGCTCCATATAGAGCTATTCCTCTCACAATTCCATAATGTACGAATCCTTGACTTCCTCCTCTACCTTCATTACCCCCCAATGACTTAACTCAAGAGAAAATGGCCCAGGGATTCATAACCTATTACAAGTATGGCTGGAACCTACTTGCATATCTTAGATCTACTCGTCTTGCTACTACTAGTACTAGCAATGACTGACAATAATATACTTGAACAAGATTAAAGGGATTTATAAGCTTGTGAAGTTCTCAAATCAGTTTTTGATGTTCATTCTTTGCTCATGTGCATCGATGTCATTGTAATAATGTGATGGTACCAAATATGCTTGGAGCTTACTGCAAGTCAAATTAAAGTAGCTATCAAATTTATATTTTACCAAAAACAGGCCATGATGGTAATATTACATTTAAGATAAAACTCTTAGCTCTTACATTAGTAACATGGGAAATTTTTGGCAAATAAACATCTTTATAAGGAACAACTAACTTATCAGGATGGCAAACTAATAGAGTCAGTTCAAAAAACTTTGGTCAACAAAATAGAAAACTTCCTTAAGTTTTAGAGTATTATTTTTGAATTATTTCTTGGATATTAAAAGAGCTTTTGATAACTTGCTTCAGAATATAGTAAATCATAAATTGCTAATAACTAATATATAGTAGATTTAATTCAATTACTATAGAATGGATTACAACAATCTAAAGTAAGAATAATTAGTGGAAGTATCTAGTAGAATAAACATCTAGCAAACGAAAATTGTGAATTCTAGAGGCCTTTTTTTGCACTAGGATTTTTTAGAGTACAATGGAGCTGTGCTATCCCCCGTTTTGCAGTAATTCTTTTCTAATAACCTATCAGATATTCAATAAAATCAATGCGACGATATGCAAGGATATGGAAATGACCTTGTCAATTTAAGAAGATGATTGCTTGAAAGCATATCATTTGAGCTAACGCTGCATCATTCTCAAATTCTAATGTAGTGCAATCAGTTATTATGTGGTATTTACTCATTGTAGGGTAAAAATATAATGAAATGGTCTCCACATATAAAAATTTTAATGATATAAACAACGCGTTTCGAACACGTAGTGTTCTTCCTCAGGCATTAACTAAAAAATACAATGACACCAGAGAGTTATCTATAGTACAAAGTAAATAAGTACAAAAATTAATAGAAAATAAAATAAGGCGGAAAGTACGAACCTAAGGATGAGTGCCTCTGAATAAGACTGACGGGTAATGGAATGGACATGAGTGGGGGTATAGGGTACATCTGTTTCTTATTCGAAGGCAGGTACATTTCATTATATTTTTTTTCTCTTAAAAGTTAGGCTGAGCCTTTACATTTCCTTTATACTAAGTGTAGGAAACATATTGAAAATATAACATACAGAGTTATAACGAAATATAAACCAAATATATGCATAAGGAGAAAGTAGAACTTTTATAATAATAATTATAGATATATAATAATATTAAAAAATTGTATAATTTGGGAATTTGTTGTTGAGGTATCTTTTTAGAAGATTTTGGATTAAGGTTTGTTGATTTCATTAGCCTTCTAAAATATTATTTCCCGGAATTTATTGTTTCTATAGTATTTGTATATATTTGGTCTGGGAAAAATTGGTGGTTATTGGTGACTAAATGTTTGGGAAAATGGGACATAAATTGTTTATTGTTGGGGGATTTGTCTTATCTGAGGACTTCCTTAGGTTCGTACTTTCCCTTATTTTATTTGATATTAATTTTTGTGCTTATCCCCTTTGTGCTATAGATTATTTCTGATAACCATTGTATTTTTTAGTTAATGCCTGCGAAGAACAAGGATATGTTCGAAACGCGTTGTCAATATAAATTTTTTTGAGAGCATTCATTTGATTTAACCCATCATCTCCAAATTGTTGAAATATGAATAAAGCAGATGCCTAACTAACTGAGGTTTCTAACACAAAAATAATAAGCCAGAGAAAAAGACTATAAAAGGATAAGAACACTAGAAGCACTTTACGTCCTAGAGAAATCTCCAAGCATTAACGAACAGAAAGAAAATTTTAGTCAACCAGCTGCGCTTCTTCAGAAATCTTATACAAGCCAAAAACAAAGGAAGAGAACAAATTGAAGGAAGAATTGAATATACAACCGCATCAAGACACGCTCGATGAAGAAACATATAGGGCCATTTCATGAACAATAATCATAACCTGACTTTAAAAACGTGATTCATCAAACCAGACATTGCAACGTGTTGTTATCAAGTATAATGTTCACTCCAATTCTTTTAGTTTTATGTTTCTTATTTTATAATAGTTAATTATGCTAATAATGTTTTCCTGATGATGGTGACTTTTAAGTACCGAAACATGTCGAAGAATAAAATAAAACTGTCTAGTTATTATGTTTTTTTAAGCCTATAAAACAGAAACATAATGATTAATGCAATCATTCAAATATTGTATGTGTGTTTAAATATTGTTTAAATTGTTGTTGAAATATTGTTTTAATATAAATATTGGATGGCTGTTAGGTTTTTGAATCAGTGTGTTATTTCTTCTGTTTTGTAAGATTATGAAAAAGGTTTCAAATAAAAAACCGAAACGTCGGCATTGAGAGTTTAATTTGAAATGGAAGAACTGACCAAGTCGAAATAAATTTTATGTTGTTCTACTTCACGGTCGATACTTTTTAATCAATATTTGTATATATATATATATATAGGCCATATTTCTTCTTATATAAACCCAAATGTATATATAACAGATTCAATAATATATCGACCGTTTGATAGAATAGGAATAGGACCTATTCTATCAAACGGTCGATATATTATTGAATCTGTTATATATACATTTGGGTTTATATAAGAAGATATATATATATATACCGGCAGAGAGCGACTTGTACCGTCGCTCTCTGCCGGTACAAGTGAACGCACGTACCTCTTCTTCTTCCCTTCTACTCTCTCCCTGATATCCAGTAAGTTTTCTCGCTTCTTCTATATGTTGTATTTTTTCATATATATATAAACTAGAATTTTCAAAAGAAAACATAGAAAAGAAATCAATGAACTCACTACTAACTTCAATGTCGTCGTCGCCAGGAATAGATGTGAATCGCTCCAAAGGCTGATAACGACTCAGAATATATATATATATATATATAATATATATAATATTCTGATCGTTATCAGCCTTTGATAATATATATATATATATATCAATGATCAAACCACAATAAGAAATGGGAAAACAAGACTAAGATCTTAGTCTTAGTCTTAGTAACGGTCTCTTCAAACTTGATACTTTCGACACGAGGGCAATAGCCTCTTCAAAGAGGGTTGATAGCTAGCGGATAGTTTTTTACTCTTTCTTACTATACTCCTTTGTTTCCCCAAACATCTCTTTCTGGACATTAGTCCTTTCCTGCGCTTTTAAAATACGACTCTTCCCTCCCACTCTTCTCAACTCCTCACCAGATATTTTCTGCATCTAGTGTTTAGTTGGGTTTTTGACTCTGACGAAGACCGCTTGTTACGGTTGAAAGATCTTAGTCTTGTTTTCCCATTTCTTATTGTGGTTTGATCATTGATTGTTATTTCACGTATTTATGTGAAATCTATTATATATATATATATATATATATATATATATATATATTATATATATAACTAAAATAAAGTTTTCTTCATGAAGAACAAATGTTATGATGATGTATACGAAATGATTTACTGAGAATTGAAGAAGATGTCTCTAGAAGCGTCTTTAGAAGAGAGAACAGGGAGATCGATTTCTGCCAAGATAGAAAGTAGCACAACCCTCGTCGCAATGTATTTAAACATTAAAGCCTTGATAACAATAAAAAGAAGTCTCAAACATAACGATAAATCAAGGCTAGTTGGCGAGACGAGCTATCACTTGGAACCGGTGTAAATTTCCCTCCTGTTTTCCGCCCTTTGCGCCCTTATCAATGCTCAATCGAACATTTGGCCTTAATTTAGTGGAGGTAATTAAAGGGTTGGTAAGGGCGATAGACGGGTGCCTACTGATTTGTGACCCATTAAACCTATAAACACGTATCACCTGGGCCCTCTCTCTCTCTCTGCCCCCTCCCACCACCCCCTTCTTAATCTCCCTCTGCCCGACCTCCTTGCAGCTAATGATACCTTCTCTCCCTCCCTTCTACTTTTAATTGAATTGACTTTGCAAACTCACAGTTAACACAACCTCCACCCTTGCATATTCATCCCCTCTTGCTAAGCGCTTATCAACTTTACATGCGCTGCTCTTTAGTAGTTCTCTATCAGACAGAATAACACGCCCTCTTTTAATCTCAAACTCAGCATTTTTAAAGCCTCGCATTTTCATATTTTATTTAAAGATAGAAAATACACACATACACGATATTTAGAGAAGATAGCATGACCTTAAGGACAACAATTTTTATTGGCATATGAAACTTGATTTTTCTTTTTTGTTATAGTTCAAATTAGTTATATATATATGAATTAAACACCAAAATAAACAAATATAAATTAATTACAATCATTTTTTGTTTGGTTCATTTAGCTCTCTGATGACGTTGTAACGAAAGGCCTTAGAGCATTGTAATTAATTCATATTTGTTTATTGTGGTGTTTAATTCATATATTATATCAAGAGTTATTGTCGATTATTAATTTATATATATATACAACAAGAATTTTCAAAAATACACACAGAAATTAAATCACTGAAACTCACTACTATATTTTGATAGACTTGTCATCAGGAAAATAGATGTGTATTACTTCAAAGACTGATACTGACTTACTTTGTATATATATAATACTTATATAAATAAAGGCTATATAAACACTGATATATAAAAACTATATATATATATTTATTCCTCGAGGAACTGAGAAGAACCTGTAGGACATTAAAGAAACTCTCAAAAAAGGCCAAGCATGAAATTGGCATAAAATTTTTAGAAACTTGTTTGCAAGAAGGATTGCTACCAACCTTCACTAAAATATATATATATATACAAAACTAAAATTTATTTACCAACCTTCACTAAAATATATATATATACAAAACTAAAATTTATCGGGACTCGGTCAGTTCTTCAGGTTCAAATTAAACTCTCATTGCCAAACTTTTTCATAGGCAGAATTATAAATTTTGAAACAGAAAAAACTAAGTATTACATTTCAAATTACTTTTCTTTGTAAAATAATTTGTAATGCAATACTTAGTTTTTCTGTTTCAAAATTTATAATTCTGCCTATGAAAAGGTTTTAAAAAGAAGAACTGACCGAGTCCCGATAAACTTTAGTTTTGTATATATATATATATATATATATAATTAAAAGAAACGGTCCAGAGGACTTTTTAAAATAAAATAAATTCAAAACGAAGGAAACACACAGAAAGACACAGACATAACTCACATCGATATTTCGATGTGAGTTATGTCTGTGTCTTTCTGTGTGTTTCCTTTGTTTTGAATTTATTTTATTTTATATATATATGGGAGAGTTCCGAACAAATTTTATTTTATGTCCTTTGGCCTGACAACAACGAAGCTCTTGAGGCGTCTAACCCTCCAGCTCTCCACAGGAGCCCTTTCTTTCATGTTAAGAAAGAACACGGAGGTTCCCTCACTAGAAATATACTAGTAGAGGGAACCTCAGTTTTGGCTGAGATCGAGGCCGGCTAAAAATACTAGAGGCTTTATTAATCAAAGATTTGTGCCCCGCGCTGAACTCTCAAATCAGTGACACGTTCGTCATCCCGAGTTCTAGGACCTTCGAACCTAAAATAATATATATATATATAGTGTTTTCTGCATACCATACCGGTCTGTCCTAAATTTTGACAATTAAGACAGTCGAAATATTGAAAGTTTCGTATTACCCTACTGTTCATTACTTATGCAATTTGTTACAGTGTGGTGATTACTCATATTGGGGAATTTCGAAAAATTACATCTCTACTCAAAAAAAAAAAAGTGTAATATAAAAACTAACAAAGCGCTTCAAATACTTAGTGTTCTTCTTCAGGTTTACTTCTAAAAAATATCTGCGAGCATTAAGAAGATCAGGTTTAATTAAGTCATTTTTCATACTAATTCCTTGGTTAAAACCTTAATTAGTGCATTCAGCATTCATATATTGTTTTCAATTTTAAATAATTAAAATCTGTTCTTAAAGCTCACACATACGTATATCTTTTTTAGAAGAACAATAAGTGTTTGAAAAGCGTTGTTAGTTTTCATATTAAAACTTTATTTTTTGTCGAGACCTAATTTTTTGAAATCCCCAGTATTACTGTACTGTATTTATTCCTGTTTCATTTTGTGTTAAAATTAGTATATATAAATATAAATGCAAAACATCCCACCATAAACAGATTAACTATTCAGTCTTGAAAATGTTTACAGGATCAAAAAAAAAACTGAAAGAGTTATTTTCTATTATCTTCTCTTTATATGTTCTACTCTTATCAAAAGTGTTTTGTTTGTTAAAATGTTTATATTTTGTTCAATCATCCTTTGATCATTGGGTGATTGAACTTAAAAAAAAATATTATTAAGCTTATTTTTATATGACAATAGATACAGATATATGACATGGTGTCCTATATATGTCGTTTTCTTGATATTAAGACTGACTTCCAGTCAGTAAGGTTTATTTTCATTTAAATCAAATAAAAATACAGAGTAAAGAAAGATACTCTCCATGGTTAGATTTCAATGGAAAGATACTTTATATAGAAAGATTTTCCATAGTTATAGAAATTGATCATTTTTTACAGTTCCATATTTCAATTGAATAACTTTGATTATTTATTTTTTAAATTAATGGATATTTGTCCTCATGATAAAGGTTCACTTATTAAATCATTCTGCACCTTTGGCTAGAGGGTAGTAACAAGTGATGTACAGAAGCCAATGACACTTGGTGTAGGGGGGGGGGGGAGGAGGAGATAGAGTAATATAAGGAGGGGAATCCAGAATTGACTGAACTATAAACGATGAAATGAAGGATTAGGGCATACAGAGGAATATGTGTAATAATCATAAATCAAACTAACTTCATCAAATGAGTAGAATTAAATATTTCTCTCAATTTATCATTATCTCTCTTACAATAGTTAGTAATCTATCTCCTTTTGTTCCGCTATCTCTTCTTGTTTCCTGTTTGACATTAACGCTCTCTATTTTTCTCTACCCCTCTTTCAATATCCTCAGGTATAAAGTTTTCTCATTCTATTCCTAACTCCCTTTGCTCCCAGTTTCAAATAATTTCTCTTTAACACGATTTCATATTACCACTCATTATACTTCCTGAAAACACATCAATTATAAATATTCTCTTTGTGTTCTTCTAACCCTCCTCTTTCACAGTTCTAACCATATTTTTCTATCCTTCGTTCATACTCCTAATAATTCAAAATACCTATTAGAATAATGTTGATTCTAAATCACTCATTATGTTCCTCAAACCATTCTTGCTCCCAGGTTCAACAATATTAGTCTCCATCCCACTTTGATAGTTCTAATAACTCACCATACCTCTTGCAGTGTTGTTAATACTAACCTCTCGTTTTCTGTTCCTCTTATTCTCTCTTGCTCCAAGTTTAAACATTATTGCTCTTTATCTCGATTTGATATTTCATATCACTTCATATACATCTTGCAATACTGTGAATTATAAATCTCTCTTTTATTTCTTACCTTCTCATTTCTAATTCTAATAATACTGCTCCCATATCTAGTCACCTTATTACTCCTTATCAATCATTATATACATCTATGCTATACTGTCTATTATACACATCTCTCTTTCTGTTGTTCTAACACTCCTTGCACCCAGTTTTAACATTATTGTTCATCATCTCGCTCTGATCTTACCAGGGACGTGCAGTCAGGGGAGGCAGGTGAGGCACTGCCTCACTTGATAATCTTGGAAAGGAAAAATTCAAAATGAATTGTACATATCTAAATGGTTATATTTATCCAGTGAATTGCGCTGTAAAGATATTTGTCAGCATTTTTAACTTTTTTTTTATTCAAAATCAATGGTTTTTCGCAACTATTGCTTAGATACTGAAAAGAAATGTGCGGTGAGTCTGCCGCCTGCTGTGCGAAGAGTCACTAAGTGAGGCACGCAGATCTGCTGCCTCATGGTGGGGTTCGCCTGTGACTACAGGGGTTCTTCTTTGTGATTCAGCAACAAAATACAGTCAGCGACAGCACTCTAAAAGCTAGCAATTTATTTTTTACCTTCCTTACTTTTGCAAATGGAGTAGTGCATTTCAAAAATTAAAACGTTAAAATGTTTTAAAAGGAAGCTGATATGAGATTTAAACATAAACTACTGCCAATCAAATAGTGATAAAGGTAATCTGTAAGGTTCATATTTTTGTAAATTTAACGGTGATGAAGTCAGTGCCTCACCTGTCATGAACCTCACCGCACGTCACTGGATCTTACTTACCACTTTTCATATAACTTGCAATGTTGTACTTTGTAAATCTCTCTTTCTGTTCCTCTAACTCTCGTCGCTCCCAGTTTCAACATTATTGTTCTTCATCTCGCTCTGATCTTCCTTACCACTTTTCATATAACTTGCAATGTTGTACTTTGTAAATCTCTCTTTCTGTTCCTCTAACTCTCCTTGCTCCCAGTTTCAACATTATTGTTCTTCATCTCGCTCTGATCTTACTTATCACTTTTCATATTTCTTGCAATATTGTAAATTGTAATTACTCTTTCTGTTCCTTTAACTCTCCTTGCTCCCAGTTTCAATATCAATACTTTCTATCTACCTTGAAACTTCTTGTCTCTCATCATCTCTTTTCTAATATAGCCTGCCACAAATATGCCTGCGGTTTCTCGCTCCCATCTCCTATTTAAATTAGTGATGTTCACTTCATTTTTCTTCTCCTCCCTGTTCAAATCTAAACTCTTTCAATCCATAAAATACAATATCATTCATTCATTTTTGTTTCTTATAAAAAGTTAAATTAGTGCAACAATATTAATGAAACCAGTTGTTACTTTTGAGAATATTTCTCACATTATGTCCATTCAAATTCATTCAAGAACAATTCTTACTTTAGCGATTCTATATTATGTTATCGAATAACTAAGCTCACTCAATTTCGTTTTGAAATAAGGCTCTATACAGCCGAACTAATAGCCTTATACAAAGCAATCAATTATTGCCATACAGAATCAGACTTAAAGTATTTGATTCTTTGAGATTTCAGGTCGCCATTGACAGCCCTAAAAGAACAAAATTTGAAAGATCCTATAATTATTAAGATATTTGAATGCCTCTATGACCTAAATATTAGGAAAAAGCAGGTGTCATTTGCCTGGATACCAAGCCATATTGGTATCGAAGGAAATGAAAAAGCAGATAAAGCAGCAAAAGAAGCAACTAACAGAGAAACTACAAATACGAGTATAATAGCTGTGAGGCCGAATGACATCAGGAAAAACATTATAAAAACAATATGGACAGGATGGAAAACCGAATGGAATAAAGAAACCACCCAACTTCGGAAAATAATGGGATCCATTGGGACAACAATGAACACTGGAACAGAAAATCGAGAAACGAATGTGATACCGCCTACGGTGAAACCGCCTACGTATAGGTCACACACGAGTTACACATAGTTACCTGTTATCTAAAGAGCAAAGACCCTCTTGCCCAAAATGTAAGGAAATATTGACGGTGGCTCACTTAATTGAAGAATGTCCACAATTAGAACAAGAAAGGATGTCTGCAGGCATACCATCAAAATTAATAATAGCACTAGCCCCTAATAATAAATATTCCAACGAAGTGACATCATTCCTACAGGAAATAAATTTATATAATAAAATATGAGGAACTAAAGAACTGAACAAAATGAGACAGTGCTAATGTCCAAGTAGACGATGCACTTATCAACCTAAATAAAAAAAAAATAAGGCTCTAAGTTTTATAGAAAATCTGTACATTTAATTAGTGTTTGTAGTATAACTGCTTGCCTTGTGATATTAAATATCGATCATTAGTTCCTCAAATAAAGTATATGAACTACAGTATCCTTTTTGAAATGTAATATTTTTTTCGAATAAAGATAATTAGTTAAAGATTTTTATGATAATGAAATGAAAAATAAAATTAATTAGAGCGAATATGATTGATTGTTATTAAGTCACCCAAAGGTGATTTTTTATGATAAATGTTATTTTGAAATGTTGATACAAATTTTAATGACAGGTATTTTGAAAGCAATAAAGTTGGAGCCTTAAGATTCTGAATTTTTTTGGAAGATTTAAAGTTATTCCAACTTGGATAGGAGGTTATTAAACTAAACTTTTGACATTAAAAGAAGTCCTATTACCATTGAATATTTTTTTTCAACATAAACAGCCAACAATGGTTCAATCAATCAAGAAAATATCACTTAATATTATTTGTTTTCTCACATAAATTTAATGATCGATGGTTTGATGATCCATGTATGTTTGAATGTAAACAGTTTGAACAGTATTAATTTTTAACAACGATATGAGGATTTTTTGGGTCTTCGGCAACTCTATAATTTAACCGATAGCTAGCAATTTACTTTTCTTGAATTAACCAGAAAAGCCTTTAAAAATATACACTGAATTGATTTGTTTAAAATTCTTCAACATGAAAGCAAATGAAAAAGAAAAATACTAATACTGTTTCATGTAACATTTATTATTTGTTCCCTACTGTAGTAATTGTTACAATTACATTGTTGTAATGGCTTTTGCTATAATTAAAAATTAATAGTAAATTGTTAAAAATTATTCTTTCCTAAATTTATATGTATAACAATGAATAACAGATGCAATAATATATCGACCGTTTGATAGAATAGATGTGTTATCTAATTGGGATCCGGTCAAATTTTCTAAGATAAAAAATTTAACTCTCGTTGCCGACGTTTCGGTTTTATTTTAAAACCTTTTTCATAGGCCTACAAACAAAAGATAATAAGAAATCACTAGACTAGACTGTCTAGTGGAAGGTTTTGTCCAGTTAAGATTGTTGTTCCTTTAAATAATGTAAATTTCATTTTCTTAGTCAAAAAATTCTTACTTCTGTAAGTTATATTGTTTTATTGATCTCTAAATACTTCTGCTTATAATATTCATAAGTTGTAACAAATCATTTTCATATTGTTTATGTATTGGATGTTGATTTGTGATTTCTTATTATCCTTTGTCTGTAGGCCTATGAAAAAGGTTTTAAAATAAAACCGAAACGTCGGCAATGAGAGTTTGAATTTTGAACCTAGCAAATTTGACCGATCCCGATTAGATAACACACCTATAACTATTAACTTATAAGTGCCTTTTTTTTCAAGGGTGAGATGAAGGTTTGCTTGAAAGTTCACATCCCTGACACTGATTTTTCAAGGGAATATTATATGATCTTAATGAAATTTTACTCAACTCTAGTTTATTTAGAGTAGGTATCTTTAGCGAGTACCTGACATTATATTGGCAAAGTGACTGTGGGTTTAACGTCCCCTACTCATAGAGGACGCTCAAATTGTTGTCGTAATAAAATTTCAGCACCACTGTTTTATTGAGGATCGAACCTGGATCCTCAATAAAACCACTCGTATCGTCCAGAGAAGCACGCAAGCTATGATGGGGCTATCATTAGAGTAGGTATCTTTAGCGAGTACCTGGCATTATACTGGCAAAGTGACTGAGGGTTTAACGTCCCCTACTCACAGAGGACGCTCAAATTTTTGTCGTCATAAAATTTCAGTACCACTGTAAGAATCGAACCTGGATCCTCAATAAAACCACTCGTTTCGTCCAGAGAAGCACGCAAGCTATGATATCTTCACCCGATATTTTTTCATAATATTAAATTAGAAACAATGAATTAGATACAATATTTAATATTTATTATTAATATATATAAAAACCAATTTATAATGTAAATTTATTATTTAATCTCTCCATTGAAAATACAGAGTCACTGTCTTTCTAAATTCATTTCAATTCAAAATTTTTTTTATTAGCCGATAATAGAGCACAAATTTGATGGCAGGAAATAGTTTTGCACATAAAAACAATTGCTTAAGCATGTAATGAAAGTTGTAATTAATTTTATTGTTTTATAAAAATGTATTATACCTCCATTATTGCAATGGCCTGACAACTGAAAACTTGAAAATCAAGGAGTTTAAGCACCAAATACTTTGTTTTCTAGGAAATTTCTTAAGAAAAATACCTAAAATGGTTGTTTTTCTTATTTTTTATGAAGTCTAGTTTACTTTTATCAACCTACTTTATTTGTCTAACAAACACTGCTTAACTAATTTAACAACTTAATTAATTGTCCCGTTATGAACTTGGAGCATTACAGAAGGGTACCGTCGGCCGAGATACTCAAAACGGTTCAACTGACATCAGAGTCAGTCAGAGTTATACCCCAAGGCCTATATGTTACATTAATGATGTTTAAAAATAAAATCAGTCATTTTACGATATTTTAATTAATCAATAGATCACAGATCCAAATAGATTGATTGTATCAGCCAATTTGTCCATTAGGCACAAGGGCGTCTATCATGACTAGATGCATAGCACATAATCCCGAACAATTCCCACTGTGAGTTATTCCCTATGTAATGTTTTGGCCGAAATAACAACTAAATCCCAATAGTTATTACCATAAACCCTTTTGATTGTTACTGAGGCTAATTTGTAGACCCTATTGAAACAACTATCTCAAAAAAAAAAAAAAACTTTTGATACTTAGACCCTTTTGATTTACAACTCTTCAATTAACTAATAAAACTACCTTTTAGCAAACATTATTTATAATTATTAAAAGTCTTTTTATGTGTTTCAAACGATTTTCATAATGTGCAAAAACTATATACTTTTATTAAACATCCACTTATCAAAAATTAACAGCCCCAACTTCAGACATAACTTTTATTACTTACTAACAGTTTTCCATTTCACCAAGAGAAATAAATCTAGATAAATGAAATAGCTTATAGTGAAGCAAATTTATATAAAACTGTTGGAAACAATATCTTCATCACTGATAGGTGATTTTTTTTTATATTAACAAATAACAAACCTCAATATTACAATACAGTATATTCCGGTTAATTGGGACACATCGGGACCGAGACGTTTTGTCCCAATTAAGCGGCTGTCCCAATTAAACGAATTTCACTTTTTTTTTGGAAATTCATTTGATTGGTTTTAGGAACAATGCCATTAACCAGTAACACACAAAATTAAACAATGCATATTATTTTTTAATAATTTTATTTTATACGAAAACAGCTTTCCAGAAATTCCAGCTGTATATTTCGTATGTTGTCTAAGTGAGGTCGAACTCCTCTGACTTCGCCTTCAATATTGGACCGTTGATATTTACGCCTCTGCTACTAACAATAGAAAACCATTGATCTAGTGCTTTTTCAACGTCTGGATCCTTCCCATCACGTTTTCTTTTGGATGTCCCTGCCGGTCCTTCTTGTAATGCGAATTCCTCACGCAGTTGACTTTCTTGTCGTAAGACACGCGATATGGTAGATTTTGGTTCACCATTTATCTCAGCGAGCCGACGATAACTTGTATTAAGTGGCTCAGTATAACTTGTTAAGTGGAAGTGTATCGGTAGCTGAATAGGAAAAGACTGAAGCTAATGTCGATGTGAGGCTGCCGCGGCATTTTAAAACACGGGTGTCAGGATCAGAAAGAAGCCGCCATTCCCGCTTTCCCGGACTATGGAGGGGGGGGGGGGGGGATTTGTTTTGCCACTGCACTGGCTCGGATGGAAAAGATAGAAATGTGAACATGAGGCAGCTGCCGATTTTTAAAACACGGGTATCGGGTTCAGAAAGAAGCCGCCTTTCTGGCTTTCCCGGGATTTAGAAGGGGGTGTTGTTTGTTTTGCCGCTGCACCGGCTCGGTTAAACCGGAACTCAGTTAAAACATACTCGGTTAAGCAGGACTCTACTGTACTAAAATCTTATATTCACTGTCCCAATTAAGCGGAATGTTGTCCCAATTAAACATACAAATTTACAATTGTAGTTCATAGTTTGGTTTCCGTTCTTTGAGATTTGTCCCAAATAAGCGGCTGTCCCAATTAAGCGGTGTCCCAATTAAGCGGAATCCACTGTATATAACTTCCTTTATATATTTTGAAAAGATAATAATTTGTGAAAACCATGAATTTTTTTTAGTAGAACATGGATTATCCCTGTAGACCCTTTGCAAACCAATAGCATAAATGACTTTGGTTTCTCTTCTTTGTCAAAAAAAAACAGCGGGATTTGTGATTCAAATCATAAGAAATATATAGAAAATTATTCCACATTACAAAAAGAGACATAAACATCGATGAAAAATTATTCTAAAAATTACTGTTTATCATCCCACAGTTCCTATTTTGACCATCGGAATGTATTGAATGTAATGAAACATTATAAGATGTTATATTGAACAAAATTAATATAAAACTTATATGTAAGGAAGTGTATAAGAGTAATATGTAAGAATCCCTGACAGGTGAATTTCAGTAAGTAAAAAGTAGTAAACTTTGATATTATTCTTTTACAGTTTTGTAAAAGAATATCTTGAAATGGTTGGTTGATATCTTGAAATCCTAGGTAATCTTAGAAACACAATGTTTTGAAGGAAAGTTGTAGAAAATAAATTTGGAATCAACTAAGTGTTTTCAAATTTCTACAGTATTTTATTTTGAATTAGGTGTTATCAATTGTTATATATTTTTATAATAATTTTAATATTTGTTCAGGTTGGAAAGGCAGTCCCACAAGAGAACACACAAATACCGAACATTGGCTCTATGTTAATAAAATCAAGTCAAGTACTTTATAATGTCTGTACTACTACATATTACCTTGCATTGCTAAAATGATGGTAAAAAGTACCAGAAACACAACATATTATTATCAACGCTTTTCTAAAATTATATGAGCTAAAATTTAAGTCCTTTTTTAAGCAAAACTGGACTGGGAATTTTTTTAAAAACAGGACAAAAATCTCATTGATATTAGATGAAATTTAGGGATGTTTATAATGTAAATGGACGCACAGACAGACACATTAATTTTTTTTTAATATATTAATTATGATTAGAATTAAAATATTAAAACAATGTACTCGAATGATTTAATGGAAAACAAATACAGTAAATGTCTTGTTGAGATCTCTGCAGTGGTTGTTATAATCGCTTGATCCTTCAAGCTTGGCTCAGTAGGGAAATGCAAGATAAAGTGGTTTCACGTGGCCACCCTCTAAGTGGCCTGTTAAAGCTTGAGTCACTACTGCACCTCCTTATGTATCCTACATTTATCACACTTTCCCTTAAGTCATTTGAAAATAAATGTATTAACTTTTTTATATTTTAAAAAATCATTCACTTATAATATCACTTACACTGGTAAATCTTGTATACTATTAAACGATTTCTCTTTTGCTTACTTTTCTTGTTGCTACACTCTCTCTCTCTCTCTCTCACACACACACACACACACACACACGCACACACACTTATCGTCTGAACAACCTTTTAAAAATTCACTATTGGACATTCCTTTTTCTGTCACGCATTAAACTCTAGTTTTCAACAACATATTAAGTTCATATTTACATAATATATATCTATATACATAGATACTCTAATTCCCATAGACTGGACTTTAACAACTGCTTCCGTATCCAAGTCCTTAATCAGATCCCTGTACCATCTTCTCAGGTCACTTTAAGAGCTTCAGAGGAAGCGATTGTAAGTCTTCTCAAAGCTCGCTCTCCTCCTGGCCTCAACTTGTACCGTTAACTGTTTTTTTATAATGATTTTTTTTATTTTTTAGTCATTGTTTTACTTAATATTCTTCTCCTTCTGTTAATTATTTTGTTCTTTTTAGTTATTTTTCTCTCTGTAGTTAGTAGCTTTCCTAGGGCAGCTAGCAGAGTGCGTGCGTGTTCGTCGCATTCGACCGTACGCTCAGTCAGCTTCAGCTACTCAAAGGGACTACTTCTGCCCGTCGACGACGAATGTCGAAATATTGTAGTGAGTCTTTAGTGTGTGTTTTTATCTGTTTTGTCTCTCTCCTTTGTGAACTATATATATATATATATATATATATATATATATATATATATATATATATATACAAACACTTTTTCTTGTTCTCTGAGTTTGGTCAGGGTAAATATATGGAATCACCTTTTTGCCAACGTTTCGTCTTTATTTCAAGACATTCTCAGGGCTATAAACTAACAAAAAAAACAATAAACAATGGACATTTGTCATTTCTACTTTAAAAACATCATAAACGAATTGAAAAAAGAACTTACTGAAGGCTGGGTTTATGATGTTTTTAAAGTAGAAATGACAAATGTCCATTGTTTATTGTTTTTTTTGTTAGTTTATAGCCCTGAGGATGTCTTGAAATAAAGACGAAACGTTGGAAAAAAGGTGATTCCATATATTTACCCTGACCAAACTCAGAGAACAAGAAAAAGTGTTTGTTAATATTTTGTGGTCAAAAAAACAGTACCGTATTATATATATATAGTTCACACAGGAAAGAGAAAAACAAATAAACACACACACAAAGACTCACAACGATATTTCGACAGTCGTCGTCATCGGGTAGAAGTAGTCCCTTTGAGTAGCTGAAGCTAACTGAGTGGTAGGTCGAATGCGACGAACACGCACGCACTCTGCTGGCCGCCCTAGGTAAGCTACTAAGTACAGAGAGAAAAATAACTAAAAAGAACAAATAAAAGCAAATAAAAATAACAGAAATAGAAGAATCGTAAATAAAGCAATAAACAATTTAAAATATATATATATATATAAAAAGATTTCACATAAACACGTGAAACAACAATCAATGATCAAACCACAATAAGAAATGGGAAAACAAGACTAAGATCTTTCAACCGTAACAAGCGGTCTTCGTCAGAGTCAAAAACCCAACTGACTCAGTTGGGTTTTTGACTCTGACGAAGACCGCTTGTTACGGTTGAAAGATCTTAGTCTTGTTTTCCCATTTCTTATTGTGGTTTGATCATTGACTATATATATATATATATATATAAAGATTTCACATAAACACGTGAAATAACAATCAATGATCAAACCAGAATGAGAAATGGGAAAACAAGACTAAGATCTTTCAACTGTAACCAGTGGTCATCGTCAGAGTCAAAAGCCCAACTGAAACACTAGATGCAGAAAACATCTGGTGAGGGGTTGAGAAGAGTGGGAGGGAAGAGGGTTGACCTCTTCTAAGAGGGTTGACAGCTAGCGGATTGTTTTTTAATCTTTCTTACTGTACTTCTTTGTTTCCCCAAACATACCCTTTCTGGACATTATTCCTTTCCTGCGCTTTCACCCTTTTAAAATATCACTCTTACCTCCCACTCTTCTCAACCCCTGACCAGATGTTTTCTGCATCTAGTGTTTCAGTTGGATTTTTGACTCTGAGGAAGACGGCTTGTTATGGTTGAAAGATCTTAGTTTTGTTTTCATATTTCATATTGTGGTTTGATCATATATATATATATATATATATATATATATATATATATATATATATATATATATATTTCGGGAGCAGACCTTTGTTCATGCATGTCTTGTTAAATGCCTATTTTTAATTTCACCACTTTTCTACTGAGTCTCTCAATTTCTCTAATGCACTTTCTCTATGTTTATGGTACAAGATAGATAAGTTGTCCAACATTTTTATTTTTATAACCCGACATGTTTCGGTCCTCACTGACAATTTTCAAGGAATCAAGTTGAACAAAATCATAACTAAACATACCTAACTAGACATAACTCAAAAACATGCATAATTAAATAAACACTAAACTTAAATAAGTAACCGCTTATTACGGTTAAAAGATCTAAGTCTTTTTTTTTCATTTTGTGCTTTGATCATATATATATATCTATGATTAATAAAAGGAAAGACGATCCAAACTGGACACAATATTAGTTCAAAATTCAAGAAGAGTAACACACAAAGCAAAGAAACACACTTTTAAACTCAATGTGCTTGGTCTCCCTTTCTCTTTTCTCCTGAAGATGAAAATTCAAGTTTATAAGTGTGTTTCTTCACTCCGTCTGTTAGTCTTCTTGAATTTTAGAACTCATAAATATCAACCAATTCTAATCAACAGGTCTAAAATCATCATCAGTGTTTTAATCTTTAGATTGTTTTAAAAATCATCAGAAAGAACTCTAATTTGCTAATAATTTGCAAATTTTATTATACTGGTTAAGAATTATATTGATTTTTCAGTATACGTACTAATTTGTTTATAGTAATGTTGTCTATAGCCTACTCCGGACTTTTTTTAAACCTTGCAAAAAATGTCAACTGATTTTACATGTTTACTATCCAACTACAGTCTTGGTTAAGTACCATATTACTTTCACATTTTAACGTCATTTTGCACACTTTATTTATATTCTGAGATTCTAACAGTTTTCATGGTTCATCTCAACTCTTAAACCATCCGTTTTATCGTTTTCTGACTGTTTTTATTAAGTAGACAGTTTCTTGCATTAGAAAATTGTCACCCTATTGTTGAGCATTCTTATTCCACGGCCAAACCAATCAATCGACTATGTCTTCATAAATTCAACAACATTTGTGTCATTTTACTTTCCAACCGTGTTTACTATGTCTGCTCTCTGATGACATAAATTAAAAGGCCTCAGAGCGTTTATTTCTATTGTTTTCCTTTTTCCATTGTGGTTTAAACTTCATTGTATCATTTTATATGGAATAGGAGTATAACCCAGGCAAGTCTGAAGAAGATATTCAAAAGTCTTGTGACAAAGTACTAGTATTTTTTTAATTCTTCATTAAAAAATTTAAATTGATTGACCATTGACTTTATAAATATTTATATTTTGAGGTCATAGGTTATGACTGGTTTAATTAGTTTTTTATACAATTTTGTTTTGAGATATATGGTTAGTAAGTAAAAATCTTATATTATCCTAATATGCTAGAAATATGCATATATTATATGCTAATATGCTGAAATATGTGTAATTTCAAACTCAATTAAGTGATTTTGTTTTTTACATTTTCAGTATAAGGGATTAAAATAAAATGTAAAGGTATATAGTAAAGAGAATAGGTTTTGGTGAATCTAGTTTAAATTCAAATCCAAAGATGGAATTTAAAGGGGAAAGTTTGACGAAGAAGATAGCTGGTAACAAGATAAGTAGTGAAATACGCACATCCCTTTAATAATATAGAGAGAGAGTGAGAGAGGGATGAAGGCGGGTGGGAGAATGAAGGGGGTGGTAATGAAATTGGGCCTAATAGAGGGTGGGTAGAGGGCGATAACCAAGACAGACAGAAGGGAGACTAGAGTGATTTACAGTAATTATTGCCTCTTTGTTATGACTGAGTGTATAAAGTAATTAACAATAAATCAAGCAGCAAGAAACCTTCCTCACCCCCCACCCCTAAAACCCCTCAACCCCTATCGCTCGTCCTACCAAGAACAGATAATCTGCAGACGGCCCCAGATACATTTCTGTTTGATCTATAACCTTCAAGCCCAAACCAATAGTCATTTTAAACCGTCCTGACAATATTAACTTCTGCAACCAACCAATACTTAACTACAATCATATTTTCCACTGAACAAATTTCAATCTATTTTTTTTTAAAAAAAAAAGTATTTTGACATTATTAAACATTGTTAAAATATTAGTTATATGAAACACACACACACAACACACAAACTCATACGTGAAGAATGGAAAAACACAGAATAACAAATTTTTAATTAAACCGCTATATATATATAAAATAAATTCAAAACGAAGGAAACACACAGAAAGACACAGACATAACTCACATCGATATTTCGATGTGAGTAATGTCTGTGTCTTTCTGTGTGTTTCCTTGGTTTTGAATTTATATTATTTAAAAAAGTTCGCTGGACCGTTTCTTTTAATTGTATATATATATATATATATATATATATATATATATATATATATATATATAAAACATTCATCGATAAAAAGATTTCACATAAGAAATGGGAAAACAAGACTAAGATCTTTCAACCGTAACAAGCGGTCTTCGTCAGAGTCAAAAACCCAACTTGGGTTTTTTTTTATCCTGGTTGAAATATCTTAGTCTTGTTTTCCCATTTCTTATTGTGGTTTGATCATATATATATATAACAGATTCAATAATATATCGACCGTTTGATAGAATAGGTGTGTTCACTAATCGGGGTTCGGTCAATTTTCCAGGATAAAAAATCAAACTCTCGTTGCCAACGTTTCGGTTTTATTTAAAACCTTTTTCATAGGCAGAAGTAAGAATTTTTTAACTAAGAAAATGAAATTTACATTATTTAAAGGAACAATAATGTTAACCGGACAAAACATTGTCCGAAACAGTCTAGTTGAAGGTTTTGTCCGGTTAACATTGTTGTTCCTTTAAATAATGTAAATTTGATTTTCTTAGTCAAAAAATTCTTACTTCTGCCAATGAAAAAGGTTTTAAATAAAACCGAAACGTTGGCAACGAGAGTTTGATTTTTTATCCTGGAAAATTAACCGAACCCCAATTAGTGACCACACCTATATATATATATAATATATATATACAAAACTAAAGTTTATCGGGAATCGGTCTGTTCTTCAGGTTCAAATTAAACTCTCATTGCCAACGTTTCGGTCTTTATTTAAAACCTTTTTAATAGGCCTACAAAAACAGAGGAAATATAAGAAATAATACAATCATTCAAAAATCAAACATACATAAAAGTGAAATTAGTTACAATTAAGAAATTACAATGGAAATTTTGACTATAGGTTAGTGAAAAAACTTACAGAAGTATAAATTTTGAAACAGAAAAACTAAGTATTACATTAAAAATTATTTTACAAAGAAAAATAGTATGTGTATTTCAACAACTAGTCTGAATGAACACGTGACACTGAACTGAAATAACCAAGTAAGGTAACCAAATTTCACCAGACAACTGGTGAACTAAGTAATACTTAGTTTTTCTGTTTCAAAATGTATACTTCTGTAAGTTTTCTCACTAACCTATAGTCAAAATTTCCATTGTAAAAATATCCATCTCTTTGTTTTTTGTTTATTTTTTGGGTGTTTCCTCGACTAAAATGTGTTCATTTTTTTAAAAAAGAAGCTCACAAAATACAATTTTTAATTTTAATCCACTGCCGCAATAATTTATATATATACAATATACAAATATATATATACATAAAGATTTAAAAATTAATCAGGGGAATAGAAAACAACGTATCAACCAGAAGAAATTCAGAAATGGGACTACGATCTTCGACCAAATAATGGTCTCCTTCAGAGTTACAAGTTTTGAAGGTAAGTTATATATTAAATTAAAAATGATTTTTTTTTAATATCCATTAACGTTAACAAACAAACAATATAAAATCATTGACATTAAAAAAAAACATATTATGCCCGTGAATCTGGAAACAGATTTTGAAACTCGATCGAGAGTATTATCTTTTTACGCTTAATATCATAAGAAATCCAGTGTATTAATGCAATTTATTTTTAATACATATTATCCTAGTAGCGATCATGCAAACAAGCTAGTGCTTTTATATACACTATGAGTGAATATCTGGTTTTTTGTTATTTCTTTACCTTGACAATCTTTAAGAAATCCAATTTTTAAAATTTTATTGAAACTTTTAAAGTTATCATATTATCTTTGAAAAAATTGTATAATTTAATTATAGCCATTCGATTGTTTGTTTTCCAAAACACATTTATAGGTACCACACCCTTCCTCTGGAGAGGGAAACGTGACCATTTATTGATACTCATATTAACCTGGACAACTGAGTATACCAGGCTGATTCTACAGAAAATTTTCTTAACTTTGCCTCAAATAAGTTCATTTAGGGAAAAAAATAGTAATTGCTACTGATAGATGTATCACCCTTCTGCAAGGGTCGTAGTACCTAAGCTTCCCAAAACGCTCAAAGAGAGTCATAGACTTATAGCAAGAATTAACCATTCATAGTAGATTTTAAATATACCATCAACCTTTATTCACAAATTGTTATATTAAGATTGTTTGAAAAGCATTATTGTATAATTGTTTGTTTTCAATAAAATATTTGTAATAGAGGGATGTCCAACTAGAATTGTTTTTTAAAGTTCTGGTGGTTCAATTAACAAATATAGTTTATATTATTAATAAATTTTATTATCAGTGAAACTTAACCTTAGAGGTTTATTATACCATTGAGAGCATCATAGTGATTATATTGTTGTTACATCAAGTAGTTTTCTACTGTCACTTCTGTTTCATAAGACTGTCTTGCTGTATAATTGAAAACACAACATAGCATTTCTTTTGCAATAACTTGGACGCATTATACCTTCAGTATGCCTGGCTATATCAATTCTCAACTAATTTCCTGTGTTTCTTTGTTTTGATGAGAAATTATTTTTTACCTGTTAGCCAATAGTCGGGTTATTCTTTCAATTCTTGGTTACAGATATATTATTGTTATTCTTCGTTGACAATGCTGACATAGGCTAAAGTAAGATTTGGTTTCGTCTTCCCTTGACATCAGGTAATAATTCTTCTTAAATTGATTTTCTTTTGAATAATCTTCTTTTCTTCTGATTCCTGCTGTTTTATCTCTTTTCAATGACTTTACTTTCTTAGGTTTCCCCAAAATAAGAATTTCTATTACAAAAAAAAAAACTTGGAGAAAATATGTTAAAAAATATATCAACTGGAAAATAAAACAAATTTAACAGTAATTCAGATGGTGACGACAGACAAACAAAGATAATACAAATTAAAAAAAGGATACTCACAGATACTGATAAGTGAATTTCACAATGTAAACAATTGATGTTTTCACTTACCTTTAAAAAGGGGATTCTCCTCTCCTTCCCTCTCTTAAGAGAATATAGAGGTATTGATCACAACTTTCATTGTCCTAGAAAAACATTACGTATACTCGTTAAAACAATAATAATAACATTTTGTAGAAACCGTTACCCTTCATTCTAATCAGAACAGCATATAACATAGATATTGACTTTTATATAAGTAAACAAACATATAAAAGAAAACATAATTTTTAAAAAGTAAAACTCAAACAAAATGAGTGACTTTTGCAAAAAAGAATTACTTTCATTCCTAATAGTTATTATATAATTGAATATAAAAAAATAGTATGACCAACAAAGTTATACACATTTCATTTAATAATTAAAATTGAAATAGTAATAACATTATTTTTTTAAATTATTATTATTTCGTTTAACTAATTACATAAAAAATAAAACCTTTTATAACAGCTTTCTGATAAAGGGAATTGTGTGCTATCTGTCGGTGGTACTGAGCACTAAACCGAAAAGAATAGTACACTGCCCTTTTAAATAACTTTTGCCTTTTATAAATAATTTATACTAATGTTGCCTTATTAGTATAAAATTATAATTTAAATAATACACCTTTAGTTTTAAAATCTTTGTTTCATTTAATGATATTTATTTTTACATTAATATCTCATGTGAAGTGCAATGAGTAGGGTATTTTATTGTGTGGTATCTATTATTAGCGGGCTTAATAACATTATCAAATCCATATATATTTAGTTTATAATTAAACTATGCGTTACAAATACTTTTTGTTTATCCTCAGTTAATATATGTGCAAAGTATGCTCACAATAATCTTAGAGCATAATCACAAAGTTAAGCATACTTTGTGATTATGCTTACTGATATTCAGGTGTATATATATATATATATATATGTGAATATATATATAGTTCAATATAGACAAAGAAACATAGAAAAATCAAAAGAACACACTTACAGTCTCTAATTTTCGGTTTGAACATTAGAGACTGTAATGTAAAAATTAGAGACTGTAAGTGTGTTCTTTTGATTTCTCTATGTTTCTTTGTTTATATTGAACTATATTTGTCTGTTTTGGATCGTATTTCCAACGAAAAATATATGATAATATATATATATATATATATATATATATAGGAGATATTGGGTCTCCAATCGTCGCTTCACAAGTGCGCTTGGTGTCCCTATCTCAACTCTCCTGATGACGGTTCAACCGAAAATTAGAGACAGTAAGTCTGTTTGTTCCTTAGTTCTGTGTTTGTGATTCATCTTGAAACGTTTGTTGTCCTTTTGGATCGTTTTCCTGTTTACTTATATATATGTGCAGAAAAATCACAATAAATAGTGATTGTATTGTTGTTACATCAAGTAGTTTGATGTAACTACTTGAATTTTAGAAGCATAGTATAACTGCATTCTAGCATATTAAGATAATATAAGATCTTTACTAACTAACCCTACATCTTAAAACAAGATTGTATAAAAAACTAATTAAACCAGTCTGAACTATTAATTCAAAATATAGATATTTATAAAGTCAATGGTCAATCAATTAAAACTTTTTAAATGAAGAATTAAAAGAAATACTAGTACTTTGTCACAAGACTTTTAAATATCTTCTTCAGACTATGCTTGGGTCATACTCCTATTCCATATAAAATGATGCAATAAAGCAATGGGAAAAGGAAAACAAGAGAAATAAATGCTCTGAGGCCTTTTAATGTATGTCATCAGAGAGCAAACAAAGTAAAAACTGATAAAAAGTACAGTTTTTACTTTGTTTCCTCTCTGATGACATACATTGAAAGGCCTCAGAGTATTTATTTCTATTGTTTTCCTTTTTCCATTGTGGTTAATAAACAATATTAGCATTTTGAAGAATTTATTTTAATATTTATACTTAATTACTTCATATTAACATTTTAAATGTTTTTGTAAAACATTTAAAATGTTAATATGAAGTAATTAAGTATAAATATTAAAATAAATTCTTCAAAATGCTAATATTGTTTATTAACCACAATGGAAAAAGGAAAACAATAGAAATAAATACTCTGAGGTCTTTCAATGTATGTCATCAGAGAGGAAACAAAGTAAAAACTGTACTTTTTATCAGTTTTTACTTTGTTTGCTCTCTGATGACAATCTTAAATGTTTTTGTAAAACATTTAAAATGTTAATTCAGTCTACCTCTGTATAGCTGGTGTTATTAATTTTTAGAATAGTACCATTATTGTTTGCAATAATAATTTATTTTTCTTAATCTTCCTCATGGTTTAGCTGTAACTCTATTAAACCTCTGGTACTCTACTGCTAGTGTTCCACATGTCTGCTTACTATTAAGCCAACTAGTCAACTTATTCTTTCATTCACCAGAAAAGGTTTATTTACTTTCAATGCTCCTATGTGGTCATTCTTCTTTTGAATAAATAGTGTTTCTTTGAATAAATTTCTACTTTTCTGATTCTTACTGTTTTTTTTCTTTTCAACTACTTTCCTTTCTTTGGTTTCCTATAAAGAACTTCAATTTTATTCAACCTATAGATAAATAATATAGACTATTTATCTACATTAATATGTTTTTTGTATAAAATTTTACGTTGATCACAAATTGTTAGAAATGAGTAAATTACTTTTAAACTGAATTATTTTCAGTTTATTTTATTTACATTATGCTTGCCTATTTTATACTCTATTATAATGTCTAATCAATTTGAAGTAATTTAGGTATGTCTCAATTAAATTTAAGGTATGGCTGAATCTATTGTAGTTATCATTTTGTAAAATAATTTAAAAGTGTATTATATATATAGTCTGGTTCATCAAATAATCTTTGAAAATATGACTACAGTCATCCTTCCCTCAAAAACCATTTGGAGATGTAAATATTATCAAATAGATTAAAATGTTGGAAATTTTGTTTTGTGGGTGCACCATGTAAACAGCATTTCATTTTGTGTAGTCTAAAGTACTATACAATGATTCGATATTGACTACTAGTATACAGTTATTTTTTAACAAATGGTTATTTTTATCTTTGATTTCTTTATCAAGCATATGTCAAACTGAATTTCATCTATATAAGGCCACAAATACTTAGTAAACTTTACACTTTTGTATACTATATGTGTATACCTTACTATAATCTGCAAAGTTAATTAAAATTAATGAGTGTTTTGCATTGTTTTAGTGAGTTTGTGTTTTATGATTTAATTATACATAATTGCATAAATAATATCAATAAAATTTGGAATTGACTAAGATGTTGAATAAGTAAAATAAGTGAGTAAGTAAGTAAAATAAGTTGAATAAGTATGCTGGAGTACTACAAAACTACATGGAACATGTGAATAAGACCAAGCTAAAAAAATAAATACTGAGAGCAAATACAAAAATAATTAAATTATAAAAAGATGACTGGTTTATCCATAATAAACTTTGTTACAGTCTTTGCACTTTATTGCATATATAATATTACTCTGTAATTCCTTTGGAATCTTCTTTTTTATATTTGAAAATAACGATTTCACTTTTGATTTCTAATATGAAATAATCCAAAAATCTTGAGGTCTTGGTTCCCAGTAATCTCAAATTGAACCCCAGGAGAAATTCTTATCTATTCTAAATCTTATTTGTGAAGCTGATATTTTATATTTAATAGAGTTATATATAAACAAAAATTTGGATTACCTATAGGCTCTCCAATATCACCGGTTCTTGCTAACATAGTAATGGTTGAATTACTAAAGTATTGTAAAAGTGAGTTAGGTTCAATAGTCAAATTAGTTCTATGAAACCTCTTTATAATTTACAATATGTTACCCTTACTTTGTTTACTTACTTTGTTTACTTACTTCGTTTGTTACACTTACAATATGTTTATACTTTACCATAATTTGTCAAGTAAATAAAAGAAATTAGTGTATGTATTTTAAAGGAATTTAAAATTTGATTTTGTAAATATAAATTATTAAAGGATGATCATTTACCTCCTGCTGATGACTGAAAAATACCTAAATATCTTCAGTATTAGAAGTATATTATACTGCAGAAACGAAATCACAAGAACTTTATTTAAGAAGATTTAAATTGTAATGAAGATGAATATGTCAGTCAAGTACAATTATAGCTTTATAACTGCACTTTATGGTTATAGTACTTATAGTTTGTTATCCATTTATATTTTGTAAAAGTGTTTTAAAAATATTGGATTTGTTCACCAATAATCGCTAACATTATATAATCCAAAATTAGAAAGGAAATTAATTTTTTCCAGCTATTCTATTTGGAACAAACAGACAATTACCTCTAATCAAATTAATAACTCCCTGATTTTCATTGTTTTATTATTATATATTACAGATTAAATTAAATCAAGGATTGATTGCGTCTGAAAAAATCATTTAAGCTTGATATTATCTATCCAAAAATGTGATTATTATTATTTCAGTTGTTTTTTTAATAGTATGCTTTATATAAATTAAGTTGTAATATACTTTATAATGATTAAGTTGTAATTATTATTGCTATATATACTTTTAATCTCTTGATGCATATTTAGTGATATATATATTTCTTGATAACTGAAAACCATGAATTCTATGACAAGACAGTTAATTTGTAACTGTATATAAAATAAAAACTTCTGTATATATGTTCAATATATGTATATATATTGATATCAATATATTTACCATATCATTATCAACATATATATCAATATATATGTTCTATATAAATTCAATGAATTTTGATAGCCTAGTACGATCTGTTGGTGGCTGCACAAACTAAACTTCTCTAAGTATTTAACATTCCTATTTTTTTTTTAGCATAAATAAATGTTACAGTAAGTATCCTTGATTCAATATTCAATTAAATTATCAGATTGATCATCATAATGTTTACAGTTTTAGTTCAGAAAACAATGTAGGTTGAGAAATTGCAGAAAAAGTAATTGATAACATCAATTTTTTTTCATCACTTCAGAAGAATGAAAACATAACCAATTACTTTTTCACTTTTCTGGAATGCTTAGTCAACCCTTCCTTACCTCGCCTGAAGAAGTTTAAACTGAAATTTTCATAATTTTGTGCATTGTCCAATATATTTTTTTTTCTTTTGTAAAAGTCTAGGATTTTTGGATTGTTTTCTATATTTTTGTTGACTTTTTAAATTTTTGTTTTATCTTTTTTTGCTTTTAAATAATTTTCAGTGCATTTGTCTGTCTATTTAGCATTCCTAAATTGCTTCGTTTTTAATCTTTATGAAATTAATGACATTAACATTAAAGGTTTGGGAAAGTTTCAAGATGATCAATTTATTTTTGTCAAATTGTAAATTTGTCAATGGGTAATGTTACTGGGAAGAAATCGTACACTTTTGACTGTTGTTTTTTTTACATCTTCGTGCTCACTTATCAGTCAATGAAAATCTTTTAACAATAATGATTGTGAAAAGTTTTGTTTAAACAACAAACATTTGCATTTTCTTTAATTTCTTTCAAAATATACGAAAGTTATTCTAATAGGATTGAAATAATGACCCCAAAAGAGAATAGCTTTGAAAAACTCACTTTTAAGTCTATTAAGACAAAAAAGACATTGATAATGCAACTATGACGATAAACACATCATACTATGAGGATAGCAAGTGAAAGACCATGATTAGTATACAGTTCGGTTTCTAAACTTTGAGATTACTGGGAACCAAGATTTTTAGACTTCTAAACTAAATAAATATCCTTCATGCAATTTTCACAACCTTAAGCTCAAAGATTGTAATTTGAAGTATCAAATATTTAGATCATAATTCTTAAATTGATGCTCCATAACTTACGGTTATTTAAGATACGAGTACAATCATAACACCACAACTGATTCAAAACTGTCATTGTTGTTGTTACTTTTGTTTTTATGTTGATAAACAAAAATTCATTTTATATGAATTAATCACTTATCCAGGTCCATAAATACGACTACTTTATAAAATATCAAAAAAAAAAAAAATTACATGTAGATGTTAAATATCTTATACTATAAAATTGATCCAGAAATAACAATGTCAGAACTCGGTAACACTGAAAAGCTTGTTCTAAGAAATATTCTAATCAACAAATATAATTGAAGAAGCAAATCTAACCTAAAGGGTATGAGAATATCTATTCATGTTTAGAATAAGAGAAAGAAACAAATTTCTTCACACAAAAGATTTTATCCAACATTGACGTGTTTCGAACATTTCGTCTTTATGAAAGATTAAGTTAGATCTACAATATAAAACATCAGTAGAACAAGTAAATTGATTTCAGAAAAACACAACCAAAATATTAACTAACATACAAAATAAAAAGAGTTACTGAGCATATCTTCATTCTTATCAATGATTTTCATTCATATCAATATGTCTTTTGATTGTATCAAAAATAACCTTAAGTTTTGTAGTATCAATTTAAAAACTATGATATAAATATCTGATACTTTAAATTATTGCATAGCTAAGGAGAAAGATTTTGGCAGCTGATTTTTGGATTTTTAACCAATACAAATAAAAGTAAATTTAGATACCATGTAAATGTTTTCCTAAAACAACTCTTGTTTGAAATAATTAAAAATTTCCTATCTTTTAGATTTATTTAACGATTCAAGCTACGTAGAGTGATAATATCGTGTTTATGTTTCTTTAAAAATGGATTTTAAGGATGAAAAAGCAAAAAAAAAAAAGACTGAACGACTCTGACAAGAAATTGTTGATACAGTACAAATGGAATAATAGAGTTTGTTAAACAAGAAAATGTTTAAACAATTATTTGGGTAATAGAAAAAAAAACACATGTTCAAAATATACCTACCTATAACGCTCATTCTATATTTAAGTAACAACAAAGATATGATTGTGAATCTTCCATTCATTGAATACACATATTAAGAAATTTTTAAACATGAAACGATAAGAAAACATAAGTTTATAGAAATTTATAAAAAAAAATAAAATAAATTAAACTATTTAATAAAAATATATCACAATGAAGGTTTTTTTTAAAAGTATATTAATAAACACCTTCAATACAATTTTGTTTATACTCAAATTAAAATTGAAAATATAGATTGAAAGACAGGGGGTGTAATATTGAGTGGTGAAGTAATTTAAGGGTTAAACAGATTTTTTTATATTAGTGGAATCAAAATGTCTTTGGATATGGAGTATTCCTTTTTTTTATTTGATGCTTAGTCAAGCTGTTATAAAGCCAATATTTGATTTTCATTACATTCTGGATTCGAAATCTTTGTCCAATAAAAGGTTTCTCATAACTAATTCCCATAAGTTTGTCCTAGTTTTCTCATAAGTAGAAATATCATTCAAACAAAATTTCATTCCTAAGTAGATTTCTTTTTCTTTTTTATTTTATTGAAGTTCAGTTTTCTTTAGTAGCCATTACTGGCCTAGTAAAATTGTACAAATATAATTACTATATTTATTGCACTTTTTTTTGCATTTAGGTTGTATTTATTTTTAAATTTTCTTTTTAATTCAAATCCAATGAACAATATTGATCAAATATGCACCGATGTTAGAGTGCTTTCTTCACCAGGGCAGTAGTGCCTAAATTTAGGTTCTGACCTCCAATTTCCAATCGTTGTGAATCTATTTTAAATAAAAATTAGCAATACATGTAAATTACATAAATAAAATACCCTGAAGTTATTAATACTTCACAGGAATTTCAATTATGCAACAAACATTTAAAAGTATGTAAATATACTTTTTGTTAACAAAAAAACAATTTCTGTAGTAAACATAAACTTGGTAAAATATGGATTCCGTATTTTATAACTTCCAAATATGCATAAATACTGTACAGTGACAAACTGTTCAACTAAAGAAGTAAAATAATTTTGAAAAATCCCACAAGGAATATCACAAGTAAAATTACATGTTTGGCTATTAAACAAAATTGAGGAAAACCTAGCTGTTGTAAAATGAAGTTATTTTACAGTTAAAAATAGAAAAGGTTTATCATAAAATTAATGCTATTAATTTCGATTTAACTAAAGATGCTTTGAGATTTTTAATTAATGATTAATGATATTGTAGTAGATACTGAGTTTCCACTGTAATTCTGGCTTAAATCTCATTTTAATAACCAGCTGTTTTCTTTAAAAGTTGTATAAGTTCATTTTGACAAAAAAAATTAAGTAACGATAAAAATGAAAACAATTTACGGTTAACTTTTTATTTAAAAAACTTTATTCCAAAAATAATCTGTTAAAATTTCCATTGACTTTTAACATATCTTTTTTTGGAAAAAAGTTGTTTGGAAAAGCTCATATTAAAAATGAATTTTCAAAAAGTTCATTGAAAATTGTATTTATTTTTATTGTTACCTATTTTTTTTATCAAAATGAATTAAAACCACTTTGAAAGAAAACGGTTAATATATTGATTAACACAACTTAGTTTGCAATATGTTAAATGATACAATGTTTGAGATCATCTAACCAATGTAAGTCACATGTTAAACTCAAATGGTACTGAACTCTGTCAATCTTCAAGTGAACTAATCATAGTGTTATGTTTTAATTTCTGAATAGTAATAATGCACCTTGGTGTTTAAATCTATTGTAGCAAAATCATTTATTTTTTATATATATATATATATATTCTTCCATTCTATTATTCCATTATTCTATAATAATTGTTATCACTACATTCCATATCTATTTTAATCTCCGTATTCAGCATAACATCAGCCAATCAGTCATTTCATTTTCATTGAAAGCTTAAATGTATTGTCAGTTTGGTGACTCATTTAATTGTCAATTTTTTAAAGTTTTCATATTTCTAATTCTTCTTTTACATTATACCTCTATCACTGCTGCCTTTAATGTAATGTTACAATTGGATTGTTAAAAATGAAATTATTACTCAAAGGAAAAAAGGAAATAGACTTGATTAAACACTAAAACTTGAGTTGTTTTTATACTTTAAAAGAAGTATTTAACGTATAAAACATATATATATATTATGTATATATAGGTATAAATGCAGCAGATCCTCTTTCAAACAGGTATATGATTAATGATATTATAGCAGATCCTGAGTCTCCACTGTAATTCTGACTTAAATCTCATTTTAATAACCATATGAGATGTTTTCTTTGAAAGTGGTATAAGTTCATTTTGAAAACAAATGAAGTTTACTCATTTTATGAATAAAATATAGTACTTTTTTACTATAGTATAGTAGTTTTTTTATATTTTACCAAAATATAGTACTTTTTTATTCTTCAATATATATATATATATATATATATATATATATATATATTGAAGTTAGCAGCACCTTCTGCGTTGACCGATTTTTTGCTGATGTTCTCTAGTTTCCTCAAGAACAGCACGTGTGAGGAAACTAGACAACATCAGCAAGAAATTGGTCAACGCAGAAGGTGCTGCTAACTTCAATAATACTTGTTTTGAGAGAAGACCTGCTGCCATCATACACCAATATATATATATATATATATATATATATATATAAAATGCATAAAACGTATTTTACTACATCATCAGTCATTTTTATTATATAAACACAACTTACAAAGCTTTCGACCAAAATTGATCTTCTTCAGTGATATAAATAATATGTTTACTTAACATTTGTTTAAGTTACTATATTGTGCTGTTTAAAATTGATGATTGGAAAGTTACACCAAGTCAAGCTGATATGTTGGAAGTGTTATATTGTTTAAATCAATGGCCAGAGTGGGTATAGAACCCTGGATCTACCAATCCAGAGGTGAGCACATAAGTCACTGGGTACCTGTTCCACATCATCCCCTATTAATCGACTAAAGAAATATTTTATTTACATAAGAAATAGAACTGTCCAAACATTTATAAAGATCAGAAAAAAATGCTAACTTAATTTTCTTTAATTTTGAAAAAAAATGGAAAACTATATAGGAACTTTTATTTGAATTGATAGGAATATTAAATTTGTTGAAGATTCAAAAGATTTTGAGATATAAACAAAAGAATTAGATATGATACATTGTAATAAGAATCAAGTAATAGAATTGTATAAAAAAAATGGAATTTCGCCACAAAAAATTGAAAAACCAATGTGCATTGTTATTTTTATTTTGAAATATTCATCACTTTATAGCAAATAAGATAAGTCACTTGGGTTGTTGATTAGAAGATGAACAACACTCAAAATCGTTTCAAAACAATAAGCATATACAACATCAGACGATTCAAACATTTGCAGTCTCAGATACTTCAATAGAAATTTATTCTATTTCCTATATCAGATTTTGATGAAAACCGTATTTTCCCAACTTTTCATCAGATATAAGTTTAAAAAAACTTTATTTGGATGAAAATGTTAAATATGCAGTCTCAAGTACAGTTACCCGAATACAATTTGTCATCAGAATATGTCAGCCATCAAATTAAGTTAAAAATAATAATAACCAATTATCTATCCAATTGCAATTATAAATATCTAAATATTTCAATTTAAATACCTATAAATTATTTACTCCTGACTTTTTGAAATAATGGTTTTATTGGGAATACAATTATGGAAAATCCATATTGGGAATATTGGGAATACGATAGGCAGTTTGTGGTTTAGAATATAATTTTGGATTACACTTCAAACTATAACTTATTTTCATTACCTTATAACATGGTTAATATTCTTGGTCCTTCCTGATTTCGTATACTTGTTTAATTATCTATTAAAATTTCTAGTAGAAGTATTCCTTGTATTTAGTTAGGAGTCCTGTACTACAAGAAAAGGTGCTTAGTGTAGTTTTCTTGTATTTATTATTTTTATTATTTTCAATACAGAGAAATGTTGGGTTTGAAATTTCAACTATGTTTAAACCTCTAGTATCAGTTCATTTATATGGAGTCACAGTCCTGAACTGGAAATAGTTTCATCTAGTATTTTCATGTTTGTTTAGGTTATTTTACACAATTCAGGGAGAAAATAAGACCAGTTATGAGTTGTTCGCTTGAATTAGTCTGATTATTTTTGCGTTTCAGGAAGAATGCAGATGGATTATAAATTGTTTAATCATTTGATTGTACTGATTGGTTTTTATTAGTAGTTTAAGAAGAATGATATTAAATTTTAATGACTTGACCAGTATATACCTTGAGTTTTTGCCGTCTTTAGTAGCACTCAATTTGTAACTCTTTATAGTAGAAAGAAAAGCGACATTATTATTAACAATTACTGAACTTAAAGTAAAAAAAAAATATAAATAAGTCAATGAATTTATACTGCAAAATACTTACGAATAAATTTATATATATATAGGTGTGTTCTCTAATTGGGATTAGGTTAATTTTCTAGGATAAAAAAATCAAACTCTCGTTGACGACGTTTCGATTTTATTTAAAACCTTTTTGATAGGCAGAAGTAAGAATATTTTTTAACTAAGAAAATGAAATTTACATCATTAAAAGGAACAACAATGTTAACCGGACAAAACCAAAACGTTGGCAACGAGAGTTTGATTTTTTATCCTAGAAAATTCACCAAATCCCGATTAGAGAACACACCTATCCTATCAAACGGTGGATATATTATTGTATCTGTTATATATATAGTTGATAAAACCAGAGAAAATAAGGAAAGAGAAAACCAGATAAAAGGACACATACAGAAATACTCACAACGATATTTCGACATTATTGTTATGTTGTTATCAGGCAGAAGTAGTCCCTTTGAGTAGCTGAAGCTAACAGTTAGCTTCAGGGGGACTAGTTCTGTTCGATGACGGCGAATGTCGAAATATCGTTGTGTCTTTTTTGTGTGTGTTTATATCTCTTTTTCTCTTTCCTTGGTGAACTTGTAGTCCTATTGGACCGTTTAATGTTTATATATAATTTAAACAAAGATAATGAAGGAATGTTGCCCCAAAATGAGTGCCACTACGGCAGACTCCCTAGGTATGCTACTGGATTTGCTATCATTATTCCTGAACTTTTCTTTCCGTTGTTTAAGGAGCTTGTTTTCACTGGTTTGTGTCGTTCAGTAGTGTGCTGTTCAAAGGCTTTTGTTGTTCAGTAACATCGACATCTGTCCGCAGGGCAGTCAGGTGGGTACACAATACATTTGTCCAGGCAGTATTCATCTGCTCCCTCTTTGCCTTCCAGTTCTCCGATAGCATCGCATTCATCACTGTAAACAAAACACGTTAGTCAAATATTGCCAAATTGGTAATCTGAATATTAGTAAGATATAAAATTTACATATAATATAGGACGTCCCAAAAACAAATGATGGTTAAAAAAATTCATAACTTTCTCAATTTTTTGAAAGATATATATCTTTTTTTTCAGGTCATCTAGATTAACCCTTCTAAGGTCATCATGAGTTGTTATACCACCAGAGAGTGGATATTTATCGCAGAGTCGTATTTTCGATTGAATGAGTTAATATCAGAAACTCAAAGAGAAAACTTCAACACAAGAAATTCCCCTACTCCCAATGCAATAGAAGCCATGATAGTTCGATTTCATAAGCAAGGTTCTGTATGTGACCTCCCTAAATCTGATAGACCAGATAATTTTGATAAATTTCCCATCTTTCAAAATTATCTAAAATTATTAGGCTTTTATTGCATTGGGAGTAGGGGAATTTCTTGTGTTGAAGTTTCGTCGAAATTCTCTTTGAGTTTCTGATATTGACTCATTCAACCGAAAATACGACTCTACGATAGATATCGGGACTCTGGTGGTCTAACGACTCATGATAACTTAGAAGGGTTACTCTAGATGGCCTGAAAAAATAAAAGATCTATATAAAAAATTAAGAAAGCTATAACTTTATTTTAACCATCAGCTCTTCTTGAGACACCCTGTAAAGTAATGATGTGTGGAACTTTACTTTCGTTTTATTTACCTTCTATATATCCAATCTTGGGGTAACGAAATATGGTGTCTGATTCAAAATTCTGGTACCCAATTTACAACCAAAATATATGTTTTATATTTCTTACCATATACCACTCAAATTGCTCTGACTGTGTGTGTTTCTTGCGCCTGAGTGTATGTTTTCTTAAGTTTCATTTAATTTTCTCAATTCTGACTTAAATCACAAAATCTATAGCTTTTATAAAAAAACGGGGTTTTACATCTGTGTTCCTCTTTTCATGACGACAAGAATGTAGAAATGTTAAATAAGCTGTAGCAAATACTGTTTTATACTGAAATGATTCAGCTACAAAATACAACTGATAGTTTTGTGACATAAATAAAAATTACGTATAACCATCTTGGAATTTATGTATTTTTTTAAAAAATGGCGAAGCTCTGACGGTTACTTGAGAGGCTTATGGGTTTAATACTAGTTTCCTTTATCAAATCAACAGCTAGAAATATACCCTACAAAACAGAAGGAAAATATCTGGGTCTCATATTAGACTCATATTAGACATTCAGACAACATCTCCGGAACAAATCTAATCTGGGGATATTCCTAATGTGCAATCTTTATTCCATACTCAAATCAAGAAATACTCCACAGGCAGTGAAGAACCTTGTCTATAAAGCGGTCATTCGTTCTACTATGACATACGGATGCTCAGTCTGGTTTGGAGCGGCGCCCACAAACAAGAAATGCATCCAAATAGTACAGAATAAATGTGCCCGCCTTATAGCTAGGGCTCCATGGTACGTCAGAAATGTTGATATTCAACATGATTTGAGTTTGGATTCTATCTATTCCTACATTGCTCAACTTGCCAGTAATGAAAACAAAATACTGTCAACCCATCCAAATCTCCTTGTTCGGGAACTAAATCCTACTCCCAACCTTTCCTAATCCCACGAGCCTCAAAGTTTCCTACTTAAACAAAAAGTGACGAACACATGACTCCAAAAGTATACAGTATCTCTCTCAGAGAATGCAAAGCTTGAAGACCAAACGACCACGAAGACGACACATTCCCTTACTGACTGACTCCCCCATTCTTGACAATGTTTACTGACCTAACAAAAACAGCAGGATGATAATCTAGCAGTAGTGGGCCTCTCGTCCCGGAACTGCTATTTACGACATTCACTGTTAGGCATGATAATATTCGTTGGTCGTTGGTCGTTGGTCAGCTAGAAATATTGGTTATACTTTCATCATAAGGGAGCTTATGACACGGATTCATCGTAAGTAAATAAATATAATGACTGTAAACTGTCAGTCTCTGAATAATCAGAGTTCTTTTTTTTTTTTGTTACATATTTCAAAATTGAAGAAGAGTTGTGTTGACTACTTCGACTGATTGCGAGTACTCAAATCCCTCTGACTGTGTGTTTGTGTTTTTTTTATATTTATAATGGAAGTAAAAGCGACTGACGGGCAGTGGCAGAGTTGAGCTGGACAGTTGGGGGGATACCTCAGACAATTCGTCTGACACCATTCTCCCATGCCAGGCATGAAACGGTATCTGCTAGTAGGTACACAAACTTGTTTCCTGCAAAACAACCATTCATATTAACTCCAATGAAGCACATAGTATACACAAGAATAGCTAGTAATATACTATATATTTAGGTATTTTTACAGTAAGTAATTTTATTCATAAATCCATAAAATTTACTCAAATACAGAACTCTAAGGTAAAACATACTGTAAGGTATTATGAAGAAATATTTTATTATGATTTAATAAAGTACAGATTTACATAAATAATTTATTCATTAAAATTATAAACCTATTATAACATATATGTACATCTAAATATCTAAATCACATAAGAAGATTTGCTGCCAAACTATACTAATATATATATATATATATAAACTCAAAAATTGTTATTGACCTCTTCTATTCTATTCACTGTTTCGTTATTGAGGGCTAGGTCAAATAAGTTTATTTTCTTTTATTTGACCTAGCCCTCAATAACGAAACAGTGAATATATATATATATATATATATATCAATGATCAAACCACAAATGTAGTTTCTTATTGTGTTTTGATCATTGATTGTTATTTCACGTGTTTATGTGAAATCTTTATATATATATATATATATATATGTGGTGTGTGTGTGTGTGTGTGTGTATGTATGTGTGTTTTTGTGCATGTGTGTATTTATATACTCGTATATATTTGGCGGAATTTGTGATTTTAAGAAAATTATTCAATAAACATGCTTTATTGAAATAAAAAAGAGTATAAGAGTGTTATTTCATTTGATATTAACAAATACGTTATTACTCAGATATTATTGCTCAAAATTTTTTTCTTCCTACCAAACTGTAATAGTACTTTTGAATTATAAAACATACCTGAGTCTTTATAGCGAATACAATCAAGAAATGCCGGAGTCATCACCGTTGCACCATTAAGGTAACGAATTGTAATTAATTATGTATTTTATTTCGAGTTCAACAGATTTTCATGGCTTGATGTAACAAGAATTGGTTTTTTATGCTTCCATAAAAATGTATGTTCATGGGTGAGTGTTATACCGCTGGTTTTGTGAACATTAAAGGTTATTCAGGTCTTACCCTTCGATTGATCAAAGATTCAATAATGACTAAAGAGGATATGATACCTGATGACGAGAGGTGACACTCTGTTAGAGTAGAAATCTCTGAAGTATAAGAGGAAGGGGTTCTGAATTGAGCTAATAACGGAAGGTGGCAGACCTGAAGTTAGGGTAGTGATACTAATATCAGCGCAGTTACGAAAAGTCTCGGGGATGCCGCAGCCCACTGCCTCTGTCCCATTGGGACAAACTCCCCACATGTTACCTTCAACACATAATATACATAAAATTTATGTCAAATAGAAACATATAAAGAAAGAATCCTACGATATTTTGACATCCGATGTCAGCTCAAAAGGAGAGAATTAGTCGGCTAGGTGAAAAGGTACTAATTCTTTTATGTCAACACCTAGTCACCTCGACCACTTCTCTTCTTATGATATGTCAACGAGTGATCTTCGTCAGGGTCAAAAACCTTCGTCAGAGTCGGTTGGGTTTTTGACTCTGACGAAGACCGCTTGTTACGGTTGAAAGATCTTAGTCTTGCTTTCCCATTTTCTTATTGTGGTTTGATCATTGATTGTTATTTCACGTGTTTATGTAAAATCTTTATGTTTAACATCTATCATATTATATATTATGATATATGATATATATATATATATATATATAATAAATGTTTATCAAGACTCAGTCAATTCTTCTGACCGGACAGTTCAGTGTCACGTTTCATTCAAACTAGACATTTGTTTCTGACATCCAAAAACTGTTTTTTCTGTAAAATAATCTCTAATGTAATAGTTAGTTTTTCTCTTTAAAAATTTCTATACTTCCGCCCATGGAAAAGGTTTTTAATAAAAACCGAAACGTTGGCAATGAGAGTTTAATTTGAACTTGAAGAACTGACTGAATCCTGATAAACTTTTATTTTGTTTCTACTACACGGTCGATACTTTTATCAACATTTATGTATATATAATAAGATTTCACATAAACACGTGAAATAACAATCAATGATCAAACCACAATAAGAAATGGGAAAACAAGACTAAGTATTTCAACCGTAACAAGAGGTCTTCGTCAGAAGACCCATCAGTTGGGTTTTTGACTCTGACGAAGACCTCTTGTTACGGTTGAAAAATCTTAGTCTTGTTTTCCCATTTATTATTGCGTTTGATCATTTATGTATATATATATTATGTATATATATATTTATATATACATAATTCAATAATATATCAATCGTTTGATAGAATAGGATAATCAGGTTAAGGTCAAATTTCTAGGTTCAAAAATCAAACTCTAGTAGCCGACGTTTCGGTTTTATTGAAAACCTTTTTCATATGCAAAAGTAAGAGTTTTTTAATAAGAACATTAAACTTAAATTTACTGTCCAGTTGAAACTTTTGACATGTCAACGTTGTTAGTTCTTTTAAATGATGAAAATTTATTTTTCTTATTCAAAAAATTTCCCTATGAAAAAGGGTTTAAATAAAACCGAAACGTCGGCAACAAGAGTTTGCTTTTTGAACCTAGAAAATAGACCGTAACCCGATTACATAACATATACACACACCTGAAGGTTTGGTCTAGCTTCAATAATACAACACCTTTAAACCAACGTCTCGTCTATATTTGTAGACATCTTCAGGGCTATCTATACAGAATTTAATTACAATAACATGAAAAGTAATTATGTTACATTATTTAATTAATATACATAATTACTTGGTATTTTTCCTTTGTAAGGACTTATTATCTATTATAAGGGCTTAAAGGTGTTGTATTATTGAAGCTAGACCAAATCTCTATAAAAAAGAAATAAGGAAAAAATTCAATATATATATATATATATATATATATATATATATATATATATATAAACTAGAATTTTCAAAAGAACACATAGAAAATAAATCACTGAACTGACTACTATATTTCGATGTCCTCGTCTTCAGGAATAGATGTGAATCGCTCCAAAGGCTGATAACGACTCCTATTACTATATACTACGACTCCTATATTGATATATATATATACATATATAACAGTTCAAAATTAATGATAGGTAGCACACAAAGTAGAGAAACAAACTTACAAACTCAAATTTTTGGGCAATCCATCTTCAGGAGAAAAGAAAAAGGGGAGAGCAAGCACGTTGTAGACGCAACGGCTAGTCAAAGGCTAGTCTCTTTACTATTCTTATATATATAGTATACTGAAGAAGGAACTAAATACAAGTATAATTGTGTAAAATTCTCATTAAAGAAATATAAAGCAATTGTATTTGTTTTTTTCCATACCAGATAATAGACTTTTATAATCTTTAACCTGTATAGTAGGTCCACTGGAGGATGCACTGAGTGCAGGTGACATAAGGAGGGAGTCGAACTCGATACCTGAAGGTTGCCTTTTTTCTACTATCTCCTGGTATCACATAGCGAACTTCTCTGGTCCCAGAAACAAAGAGTGGGTACCTTAAATGATAAATATATGCTTAACTAAAACAACGAGTTACGTGTTGAAAAAGAAGAAAAAACACCATAGAAACTAGATTGGAATAAAAATGCATGACTCATTTCTGGTTTTTTTTTATCATTAGATGATATCTAATTTTGACTTTACTTCAGAATATTTCCAAACAATAAATTTAACTTGAACATCAGGAGTCAGGCTAGCTCAGTGGTTACGTGCTCGCCTCTGAACTGATAGGAACGGGGTTCGATCCCCACCTGGCCCTCGATTTATTCACGCGGGAGGTGAATAAATCTGAGCACGTCGTCCCTCGGAGAAGGAAGTTAAACTGTCGGTCCCGAACCTGTACGATGTCAGGTACTCGTTAAAGATCCCTACTCTAAATACACTTGAGTTAGGCAAAATTTAGGACTTTCACAGTAGAATCATTCTTCATTGTGCGGTATCACAAAGGGCCAATGCTCGGCCTACGTGTGTTCCCTTGTGGGACTACCACTGCAACCTAACCTAACCTAACTTGAACATCTCTTAGTACTTTCATTCAATAAAATATAATATAATATTTTAAATCAAAACCATATGTTTTAGTCAAATCAAATTAAAACCAAATTTCATATAAAATTTATAAATACATCCAAATCTCTTTCTTTTCAATTCCCTTTTATCTGTTATTTTTTTTCTTTTTTTTTTCCTGTGTTACTACAATTATAGTACAATAATAATTGTGTTACAATTATACTGTGTAGTAATTGTGTTACTATAATTATAAGTTACTTGTTCAATAAAAGTACAAGTAATAGGGTTATTAAAAATAGTCAAGAAATTGTTATAGAATCTTACTTAAATATACAGTGCAGAATTGAGTCTCCAGTGCTTTTTTTCCCTGTAAATTTTCTTTCTGTATATGGAATTGTATGTACAAAGTTTATGTCACATAAATGTTTGTGAATATTTTACCAAAAAAAAAAAAAAAAAAAACGGTCCATGGTAACAACAATTAAAATGGTACACAAAGAGCACACATAAAGAACTGACAGAGGTCATATATTATTTTTATTCTTGAAATTTACCAGGAGTGGATTTGGTTGGAGTGAAAACTAACAAGCAGCAATGCTATATCAAACAGTGGTTCTGACAAGAGAGGAGGAAAAAATTATTAGTAAGAGAGATAAGGAGTAGAATAAAAATAAACTATGACAGACGATGGAAGAAAAATAAATAATATAATACATATAACAAAAATAAATTAAATGGTAAAAAATAAATAATATTAAAAATAAATCAATATAAATGTAAGTTTAAAAAAAGAAATCTCAAGCTAACGGTAGTGACCAGATAATACTGATCTGGCAACAAGCACACAAATATGTGCTTCCTCAAATGCTGATGATTTCACGCTAAAGAAGAAGGTTATAATCAAGCCTCTGAAGAGGCACATATTTGCCCACTTATCGCTAGATCATCACCTGGTCTTTACTTACTAAGAGACCTTTTTTATTTATACTCTAACTATTTATGGTTCATTAATTATGCATAATAAGCATTTTTTATTTCTTTTTTATTCTATTCTATCTATAATATCTTTTACTTGCACTAGACTTTCGTTTATTTATATTTTTTTTTTCTGAAAACTTGTTGCAGTTAAACTCAGTTTTACATTTCGACATTCTTTGTCATCATGGAAAAAACTATTCTGCCTGAGAGACTGGTTTTTGTTTTTCAGTTATTGCAGTTTGTCTTCTGTGTAGCTGTGTCTCTTTTATTTGGTTATTCTAGTTACGCATAATTTTCTTTTGAATTAGATCAATAAAATTATTGTTTCCGCAAAAAACAAAATAAAACTCTTTCTATTCAAACTTTAAATAATTTATTACATATTCACCATTTATTAGCAGATTAAATGTAATAAAAAAGAAATGTACGTAAAACCTGTCGAAACAATCCTGAGTGGCTTCGTAACGAGGGTTATTGTTGGGGCAGAGAAACATTTCGAATCTGCCTTTGTGGTTTGAAGTTAGTTCAATCTCCACTTCAATTTCCTAAATACAACATCAATATCAATAGCAACATCAATATCAATAATCAATATCAATATCAATAATCAATATCAATATCAATAATCAAGACAAAACCTCCCCAGTACTTTATAATTCACATTCATATAAGGAATAATATCTTCCAAACTTACCTTCTGGAATAAACAACTACAATAATGAAATGTCCAAAATAGCTAAATGTTATTTTTCTTGTTCATAAAGGTTTTTTTGTTTTATTCAATATATTGTATTAAATTACTGATGTAAATTATTTTGAACACTTTAAAAATTTTAAAGTATAAATTAATGCTTTTGAGCAGATCTAGCTGGATTTTTAAAGATAATGATCTCAAATTTATTTTTATTATATGATTAATAATAATAATTAATTAATAATATTATGTGATTAAATATATTATTACTTTGTACGATGAAGACAGTTTCCAACTTATAGTCATGCAAGTTTATGGGATAAATTTTAGATGACTGAAAAGCCCCACGCTATAGAGACGTCATACTGAAGGCACTCCACAACATGACAAAGCACAATACTGTGCCGAAATCACCTCTACTATACCACTGACTATACAGATGGCATACTCAAAAACGTAACCTGAACTATATTGTGCTGCATGGCCCCGTACAGTACTATAAAAAGATTTCACATAAACACGTAAAATAACAATCAATGATCAAACCACAATAAGAAAATGGGAAAACAAGACTAAGATCTTTCAACCGTAACAAGCGGTCTTCGTCAGAGTTGGGTCTTCGTCAGTTCGGTTTTTGACCGTGACGAAGACCGCTTGTTACGGTTGAAAGATCTTAGTCTTTTTTTCCCATTTTCTTATTGTGGTTTGATCATTGATTGTACAGTACTATATCAATGATCAAACCACCATAAGAAATGGGAAAACAAGACTAAGATCAAGACCGTAACAAGCGGTCTTCGTCAGAGTCAAAAACCCAACTGAACACTAGATGCAGAAAACATCTGGTGAGGAGTTGAGAAGAGTTGAAATCTTTTTACAATACTATATGTTATGGCATATTCTAGTCACCCTTTATACCATGCATGGGCAACCTGTGTCCTGCAGGTTTTTGTGCGGCCATCAGAGATCATCTGGAACTCTATCTTAATATTAAAAATCCATTCCTTTTTACTTATCAATAAAAGCTCAATGAATCTTTTGGGAGAATATTACAAAATTGGATAGAGAGATCTCAATAGGAAAATATGATTTAGTTTTTTTTTATGACGCTACTAATCTTTTGTGAATTGCGTTGTGATAATTGCTTCATTATCATTTAGAAATAATAAAATATGAATAATACTTTTCATTATAAGAATAATAAAAAGTTAAATAATAATAGTCACGTTAATATAGTATACGTTAAATTATATGTAATTTATAATTCGAGGACACATTAGGAAATTGTTTTTAATGAAAAAGAAACGTGAATAATCGATTTCTTCTTATTTTTTGTTTTCCACATAAATTGTAAATTTGTATATACGTATCATTATAGGTGGAAGAAAATAAAGAATCTGGGGTGGTCTACACTCAACTTTATCATAAGAATAGTTTTAATGAGCAATATTTCAATTAAGATGAAGGGAAAGAATGTATATTGAGGGTTAAGAGTACTAACAAAATAAATTCAAGTGAATAATTTTTTTTATATCTGTAATCAATTCGTAAAATTTGAGACAATTGAGATGATATTAGTGAGCCAATTACATTATTAGTGAGGAAAACGAAATTATTATAAAAGTATATTAAATTGTATATGATTATTGACTGAGTTGAGGAAGCTGTCATTACCTGGCCCACACTGTATCGTCTGCCAATAATCCCCTTGGCAAACTGACCTCCAGCCTCGTGCAGTCGTGGCTCTTCCATGTTAAAGGCATCTCCGCAAACTCCGCACTTTCCATCGTTCTGACCCCACTGTACTGCAAGCAAGCCCAGTGTCACTCATTGTTTAGAAACATTACAGCTTTAGTCTGCCAACAGTGTACCATTATTTTATCAAAGCAACAATATATTATTTAATATATTAATATAAAATCAAGTGGATGACAGTCTGTCTATGGATCAGTTCAGACCATAGAAATAATGCTCAAAAACAATCAGTTTCATTCGCAGTGGTCAAACGTAATTTATACCATTTCTCAACCGGGGTTCTCCGAAACTTTAAGCTCCTGAAACAGGTCCGTAAGCGTTCTGTGAGAAGAAGGTAGATAACTAGAGCTTTTATTTAACGAATATAAGCAATACTAATTGATCCATAAATTATCATTTTTTCGTTCTGTTTAAAAATATATATTATGACTTATTCTGATGTAAAATGGATAAACAAACAAAAGTCTCCACACAAATGAAGTTTTATTCAACAGCATTTAAAATGATGATGAACACAAATTGTTCGAAATGCGTTGTTGCTGTTGAATAAAACATTTGTGTGGAGACTTTTGTTTGTTTATCCATTTTACCTCATAAGGAGTAAATACCACACAATTACGGATTGCACAACTAATTATTATAATATGACTATATTAGTTATTTATGTATGTTTTTAATTTTTTTCAGTTAATTGAAACTTTCTAATGAACTATCATAAATATACAGCATAAATTTTATTTGGCACTATCTATACCTTTGGCAATGAAATATTATTTTTTCCTGAAACTGTATACTCAGGAATGTATGTACCATATATTAACCTCAGGAGCTATTTGGAAAATAATTCAGGAGCATATGCTATATAATTTTTTTCGCATCAGTTTTCCAGATATGATTTTAATTTAGGGATTAAGATAGATAAAAAGTTGTGAACTATTGGTCCATTGTTTTTTCCTCGAAGATTGACAATATCAGAAATTAATTTTGATACTTAACAATAAGGTTCGTTAAATATATTTAAAGAAACTTCTTTTGCTCTCAGACTTCACAACAGAAACATCGCGAAAAAATTGATATTTATCTTCAGTTAATGAACTTGAAACGTGAACAACTTCGGCATCTGTATATGTGATTGTGTGTGTTTAAATTTGATTGTTAATTATTTTTATTTAAATGAAGTTTGTTAAGATGTTTTCATAAAAGTGGAATAAATTGGTAAAGTAAATGAAAACGGAGAAAACACAAATTAGCTCAGTTTGAAAAAGTTAAAAAAAAAACATATATGCTGGAAATTTACTAGGATATTAAACCAAAAAGATAAAATACACAATAACAAAAAAACTAAAACTACCATATGCCAAAAATACTAAAAGACACAGTAATAAATGACCATCGGTCATCCATGGTTTAAATAGGTTCCAAATGAAAAATGAGCTAAACAATCGACAGTGCAACTTGTACTGTTCTCTGTGGTACTAACAATAAGCTTGTGTTTATATATGTTAATCAAGAGTTTAAATACTTAACACAACAATTAGTAAAACACATTATTCCTTCTATTGTCTGTAATTCGACTATTATTCTTTTAAGTGATATACCCTGACGCTTTCTATAACAGTGTAATTTTGAATATGACTCAACACACAAATAATTTGCCCACTCCTGATCTAAGAGGTAGAAGAGTTGACACCTGAGTAGCCTCCGCAGTAGAGTTCGTTGTCATTGTAGTTGACTGGATTATGAAATCCAAACCTCCACATTGAATTACGTGCTGGAGGATCCATCAACCTCCCATGGCCTTGAATCTGAAAATGAAAACAAAACACAGTGAGAAAAGAAGAAAAATGGAAAACAAACAAAAATACAGTGGAACCTCTACATACGAGATTAATTCGTTCCCGGATCGTGCTCGTATCTAGAATTTCTCATATCTAGAGCGAATTTTTCCCATAAGAAATAACTGAAAACCAATTAATTTGTTCCCGGCCTCCCAAAATCATTCAAGTTAACCCTAAATAACTATGAACACATCTTTCTGATTACTAAAAACACATTCAAATAGTGACTGAACATAAAAATACAGTAATAAGATAAATAAGATGATATTAACGAAATAAAATGCGAGTTTATTTATGCGGGAGCATCTGGAAATTCTCATAACTTGGCAATCTAGCGGGAGCATCTGGAAATTCTCGTAACTTGGCCACCTAGCGGAACCATCTGGAAATTCTCGTAACTTGGATTTTCTCTCGTATGTAGAGCAAGATTTTTGCTCGAAAGACCTCTCGTATCTCGAGTTTCTCGTAAGTAGAGTAGCTCGTATGTAGAGGTTCCACTGTATTATGTGTAAAACAGTTCTAATCTAGGCTCATAGAAAAATCGAGTTTTTTTTTTATTCTGAGACTTTATATGACGTTTTAGAAACAAATGATTCAATAAAAGTTGTAAGTTATACGAGTACAATCTGTGATTGACATTGTGTTTTTAGATTTCCCCGAAAGTCATTTGATTTTGTCAATCTGTCAATAGTTTTAACTAAATATATTAGGGTTTCCAGACGGCAATCAGATTTTTCGGCACAAGTCTCAAATTTTATCATTTTGTCCTGTGTCCCGGACAGGACGTCTTTTTGTCCCGCATTTAGTGAACCATATACAAGTATATAAATAAATAGAAAAAAGATTAACAAATTTAAATCCTTACCGCATGATATAATGTAAAATGGTGATTCTTTGTTGATATTACAATGATGAAAATATAAATTGAATAACTACAAACATTATGAATGCATGACCAATATGTGTCATGAAAGATGGTTTTCTAACCTTCAGCAGTTAGAATTCAAAGAACAGTATTCTGAGATATTAATTTTGAGAGAATATCTATTTAGTATTCCTGCTCATAATGTGGAGCGCGTCTTTTATACGGTGACTGCTCAATAGACAGACGAGAGGAATAAGTTGGTTATGTCAACTATAGTAGCTATTTTGCAGTGCAAATGGAATATAAATTGTATTTGCAAAGAATTTTACAGACAGTTAATAGGAAATAAGAACCTTCTAAAAAGCTAAGTCATCTGAGAAATACAATTAAATGTTCATGTTTTATTTCTGTACTTATTACTATAATTCCTTATTGTTTCATAGATATTTAATTACTACTTTTGTAAGTTAGTTTCTTAGTTTTTTTTGTTTCTTTATTGTAATATGCATTAAATAATAATTTTTCTAATAATTGTTTTTCTTCATATCCCATTGATATTCATGTTTTTCGATACATCTCTATATTTTTATATGTTGATCTGGGTATATGAGATATCCATACATCTGGGTATGTATATCTATATATAAACTTATAAACACTTTTTCTTCTTCTCAGAGTTTGGTCAGGGTAAATATATGGAATCACCTTTTTGCCAACGTTTCGTCTTTATTTCAAGACATCCTCAGGGCTATAAACTAACAAAAAAAAACAATAAACAATCGATATTTGTTATTTCTACTTTAGAAACATAGAGACATTGAGGATGTCTTGAAACAAAGACGAAACGTTGGCAAAAAGGTGATTCCATATATTTACCCTGACCAAACTCCGAGAAGAAGAAAAAAGTGTTTGTTAATATTTTGTGGTCAAGAAAACAGTACCGTACTATAAATTTATATATAGATATAAGGATTATAGCCTGAGAATTGAGAGATTTAAGATACTCCCGGATTGCTAATACTGAAATCTGGCAAACCTAAAATGTATGGCTATCATTTCCTTTATATCTTCTAGCTTTATAAGGTTTGAGTGTCGACACGATCTGAAAGTTCCTGCATAGAACTCTTCAATATTTAATTAATTAACGATTGGATTTTATATACATACTTGCATATGTATTACATACATTATACATAATTGGAATTAGTAGCATACTTGCACGGAGTGTGGCCACTATATGATAGAAGAAATCCTTCATTCATTATATGAAGGATTTAAATTTGTTAATATTTTTTCTATTTATTTATATACTTGTATATGATTCACTAAATACGGGACAAAAAGGCGTCCCTTGACACCCTGCCCGGGACACAGGACAAAATGATAAAATTTGAGACATGTACCGAAAAATCTGATTGCCGTCTGGAAACCCTAATATATTTAGATAAAACTATTGACAGATTGACAGAAAGTTTTATAACCACTACTTTTTATAGTAACACTTTTTTTTCTTAATTATATTTGAACAAAATTGTCAAGATTTAAACCAGAACTTCAGCGGATAAATTTGCAAGAAATCGTTATTTTATCATACAAATTAGCAAAAAATTGTTACTTCATCATATAAATTAGATGTAATTTAGCCATTACTATAGTGACAACCGGCAAAAAGACAGAAGAAAAATTATTTATTTTTATAAATATTTGATAATTAATTTAATTTTAAAATTTTTTAACAAAATGTATTAATAATACGACTAAATTGCCTTCAGAGTTGGTGGAATGTAGTTTGCTTGTCTTCCAAGAGGTAGTGCTGAAGATCAAGTTCAGACATTAAATAATATGTTTCGGTTCGATAATTTGAGAGACATGTTACAATAATTGCTTAAAGCCTTATTTATACCAGTCGTATTAATTAAATTTGAATATTAGCCTGAGGTTACAACAACAACATTAACTTCTTCAGAAATGTGAAAAAAAATCTCTTCATAATGCAATCATTACGTAACAGCCTATCATCATCATCATTAACCAAAGTATTATTTAGTCAATGGTACTAGATCTTATCAAAGTTTTTCTGCTATCATTGAAACTTAATAATGCAACTTTTTTTTGTATTTGTTTGTTTGCTTGTTGAATATAGTGAATATTAGTAAACCATTTATTATATCAGTCATGTAAAAAACATTATAATTTTTTTTACGAAAAGAAAGAGTAGCAGTTTAAAAAAATCCCGAATATAACATATTTAATGTTTTTTGGTCCATAAGATTCCCAATGTATAATATTGATTGTGTGGTAGCATAAAGGGCCAATGTTCGTTCTATATGCGTTCTCTTGTGGGACTACTACGGCAACCTAACCTAAAATAACCTATATCGGAGTATATTTCACAATTCATCCACTTCTTAACTGGGGACCACATGACAAACCTGAACTGTGTCAAAGGGCCACAATATTCTCATCAACAGTTTCTGTACAAGTCACGGGGGCGAATAGGGACGCACAAAGGTTCGGATTTACCTGTAATTTGCCCAGGTCTGGTCTAAGAGATGGAGTGATTGCCTTTGGTAATGAATATTTGAAGTTAAATCTTGCCCATGGACCTATATTTTTCATGCGAAAAATAAAAAATCATTTGTAACTCTTCTCAAGAGGAGGGCAGAAAAGCTGTCTGTCCAGAGCTTATACGATATCAGTCAGTGGTTATAAACATGAGATAAAACTTTTTTTTTCCCACTTCAACTACAAAAATATTTGTTATAAGAAGTGATTCTAAATTATTATTTTACAATTAACGGGAATGTATATAGGGAATGAGTGGTCACCCGTTGGTGCCACTCCATAACATGGTTACCCTCACAGATGGTTTAATTTAGAAGGTCTCGTGGCCATTTTCTTTTTAAGCGCCTTTGGGGGTTTGAGGGAATTTCAGGTGAGTAAAGGGTTTGAGCGAGTGGATTGGGGTGGGTTTGTAATCTGTTGTGGAATATTTTGACGTTCCATTGCTAAGTTCTGGACAGATGGGACTTTGAGGTCTTGGTGTATGATTTTGTTGGGGACGTAAAAAGGTAAGTTTGAGAGTTTTCTGATAATTTTTGACTGAAGGGATTGCAACGGTTGTATGTTAGATGGTTTGGTGGAACCCCAGATTTCTATTCCATATGCCCAGAAAGGCTTCAGGAGAGATAAAACTAAAGTCTACATCTGTAGAATCAGCCCGGTAATGTAGCTCACCCTTAAAGAAAATGGTTGCTTAATAATATATGATTCATACTTTGCGTCCTTAAAATAACAGTAAAGGTGATCATATGAGTACATATGTGAGTATTGGGAACAAACAAACATTTATTTCCTGTCCATAAAGATATACCAAAAAAAGTTTAAAAGGCTAACTCTCTGTTATTATCGCTTCAAATGGTGTGTCATTATTCACCTTGATTACAGGTTTGTATTACTGTAACGTTTCCGGAAATTCTTAACCGGTCAGTTATAATCAGCAAATTTTTGAAGGATCAGTTGTGGATTGTGATCTATCAAAGAAAAAATCTTGGACAAGCATGAAGGTTAAAAAAGCAAATGTCAGCTTCAATTGGTACCTACCGAAAAATCAGAGGAAATTAGACGGAACCGGTAGATGGATAGGTATTTCCTTTAAGCCGTGACCGATTTACCTCAATAGTTTATACTAACTCATTGGAAGCTATAACATTCGTAATTACACTTGAGTATGAGAGTAGGTTAGCTCAGTGACAACATTCTAACCTCGGGACTGATATATCCGGGGTTGAGTATCACTCTGCCACTCAATTTCATCACGCGGATGGTGAATAGTCGGTCCTAAGCCTGTATGGTGTAAGGTAATCGTTAAAGATCCCTACTTAAAATACACTTCAGTTAAGTAAAATTTAGGACTCCCAATGTAGAATATTTATTGCTTGGTATAACAAAGGGCCAATGTTCATCCTACATGTGTTCTCTTGTGGGACTACTACTGTAAGTAAGTACCTAAAATACCGATTTTAGTACTACTGTACTACTAGTACTACTACTGTAATATAACCTACATCAGAGTATATTTCACAATTCATCCACTTTTTAACACACTACAGGTACAATGTTGGTATAAAAAATATAAACATTTGAAGATGGTATAACGTTTCCTTACATTCATCATTTTTATGAAATATAGTAATATAAAAGATTACTTTGCACGTGGGTCAACATTTTAGACACCCGATTTTTTTACATAATTGACGTTTCGATGCCCCCGGATTCCAATAAAATTGATTTCACAATTTTTTTATGAAAAGCATTTGAACCTAACCCTCAATAACTAAATTAGTATTTGAAAAATCGGTGTCGATATGTTATATCAATATAACTGTGTCACATGAATATGTTGTCTGTGTAACGCTATTTTATTGTCTACAAGTTTTTATTATTTACATTCTAATTGTGAAAGTTTTCGTTTTGTTGGACTTGTTAACACAATGGAACTCAGGCAAGACCTCGGAAAACCCTTCTCTAAAACTTTTTCTACTAAGTCAAAATACTCGTCAGGGGCGAGTTAAGCAGCAGACATCAAGTAGCATTTAGCTTTAATAAGTGTCGTTTCAACATTAACTTGACCAGTCAGTAATAAATCTAACCAGAAATGATTTCAATGGCCTATAAACGAAATAAATTCACTGCAATGTGATATTAACCTTAACTATAAAACACATTGTGATTATATTTTTCTTAAATTCTCCTGCTAACATCCCACTAGTTAAGTAGGTGTTAATTTCATTCACCGCGCTATCGTGGGAGATACTAGATGGTAATTTCTGATTCATAAAACAAAGATTTATTAAAAAAATAAAATATGTCATTACCTCAAAATTATCGCTTATACTACCTATCATCTTTATTATTGAAAATTTATTACAATTGAAACAAATAATTACTGTTATTAGATGACTTAGAATAACTACTTTCAAATCTTTTTTTTTATGTTTTATAAGTTGAACAAGTTTTTTTGCAAGCCAGTAACCTTGTGTATAATCTTAAATATATTGACTTGAGCAGGGTATAATAACTGAGCTTACCTTCTTACCCTCTAAGAGAGGAGCGCTGGTGGTGCACTGCCCAATAACCAACAAAAATGTCTAAACTGCTTGTAGAAATCATACAAAAAAATTGCAATAGCAAAAGGGAATGAGAATCAAATGGGATATCTTTGGCTCTAGATCAGTAGTTCTCAAAGTGACCCACATGAACGCCTATGAGTCCACAGAGGATTACGGGTAGTCTACGAGGAAAAATTGCATTCTGAGGGTCTATGGTAAACAGTCCACGATAAGATTGTATTGCATATCCGGATAGCATAACCAAAATATATCACAGTATAGCGAGCTAACCATTGAAATACTCAAACATAAGCCCCAATATTCTGTCAGTTTATTATAATATTCCAATTTATTAAAATGTATTACAATTCTCTTTCTGTTATATCCTAAATAGATTTATTTTGCACCAACTTTATAAAGTGTTAGTGCAGAAATACATTGTTATTTTTTAAAAAGATTTTTTATTTTAATTTTTACAGATTAAACAAAGACACGATCTAAAAACTTCATCATAAAAACTAGTTGAGTTGTTATTGGCAATACCTATTTGGTTCACTAGCAGTGTAGGTACAGCGAGTATATCCCGAAAAAGTGAAGGAAAAAGGTCAAAAACGGGTCTAATATTAATGAATAGGGCTTCTTATTCATAAAAACTTTTTCATTTTTTTTAAATTTTATAAAAACATTGTTTTCATAGTTTCTAATACAACAATTTAAGAAAATGAATTTTTTAAAACAATTTGACCCATACTGTTCAAATTGGTTGTCAATGGGGCATTTCTATTGTGCGGATGAATACAGAGGCAAACATCTGATTTTCAATTTCCAGATGATTTAAAGAAAACATGATGCAATATGAAGGAAACATTAGTATAAGAAGATATTAAGACACCTGCAGGTGTAACACAAACTGAGCATTATATTCAAATGATGAGCTTAATTAGTGGTATTACTAGAGGAGACGACGTACTGGTGGGCGGAAGGCGGGGTCGTTAAACCTACAGTGAAATGGTAGTGTCTAGCTGTTGAGGAAGAAGCAGTGACAGAGTACAAGCTGAACATAAACGAAGTGAGTCTAAGTAAAGGAACCCGGGAAACAAAGGAGACATAAATATTAGTTAACAAAGATAACAAACGTAATTTACCAAAAAGGGATTAAAACTTATTTTTAAGGTCACAGGGACCTTTTTAATGAATTATAATGTTATTTTTTTCAGAATGAAAAAAAGTTTTATAATATCTAAGCATTCGGATCAGTTTTAAGCATTCGGACTTTTAGAAGTTTTTAACATTTGGAACTACATGGTATGATGAGCTTTAAGCCTTGAAAAGAAATTCATCGACAGGCTAACAAAATGTTATACAGCATAAATTATAAAAAGTTCATTATTCCACTAGATACTAAAACATAATTACTTAGTAAAATTTTTAATAACCTATGTAAGTATTATATTTTTCTCAACTCCAAAATCGATCATATTCAGTCAGAAGTTCTCTTTTTACTTTACTATAAGTAAAGTATAGTGATCGTGAAAAAATTCGATCTCGAGATTTTGACGGAATTACATGTTTTGAGGTACCAGAAGTCGTTTTATGACGTTTTTACGATGATGTCTGTGTGTGGGTGGGTGGGTGGGTGGGAGGGTGGGTGGGTGGGTGAGTGTGTTAGCATTGCTTGTTACCACGCTACGGTCCAGAATCTTTGATGGATCAAGTTGATATTTTACACAAAAATGGGCCCCATAAAGACGAAGATCCCTATTGTTTGGGAAGAATTATGCATGATGGGAAAGTCACTTTTTTGGCCAAAAACCGTTTTTTTTAAAACATTTATTTCTCCTAAACTGATAACCCTAGAGTTTTGAAATTTTTACATTATCTTTGAAGTTACAAATGCAACAAACGAAAAATATATTCAGAATTTTAAGACAACAGAAAATATTTTTTTTTTCAATAAAATGTAAAAATTTTGACTTATAATTCAATCTGAAACCTTGTGAGAGCGATACAAGCCATACTGTTTGACGGACAAGAATGAAACTATGCCTACAAATAGAAAATTATATGGCAAATGAGTTGAGATATTTTTTTTTGAAATTACTTTCGCTAAAGGGGCGTTACAGTACGATTTGTGTTTTCAGAAAATGATTTTTTGACGCTAAACGGCTCGTTCAAAAAAAATGAAAATTTGACCAAAAATGTAACAAAAAATTAGCAATTCATAAAAAAAAATTCATGAAGTTTCAATTACGGAAAAGAGCAATAACGATATAAAAACTGTTTGTTTATTCTAGACTAAGAGATCACCTGCTATACTTGTCGAATTTTTTGTATTTTTTTACATTGTTTACATTGACTTAGAAATTTTTTGAGCGAATCCACTGAGATAAAATTGATGTTTCTAATGGAAAAATGAAAATATATTATTGACTTATAACAGATGTAAGAGGAATAATATTGTGCAGGTAAATGATAACACTCATTAAAAAAAAATTCGTATATATGTTATTTGACAAAGGGGAAGGAAAATGATCTTATTAAATACTAAGAAGCCATAAAATTCCCAGTATAATAATTCTGTTAAAAACCAAAAATGTAAAAGATAATTCAAAATTGAAATCTTTCGTTTAGAGATTAATAACTGTAATTATCGTACATCTTTAATTAACAAATCACCTTAAATCAACATTTTCTTCGCTGTTTAAGAAGTTTTTCATAGAAAAAAAGAGTATTTTACTGTTTCAAATTTGAAAATTTTACATTAATATTCAATGTAGAAGGATGTCAAGTAAACGATGTAAGAAATCTACTGGCTATTTGAACAATAGCCATGTTCTCTTGTAGGATACTATTTCGTTTCAAGAAATGTTCACTTTGGTTTTTCAAAATGTTATTACTGCTGTAGTTATACTAATGAAATTATTTGCAAATAATAAATTATTTGTGATGTACAAAAATAAGCTTATAAATTGATATGTCCTTCAATCACTATCTGTACTACCTCAGGAATGACAGGCTAATAATTATATCCCATTTAGATGTTTACGTTATGCTTAAATGAGACGTTATGTTTTATATACTCAAGAAATTTGACATTAAGTTACTTATAGTAAAGTTGAGTGTAGGCCACTCCAGATTTTTCGTATAGACGTTGTGAAGTGCGTTCAGTACAGCAGTAGTTGCAAAGTCGCGGTTCCGATGCAAATTTACTCGTGGACACTTGTATTCATCATGAAGAATAGCTGCATTCATTGAGTCCAACCTTCTGTTGTTTCAATTTCCTTTGTTTAAACATAACTTAGAAGCAGTTGAAACATATTACATAAAGACCCTCAGTTGGCCGTAGGACAATCAAGAAAATCAATTAAATCTCTACTTGAGATATCCTTACGATAAAACAGCTAATTGATTAATATTCATGAACCCAGCGTATAAACAACGCAAAATATCTGATGCACTACTACACAGTGCATTGAACTACTTCCGGGCAGCTGAGTCTCTCATTGTTTCGGCAAAGAGTGAGAGTTTTGAATCATTGCTGTTAAATTGCTAAGTAGGAATGCTACAGCATTTACTTAGCAAAGGTATCAGCTCTTTCGTTGCCACTAATTCCATCGTGTTTTTATGTCAGCTATGGTACCACATGTTTTCACGATCGACACAGAAGGGACAATTTTTTTCTAGATGACTATTAACACATGAATTGAGCAAACATATGACACTCTTGGCTGGCAGTAGCCGATGAAAACCACCCTTTTAAAGCATGTAGAGACCATCTGAATCGTTCTACTGACAGGATCTATATCACAAACAAAATTATTTTGACGAGCGCCTACAAGAAAACTACTCTCCAATAGGTTATAGGCAAATCCACCTACCATCTCATAAAAACAAAGACAAAGTTTCTCTTTTCGAAACATCAGTATTCTTGTTTAGTCAATTCTATATTAAATTTCAAACCAATTACTGTTCCATTAAAATAAAATTATCAAATGAAAACATCTACTAAAAGATAAAGTTTGTTTCTAATTAATAATAGAATGCTTTCTAACAAATTTTATTCATTCTTAGACTATCAAAATAGATATAACGTATGAAACATTAAAGGAACAAAAAATATAAAAGATTTGTAAGTTTTCCTCCACCAAGGGGGACAATGAAATTACTAAAAGTATCATTTACAAACACCTATGTTTCACTTATACAGAATTTAAGGTTTTGACAAGTTAAGATGGTAAATCAGGAAAAAATGTTTAAATGTTTCAAATAAAAGTTCTGCAGAATTTCATTCTTAATCAAAAAACTTATAGCAATATTTTAATTAATATATTGTGCTTTTACATTTTTTTTATTTTATTGCTTATAACTTTTGCATTTATCAATGTAGTCAGAACTTAAAAAGCTCCATAATTGAGTATTTCTTCAGCTGGAATCAATAATTTATATTTAATTTATTAGTAGCTTATACACAGATTGTATGGTCCATTGAGGCCGTAATTGTTAGCTTTATCAGTCAGTAGCATATCCACTGATACCACGAAAAGTTGAAAATAGTGTAAAACAATCAAATTGTTATAAAAAAAAGTGCGCTTATGACTTCATGCATTTATAAGACTTCATGTAGGATCTAAACAGAAATGTTTAAGGGTTAAGAGGAGGTTTTTAAAAACTAGAGAACAGAAAAAGAGAAATTGCAACCTTATTATAACCCAAAATTAGATTTAAAGTAGGTTAGGTTGTAGTGGTAGTAACACAAGAGAAGACACACAGGTTGAACATTGGTTCTTTGTGATACGACACAATGAACATTCTACATAGGGAGTCCTACATTTTGCATAACTCAAGAGGTAGAAACCTTTAGCGATTACCTGATATCGTACAGGGTCGGGAACGACAGCTTACCGTCCGTTGACATGCTCAAATTTTCTTTTGAACCTCCAGCTTGAATAAATCGAGAGCCACACTGGGCATCAAACTCCGTAGTCCAGAGGCGATCAACTGAGTTTCTGAGTACTCTGACCCGTCAGATTCAAAGTAAATATTAAGGTATGAATCATTATTAAATTAGATTGATTTATTTACTAGTTAATCCATGACATTGTTTATTTCAATTTTTATGTTAATTAATAAATAATTAGCTATCAACACTTTAAATATATTATTAATTAATATTATCAATTATTTATTGTTTTAGAAGCTCAATTTCAATTAGTTTTGATTTCAGAGACTTCAGGAAATGTCATAAGGGTGGTCCACATCCATAAAGGTTGAACTACTTTCAATGATTTATTTGTTATCTTGTTTTTTTTTCGTTATCTTTTAATTCAATCACACGGAAGTTTTCTTTCAGATTAGGAATTCAAAACAAAATAATATAAAAAAATGTCTTAAGATAATTGGCAATGCAAAAACTAATGATTGTAAAGTGGACCAGCATTCGTGACCTGAAGCTGATAGAAGACCTTTAAGTGCTAAATGGCAGGGCCATTGCGATTTTCTTGTCAGTCAATCCAGTTTTTAGCAAAACATTCCTCCACTTCAAGTTTTGATAAGCCACGCCTTCTTGGCTAAAGGCCAGCCAAGAAAGTTTATTGCAGTTATCGCCCATTAATTAAGAATTCTTCTATGGAAGAGAATTTAGCTTGAAGCACAAACGATGCCTTATACTAGTTAAAATTGAAAAAAACTAAATAACGAATAAGGGAGTTTCCACTCAAAACTGGAATTCCGTTAAACATTTCATTCCTCTTTCCAGCCTTTTTCTTACAGAGGATGATTAAATATGAAAAAGGAGAATACTCCTCCTTAATGGAGCATTAATGTTCTTGGATAAGAAATTTACACACAAAAATTTCAATGCATATCAAAGCATGTTATAAATGTTATGTAACTCTCTTTATTAAAATCATTTATATGAAATATTCTTTACTTATAGCTTGATACGATAAACATAATTAATTACTGTTGAATAATATAAATTATTATAACATTAGGAGTGATACGTTAAATATTTTTATTTAATATAAATTTTACCATTTCTTTCAAATATAAAACATGCAAAAGAAGTATTTTTAATAGAATTTTTCATAGCGTACTATATCGACATTAGGAAAAGTGATCTTTCAACGAAACGTCTGGATGGTTAAGGACAATTTTTATTTTTTTTTTTTTAGATATTTATTAAAATACTGTGATAAATAAACCATCTTTAAATAATTTCTTTAATTTTTATATTTTACAAAAGTATAATTACAAAAAGTGAACATTATTTATGCAGTTTTAAAAACGTCTATATACGATATTATATACGCTAAAATATGTTTCCCAAACATATTCTGAAGACGGTAATAATCATCAAGAGATTAATAATGTAGTATTGGTAAATAAGAACAGTAATTATACAATATGTACATAGTAATGACATTATTAAGAACACTTTGTTAAGTCCCGTTATCTGCAGTCAATCATCAGAAAGAAGAAACGAAAGCTGGGAACTGACATTGTAATTTTAAAATTATTCACCAGTTAGGTTGCACGTTATCATTTTTCTACTAAAAAAATGTCCTGAGAAATTTACAAAATTGTTAAAATTATGGAAAAAACTTAGAGAGCAAATTTTGCGAGTATAGGGGCCAGGAACGGAGAAACACGAATTGGATGAGGGTTTACGATATCCTTCTACCTCGTATTCCAGTTTTGGATTCATCTAGAAACGGGTAGAGCGACTCTTATACTAGTTAAGTCGATTTCTTAAAGTACGAGTAACTTACGCTAATTTCTGTAGTATTAACAAAATGTATGCATTCAATGTGGTGGATATTGCATAAAACTGATCAATGAAAAAACAATCTACATACACATCAACAGACATATGAATCAGTATAAAAATCTGTTAGCGTTTTCAGGTACTTTTTCGTGCTTATCCCCCTGAATTTCTTCAAAAATCTCATACAAACCCCAGCTGTCAGTACATTTACAATACTTTCTACAAAACGGCAGTTCAGCTTTGTCAGTCGTTTGATAAATCCCTGAAACACTCCTATCAAATGCATACTAAAACCACTCCTTGCCTGAATTAAAGCCTGCCACCTATTGCAAACGTAAATATGATATTCATGATAGTAAACTCGTTGCTAGTTTAATTAGTGAATTTGGATAATCGGATTAGAAAAAAAAATACATCGAATATTATAAATTGTGCCACCTAATTACATTACACTCAGGAACAGTATAACAAACAACATAAAAATTGTTTTGAATGAATATGTTAACTCCAAAACTAAAAAAAATGGATTAAATAACGATTTAAGTTGAAATATTTCAACAATATTAATTATGTTTTCGTTTGAGATAATCAAGTTTTGCGATTCAAATTCTTCAGCTTATCAATTTTTAATATGAATCCAGATTCATAATCGATTTCAAACTGTATTTCATTTAGTTAAATATAGTATTTTATAATTTTATTTACATTTTTTTCGTAAGAAGTAATTTCTAACAAAATACATTTTACAATTATTTGTAAAACAAAGATTTTTATAAAAATATTCTCTCATTGCACACATTCCCATAAATTAAGACATGTCTCAAAGGTACCAAAGAGAATAAAATGATACTTTCTAAAACTATAGCAGCTTTTGTAGTAATAATAGAAAATACTTTTAAAAACAACTTAATTGGAATATTTGTTAACTTATCAATATGAGAAATGTCATGGATTGCCAGGAATGACAAAAGTCTGACGAATCTCAGCTCAGCAGAAGTCAAGCCGGGGCAAGTACAAGAATTATTAGCATTGAGACGATAGGAATCATGATAGATAAGAGCAGTAAAGGGAAAACTACAGTTTGGTAGCTACGATGTCCATATTGTTGCATTTTATTAAGTTACGACCAACGACCAACGAATATATCCGCGCACTATAGTGCACGTCGTAACTAGCAGTTCCAGACCAGAGGCCTTCTACTGCTTGCTTACTGTGCTATTATAACTTGGAATGTCAGTAATTCATATCAGATATTAAGTTCGTCTGTACAGTAATGATGTCGTATTCGCGGTCATGTGGTCTTGTTGAGGTCATGGTTTTCAATGTTTTTAGTCATGAGTTGGAAAAGTAGTCAGATAGTCAGTGGATGAAGTAATTGTTCAGTGAGGTTGAGGAAGGTTAGTGGCAGGATTTAGAGTTTGTACAAGGAGGTTTGGATGAGTAGATAGTTTGTTGTCTTCATTGGTAGTAAGTCGAGTGATGTACGAGTAACTATCTATCGATTCCATTTTCAAATCATAGTGAATATCAACATTACGGGCGTACCAAGGAGTGTTGGCTATAAGGTTTATTAAGTTGATTAGAGGACTAGGGAGAGAGATATGGAAAAGGAGCATTTACGGTTGATAAGTTACCATCAAGAAATTGACATGTATTCATTTGTAGTGGCAACACTGACGCAAGTAAGTTAAGAACCAGCTGTTCTGAAGAACGAGTTGTTGTCGCCATCTTTACCTGTTGGAATCGTTCTCTCTCCCTGTTACTCCATCAACTCATCACGCTTTGTGTTGCTTCGCCAATGGATTCTACACTTCATCGCATACTTTACCATCTGCTTTGCAGTATCGCCGCCGACGAAACGATCTCCAGATCCAGCAGTGGTTATGAACTCTTTTATGTTAGGTATGAACTGTTTATGTAAACCTGTTTACCGATGTAATCATTTTGTAGAGGTATCGCTGTAAATATAGAAAGAAAATAAATATCCTTTAAACATTAATAATATAACATGTGGAGGAATAAGATTTAGCCGGTGAGGTGTTTTAATTGGCAAAACACTAGTTTCAATAAAAAAAAAGGGATTTGGTAAAACTCATGTACATCATAGAGCCAAATGAAGAAGAGGTCAATATAGCGGGTGTATAAGAGGAAGAAATTGACGTCTGGCAAACTGTTAAGTGTTCTTATGACAGGTTGATTGATGATAGATAAGAAGTTCTAAGAAGTGGTTTACAAAGGTAGTAGGACCAATAGTAGAAAATAACACCTTAATCATTGTCAACTAATACATTGATAACAAAAAATAGCGATGATAAACAATGGACTTTTCAAAAGCCAGAACCCAAAACAGCTGACACAAATATTATCATTTTTTTAAAAAAAATACTAGTAGATAACAGTGAACTATGATTTATAAATTTAAATAGTTAATACCAAAGAAATATTTGTATTTATTTCTTTTATTTATATGTTATAAGTATCAGGAAAAATTAATGAGAAATATTGCCTAATGGATTCAGTTTTTACACAGGTTTCATCAAAATGTATAATATCCCACTGAATGGAACTTCAAACAAATAAATTGTCTAAAGATTTTTTTTATTTTAAGTTGAACGTTATTTCACAATTAAAATGTATATTAAGAAATAGAATTACCAAGTATGAGTTAGAACTTCAAATCATATTAGTTCAAACATAATCTAATAATTCTGTAGGAATACAAAATTAAAACTAAATATGTATTATAATGTAAGAATGTTAAGTATTCCGATAATTTTCCTAACTTCCGTGTTTTCAAGTTGTAAGATCATCCTCTGAGTAGCATACTATATTCTGGAAGGTATTAATCGTTTGATAAATATGTTGTGTGTTTAATGTGAACGTAGCACACTTTGAGATGAATAAAGTGTGTTTCTTTAGACTGCAGATCTGGTTAGGATATGGAAAGTCATTGTTCTGTAACAAAGGGTTATCATCGCTATTGCAATCAAGAATATGATAAAAAATAGTTTTTTTTCTCTCTAATGTATTGTAGAGTATTTCATTTAGGGCGAGCCTTGTTTAGAGAACCAACCCACGGCCAATCTGTTTGTCCTAAACATTCAAGTCTGCAGATGGTTGGGACCCGTTTCCACTGGGCATCTCGCCGACCTTGGCATTTAGGCTTCTCCTCTCAATCACACCACCAGCTACCTGACAAATGTTCACACAATCACTGCATCCCTAAAACCAACCCTTCCTCTTGCCCAAACCTGACCTTTTGCCGCACAACCGTCATATAACCAGCCGCACCCTTAAACAAAACATTCGACTAACCCCATTATTAGCATAACCGAAACGAATTCAACCTGTCATTTATTTAAATCAACTCAATTTCACCTTTAACTCTTTCTTACTTAAACCTCCATTCAAGGCTTCCTTGTTCCATTTCCTTAAAGAGATTAACATTTATAGTATCTGCCACTATTCGATTGAACCATCATATTAATAATGATCCAATCTTCGATCTTTTTAAAAATATTTCAATGGGATTATTTCTCTATGACACATACCACAAGGTCTTTTAACAAAGAGCTATGATGTAAACTCACAGGTACGTGTTGGGCGTTAATAACGAACTTGGAAGTTCAAATCTTTGTAAAGGCTCTAGTTTTATGATATGAAAAAAAGTAAAACTTGTGAATGCTGGTCCCTCCGAAAATTGCTAGTCCTAAGCCTATTTGATGTCAGGTACTTATTAAAAATGATTACCTGACAATAATAAACTCGGGCAAGATAACATTCAGGACTCCTTATTTATAGGTAATGTGACAATCATGTTCCTTTAACACATAATTAACTGATCCAGATAAAGTTATTACTTTGAAAACCTATCTCAAAACATAACTCAAATGGGAAATTAAGAAAAAGTGAGCAACGATTTCCTTTTTATTACGGTAACAATAAAGGTGAAAGCTAGTGATTGGAAAAAACAACAAACAAACTTTCCATAAAACAAACTATTATTATCTATTATCTATATCTATTATATTATCTCAGCAACAAACAAGTTGTTTCAAATCTTTTAACCATTATGAATACTAAGTTTTGTCAAAATTGTATGAATATATGTTATGGATTAAAAAAATTTTAGTTTTACATATAATATAGGAATAATCTTTATATATAATGTTCGTGAGTTTGTTTGTTTGTTTGTTCGCCCATTTCCCGTGGAGATAGAGACCTGAAATTAAATATATATTATTCATTACCCGAATAATGTTAAATAATAGAAAATTATTACTATATTCTAAAAATTGTAGCCAGGGTAGCAAGTGCCTTGCGTACTCGTTGATAACAGTAGCGCCAAAATATTATATATATATATATATATACAAACTTTTTTTGATTTATATTTGTATAGTATAAATACTGGTAATAAACTAAAGGTATAGAGCCAGGGTAGCCCAGTGGCAGGCGTGCTCGCCGATGACAGTAGCACAAATATATTAAAAATGTTTTAAAATTTGAATAATATAAACAATGCTAATGAAGTAAAGGCATGGATCCAGAGTAGCCAGTCGCTTGCATGCTCACCGATGACAGTAGTGAAAATGTATTGTAAATAAACGTAAAAAAAAATTAATTTAAAATTTGCGAAATATAAACACTGGTAATGAAATAAAGGCATGGAGCAAGAGTAGCACAGAGGCTTGAATGCTCCTTGATGACAGAAGTGAAAATGTATTATTAATAAATGTAACAAATATATAATAAACTACTACATTAGGGATTAAAAATAAATAATTTTAGAAACAAACTTGAACACAACTGTCAGATAAAATACGAATGTTCTAAGGTAATATTATAAAGGCACATTCCTTTCATTAATGTTATTTTATGTTAGGTAAATAAATTGAATATTTCAATTTACAAGCTTTGTTTGTTTTAAATATATTTCATTGTGTACATAACTTGAATTGATGTTTTATATATTTATATGATATAATAAATGATTTCTTTTTACTTTTAAATAATTTTTATTTTGCTAAACATACTTACCGTGTAAATCTTGAATCATGTTAAGAATACTATACCAAAAGCTTGGGTCATATAAGAATCTGTTTCCGTGCCTTAATAAGAAGAAACAACAATTAAAATTATCCCTGTCAATCATGTTCAGTGAATTAATTCCAATACCTATTGTTATAATTTCTGAGCGACACAAAGGGTCACGGATAGTCTAGTTAAATATAAAATAGGACACTTTAAAAATGGGACTTAGTTTTCTTTTAGATGAGGAAGGCATCACGACCCTTAGGAAGAAAAACAAAGTTTTATGAGTTAACCGGTTCTAAATATACTGTATAAAACACATGAAAGAAAATAAATATTATAGAGCTATAAACTAAAATAAAAGGTAATTGATCATTGCAAACAAATTGTTTTGTTTGGCGGTAGAAGAGGCAGCTTGATTGAGCTCGTATTTCTTTGTCAGAGTGGCAGGTGCATGTTTAAGACAAGAGGGTAACTTCTGTACAGCCTCAGGGCTACATCCCACCTTCTCCGATTACAATGTAAATTACCTCCTTAGACCACCACCTCTGTCTTTCAAAAACCCACCATTATCACCAATTCTTCAACATCTTTTAAGTTTAGTAAAATAAATATAATCAGAATTGCATCGTTGTATGTATTACGTTTAGGTAGTTAAAGTACTTAGAAAGAATAAAAGAAGTTGAAGGTTTAAACCAGTGTTTCCCAAAGTGGGCGGTGCTTTGATATCGGGGGGCGCTAATGCAAAAAGGAGTTGGGGATTCTATTTCCATAAATTGAAAATGTTCATGCAATATAATTTTTAAATTTTAAATTTATTTTGACACCACATGTCAACTTCTAGGAAAAGGTTTCTTAAAATTATTTGTTTTGATAATTTATTTTTATGTTAAAAGTTTATTCTCATCTAAGTTTCTTTTATTGTGTATTAATTCTTTTGCATAAATATGCTATGAAACAATATATATATTGGATTCTAAATAAATATTCGATTAGTAATTATTTTAATTTAATTATTAAAATGTTACTCATTTGGTTATTTAATCTAGGAATCTGATTATTATTCAAGGGTGTTGAGTTATAAGTTTATGGACCCAAGGGGGCGGTCACTCGAAAAAAGTTTGGGAAACACTGATCTAAATTAATGAAGCAAAAGCCACTAGGAACAACTAAATACGGGACAAATATGCTCTGATGCCTTTCAAAATTATCCTATCAGATAGCGATTACAAAATAAATACAAAACAGGTTGCAAACAATATTATAGAAAACATAATTTCAGATAATTGGATTTGTTTGTCAGGTTTAAATAGTTTCAATGGCAAAATTCCATTGTATTAATCTTTTGAGAAGATAAATCCTCTAATTTACAGAAATTTTCAATAGAAAAGGAAAATTGTAAACTATTCCTTTACAATGAATTGTAAAGTAATGGAGCCTTGAGTATAGGTTTATGGACCCAAGGGGGCGGTCGCTCGAAAAAGTTTGGGAAACACTGGTTTAAACCATTTTGAGGATTATTGGTATTTTGTTGGGAGGTAAACAAAACAATTGTAGCTGATGCATCAAAGACAACGTAAAGTCTGTAGTACCGAGTTATCTAATGACAAATGCAGAATTCCTAATTTACATCTTTCTAATCTGACTTAGACATCAGAAGTAATGCAATCCTTAGTAAGTAGAATGAAAGTAAAAATTAAAGTAATGTTAGCAAAGTAAAATTACTAAAGTAATAACAAAGTATTGTTACTAAAGTAAAATTAGCAATATTCCCTCTAAGCTGCGCACATGCGTAATCGCCCACTGTCCGCACAGTCTCGGCGCACAAAAAAATCTATCCAGCGCACACAAAAATCAACATAAACGTCATTGTTCAAAATATTAATGTTTTTATGTGAGCAAAAAACCACAAAACTTTTTATTGCTTAGATGAAATATAGTAATGTATAAATAGCAAGAACGCTACCTTAGAGTCACTTAAAAACGTCAACATGGATTTGTATTGAATTAAAAAAATGATAAATTAATGTATAATAAACATAATGTCTCAGTGATGCATGTATTTTTTACACGTATGATCATATGCGAAATTATATGATCATGTGCAAAATATGAATGTTTTAATGTGAGCAAAATGTTATGTCTGAAAGGTTTATATGTCTCATATCTTCCAGAACAAGACCCTCAGCAAGGCCTAAGCAGGACTCTCACATATAACATCTAAAAATTCAATTTTTCTGATTTTTGTCTTTTTTTTTTGTTTTTTTGGTGGTGATGTTACTCACAATGGTCCTCAGTTTGCCCAGGGTGCTTGTGTGTATGCCCAGAAAACGTGGAAAATTAGAGGGAACATTGATCCTTAGTAAAGTAAAAAGTACTTTATTTCAGACAAAATCAAAGATACAGTACACTGTGTACTGCAGAGTGAACTATATCAATACAAATACTTTTGCTATGCCCCACGTAGGTCGAAATTGGCTCCAGGAGACCATACATAAGGTAAATTATCTCCTCTCAATGCTGGACAGTATTATTTGCCTCTAACTTACACCAATAACAACAATTTACTCCAAGATATATTTTATTTTCCATCACATTTTCTTATAATTCTTGAATAGATAAACTTACCAGAAAAAAATTTGAAATTTAGAACTGCATGCTTTGAAATATGTACATGTCTGTCTGTATCTGCATTTGAGCGTAAGCTTGTTTATTATAAGTAATTGGAACCGAAAAGAAAAAAAAGAAGTTATTTACCTAAAGAAGTTAAAATGCTACAATTTGTAGCATTTTGATGGACAAAAGTAATTTTTCATATATAGAAAGGTTGACTAGAACACAAGTGAATAAAGATAGTAACTTCACTTCACCATAGTGATCTAACTCCGAAAGTGCTATATTTACCTAAAACACCACAAAATCCTTATTGCATAGATGAAATATAGTAATGTATAAATAGCAAGATCGCTTCCTTATAGTCACTTAAAAAAGGCACCATGGATCTGTATTGCCTTCAAAAAAATGAGATATTCAATTATAATAAACATAATGTCTCTGTGATGCATGTATTTTGTACACGTATGATCATATGCGAAATTATAGTAAATTTAAAAAAAATCAATTATACATTGAGGTTTTGAAAGATTCTCCGCTTTGATATAACTCAGAGATGCAGCCGGCCAAACCATTGACTACTAAAGTTGATTTAGGAAGATCTTTTTTCCAATTTACTAGTCAATAAAATCAACAAAAAACAACTTTTTGGATCTTTTAGACCAGATGTGCTATTGATAATCCTGAAAGGAAAAAAGTTAAAAAAAATCTTCAATAAATGGGTGATTAACGTATATGAAATGTCAACAAATATGAATATGAATATGAATTAAATTTAATTATTTTTAAATTTAAAATGAATTAAAAATTTACAGGAATCTCAAGTTGCAATGATAACAGACTGTAGATGTTTTAGAAAAAATAACAAAGAAATGTACCTGCTTTCCAATATGAAACAGATGTACACCCCATACTCTACCACTGTACCACTTCCATCTTATTCCCAGTCAGTTGTACAACTGACACTCTCCCTTAGGTATATACTCTCTTTCTTATTTTATTTTGTATCATTTACTTTATACTATAGATAACTCTCTGATAACACTATATTTTTTTTTAGTTAAAGGTTGAAGAAGAATAGTACGTGTTACTCTGATGACATTGTATTTCCTCCGAGAAGAATCGAGTTGCGATTGGAGATGGACAACGTCCGAAAGCGACGTTCCATGAATGAAGCTCCGACTCCAAGAACACGTTAGGAGATACGACGTTTTTCTCTATTTCTAATATCAATCACAATAATTTAAACCATTTCCTTTTTAATTATATTTCGCAATACAAAGTTAAGGAATTGTCATTACTGCAATTAAAAGTTATATATATATAGCTTTCAATTGCAATAATGGAAATTCCTTAACTATATATATATCATGTCTTCATCTTTTTTAAACCGGGTTTTTAATCTATTCTAATTTATGAATTCATTAAATTTTAAAACTGAATTATTAAAATGTAAAACTTGAATTATTGAAATCAGCTGGTTAGCACACACGATGCCGTTATAACTAATCATTACAAAAGGTCAGCTTACCTTCAAAATGGTTTATCCTTTTAATAAAAAATGATTCAAGTTTCATGATATATTGACTCATAATGAAGCAATAACAAAAACAAAACAAAGGTCGAAAATTATGGATAACAAATCTAAGATGACTCGTTGGTTGATCTAAAGAAATTGTATATTCTTATCAAAACAATCAATCAAGATATGTACCGTTAATCTTTCAATTTACCACCTTTAGAAAAAAATTAAAATGAAATATTAAAAACCAAAAATATGTTTTTGCCTTATTTTACTTGCAAAATTAAAATATTATTGTTATGAAAATTAATTTCTGTGCTATTATATATGATAATTTTTGTAAATATTCTTATTTTAAACGGTATTTTTTTGGTTTTTTTTTAATCATCCAGCATTATTATTTAATTATTATATATTTTTTTCCACGAAATATTACTGTGTAGGATCAGTAAGAAAAGATCTCAGATATTTTTTCTGGATATTAAGTTCAATCTTCATCGGTAGTCATTTGGTTTTACAGTCTTTCAGTAATAAAAAGAAACAATAATAAAAATGCTAGTTTAAACAGATTTACTTTGCTATAAGTTGTCTAATGGACATAAAGTTAAATACAGTTAAATAACTCAAATGAAGAAGCGTTGAAAATGAAGAAACAAAAGTGTCAATTCTATGAAAAACTTCATAGAATTTAGACACCAACCCACCAACAAAATATAGATATATTTTTTAACAATATATTATATTTTTATATAATATTTATACCATACGTATATTTATTTATACAATCACTGATCAAACCACAATATGAAAAGAGGAAAAAGACTGAAATCTTTCAACTGTAACAAGTGGTCTTCGTCAGAGTCAAAAACCCAATTGGCTTGGGCAGTTGGATTTTTGACTCTGACGAAGACCGCTTGTTATGGTTGAAAGATCTTAGTCTTTTTTCTTTTTTCATGTTGTGGTTTGATCATTGATTGTTATTTCACGAGTTTATGTGAAAACTTATTATTTATACATGTTTAGTATAAATAAACAAATGAGTATATTTAGGATAAAAATGAATCAACGGAACCTGCAAACAGTATGCAGTGGAACCTCTACATACGAGCTACTCTACTTACGAGCTAAACTCGAGATATGAGAGGTCTTTCGAGAAATAATCTTGCTCTACATACGAGAGAAAATCCAAGTTACGAGAATTTCCAGATGGTTCCGCTAGGTGGCCAAGTTACGAGAATTTCCAGATGGTTCCGCTAGGTGGCCAAGTTACGAGAATCAGTTACGAAACTGATTCAGTAATGTTAAAAAGCAAAAAAAAAAGCAGAAAAAAGTGCATAAATAAATTATTGCTGTAAAAAAATTTAGTTTTTCATAAAGTTAACTTTAATTTTAAGTGGAAGTGCTCATAATAAACTCGCATTTTATTTCGTTAATATCATCTTATTTATCTTATTACTGTATTTTTATGTTCAGTCACTATTTGAATGTGTTTTTAGTAATCAGGAAGATGTGTTCATAGTTATTTAGGGTTAACTTGAATGATTTTGGGAGGCCGGGAACAAATTAATTGGTTTTCAGTTATTTCTTATGGGAAAAATTCGCTCTAGATACGAGGAATTCTAGATACGAGCACGATCCGGGAACGAATTAATCTCGTATGTAGAGGTTCCACAGTATTATAGAAATAATATCATAAAATTAACACTTACAACAGTAAATTGTTACCATTTATAGTGAAATTAAAAAATAAAATTTCAATTTATTTCGATAAGTACCTCACATATTTTTCTATGAATTTCTTAATTTTTATTTATTCAAGGTCATCTTATCTTTTACCGTTATTTATTTCAATATTGTTATCCTTAAAAATTTTGGCTAATTTTAATATAGTCTCATGTGTTCATGTTTCCGTTAGTAAAAAAAAGGTCATAGTTCTGTACCTTGTTTACCTTGAACAATTTGACAAAAAGTGGATAAATTGTTTCCTTAAATAGAAGTAATTTGTATATTAATTGAATTAATTAATGTAATGGGAATTCTGGGTGAAAAATTAATTTAAGTTATTTGTACAGAAAATTCAATTAATTCTAATGTAGTTTATATTAATTATAAAATAATCAGAAAATTAAAATTAAATTAATTATTATATCATAATAGTATTATGCTACGTCAATTTCTGAAGTCCTCTCTACTCTACCATACTACATTTAATAAAATATAAAAAAAAATATTAATGAAAAATAGAAAGTTCATGATATGTTTTTTCTAAGACAACTATTTGTTTTAATAATATTAAAGCTTGGAAAAGATACCATTTGGTTTTTTGTGATAAAACAGTTACTAATTTAAACCATTTACACGGTAATTTAGGAAACTTAAAATTAGTTAAATACATGCATATTGTTAATACCACTGGACATAAAAAGACGACTGGACAGGCAGGATGACAAAGTTAAAAATATAAGAAACCAAAACTAGATAATAGTTAAAAACCAAAAAAATCACAATAACTAAATAAAATCAAATAAATAATAATATCAGGATAGCAGTGGACTTAACAGATAACCAACCCCCTATGTAACAGCTCAGTAGGTTTGTTGCGATCGAAGGTGGATAACGTCCGAAAGCGCTCCAACTCCAGGATCATCTTACGAGGTATGACGGTTTTACCTATTTCTAACTTAAAATTTGTGTTAGTGACTGTCTTATTACCATTAATTCATAAGTTTAAGTTATTAAGAGATAATATTAAACCAAAAATGACGACTGTTAGGTTTTCTCTGTGGTAATATGAGAAGTTTTTGGAAAACAGTTATCCGTTTTTAAATTTACCAATTTTTTGGTAAACAGGTTAGGAACAACATACATATGATAAGCTGAAATCAACAGAGTAAGTTCCAAAAAGTAGGTTAACAAAATAGGAAACTTCTTCAGTTTTAAAAGAATTCTAGGATAATAAGCTAAAGAAATGGTCTCCACATATAAAAATTTAACCGTATAAACAACACGTTTCGAACACGTAGTGTTCTTCCTCATGCATTATCTAAAGGTGAGTGTCTGTGGTACAACAGTTGTACCACAGACATTCACCCTTGGTTAATGCCTGAGGAAGAAAACTACGTGTTCGAAACGCGTTGTTTATACGATTAAATTTTTATATGTGGAGACCATTTCTTTAGCTTTTTACCCTACAATGAGTAAATATCACATAATAACTGATTGCACTACGTTAGAATTTAAAAGAATTATTCTAAACTACTTCTTTGATATTGATGGAGCTTTTGATAAAAAGTCTTAAAAACTAGTAAATCAGAACTGCGAGTAACATAATGGAAGTTTTAGTCCACAAGGTATGAAATGGATTACGACAATATGAGCAAAAATATTAGGATAAGTGTGAATCTAACACAAATGAAATTTTGAACGCTTACGGTGGTATACAATCATCCCCATACTCTCAACCCTTCCTAATCCCACGATCCTCAAAGTTTCCTACTTATACTAAAAATGACGACCACATGACTCCTCAGTATACAGTACCTTAGAGAATGCAAAGTCTGAAGACCAAACGACCACGAAGACGACATATTCCCTTACTGACAAACTCCCCCATTCTTGACATTGTTTACTGACGCAACAAAAACAGCAGGGAACTGCTATTTACGACATGCATGGTAATATTCGTTGGTCGTTGGTCATCCCCATTCCGCTAATTTGTTGTGGAAGACCTACTGGATAATATAAGCAATCAAAGTTACCTTGTCCAAGTGTATGTAGATAACTTGTTATAATAAGGAAAGGAATACTCTCTTGGAGCTTATACAGCTTGCTCTTGAAATTAGTAAAAGATGGATATAGAAGAATATTTTAGCAAGATGTAAATCCAACTAAAAAAAGTCCTTTTCCTTTCTCAAGAAGGAAAAAAGTCGATTTCAAAAAGCAGTTTATTAAAAATTCTAAAATAAAACCCCCAGAGGCCTGTAAGAACGTGTTTCTTTAGAAAGACTAAACAGTAAGATCCATGTAACAAACACACTAGTTGAGATACCTTAGAAATCTTAAAAAGAAATGTTCTGCTGATGAAGATCATTTGTAAAATACAGGATTCTAAGAAAAATCTACATTTTAGACCAATAATTTCAAGCTTGTTGGTCTAAAATTGCATTAAAACTAAAGAAATCATTAAATTAATTGATCAATTTAAATAAATTAATTTTTATTATAAATTATTAATTAATTAATAAATTAAATTAATTATTTAAACAAATTATCTATGATGTTGATAATCTTAAGCAGAGAGTTTAATATTCTCTACACGATAACCACATTAAAATAAAATCGAAGCTCAATTAATTCTCTACAATTTTTTTAAAGAATCGTTTTTACCTCCATGGCTATATAATCCAAGATCTAACATAATTTGTAATTCTAATGTAGTGCAATCAGTTATTATGTGGTATTTACTCATTGTAGGGTAAAAATATAATGAAATGGTCTCCACATATAAAAAGATAATAACTGTGACGATAATAAAGATAAAAAGATAATAAAAGTTTTTAGATGTGGAGACCATTTCATTAGATTTTTACCCTACAATAATTTGTAATGTTAATGATTTAGTAAATCTAGTTAGCTCAGCAATATGAAACAAAGGTCATACAAATTATATGTAAAATATTTTAATACAAAAGAAAGCGTCTATTAAAGAGTGTTGTTTTTCTTTATTTTTTCTTTCATCTAAATTAAATAAATATAATATAGAATTAAGTAAATAATTAATGAAAAAAGTATTATTTATAACTAAATATATTACAATTGCAAACATTTATAAACATTCAAATTCAAGCGAAAAAACTTATTTATATACATTTCAAAGTTCAAACTACAGTAATAAATGAGAAAGACGGCTAAAGGAATAAGACTAAAAAAAAAGTTTCTTTACTGATTTTTTACTGTGGTTTGGACAGTTGATTTTTATTATACGTATTTATTGTGAAATCTTGCTATACATATATCAAACGAGAAAGAAAATGAAATGTGAGATTTAGTAAGCACTTTTTTTTGAAGAATTTAAATATATGTATATTTATTATTAAAATACAGGTTCAATAAATTATGCTTATGATGAAAATGTCTTCATTAAGGTAATGTTTGTTTTGAATTTCCGCATTGTTCAAATTTAGCCTCTTGTTTAATAGGAGCTCTGACATGTTGAATTCCTTAATATAGCATTGTCCCCCAATTAACCTTGAATATAAAACTCCTCAGTTCAAGGTAAGGTGTGGTTCATTTTATGTTTTTTTTTTTCTGTTACTGAACTCCCTCATTCTGACCAATGTTATATATCTTCTTACTGGAATTGTTTGGAAGTTACTATTTTATGTTTGGTGAATATCATAGCATAGGTGAAGGAAAAAAATCCTTCACCGACTCCGAGCTAACAATTTCAACGGACCACTCCTATAGATAGATGATGAATTACATCATTAACGGGCATCTTAACGGATTTCTGCAGAACTTTATTAAGTTATACAGATAACATTAATTATAATTATATACAGGTTACGTAAAAGATAAGTTCTTAAAATGGTGTTTGTGCTTTAGCCAGTAGACGTTATGATCAATAAAAAATATAAACAATTAAAAGATCAAACAAGCAAACTATATAAACACACAAAATAGCTTAGGCAATTTCAATGTCACAAATTTTTGGTTTATCTGTCATCAGGAGGAAGAGATGGAAAAAGTATTATGGAGAAGACGGGTATTAAAAATTAATACATATATACATTATTTAGTTGTTTTGGAAATATTTTATTTCTAAATTAATTGTATGAGGAATTTTGGAGCCTTCAAAAAAATTAAAATCCCAGAAAACTGCAAAATTGGTATTTGCAATTTATATTTATATATTCACCTGTCAGTGGTGCAGAAATTTTGACCAAGTAAAGTTACACATTTAAAACAAATGGAGTATCAATCATGTAAACTTCTTTCCATTTGGTGGCATCAAGAACTGAAGATCAAACTACTGTAATGGTTAAAGATTATTCTTTTCTGATTTCTCGCATTTAACCAAAGTCATAATACAAAGTCATAAAGTCAAACATTTGAAACTAATATTCAATTTAATTTCATATTTAATTAATATTCATAGCTTCAGTCCAATTATTTCGAATCCACTTGAAGTTTAGCGCATATTCTCTTTATTCAGAAATAACCAATTCTGGTAAAATTAATTATTATTATTATTATTATTTTAATATTTATTATTATTAACATTATTACAATTATTTTTATTCCAGACGTGTAAACACGTCTGGATTGGGGATTTAATAATAATAATAATGATTATAATTATAATGATTATTATTTATTAATATTTATTATTATTATTATTGTAGCTCGGGGGAAAACGACGATGCAGAGCATACCTTCTTCTTCTGTGCTAAATGGGGAGTGCTGCGCCAGGAATTAATAGCATCACTGGGTGAGGTCACTCCAGAGACCATAGTTCAAAAGATGCTCCAAAATGAAAATAATTGGTCAAAAGCTGCAAACTTTGTAGAGGCAGTTCTCCGTCATAAGAAGAACGAAAGTGGTGTGAGGCAAGGTCAATGATTATTCATAGGTGAACGAATGGGGACAAGAAGGTGAATCCTATTCAGGAGGACTGAGGCACCGGCACGAAGTAATGTGCAAACGGTTTCCGTGTCGGGTATTGCCAGGAAATAGATTGTGGTTTTTTAGTGGGTCGGGACCCCCAACCCCACATACCCTAAGCAAGACGTCTTGCTAAGGGATCTGATGAACAGATTTTTCCACATCCTACGACGGAAAAAAAAAATTATTATTATTAGCATTATTACAATTATTTTTATTCCAGATGTAAAAACACGTCTAGATTCAGGGTGGGCGCTCTTATTATAATTAGTTATAATAATAGTCGTGAGACCTCTCAATCCAGATTTTTATATTTAGTTTCATTGAGCATATTTAATAGAAGCACAGACTACAAGAATTTTTAGCAGTGCATTTGTAGTTTTTCCTTTAATGTTTTATCTTCATGGTGATGTACAAACGTTTTCTAACATCATGAAGATGTAGCATTATCGATATTGTAGTGAGTATGGTCCCATGATACTTTTAATTCACCAACATTAAAGTACTTTGGATATTTTACTTGGATTCAATCGGAAGGATGGGTTTCTTGATTTAAAGAAATTACACTCCTGTTTATATGCCGACGTTTCGTAAAATTGTTTGCATTTTTAAGGATTGTTTTTGAGAAAGAAACTATTTACGGTCCAATCCTTTATCTAGCAGCATCATATCACATATAAGGCTTCTTATCTGATTTTGAAATGAAAATCTTAATCACTATATCTGAGGCAACAGTGACAACACTAGCTGCTATTTGTATAAATTGTCTATGAAGATATTGGTACAAAAAAATTTACATCTTGTATTCAATAGGTCTGATAAAACAATAGATGGATAACGGATGACTGGGAGTTAAATTAAGCTGTAAAAAAGAATTATTTCTCCAAACACAAGAAAAGATACTATCTGAGATGAGAAATTATTATTAGTGTTGTTGTCATATGAGAAATTTATGCTTTGTCGGCAAGAGTAAAACAAGTGCATTGGAAAAGGTCACTTGGGGATTTATGCATGCAAGTCTCAGAAAAATTGTTTTTTGTATGACATCGCCAGGCATCTATAGTTTCCTGACATCAGATCTTTGTTACTACTTAGACTGAAATAAAACAATTCAGCTTTTTCTATATTAAAGTTGTAAAAAAAACGTATAAAGTAAAAAAAAAAGAATTCCAACAAATATTTTTGAATCCTCTTATTTGTATAAACAACGGTGAATGGCGAAACTGGCAATCCATTATAATTAATATCTGCAATAATAAAAGGATAAATATCCTTGTCTATACTAGTAAGATATTGCATAAACACATACAGATATCAACCAGAGAAAGATATATTTTAAAGAAAACTGCAATTTCTTAATTAAAGACATATATTTACCTGTCTTCGGAGAGAATCACATATATCTTCCTGATGACGAGGCCATCGAATTATACTAGTGAGTTTTCTGTTTAATTTTTCTGTGTGCTTTTTGTCAATATAGTTTATATATATATCAGAAAAATGACTAAAATCTATCAACCAAAACAAGTTGTTTCAACCAAAAAGATCAGTTGTTTTATAAATATAAAGATCTTTACTTTATTGTAAAATCTTGTTACATATATATATATTTATATATATATATTGTAAACAGGAAAACGATCCAAAAGGACAACAAACGTTTCACGATTCATCGTGAAACGTATATATATATATGAGTTTGTGTGTGTGTGCGGTTTATGTGTGTATGTATTTTTATCTATAACTACAATTACACGCCTAGGCATAAGAAACAACACCAACAATAATCTATATAACACTGAAAAACAAGAAAGAATACTTTTCTTCATCAGACTTGCTTCCGTTAAAAAATTTTAAATAATATTTCTGGTAATTATTTAAAACAAGGTTGTTTAACAGGTTGAACATCATCGCACCACATTAGCAGCCTATGAATTTATTTATTGGGCCACGGAAAAGACATAAGTATTTCAGTAACACTTCTGTTTGTCATTGGCCCCCTTCTATTGTTACATAGCCTAGCTTACTGAGTTTCGGTCTACAAACCTTGATAATTTCATTAAATTTCAAAACTGTTTAATAAGAGTGATTTTTTTAGTTTGAAAAAAGTTAAGTTTAATCTGTATTATCTATTAAACAAATATAAATAATATAAGTATTCATATTATTTACCAAAATAAGTTAAAAATATTTAAGACATACGACCCATTTCAAACTATTTTTCAGAAAATTGTGATAATTTTTCTAAAAATTATATACGTTATTAAATTATAAATATAATAAACATTTATTATATATATGTATAATATTTATATATATATATATATATAATATTTATATATATATAATATTTATATATATATGTACATATTGTTTTTCTATTATTAATTATATTTTTTTATAATAACATTAATTTAAAAATTAATACAACGGTATAATTGTTTATTGTTATAATGTTATAATTGTTAATTATACAATGCCGTTTAAATTATAATTGTGTATGAAAAAGCTCTTTTTACAAATAAAGATCTGGATGCAGAGTGGTATGATATAAAATTAACAAGACGGTAGTGGCGATTTCAATTCAATCTGTGACTGTTTTGTCCTCTGTTACAGTTTTCAATCATTATCTTCATATAAGCCCCAAGCTATCGTCTCATATCTCATTTAAAATATTAATCCCATTATTTTTGACCTAAATAAATAATTTATTTACTAGTTTAACAAGAACAAGTACATAAATAAGGCTGATTCATAATAAACATCCCTAAATTAATTAAATGTTAATCACTGTTCAAAATCAATTAACGAAAATGATGATAGAAACTGATAATAAATAGAAGAAGAGTAACAGATATGGTAAAGGAACACACTTACAAACACAAATTTTCGGGCAATCCGTCTTCAGGAGAAAAGGAGAACAAGCACTTTGTAGACGCAACGGCCGTAACCGACCAGCAAACCGTTAGTGATGCCCATCACGCCCGGTCTTGAACTAATAATATTCTTTTATTATTATTATTTATTATTCAGTTACATGCCGTTGCCTCTACAATGTGCTTGGTCTCCCTATCTCTTTTCTCCTGAAGACGGGTTACCCGAAAATTTGAGTTTGTAAATGTGTTTCTTTAATCTGTGTGTTACACTTCTTCGATTTTGAACTTATATATATATATATATATATATATATATATATATATGAATAATAATCAAAATAACACTTGATGTAATAGATGGATTAATTTACCACAATGAAACAAATTTGGAAACAATACTCAAAAGTCTTTCGTCAACACATCGTTAGAGAGCAAGTGAGCTAAAAAATAATAAATACTTGTTAATCTGGTTGATTGGATTGAAATTAGAATTAACAATTCTAGAAACTTCAATCAAACAGATTAACAAGTATTTATTATTTTTTAGTTTACTTGCTCTCTGACGATGTGTTGACAAAAGGCCTTAGAGCATTGTTTCCAAATTTGTTTCATTATGGTAAATTAATCCATACATACATATATATATTCATGTTATTAAAAACTGGATGTCTGTTTCCACTTGGTTCAATTTCGTCTTATATTTTTCCAAATTTTTTTTTCTTTAATTCAGAGTTCAACTGAAAAATTAAATCACCAACCTTAAAGTTATTACCAATCAGTTGCGCTTGTTTGGAAACCTAGAGCTGGTTATGCCAACACTGACAACCCCAAACCTGGCTGTGTAACCTTTTGTTAACCTGTTCATTATTGCAATGTAATTTTAAGTATTAGATTAATTTGTTAGGTGTAGTTTTAATTGTGTTTTTTGCTGAAGATGGTGGATGTAACACCGAAACATGTACAATAATAAATTAAAAAATTATAGTGATTTAATTTTTAAGTTGAGATCTGAATTAAAGAAAAAAAAATGTGTAATTTGAAAAAATATAAGACGAAATTGAACCAAGTGGAAACAGACATCGTTTTTAAAAGCATGCATTGAAGATGGACTGCTCCCAACTTTTACAAATTATATATATATATATTAGTAAACTTTAGTTTTGTATATATATGTTCGTTATAATATATTATATGATTATATATCCTTGGGAAACTTGTCACTTGGCCAACTACAAGATGAGATTGATAATAGATGAGCACGATAATAAGTTTAATTACAGTAAAGTTCTCAACAGCTAAATAGAGTACCGGGTGATATTAATCCGGGTACAAATGGCTATCTTCGAAATGTTACTGCGCATGTGTAAATGGGTGTCGACTCAATGATGGGTGTACCTGCACCATTTGTATAGGTGAAATGAAAAACTAATATAAAACTAACAAAAACAGTTCAAAAATAGACTAAAAAAGTACATTTAATAGTATTGCATACAGTCACAATCTCAAATTTTTTATTAATCCATCATAAGAAAGAAGGAATAAAGGAAATACAGGGCGCTGGTAGAATGATGGTTAGCAGCCGATATTGCTACTATATAACCTCGACATTTCAAAAAAGTAGAATAAAATAAGAGAGTCTAGAAGGGAAAAGACTGAATTATATGAGAGCCGTTAAGATTCTATAGTGTGTGTTATAAAAGAACATTAAATAAAATTAAAGAACGCCGAATAAATTAAATTAACTACCAAATTATACATGAATATATATATAAATAATAGAAATATACCGAAATTATTATATTTGTAATATGCAAATATATAACATATCTTACCTCAAACACAAGATACCAAAGAATAAAATTGAATAAAATTAAGGAACGCCGAATTAATTAAGCTAACGACCAAATTATATATGAATATATATATAAATAATAGAAATGTACCGAAATTATTATATTTGTAATATGCAAATATATAACATATCTTACCTCAAACACAAGATACCAAAGAATAAAATTGAATAAAATTAAGGAACGCCGAATTAATTAAGCTAACGACCAAATTATATATGAATATATATATAAATAATAGAAATGTACCGAAATTATTATATTTGTAATAAGCAAATATATAACATATCTTACCTCAATCACAAGATACCAAAGAATAAAATTAAGGAACGCCGAATTAATTAAGCTAATGACCAAATTTACATGAATATATATATATATAAATAATAGAAATGTACCGAAATTATTATATTTGTAATATGAAAATATATAACATATCTTACCTCAATCACAAGATATCAAAGAATAAAAATGAATAAATTAAGAAACGTCGAATTAATTAAGCTAACGACCAAATTATATATGAATATATATATAAATAATAGAAATATACCGAAATTATTATATTTGTAATATGCAAATATATAACATATTTTACCTCAATCACAAGATACCAAAGAATAAAATTGAATAAAATTAAGGAACGCCGAATTAATTAAGCTAACGACCAAATTATATATGAATATATATATAAATAATAGAAATATACCGAAATTATTATATTTGTTATATGAAAATATAAAACATATTCTACCTCAATCACAAGATACCTAAGAATAAAATTAAATAAAATTAAGGAACGCCGAATTAATTAAGCTAACGACCAAATTATATATGAATATATATATATAAATAATAGAAATATACCGAAATTATTATATTTGTAATATGCAAATATATAAAATATCTTACCTCAATCACAAGATACCAAAGAATAAATAAAAATTTTCCTAAATGAAGAGGTAGCGCCATCTTATCCTGAAACAAAAAAAAAAGCACTAATTAGTGGAGAACATGTTTAAGAATCGGTTGCGGTAATACAGTAAAGCAATGTCTCCTTGAATTTGACATTGATTTGAATTGCAAATTGTTACTTAAAAGAAAAGCTCACTTGAAATATTAGATAACGGCTTCACCTGTTTATTATGTTTAAAATCTAATTCATAAAATCACCAAGCAAACTTATCATTGACATTAATTATTTAAATCATTTATCATTCTTGCTTTTCAATTTGCTTTGCCTTTTAAATTAGCTAATACTCTGACACATGGTTATTATCAAGTTTGCAATATATTTATTACACCCTTGTTACTCTTCTAAAATAAACTAACTACTTTTAATATTACAAAAGGTAATGCTTTTTGTTATGTTTTATGTATTTAAAATTGGAATTTTTTAAATAAGATTCCAATTTATTTTTTAATCTTGCTTCTGCTTATTTAAAATATTTTAAAATAAAACCGAAACGTTGGCAACGAGGGTTTGATATTGAACCTAAAATATTATCTGAATGCCGATTGCATGATACACATATTCTATCAAACTGTTGATATACTGGTATTATTTAATTTGTAAACCACAGTTCTAGAATCCACGATCTTCTGACTAGATATTTCATCTTCCGACCCAATTATATATATGATCAAACCACAATATGGAATGGGAAAACAAGACTAAGATCTTTCAACCCTAACAAGTGGTCTTCGTCATAGTCAAAAACCGAAGGAAGACAGCTTGTTACCGTTGAAAGTTCTTAGTCTTTTTTTCTCCATTTCATATTGTGGTTTGATCATTGATTGTTATTTGACGTGTTTATGTGAAATCTTGTTATATATATATATATATATATATATATATATATATATATATATATATATATATATATATATAGTTCAACGTAGAAAAAGAAACATAGAGAAATTAAAAGCACAGAGTTACAGTCTCTAATTTTTGGTTTGAACCGTCATGAGGAGAGATGAGAGAGAAACCAAGCGCACAGGTTCAGAGATGGCTAGAGTCTCTGTAACAAATACGGCAACAATGTATGCGCGCCCGGTCACAAAGAATAAGGTAGACAGGAATTAATTTATTGTTAAATTAAATTGGTTAAATAATAATAAATAAATAAAAGAAAAAATAGAGGGATGAACAGAGAAATTGATACCTAAATTGAATACCTTTTAATTTCTCTGTTTCTTTTTCTACATTGAACTATATTTGTCCGTTTTGAATCCTATTTCCAACGTAAAAGTTTATATATATATAAACCAGTGTAAAAATAAATAAAATAAAAGTATCGACCGTGGAATAGAAATAAAACTATAGTTTATCGGGACCCGGTCAGTTCTTCAGGTTCAAATTAAACTCTCATTGCCAACGTTTCGGTTTTTATTTAAAACCTTTCTCATAGGCAGAGGTATAATTTTGAAACAGAAAAACTAAGTATTACATTACAAATTATTTTACCAAGAAAAATAGTATGTGGATTTTTCTTTGTAAAATAATTTGTAATGTAATACTTAGTTTTTCTGTTTCAAAATTTATACTTCTGCCTATGAAAAAGGTTTTAAATAAAAACCGAAACGTTGGCAATGAGAGTTTAATTTGAACCTGATGAACTGACGGAGTCCCGATAAACTATAGTTTTGTATATATATATATATATATATATGATCAAACCACAATAAGGAAATGGGAAAACAAGACTAACATCATTCAACCGTAACAAGCGGTCTTCGTCAGAGTTAAAAACCCAACTGACTCTGACGAAGACCGCTTGTTACGGTTGAAAGATCTTAGTCTTGTTTTCCCATTTTCTTATTGTGGTTTGATCATTGATTGTTATTTCACGTGTTTATGTGAAATCTTTATATATAATATATATATATATATATATATATATATATATATTTGATCGTAAAACCACAGTAGTACTCTTACTGTGGTTTGTACGCTTTTTGTTTCAAGTCTGTCGTTTGAAAAATATGTATACTCTTTGTGTGCATGTGTGTTTGTGTGAACACGGTTAAGTGTTGGTACTACAATAACATCGCGAAGTTGGAAACGACTGTCCGGTTGCTAACATAATGGCCACTGGGATCCTACATTAAATCATTTGCTATCATTCCTAATGGTCCCGGAAACATCGTTCAAATAAATTTAAATGCAATTTAAAATGATCATGAAAAGCCGAAATAAACAAGTTCCATTTGATCACCTTGTTTTATTAAAATAAATAAAAAAAATTAACTCAAGGTAACCGTGAAGGTCATGTTGTTGTAAAATAAGTGACAAATGTTCTCAACTTTTAATTCCTGCTCCTAAAATAAATATAATAATAAATAACTGATTTCAAATATCCTTGATGATAATGTAAAACCAGGTGGAAAATGTAAATATTCCATTATCTGTTTAGTGTAAATCTGATGTAAATATGCATTGAGAAAGGAATTAACGTCATCTTGTGCTCTAGGGAGCCTAATCTGTTAAATCCATTGTATGAAGGTTGCCAAAAAACTGATAATCCAGCGAAAACAGACAAATAACAGTTTAAAAAAAATAATTAAATTAATACATGCAAACAGGTTAGAACCAGAAGAAAATCATTTGTTACTTCAATTACCTAACTTTATTCACTCTTGTCCTTAAAATTTATTCATTATAATCCTTAAATAAACTCTATTAGAAACGTTACTTAATGACATTATATATATATATATCATTAAAATTAACCACAGTCTCGGCATTCACGATCTTAAGACTGAGAGATTCGATCCTACAAACTAACCTCCTGCTAACAGGGTTCAACTGGAAAAGGAGTTGGCCAAGTGACATGTTAAATTAAAATCGATGACTCATGCTTAGTCATTGCTATAAATAGATTAAAAGGATGGTACAGGTTAATATAAAGAGAAGGTCAAAGGTCAATAATGAACAAGAAACAAGCAGTTAGAATAAAAGAGTTGAAAGGTCAACGGTATAACTGGACTAATCGAGACTGCCTATTTATACCAATATATATATATATATATATTTATGTATCAACTCAAAAACGAAGAAAAGCAACACACACAGAAAGAGACCCAATGGGTTTCCTGCCGTTATGCTTTCGGCATGCTTGGTCGCCCATTCTCTTTTCTCCTGAAGACGGATCATCCAAAAATTTGAGCTTGTAAGCGTGTCTCTTTCTCTGTGTGTTGCTTTTCTTCGTATTTGAGCAGATTTGTGTCCAGTTCGGGTAATTTTTTCGAATTTTGAGTGATATGTATGTATGTATATATATAAAGATTTCACATAATCACGTGAAATAACAATCAATGGAGAAACCACAATAAGAAAATAAGATAGGGTAATAAGTAAATAAGAATAATAAGAAAAGGGTTTGTGACTCTGACGAAGACCGCTTGTTACGGTTGAAAGATCTTAGTCTTGTTTTCCCATTGTGGTTTGATCATTATATATATATATATATATAAAGTAAAATGGATAAACTAACAAAAGTCTCCACAAAAATGAAGTTTTATTCAACGCGTTTCAAACACTCAAATGTAGTTTCGAAAATTCGAAAAAAATGTAGTCAGTACAACATCCTTGGGTATGTCTTGAATTCTCTTAATTGAATTTTATTATTTCACTCTAATTTTTGTAACTAATTAGATATAATTTGTATTATAGTGTCTTCCTGATGATGAACACAAAGTGTTTGAAACGCGTTGAATAAAACTTCATTTGTGTGGAGACTTTTGTTAGTTTATCCATTTTACCTCAGAATGAGTAAATACCACACAATTATGGATTGCACAACTAATGATATATATAAAGATTTTACATAAACACGTGAAATAACAATCAATGAACAAACCACAATATGAAATGAGAAAACAGACTAATATCTTTCAACCGTATCAAACAGTCTTCGACCAGAGTCAAAAACCCAAACTCATTTGGGCTTTTGATATATATATATAATTATATATATACATATTCGTACGTTTTGGAAGCACTACTTCTTTGAAACAGGTTTCATTAAACGACTTGCTTATTTTTAATGTTCTACGCCTTCTACTAATTTTGTTTAATCCTTTTATACAATATCTCCATTTATTTGGCAAAATGAAACTGTCAATGAGTTAATTTTTATTTTGGCAAATAAATAGCTCGTATAAGAGGATTAGTTAAAATAAGTAAAAGGTGTGCACAACTAAAAATTAGCAAAGCACTTAAATAAATATATATACAATCCTACTCTTTTTTACTGTAATGTTCATATATTCGTTGTATTCATATATTGAGGTTTTTGGTCGGACTTCAATGAACTTTTTTTGCCAATATTTCAAAGTGTCAAGTTTGAAGAGACCGTCTCCTCAAACTTGATACTTTCGTTATAAGGACAATAGCCTCATCTAAGAGGGTTGACAGCTAGCGGATAGTTTTTTACTCTTTCTTATTGTACTCCTTTGTTTCCCCAGACATCCCTTTCTGGACATTTGTCCTTTCCTGTACTTCCATCCTTTTAAAATACCACTCTTCCCTCCCACTCTACTCAACCCCTCACCAGATGTTTTCTGCATCTAGTGTTTCAGTTGGATTATTTGACTCTGACGAAGACCGCTTGTTACAGTTGAAAGATCTTAGTCTTGTTTTTTCATTTTATATTGTGGTTTGATCATTGATTGTTATTTTACGTGTTAAAGTGAAATCTTTTTATATATAGTTATATATGCAAAATTATCATTTGAGATAGAAATATTCAAGTAACTCACACAATATTAATAGAGAATAACGCTCTGAGGCCTTTCGTAATATACTTCATTAGAGAACTAGTGAAGTCAAATAGCAAATACAGAAAGAAACAGAATGAATAAAAAAAAATAAATTAAAAAATTTGGTTAAAGTACTAATGAAAAAGGCAGCATTAACTGTGTTTATCCCCAATAAATTACTACTTTTAATCTGTTCCATAATGCATTCAATTATTTGACTGAATTTGTTCAACAGATAAAGTCTAGTTGTAATTTAATAGGGATAAACACAATCACTTGAACAAAATTAGGTAACCTGCTTGTTCTACAATATTACGTTTACTATGGAGTTTTCATTGATTGCTTTACTGTGAGTTTATTGTTAAAAAAAGGATATGATGTTATGACTTAGTTTTTGAGTAATATAAATGAGGTTGCATTTTATACAATTCCTTGATAATAGTGCTAGTAAAATAACTTAGTGATACAGGTTATACAATCAATCTTATATCATCATTGATTGAAAGTAACAACGAGGATTAGAATCAAGGAACTTGTATCCTGATCTAATAAAAGTAAGAAATAAATGGTGGTCCAAGGACGGGGAGACGCCTTCTGTTGACGTGAGTAAGACAAACGGCATGTCTGGTAATGAGACGAGGCGCTATTGTCTCTGGTTAACAGTTACAGTAATGAAACCTTTCTTGGAACGGAGAAAGTCGTCAAGAAATACCCACTGTCAATGGATCTCTCGTCAGCATATATATATATATATATATTCTAGGAGGTGTCAGAGCTTATTTTTCTTCATTCTGATTCTTCCTACGACATTTTGTCTCATATACATATCTTAGGTGTTGCTGGTCTGAATATTATCCGCAGGAATGTTAAATGTAATAACGAAAATGAATGTCTTCAAGTCCATATTTATTATAAAAGTAGAACCACCGCTAACTTGATAATGAAAAATAGCCCAGATGCAGTCATCCCGGAGATACAAAAGGCCAATGTCATATACGAATATAACTGCAATATCGGAGATTGTGAACTCCTAGACAATTCAAAATATATCGGTATGACATCGACCACACTCTCACGACGACTGACAATGCACTTGCAAGCAGGAGCCATCGCTAGACACACCTCCGAGGAACATGGAAGAAAACTCACCCGCCAGGACCTTGTTCAAAACACCATCATTTTAAAAAAAATTAATGATCCAGCCAGACTGCAAATATATGAAGCCATCAAAATCATGAAGCACAACCCATTAATTAATCGTCAACACACGGGGGTTTCACGCACACTGCAGCTACTAGGTGACCAACCACCAGCTACTCGCCAAGCCGACACTCAGTCACCGCCCAGTATTCAGACCAGCAACACCTAAGATATGTATATGAGACAAAATGTCGTAGGAAGAATCAGAACGAAGAAAAATAAGCTCTGACACCTCCTAGAATATATATATATATATATATATATATATATATATATATATATATATATATATATATATATATATATATATATATATATATATGGGTTTTATCAAAGAGGAGCATCAGCTTTAGGAAGGACGTCTAGCTTGGACTCACAATTGGTCATTCAACATTTAGCTTAATAGTAGTCATTTTTTATTAACTGTAAAACAATAAAAAGTAAGATGATATAAAGTATGATTGATACATTGGTAAAAATAATGTTATAGTGTTTAAGATTATAATCTTAGCATGATAATAAAAATTGTATGAATGACGTGTTTTGAAGTCATAGAAGTCCACTTCTGCGATGAAAGCCGTGTGTCTATCGCAAGTAGTACCAACTTTCATAAACCTACCTGCATTGTAGAGAGTTGACTCATCCTGTACAGTGGATATGCATCATGTTATTTCGGGAATCAGACTTTTTGTAGGACATGTTTAGCAGTATTTTAGCACAGCCCTTCTAGAAGTGATTCATTTTGTACTGGTAGAGGCTTGGTGCTCTTGCTAAAGAAGGAGAAGATTCTGCTTACTTAGCTACAAATGTCTACCCAATCTTAGGTTTAGTACTACAGCTACTGCGAGGTCAACACTACAAGACGGGTTCAGTTACCAAAGTGTTTTGGTAATTATACGTCGGCGTATAATCAGAAATTGAATTTTCTTTATGACCAAAATCCTCAAGAACCCCTTCTGTGAACTTTAAGAAGATCAGAGATAGTTATTTAAAGAAGAACACCAAGTCTTCGAAACGCGTTGTCAGTTTTCATATTAAACTATTTTTGTCTTGGATCAGGTTCATCCTTGCTCAACCGATACTTTTTAATGTATATTTAAGTGAAAGACAGAACCCCCAAGTACATTCATAAATTCTGCCTGATGAGAAAAGTGATACACCCACTGATACGATAAACACAAGCAGATAGTCATTTGAGACTATCTATTCAAACAACACCTAAACACTATTTATATTAGAATTAGTAATAATACATTCCGTCATACCTCGTAAAGTCTCTGAAAAGCTCGACCGGTTTCGGGTCCACCTGGATCCCATCTTCAATGGGTCCAGGCGGACCCGAAACCGGTCGAGCTTTTCAGAGACTTTACGAGGTATGACGGAATGTATTATTACTAATTCTAATATTACTAACCTCAGTGGAACTAACCCATTAACTATTTATATGTTGTTTACTTAACACCTAATAATACTATATTAGCTACTCCATACTATAGTATTTCAGACATAACATTCTTATTGTTTGTACCACAGAGGTTGTTAGTAAAAATTAAGAAGGATAAAACGTGTTGGTTTGTAAATCTTGTTTTATATCTTGTGCATCTTAGTGCTTTCCAATTTACTCTTCAAGGCAGACAAGATCCGCACCAGTTGAAAAAGAAAATATATCAAGTAAGATTCTTTAAACTGTTTTGTAATTAAATTTTTTTTCATATTTGAATTTAAGAAAATGATGCCACCACACAAAAAAAGTTTAAAATGGAAGCTAACAACGCGTTTCCAACACTTAGTGTTTTTCTTCCGGTTTACATCTAAAAAATACAATTATCCGTGAACTTTAAGAAGATCATTCTGATATAGCTTCTCGACCACTGGTTTATGAAGTTCACATAAGGAGTTCTTGAGGATTTTGGTCATAAAGAAAATTCAACTCCTGATTATATGCCGACGTTTCACCAAAAAGTTGTTTGTCATTTTCAAGGCCTAAACAACTTTTGGCGAAACGTCAGCGTATAATCAGAAGTTGAATTTTCTTTATGACCAAAATCCTCAAGAACCCCTTCTGTGAACCTTAAGTAGATCAGAGATAATTATTTGAAGAATAACACCCAAGTGTTCGAAACGCGTTGTTAGTCTACATATTAACTTATTTTTGTTTGGAGAGGTAATTTTTTGAAATTCCCCAAATGAGTAAATACCAAACTATAACAGATTGCGCAAGTAATGAAATAAAATTTTTTTTGAGTTCAATTACATCATTAGAATGTGTAAGAGATTATGACTACTTTAAATCGATTTCTTGTTTAATGAACTGAATCACATTTAGTGTAAAACCTTTTTAAGTCAACAGTTAATGAAATGATAATTTACAGTCTAACGTCCTTTCATGAACCACTATACGGACTGTATTCCATACTAAGAGTAACTGATGTAAAGCGACCTTCCACAATTTGATTATAGTTAAATTCCTTATGTAGCGGCTAACGTCGGAATATAACTCTTCTTTTCAACAAAATTAAAATTATCTTGTTCATCAAGGGCAAAAAACTACTTATATCCACAAAGTAGGCAATTCACCCAAGCCGTCCAGCTTTTTTTCACCCTATAACATATTAATGGCTTTTTGCAGTTTTATTAAGTCACATTGAGAAAATATCGTCTTCTAAACACATTATGGCATTAAATCATTTTGATCCATTATTTAAAAAAAACTAATCGTCTTAAAACCTGTTCCATTACGGCTTAGTCGACATTGAAAATACTATGAGCCACAATTTAAAAAGAAACATGAAAATCCACATATAACCTTTCCAGCAATGACCATACTTCTTTGAAGCAGCAAAAATATCAATTTTTCTACTATCGCAGCAATGTTTTTAATATGTTTTATATATTACCTATTTTGGAGACTGATATTGTTTCTACTATATCATGAATGCTTTTCATAATAAGTATAATTATTATGAGTATAAGTATCGACCAACGACCAACGATTCTTTCCGCGCACTGTTGTGCTCGTTGTATTAGCAGTTCCAGGTCACGGACCTACTACTGCTGAATTATAGTCCTGCTGTGGGTGGTGGGGTCAGTAGTAAGTGTCTGTACTTTTTTTTTTTATTATGTGGTTCGTCTGTTTACGTCATTTCGTGGTCGTTTGGTCTCATTGTGTCGTGTCTTGTCAGTCTTTTTCAAGGGTTTGGCATTCTATTTTAATAACAGCTTCTAATGTGGATGTGTTTGGGGAATTATTTGGGATAGGCTTTGGATAAGGGGGTTTGGATGGGTCGGAATTTTCGTGTCCTCATTGGTCACCAGTCTACTCGTGAATTGGTCAATTGTTTCTAACCTGAGGTCTCTTTGAATATCCACATTTCTGCCATACCAAGGTGCCCCAGCCATAAGACGTGCGCATTTATTCTGAACTATCTGTATAAGTGTTTTATTAGTTCTTGCAGCTTGTAACCAGGTCGAGCATCCATAAGTCATGCTAGCCCTAATTACCACCTTATAAATGAGGTCCTTTACTACCTGTGGAGTATTCTTCGACTTCAGGATAGGATAAAAATTTGACATTAGTGCCAGACCCAATTTATATCTATTTTTCAGATGGTGTTTGAACGTGAGCCTGCTGTCAATTATTATTCCCAGGTATTTGGCCTGGGATCTGGGATCTGTAAGGTATTAGTATAAGTATACTATGTATAATATTATAGTATATTATAGTAATGTATGTTTAATATGATAAGTGAATAAAAGTATTATACTATTAAAAATATAGGTATTATTTATTACTTATTCGGTTTAGCAGAAACTCATTCATTTCTACCAGATGATCAATGTTTTTGATACATTTTATATATTATTTATTTATTTGTTGATTACTAACTGCTAGAACAATCATGTGTTTGTATTTAATAATAATCTTTAAAAAACTTGACATTATATAAGAAATACCAAATGGAACATACATTTGAATGATTGCATGATTGAGAACTAGTCTGAGTTACTAGTAATTTTATCTATTCGTTAGACTTTACAACTTTGAAAAATTATTTAAAGTTTCAAAATAAGTTAAAAATTAAAGTATAATACTTTAGTTTTCTAACAAACTAATATAATTATCAATAAATTTCAACTATACTTGTGACAATAGTGACAACTTTTTTGTGGGTATCATTTTTTACTTAAGATTAAAATTATATTCGATATTATTACTTGTTAGGAAAATTTTGTTTGGGATTTTTTATTTAGTTTCTTTTCTTCCCTCTTGTGAAGAGTGGTAATACTGCAGAGCTCGTTCCCATTTGAGAGTTGGTTCTTCATGTATATGTATAAATCGACTAATCCAGAGGCAGTAAACATTTCTTGGAGTAAAGGCCATTTTAGCACCGTCCACTTCCTCAAAAGACAACAACGAATTGATAAGTAAACTCTTATATAATAGTTATATTGTAAAATATTTGAATCTATCATTATATTACTCGATCAGTGCATCTAAAACTGTTTCGCGTCCTTCAAAAGCTTCAGCGGTATCCTCACTGCCTTCGTTTATAACCATTGTGAACTCAGGAAAATGATTTTCTAAAAGCTTAGACTTTTCAAGTAATGATTGATGAATAGTCTTCATCGTAAATGCCAGAAAGGTTTGCCTTTATTACTGGAATTGTAATTTTTGATATTTTGGAAACATTTTTCGAAAACAAATCGCAGAAGGTCGCACTGCATCATTCGAAAGGCTACATGCGGCCTCACCGCCGCAGGTTAAGACTTAATTGTTTGTAACTATGGTATTCAAACTGTAATCAGTATCTACCATTTTCCTCTTTAATTCTGGCTTTTACCCTATAAGGAAAGACATAAAGTTCTTGGAGAGATATGAAAATAACAAATAAAGCAATAAACTATTGTTAAATATTTTCTTACTTCTTCTACGTAAACCACATAGTAAAATTAAGTATGTTTCACTGTACTTTTATTGAACAACTACATTCTGGGAAAGTTTGGACAGCAACAAAGGTTAAAACTTTGTATGTATAGATACATTATTTTTAAACATGAGTCATTACATGTGCAATCTGTTATAGTGTGGTATTTTTGAAATCCTCCAATCTGAATATGAGTAAATATCACATAGCAACTGATGGCTCCAGTAGATTTACCTTGCATAATTATATTGTATTTTATTTCAAAAATTGTTAGACAGCGATGGTCATACTGATGTTAGTTTTTATTTTCTAGATAGCTCATTTATGAACTACTTTAATAGTAGGAATTTCTTTTGACGCCTTCAAATAGCATAAAAGTGAAATCTACTGAACAAATCTCAGATTTCTGTTACGATAATATTACTGTTTGCCGAAGAAAATATAATGTAATGGAGTTTATTCAGCTAATTAGAATACGTTGACGCCGTTAGGTGAGGAGTCACGTTCGTTCTAGAGACAGTCGGTTGTTCTATTGAGGAGTCACGGATGACGGCCACCTACTTAAGCTGACCACGCCTGTCATAACACTAGCTGACACATTCCACATGCCTCTGAGTAACATTTGATTAAATTTTGTCAAATAAAAACCATTCTAACTGTAACGAAAATATTATAAAAGTGACCCTCACAATAATTTTTGATATCTCAAGTTTTAAGAATGTAGTCATATTGCCTGGTTAGTTCAACATTGGGAGTCACACATTATGTGTTACTCAAATTTACTAAAGCATGGATAGTGCAGGCTGGTTATTGGTCTTCATACCCTTTCTGAGTGACACATGATGTAACATCTCCATGACTTAAGTAAGAGAGACTGCAGGTTTGAAAACATAATGAATTCATGCACTCTATAAATGCTAAACATAATACCAGTTAAATACATGCATATTGTTAATACCACTGATTTTAGTATGATTTATATTAGAAATAGGTATAACCGTCCTATAGTAGGTTTGTTGCGATCGAAGATGGACAACGTCCGAAAGCGCTCCAACTCCATGATCATCTTACGAGGTATGACGGTCTTTACCTATTTCTAATATAAATCATAATACAAGTTATTGAAAAAAATAAATCGCAAATTTATTATATAGATAATAATATAAATGGGGTCAGGTGTATTAGATTGTATAGAGTGCTTGCCTATTGTAACATAAACTACAGGGTTGGATATCCCTTTAACGATTTTTTATGTAAAAATTAAAAATATTGAACAAGGCTTCCTTTAGAGAGGATTTAAAACAATCGATCCAGAACTTGTACGACTTCAAATATCAATTAACAATATCCCTCTTATAAGCTTAAATAATGTAAAATTTAGGATTCATAATTTACAACCAAACCAGAAGGAAAATTGGGCAACGCGAGGAATAAAAAGATTTGAACATAGAAGACATAGACACAAAATTATTTTTTAACGTTCTTTGCGATGAAGAAAGTGTTAAGAGTATGAATACAGAAGTAGACTAAGAAGAGAAAATAAATCAACCCATTACTGAATAGGAACCTGAAATATGTATAATGAGATTTGCCTTTAAGGCTGTTATCTTTGAAATCCTTGACTGTACGTCAAGAAAGCCATCATTAATGCATGACAATACATTAATTATAAACAATAATAATTATAAATTGTAATTATAAATAATTATTAATTATAAACCATTATAATTAAAAACAATGGTAAACATTCAGAATAAATAAACCTATGAAGAATTTTCTCTTACTTGCATCTTTATTACAGTTTTTTTTTTTATTTACAGTTGATAAGTGCATCTTCTACTATGGCATTAGCACTGTCTGGTTTTGTTTTTATTGCAGTTCTAAGCGTAATATTTATTATACAATTGTATTTTGTTAATGTAATAAAGTTTCTAATAAAGAGAAAATACCGGAATGGTAGCTTTCCGTCTTTGTCAAGATATGCTGTATTAGAATTTTAAACGCGTTTTACAAATTAAATCGAAAAGAATTTTAAATTTAGAGGTATAATTTTTTTTCCAGCTTTATAAGTTTATAATAATTTATAGTAATGGTATGATTTCTTGCGGTAGAAGTATTTTACATCAGCCTTAGGCGGCAAAAAGCTGCATTCTTCCACTGTCAATCCCTCCTGTCAGTCCGAGATTAGACAGGAGTTAGTGATTAAATGCCCTTCAATCCGACTTGCTCTGTATAAATTTAAACACCTGTGCCGAGTAAATGGCACAGTTTGTGAATAATGAGTACAACTCAAAGCCTCAGGGGAGAATACAAGGTAAGCTATTGCTTTGGCTGCCTAATAAAAACAACAGGTTATCTTATCCCACCATCCATCTGTAAGTCAACACTACGATCGACGACTCTTCTTTATTTTGGTTTCAACTTTTAATTATATAATATTGCATTCGGATTCTGTAATCAGTATTCTTTATTACGGTCGTTTGACTCTCCTAAAGAACTTTATTAGTGAGATTTGCGTCAATCAAATTTGAAGTATAATACAAGGGTCCACTTACAAATGCTTTATCTAAACAACTCACTTCGACCACGTGTTCTCCTTCAGTTTACATTTTTTGTTATGACAGATGAAAAGAATTTTTCATAAAATCATACTTGCATTATTTCCTCAACCTTAGTAAATACCATGTAGTAACTCACCTTTTACCCTATAATTAATGAATTTCTTCAATTATAACATTATTTTCAGTTTACTACAAATTTTTGAGTTTTGAATGGTTCTTTATACTATTAAAGCCCATAGGATTCTTTTTTTTTTTCATATTTTTGTAATAACTTTTTTGCGTATCTTCAAATTGGTGTATGCTTTTTTGAGATGTACCTGGTTCATGACGTACTGTTTTCTGGCTTAAGACACAAAACTTTGTTTGGCAAGCAACTCTTTTGTTCAATTCTACCAGTAATGATTGATGATTGACTCATTTTCCCAATCATTTTTGATAATTGATTTTATATCAATCAATGAAGTTTCTTAAATTTTGATATATTATAGTTTAATAATAAGTTTCTTGAGTGAGTACCTGGTAACGTACAACTTTGAGAAGAAAAGCAGTACCTCTTCTCAGAGCAGGCTTACTATCTTGCTCTAGGCAATGCAAACACTTCTTACTCAAAAAAACTATTGTTCGGAGCCCAGTATGACCCCACTACCACGAATATATATATATATATATATATATATATATTCACTTAATAAACGGAAAGACGATCCAAAGTGGACACGATAACAGTTATTGTTATCAGTTATACTGTTATATATATATATATATATATATATATATATATATATGATGTAATTTTCTTGAGGTTTGAGGTCCAATGATTAAAACTAGTCCATTTGCCGACGTTTCGACATATATTTATGTCATCTTCAGGGCTACAACATGATTGTTTTACAATTAGCACTACTATTACTACTATTTGGTAATTTATTATATTTTAATATGTTCAGTAACAAAGAGGAATTTTTTGATAAAACAGTTATTACGACTATGGATTATTTTGTTATACATTAACATAAGGATATTGTTATAATTATTCTATTGCTTTAGAATTATTGCATAAGTATAGAGATCACTATTTGATTACCTTGGAAATCTGTTTATGTTGCAGCATTCTTCTTTAATACTGTTTCGTGATGGTTACAATTTGTTTTCTGGGAGGTTTCCTTACGGTTATGTTCTGTTTTGCTTGTTTGAGTACACAGTGTTTTTTTCCCCCATATTTTTTTTCTATTTTTATTTTTTTTGTTTTTTTTTTGTTCTTTATATTATTTTTACTGGGTTGCCTATTCTTCATTTGTTAGTCCCTATGGTTTGTTTTCTTGTACTGTGTAAAAATGTTTGTATAAATTTGGCTAAATTTTTCTATGTCTGTTCTAGAGTTGCAAGTGTTTTTCGTTTGTCCTATGTGTATTATTTCCTTTACTAGTCTCTTTTGGGTGTGTTTTTCTTTGTCTATTATATGTGGGTTTTGAAAGTCAAAGTTATGTTTTTGTGTGTTGGTTACAAATGGTTACAATGGTTACAAACCATAGGGACTAACAAATGAAGAATAGGCAACCCAGTAAAAATAATATAAAAAACAAAAAAAAACAAAAAAAAATAAAAATAGAAAAAAATATGGAAAAAAAACACTGTGTACTCAAACAAGCAAAACAGAACATAACCGTAAAGAAACCTCCCAGAAAACAAATTGTAACCATCACGAAACAGTATTAAAGAAGAATGCTGCAACATAAACAGATTTCCAAGGTAATCAAATAGTGATCTCTATACTTATGCAATAATTCTAAAGCAATAGAATAATTATAACAATATCCTTATGTTAATGTATAACAAAATAATCCATAGTCGTAATAACTGTTTTATCAAAAAATTCCTCTTTGTTACCGAACATATTAAAATATAATAAATTACCAAATAGTAGTAATAGTAGTGCTAATTGTAAAACAATCATGTTGTAGCCCTGAAGATGACATAAATATATGTCGAAACGTCGGCAAATGGACTAGTTTTAATCATTGGACCTCAAACCTCAAGAAAATTACAAAATAGTTCCCTTCGGAAGCCAGACAGCGCTGGAGACGGTCCTTCCAATCATTGTAGCATTGCTGGAACTCGGATTCTGGAATGGCCTTCAGCTGGTCGGTTACAGCAGTTTGTATGTTTTGTAGTGTCCCGAAATGAGTTCCCTTGAGGTGATTTTTCAATCTCGGGAAGAGGAAAAAGTCACAAGGACTCAAGTCTGGTGAATAAGGTGGCTGAGGAGCAACAGGAATGTTTTTACTGGCCAAAAACTCGTTTATTGAGATGGCAGTGTGACACATTTTCGCACAAATTTTTCTCATCTCCAATTCATTGGTCAAAATGTGATGAACGGAGGTGTGATTCAAATTCAACTGTTCCCCGAACATTCTGACTGTCAAGCGTCGATCTGAACGCACAAGATTCCGTACTCTGTTGACATTTTCATCGGTGTTTGCACTTGAAGGCCTTCCGCTTCGTGGTTCATCTTCAATCGACTCTCTTCCTTCTGAAAATTCCTTAAACCACCGAAAAACCTGTGCCCTTGATAAAACACGTTCTCCATAGGCCTCCTGAAGTTTTTCAAAAGTTTCGGTTGCATTATGTCCAAGTCTGAAGCAAAATTTGATTGCACACCGCTGCTCAACTTTGAGGTCACTCATTTTTAAAACGCTCAAGAAAAAACCATTTCACGAAAACCAACGCTACGGACAAACAAATGACTGTGGCGAGTTCAGATTCATACTGGAGGCGCATCACACGTGCACCTGACGCTACTCTCAAGGCCACGCGTCTCCAGCGTTGCCAGATCGAAAGCGACGTTGCCAGTCTCACTACTTTATTTACACACCTCGTATATATATATATATATATATATATATATATATATATATATATATATATATATATATGAATAATAATCAAAATAACACTTGATATAATAGATGGATTAATTTACCACAATGAAAACAATTTTTTAAACAATGCTCTAAGGCCTTTCGTTAACACATCGTCAGAGAGCAAGTGAACTAAAAAAACAATAAATACTTGTTAACTTAGCTGATTGAAATTTCCAGAATTGATGGCAACCCTGAATGTGTTTAATGTTTAACTTAGAATTTTTCGGTAGATAAAGATTGAAAACGTAAAGGCTATAGTAAATTAAACACATTCAGGGTTGCCATCAATTCTGGAAATTTCAATCAGCACGAAAGGCCTTAGAGCATTGTTTCAAAAATTGTTTTCATGTAGTAAATTAATACATATATATATATAAAACATGATAAACGAAAAACAGTCCGGCAGGACAGATAACACTTGTGTAATCTGTCTTGCCGGATCGTTTCCGTTTGTCATGGTATATATATATATATATATGAAGTTTAAACCGCAATGGAAAAAGGAAAACAGTAGAAATAAATGCTCTCATGACATACATGGAAAGGCTGAGAGAATTTATTCCTTTTCCATTATCCCTTTCCTTTTTTCATTGTAATTTAAACTGCATTGATTGCATCACGTGTTTATTTATTGTGATTTTTCTGTATATATATATATATATATATTAACTCAACGGTCCAAACCGGACAAATAAATAACTGGAAAAAGCAACACGTGAAGAACAAAAACACTTACTGGAATCAATATTTCGAAACAAAGTTCGTCTTCAGGAAGAGACTACAAGGGAAGAACAAGGATAGACAACTGTAGGATGGACAACTTCCTAAACTGCTTGATCACTCCAAGTCCCAGATACGAGTCGTGACTTGAGACGTTTCTGGGATTCTTTGCCGACGACACTGCAGTGGCCTATAGGTGCTATAATGTGGGTTATGCAACCAGAAAATTACAACATTTCCTTGATGGGGCCCTGCACTGGTTCACAACCTGGAAACTAACTCTAAACCGGCAAAGAGTGCCCACATCCGTTTCTGTAAAGGTACACCTCCTCTTCCACCTCCTGTCTTCATTGGAGATCGAGCCATACCATATGAAACACAGGTAAAATATCTGGGTCTCATATTAGACTCCAGATTGACATTCAGGCAACATCTCCGGAGCAAATCTAAGCTGGGAATGTTCCTAATGTGCAATCTTTATTCCATCCTCAAATCAAGTAGTACTCCACTGACAGTGAAGGACCTTGTCTATAAGGCGGTCATTCGCTCGACTATGACATATGGATGCTCAGTCTGGTTTGGAGCGGCGCCCACGAACAAGAACTGCATCCAAGTCGTACAGAATAAATGTGCCCGCCTTATAGCTAGAGCGCCATGGTATGCTAGAAATTTTGATATTCAGCATGATTTGAGTTGGGAATCAATTGATTGCTACATTGGTCGACTTGCTAACAATGAAGACAAAAAACTGTCCACCCATCCAAATCTCCTTGTTCGGGACCTGAATCCAACAAACAACTCTTCCCAATCCCATGACTCCTAATAGCTCCCTCCCTGAACTAAATATGACGACCTGATGACTTATAAATAATATAGTACCTCATATAATGCAAAGCTGCAAGACCATACGACCACGAATACGACTCCTTTCCCTGACAGACTAACGCCCCCAGTATTGACAATGCCTACTGACCAAAACAAAAAAAAAAAGCAGCAAGATAATTTAGCAGTAGTGGGCCTCTGGTCCGGAACTGCTAATTACGACGTGCACTGTCGTGCATGGAACTCTTCGTTGGTCGTTGGTCGTTGGAGTCGTGACGGAAATCATCCGAGACGAGTTATTAGAAATCATCTACTAATGTGGTTCTAATTAATATTTGCTCATTTTAGTAAACCTTGAGTCTGAAATTTATAGCCATTTAGTAAACCTGTTGTGTGTCTTTTCTGTTAATTTTTTTTTAAGACCTGATTAATTATACAAAGAACTTATTCTAATTTATTTACAATAATGTTGTCTCTTTAATGTTCTTTTCCATATATTATTTATAAGTAATACTGCATTAACTGCATTATTAATTGCTACAGATTAATAATTATATTAATTATTAACTTAGAATTTTTCGGTAGATAAAGATTGAAAACGTAAAGGCTATAGTAAAGTAACACCCAATAAAATTATAAATTTTCTAAATTGATTAACTATACTTTTAGGAAAATTAATAATAATTTGGTTTACGAACACCCACACTTGGAGACGTTGCACTCTTTTTGTGTTATTTTATTTGAGGAGTGCAAGTTTTGTTTCGGCGTCTATTAATCATGGGTAAGTCAGATGAGTGGGGGTGGAAAGACAGGTGGTGTCACCTATCCAGCTTCCAACGACGTCCAATGTTGCTTAACTATACGGCCTCCAAATGAAACAGGTGTATTCAACCATGTACTAATAATTTGTAGCAGTAATTTTTTTTTTTTTTGTATACTTTATTGAACATGCATTCACTAATTTGACAAGTATTTAAAATAGGTGATCTGATTGAAAGAAAAATGAGTCTATTAAAATGTTTACATCAAATTAATGTCATATTTTTGTCTGCTTGTGACATGTTTGGAGATTTGTAGTTTCATAAACTTGTTTCTAGTAGCTGGTGAAGGACTAAGCCCAGCCTCAACTCAAATTAATGGCAAGTTGCCAAAACCCGTTATTCGCTTGACAACTTCTAACACGTTGATTCAACTGCATCATATTTTCAGACAAACAATTAAATATCAAATAGAATTTATCTTTCAATCTCTAACACCTTAAATTAAAAAAAAAAAAGAAAAAGATAATACCAAAAAAAGTATAGGGACAGTAATCATTATCTTTAATAATCATTCATTAATGATCAGATTTCGATGAGAAATGATAATTACACAAGTTATTCCAACCTGAAACACGATTGAAAGATGTAATTTAAATCATAATGATATAAGACTGCCCCTAACAAAAAGACTCTGCTCCCCAAATCTTTAATGACCTTCAAAATGTAGTTAGTCTCTATTAGCTTGTCTCCAAGAATAAATCATTTTTTAGCTTAAGAGAAAAGATACCTTAATTCTTAAAGACTTAATGTATGTTTCCTGTATTAAAAAAAAAAAGTGATTAATGCTCAGAAATTAGAACAAAATAAATAACGGTCTTCTATTGGAATCTTTTGATTAATGAAAAGTTATATTGCATAAATGCGATAATATTCTTAAAATACGGTTTTGACATTCAGTTGGAAATTGTTAATTGGAAGCTTTTAATAATTTTTCAAACTCACAAACACAGACACATTTCTTTATAACTTTATAGGTGAATAGTTTACAATTTTTCTTTTCTATTGAAAATTTCTGTAAATTAGAGGATTTATCTTCTCAAAAGATTAATACAATGGAATTTTGCCATTGAAACTATTTAAACCTGACAAACAAATCCAATTATCTGAAATTATGTTTTCTATACTATTGTTTGCAACCTGATTTGTATTTATTTTGTAATCGCTATCTGATAGGATAATTTTGAAAGGCATCAGAGCATATTTGTCCCGTTTTTAATTGTTCCTAGTGGCTTTTGCTTCATTAATTTAGATCAGTGTTTCCCAAAATTTTTTCGAGTGACCGCCCCCTTGGGTCCATAAACTTATAACTCAACACCCTTGAATAATAATCAGATTCCTAGATTAAATAACCAAATGAGTAACATTTTAATAATTAAATTAAAATAATTACTAATCGAATATTTATTTAGAATCCAATAGATGTATTGTTTCATAGCATATTTATGCAAAATAATTAATACACAATAAAAGAAACTTAAGTGGGAATATACTTTTAACATAAAAATGAATTATCAAAACAACTAATTTTAAGAAACTGTTTCCTAGAAGTTTACATGTCGTGTTTTTACTTAAATTTAGAAATTATATTGAATGAACAATTTCAATTTATGGAAATAGAATCCCCGCTCTTTTTTTGCATTACCGCCCCCCCATATCAAATCACCGCCCCAAGGGGGGCGATACCGCCCACTTTGGGAAACAGTGATTTAGATCATGTGTTTTAATGTGATTATTTCTTCATATACATGTATATTTGCAAAATTTTGGTAGCAGACCTTTCTGTAAGCATATATTAATAAAAAAATAACCATAATTTGCAAGAAACATGATTCTTGTTAAGTTAACATTTGCATTATTGCATATATATATAGACAACATATTTCCAACTGTCAGCATGTTTCAATTCTTTCCTATAGTCAACGCTGGAACGAGAATTATTCTCAAATACTTTCATTTAAGTAAGTTAGATTCAGTACGGATGATTTAAGTTGGTTTGCTCATAGCTGAGGGTTGAGTGACCTAACTCAACAAGTCGCATTACTCCCCAGTCCGGTTATGCATGGCCTTGTGCCCAACTAAATAATTTCAAAATTGGATAACTAGTCTCTAATTGTATATTGACAAGTGGTTTGATTTTTTGTATTCACACAGTTACAATAATTCTAATATTTGTAATAATGTTTTCATTTTTTATTATTATGCTAAAATGACTACTCTGGTTGAAACTTGGTCTTATATTTGCTCAATCTTCTTCTTGAAAACTACAGACTTTAAATGAATTCTGAGACTCTTAAACAGGTTGGCAGAGCTTACTCCAATGTACATTTTTTTATTTTATTAAGAATGCCTGTGCAGATTTTGATTAGATTACATTCAAACTGCTACGCACTATGTTAAAGCTTTTTGTTCCCAGCTGTAGCACACTGACAGAAGATGGTTCTACCACTGTCAGCCGGCTTAATAACTGTTTTTTTTTTTCAATATACAACTGGGATTATAATTTTAATCATATATCAATATCTAAACTGCAGAAACAAAGTCAGAAGTAGGACAAAGATCTTTCAGCCAACAGAAGTGGTCTTCGTCAGGTAACTTGTTTTAGTCGAAAGAACTTCAACTAGTCACATTTCTCAATTTAGTACTAAAGTTTAAAAGTTGATTTTTTTGTATGTGTGTAATGTGAAATCTTATTATATATATATGATCAAACCACAATATGAAATGGGAAAACAAGAGTAAGATCTTTCAACTGTAACAAGCTGTCTTCGTCATACTCAAAAACCCAACTATATATATATCGCGCCAGTTTGCATCGGCCAGTGGACGCATTTACGTCTCCGTTCCTTCATTCTTTCTCCTTTTATTTTCTTTCTATCTACTCTCCTGAAGACGGCAAGACGCCGAAATTATCGAGATTCGTGAGTGTTCGTCCTTTTTCTTGTGTTCTCTAGCTGTAGCTGTAATTATATATATATAATGAAACCACAAATATATATATATATATATATATGATCAAACCATAGTTGAGTTTTTGACTCTGACTTTTTGACTCGCTTGTTACGGTTGAAAGATCTTAATCTTGTTTTCCCATTTCATATTGTGGTTTGATCATTGATTGTTATTTCACGTGTTTATGTGAAATCTTTATATATATATATATATATATATATATATATGTGTGTGTGTGTGTGTGTGTGTGTGTGTGTGTGCTTGTGTGTGTGTGTGTGTTTCACAGTTAACCACAGACACAGCGCAAAGATACAAACACACTTACTGTCTCTGATTTTCTGTTGAACCGTCATCAGTTGATAGAGACACCAAGCGCACATGCGAAGTGACTGTTGGAGACCAAAGTGTTGTCACACACGTGCCCGGTTCAAGTGAAGTATGAAAAATAAACTAAGAATAAGCAAAGAACTAATAAATAGAAAATGAAGTGATATATTTCCTCATTTTCTTCATTTTCACTTTCTATTTCTTAGCTATTCGCTTATTCTTAGTTTATTTTCCATACTTGACTTGAACATGGCACGCGTTTGATAACACTGTTGGTCTCCAACCGTCGCTTCGCAAGTGCGCTTGGTCTCCCTATCTCAATTCTTTTGATGACGGTTCAACCAAAAATTAGAGACAGTAAGTGTGTTGGTATTTTTGTTTTGTGTCTGTTGTTTACTGTGAAACGTTTGTTGTCCTTTTGGAAAGTTTTCATGTTTACATCGCTCACTCAATAAACGAAAAAAAGATCAAAACTGGATACAATAAAGAAAAAAAAACTGCGAAGTTTAACTGGGAGTGTTCTTGCTCTTGGACTAGCTGAGGTATACAGGCAGACGTTAGATGTAAATGACACCAATGACTTTTCTCGTTAAGCCTTGCAAGTGGGCACAGACACGTGGGAAGATCAAAGCTCTACCAACATGATCCTACGTCCTTTGATAACTTCTTCTTTTTGTTACCATGTCCTACATGTAATAAAAAAAAATCTGGAGTGGCCTACACTCAACTATACTATAAGCAACATAATATCAAACTTCTGTGGTATGTAATATATAACGCCCCATTTAAGCATAATGTCTAAATACGAGATGCTTACTAGTCTTTCATTCCTGGAGGCAGTACAGACAGTTATTGACCCACTTATCAATATATATGTTTACTTTTGTATATCACACCACTGATGCATATAACCAATGTCGATATATGACATGAAATCGTACGTATGACGCAAGAAACAAAGATAATACAGTAAGGGAAGCAAATTTCAAAGTCAAACGACTTAATCTGGCTCGTAATTTATTTTTGAGGGTCATTGGATAATTAAAAAGGCAAATTGGTCTGCATAAAAAAGCATTTGTTTTTACAAAACAGGACTTTTCTATTTTTTTTAATATAATTCCGACAAAAATGTACAGTTTTTTAAGCCGTCTGTAAAAGAGATGTTTTCTTGGTGATCCAACCAATTTTTAACAATAATTTTGACATCCTTATTATTCTAGAACGTCTTTCCACATAACACATCCTTCAGTGGACTACACAAATATAAAATAGTTGATGGGGCTTATATGGGAGAAGAGGCAGTAACTTCACCTCTTTTTGTAGATGGTTCATGGCTTTCTGGAGCAGTGTGAGGACAGGTATTGCTTTGCAGGGAATCACACCTTTTTATTGAGATTACGACGTTTCTGTCTGATGCCAGACTTTATCTTGTTCAATAGTACATCTGAGTGATAATGATTGATCAATATATATTGCTCTTTAAGATAATTTCGAAAATGTACACCTTTGGCGTCTTGCCCCCTCATGGGCTTAGAAGCACCAAACCCTGAAGGGATCTCCTTTAATGGGTCGGCAGACCACCTGATTGTCAGGTGTCTATCCGTCGGAGTCGTTGCCGCGAGAGTGGGCAACAGGTTACGCTGATCGCATAGACAGGTAACGGGTGGAAGGCTTTGTGAGCACAGACCTCACTTCAGCCAAGACAGAGTTAGTAGAACCTGGGTCTCGAGTTCTACCCGAGAACTATTAAATCATTGTTGGTACCACGTGGGCGTGGGTATCCCGTCCAGATTTCCTTGTGTTGTCCCTCATGCCCTGTCGTTGGTGTTGGACTCGTGGTAACTGTGGTTCCTTACCCAGGAACGGTAGACTCTCTAAGGAGTCGTTGTGTGAAAAGCAGTATCTTCTCGGAAGGTTGCCCACTTAGCAAGAAGAGGGAGCTAGGCCTTCAACCCTTAACACTGGCTAAGGTCCACTGTTCTACCCACTTTTAAAAATACCAAGTATTGTTGAAACACGTTCATACTATTTTTGCCATAACTAGTTATTTTATATATACCCGCTGCTTTTTCATCTTCAACAAGTAAAAAAAAATTACAGAACATAGTTCAACCAATATGGAATATTCTAGTAGACTCGCTAGAGTTCAAATTAATTTGAAGCTTATAAGTACTAAAATGCTGATCCACCAGCTAATCCCAGTGATGCCAACCTCATCACTAAAACTACCAAACTTGTTCTCTCAAATGTTTCTAAAGGCCAATTTGCCTTTAACTACCTAACGACACTAGTACAAGACCATAGAAGTAGTTTAGAACAAACAGATAACACTGCAAAATTTATTATGGGACATGATCAATCTGTTCTATATGCTTTCATTTCAGTGTTTTATCACTTCGCAAAAATTTTAGAATTAAATATCTTTAGGAAAATTATGATTATGGAAATGAGGAATTTGCATTATTTAAATATTAATTTTACGACAATGATGCCAGCCACTAGCACACCTATAAAAAAAAAAAAAAAAAAAGATTTGTGATAAATATTGTAAACTCTTCATGGAATGACATGTTTATTTTGATGTTGACTGCATTTTATAGCATTAAAATTTCACTTTATCTGATATCAAAAAAAAAAACTGTTTAAGATGATTATTAGGTAAACTTTTTTTTTCATTTTCCAAATTAGTTGGTAGACCTTGTTCAATTCAAGAGTCCTTGAAAAGTAAAGCAATGCCTATGGAAGGATTAGCCTCGATTGTATTTCTGGTCCAAACCTTGGCATTTTGCCCGCTTAATTTCAAACCATCTATTGCAAACTTCCATCACGCTTTCTATTGTCATCGCGCTGGTGACTCTTGGGAGGTTAGGAGGATAGTATCAAACATTTTTTGTCTAGCAAAGAAACGTTATCATTTCGATATGCTCACTAAAACCAAATAATCCTATAGCTAACACAAAGCGAAAAATGTACATTCAGTCATTCTCTGATAACAATGTGGAAGGTTACATTTCTGTGTGGCTTTTTTTCCATATATATAAATGGAATATATAAATATATAATCCATAAACATATATGGATTAATTTACCACAATAAAACAAATGCACAAGGAAAGTGCACTTTCCACTTTTTTAAAGTGCACTCATAAAAAACTTTTATGAAAAAATAATGAACAATAGCCTAGGACTCTATAAATTGGATGAAGCTTTGATTAGGGGAATAATTAAACAGATGAAGACTTCTTCATCATTAAACACATTCAGGGTTACCAACAATTCTAGAAACTTCAATCAACCAGGTTAACAAGTATTTATTATTTTTTAGTTCACTTGCTCTCTGACGATGTGTTGACGAAAGGCCTTAGAGCATTGTTTCCAAATTTCTTTCATTGTGGTAAATTAATCCATCTATTACATCAAGTGTCATTTTGATTATTATTTTATATATATATATATATAACAGATTCAATAATATATCGACCGTTTGATAGAATAGGTGTGTTCTCTAATCGGGGTTCGGTCAATTTTCCAGGATAAAAAATTAAACTCTCGTTGCCAACGTTTCGGTTTTATTTAAAACCTTTTTCATAGGTATCTTCTCCATACATTCATCTTATATCCTCATAAAAACCCATATTTCTTCTTATATAAACCCAAATTTGGGCTTGAGTGTGTGTTAGTGTGAGCACGTGTATGTCCATGTACATGGGTGGTTGTGTCAGTGTATGTATGTGTGTATACTACTCTAAAACAGTTAAAAGTTGAAGGATTATACATTCCTTAATTATGTTTAAAGATTGATCAGAAATCTTTTACAAATCTAAGTCGGTTCAGGTAAAAATATGTATTCAATTCCTCTCCTAAGATACTTTACTTTTTTCTTTCGGCAAAATGCCATAATTTAACATTTTTCATAAGATATTAAATCCTTTTTCGTAATTCATATATGATATAATTGACATTCGTTTAATGTAAAAATTAATTGTATTCAAAGACTAAAATCTAATATAACATACTTATTTTTTCAAATTCAAATTGTAAAGCTCCTTATGCAATAAAGATAAAAGATTTGTGCTGAAGAATCATCTGGAATCATTAATTGCAGGTTATTTGATCTGCAGCAAAGGGGATAACCGGTTCTGGTCCTCCTTCCATTACTCTACAAACAATGTTTTTGTTTCTCTTCAAGATTTTTTTATAATTTATTTTTTATAATAGTTTAAAAAAACGATTATTATTACCATAGTGTTAAATAATTAGTGAAAATAATATATTGTTTAAAAAACTTTTACAGAAAATAGTTGGGGAAACTGGTTTTATGATATCTATAATAGGGATTGTGCGAATTTGAGCCATCGAATTGAGCTGGCTCCTATAACGTAGTATCTATTATGTTCTACATGAAATTGCAAATACACTGCTACAACAGTTGAACAACGAATATGCAGCGATTTATGAAATATTTGCTATATAGAATATTCTTAGTAAACTGAAATGCTAGGATGTTCTTTTTAAAGTTAACACAATAAAAGATACGATTCAAAAGGCAGTATTTCATTACAGATATGTGATCATAATATGAAATTCTGATATTTTTTTCTGTTTTCGGTCGTGTTTTCCACGATAAACTATTTTCAACGACCTCAGATATATCTTCTGTTCTGTTAGTGGGCCTCAATCAAGTGAGTTCTATGTTGTAATTCCTATTGATATAATGAAATCTACAAAATTTTTAATGTCCATAAAATTCCCATATCACTTTTAGTCGATTCCAAAAGTTTGTCGATATCTAAAATTCTAAAATTTAGTCGATATCTAATTTTGAAGATATTTTATTGACTTGAAATGCACAAAATATTAGGTTTTTAGGCATAAAGGTTGCATAGATACTTTGAAATAATCACTAGCAAAAAAAAAATCTACACGACCAGTGTTCTTTCCATGTGCAAGAGTGTAGTTGGTAATTAGTCATTACAAGTCATTGATCTATTCATTGTTGAATACAGGTCAATTTCTGTTTAATTAACAACGCTACTCTGAGTGTCATTGCAGAATGCAAATGCTAGTTTTCAGTTAATGTTGCATTAGTGGTAGCCTAGTCTAACGGTATCTGTCACCGAGTCATCACAATTAAGAGTTAGTTCAAGTAGATATTTTGAAATTCAATCTGCATACATTGTACAGGATGTGTTGGAAAAATACTCAGAGATAGTCGCCGTATGAGCGGACTTCTATGGAATATGATATCCTTCTGTCATTTTATTTTTTTAAGTTTGATTTATTTTATTTTATTTTTATTATGATTTCCTTCAGTAGTCAAGAATTGTTCAAAGACTCCAAACTGTTATTCTTGCCTTTTTGTGTGACAGGAATACACTACTAAAAAACGATTATTTAGTAGTATAAAATTTAGGACTCCCACTATAGAATCAATCTTCATTGTGTGGTATCACAAAGAGGTAATGCTCGGTTGACCAAGAGTTGATCAACGAATTTTCAACGATTTATAAAATATTTGCTATATAGAAAATTCATAGTAGATAGAAATGCCAAATATATTACTAGAATGATATTTTCAAATTTAACATAAAAAAAGTTTCGATTCAAAAAAAGTATTTAATTTGAGATGTTTGGCAGATTACTTTAAAGGGATTCATTATTTGTTTTGTTTAAATATATAAAAGAGGTTCATTTTTTACGTTTTTAAATAGACTTATTAGAATAAAATAGTATTGTTTATATAAAATAACAGTTCCAAATATTTCATAACTACAACAATGTTAATGTAATAACAGCTGTTATACTATACTCCGCTCGAATAGAAAAATTTAAACTTTGAAACTTACATACCGAATAGGGGCCCGGGCCTCTGAACTGATAGGACCGGGGTTCGATCCACACCTGGCCCTTGATTTACTTATGCGGGAGGTGAATAAATCTGAGCACGTCGTCCCTCGGAGAAGGATATTAAACCGTCAGTCCCGAGCATGTACAATATCAGGTACTCGTTAAAGATCCCTACTCAAAATACACTTGTGTTAGGCAAAATTTAGGACTCCCACTATAGAATCAATCTTCATTGTGTGGTATCACAAAGGGCCAAATGCTCGGCCTACATGTGCTTCCTTGTGAAACTATCACTGCAACCTAACCTAAAATAGATACTGAATGCGTTCATGATTTATTCAGCAAATTGTTTAAATGATCAGTTTCTGGTATGAAATTGAAATCCGAACGCTATTGTTCTGCAATTCTTAAAATAGAACAGAATCTTTTAAACGGAGAGCTCAATCACGAAGATTTTGAAGTTCTTTTACTGATACCCTAACATATATAGTTACTACATTTATTTTCCTAACTTTAGTGTTTCAATTTAAATGTCCCCCTTTTTTTGATAAACTTTGAAATGAATTTTGCAATAGCTTTCTTTTTTTGGATGTCATGGTTTAAATTACATAACATAACTTTTAGTCATTTGAAAGTTAAAATCTTGTAATGAAATTATCTGTTGTTTGAATAAAATATCTACCATATGTGACTACCAAAATGTAAAAAATCTGGAGTGGCCTACACTCAACTTTACTATAAGTAACTTAATATCAAATTTCTCGAGTATATAACACATATCCCTAAATGGGATATGATTATTAGTCTTTCATTCCTGAGGTAGTAAAGATAGTGATTGAGGGAAATATCAATATGTAAGCTTATTTTTGTACATCACACAGCTGATGCAAATAATTTCATTAGTATAACTAGAGCAGTAATAACATTTTTGAAAAACCAAAGTGAACATTTCTTGATACGAAATATTCTCCTACAAGAGAACATGGCTTTTGTTAAAATAGCCAGTGGATTTCTTACATCGTTTACTTGACATCCGTCTACATTGAAAAAACTTCATAAAACGACTTCTGGGACCTCAAAACATGTAATTCCGTCAAAATCTCGAGATCGAATTTTTTCACTATCACTATACTTTACTTATAGTAAAGTAAAAACAGCAGGTAAAACCCAAAAAAAGTATGTCATCTTCACTGTGACAGTACTTTTTGTATTGAAACAAAATTTACAGTAATTACTTAACTATAATTAAAATTTCAAAATTCATGAATTTTGAAATGTTTACAGCCTCATATATTTTAAGATTCCCTGAATGAATTTTTCGTATTTTACGGATGATGCAAGAATGTGGCTGATGTTTTACGGCTGAGTAGAAAGTGGGAGTAAATTTTGTAATCCCTTAAAAATCGCTCTGTTAGACGGATCTTAATGAAATTTGACAGATGTATAGGCTTTTGTGCGGAAATCTCCTCTATTGTTTTAAAGACAAATTGCATAATAAAGAAGGTACTTTTGATCAAAACCAGTTCTAATTTTTTCCCTCTTCGGTTTACTCTAGAAGTTTTAAAATTTTCTTATAGTAACGACTCTATGAGAGGATTCTATCGTTATATTGAAAGAAACAATATATATATATATATAGCACCTTTTAATCCCATTGTAGTCAGTGACCACCACATTGGTATAAATTAATTTTATTATTACAATATAATACTAAGGAAGATAGGTATTAAATACCAACTGCAGTCACTTACCGCATTGCTATAAGTTAATTTTACTATCAGAACAGGCAATATAATGCTTAGCAGGATACGTATTAAATACCAAACGTTGTCACTTACCACATCGGTATAAGTTAATTTTACCATTAGAACAGACAATACAATGCTTAGTAGGATATGTATTAAGTACTAACTTTAGTCACTTACCACATTGGTATAAGTTAATTTTACTATCAGAACGGACAAGACAATGCTTAGTAGGATATGTATTAAGTACCAACTTTAGTCACTTACCACATTGGTATAAGTTAATTTTACTATCAGAACAGACAAGACAATGCTTAGTAGGATACGTATTAAATACCAACCGTAGTCACTTAACACATTCGTATAAGTTAATTAATTAGTACGCATCCTACTAAGCATAAGTATTAATTCATCAATACGTATCCTGCTAAGCATTAATTATACTGCCATTTCTGATAGTAAAATTAACATATGCCAATATGTTAAGTCACTACAGATGGTTTTTTAAATATGTATTCTATTTAGCATTGTATTGCCTGTTCGGATAGTAAAAGTAACTTATACCAATGTGGTATGTGACTACAGATTGTATTTAATACGTATCCTACTAGGCATTATATTATGTGTTCTGATAGTAAAATTAACATATACCAACCATAGTCACTTACCACATTGGTATAAGTTAATTTTACTATCAGAACAGGCAATATAATGCTTAGTAGGATACATATTAAATAGCAACCGTAGTCACTTACCACATTGATAAATGTTATTTTATCATTAGAACAAGCAATATAATACTAAAAGGTGATATTTTTTTAAATGTAGCTTTCCTATTTGGCAGCTTCAAACCAACAGCAATACATGCAGGATATGTGGCTATACAATACTTTATTCTCCTGAAATATCTAAAAGAAAGACAAACAAACACGTTGCATTAAAGAGTTACAAAGATATTTCACACTAGATTGACGATTCCCATCTCAGAAACACTTATTATGGATGAATAAATAAAACAAGAAAAAATTTACTTATAAATTAGGATAGGATTAAATCAAATATTATAATATTTATTTTTATACGAATATTTCAAATATATAAAATTAAATACAACTAGTTTTGTAATACTAAACTGATGCAAGGAAGTTTTGATAAAACCGTAAACAACTTTATCAAGATAACGAATCTATATTCAAGGCAAGCAAATTCTTTAAGTTTTATATGTTTTATTCTCTTTAGAGAAACTAAATTAGAATCTCAGTTTTACTCCAAGAGATTAACCGATATTAAGAGGAAGCAATCAATTTTGATCTTACACATGATCAAGGTAGCTGTGTTCTGCGTATATTTTTTTTCTGTTTTTTAGACTCCGCCTATATTCCATTTGAATGGCTCTTGTTAAAATACCATATGGACTTCGAATAACTGTTTGAAGGTCGCTCAGCTGATTAAAATTCATCCATTTCTGACACATTAACAAAACATGGCTTTTACCATTTAGTTAAAAGAAACAAACAGCTGAAATATAAAAGGACTTTGAAAATGGTTATGCTCATTGAGTAATAGGGGACAAAGCACTCCGGGAAATATGAGTAGCTTTTGTGTTTTTTTTTTTCTATAACAAACCAATTGTTATTCTAAGTTGCGTTGAAGGTTGGTCAAACATTGGTCATTGAAAAATTGAATAAACCTCTTTTAGACTACACTAACCAATGTGTCAAGCATTTCCTACCAAAAAACTATAAAATTGTTTAAACATAATCCATTTAATATGCACATAAAAACAAATATAATAAATAAGCAAAAAGATGATCATTTAAAATGGAATTCAATTCAACAAACTACATTATAAAAGCCACTTCTAGGCATACATCTGTGTAACCTTCTTAGTAAAATTTTTAAGTAAATTGCTTTTGTCAATTTTTTTGTATTGATTGGTATGTTTTGTTGTTTTAAAAGGATAACTTAAAATTAAATTAAAACTAATTTCAACTTCCCGTACAAAATAGAAATCACTTGGCAGTGATGCAGTTGTTCTTACTGATTAGTTCTATATCCTTTTTTTAATGATTTTTAGATATAAACATGTTTATTAGGTAGTTAATTTGCATCCCACTAGCCAAACTAAGAACGTAATAGTAAATTGTTATTTCAATTAATTACAATTGTTAATAATTAATCTTTTCTGAATTCATGATTATAACTATAGAATAATCTAAAGTTATTCTATTGATATGAACTAACATATATTCATTTTTGTTTCAAAGTTTACAACAAAGAAAAGTTCGCTTGAAACTTAGTTCGAATATTTACAATCACGAAACGACCAACTTATTAAATTAAATATTAATAATATTTTTTTATTTATATAACACAACAACAAAGAAATACGAACAATAGTTTAAAAGAACAGAAAACATAACGTTCCTTTACATTTCTGTTAGAATTATTATATGATTATTAACTATCAACAGTAAATAATTATTGATTACTACCAATAGTGATCAAAAAAAGATCAGAACTGTTGTTTTAAGAGTATAATAATATATAATATCATAATATAATATATTATTACATAAAATTATAATATATAGTAATATTATAATTAAAAAATAATATATTACAAATATAATATAGTATAATAATATTAAGAGTATATGCATTTTACTGAAATTGATATTGTGAAAAATAGATTAGTTTAAAAAACAATGATAACACTTTTTTGCCAAGCAACTAAGAAAATGTGATACTTTAGGCTTTAAAATTGAGTTAAAAAGCCAATACGACAATTCTGATAGAAACCAGAACAAATTTTTATCTTAGGCTGCAGTCAAGCATTATTATTGATAAGTTTCTACGATGTAGAATATTTTTTTGTAACTAACTAACTAAATAAATTTATTATAACTTAAAATTCACCCAACATCCACTACTACAGTGGTTCAAACAAACAACTAAAAAATAGGAAATGAAAAAAAAAATCGGAGGTAACTTCCTTAAAGCAAACAGTGTCACAAAAATTAAATTGAATGTCAAATCAAAATGGACTAACTGTTCTTTTCCTTTATAGTCCCGAAAAAAAAACTGGTTTAGCCAGAATTTAATTGCAAGGTAGTGACACTTGAGAGGCCTTGGCGACAGCTTCTGTAATCTGTAGCAGGATACTAATGTGCCCAGTCAGACAGATTAGACAAAAAACTCTTCCTGCAGAAACTTCAAAACAATAATCTCGAAAAATAAACAGTTTTTGGTGATATGACTATTAGTTGAACCATTTCAACTAACGGTTTCTTTTTTCAAACGATTATAATATCTAATTGAATACGATCCAGAGAAATTTTCTTGCTATAGTGATTACAAACTTGTGATTATACTCCAATTGCTAAGAGGAATTATATGCGAAGTCTTTTACCTAACTTAAATACCGGTCAGGATATAAGAAGTACAGTGGAACCTCTACATATGAGCTACTCTACTTACGAGAAACTCGAGATACGAGAGGTCTTTCGAGCAAAAATCTTGCTCTACATACGAGAGAAAATCCAAGTTACGAGAATTTCCAGATGGTTCCGCTAGGAACCTACTAGTCGTGCTACAGCTCTTTTTAATGACACTTGCCTTACACATTTCGGTAACATTTTGAACGGGAGGCAGAGACAAACCTCCTTGGATAAGTTTTTCTTCAAAAGACCTATAGAAAGTGAAAGTGTTGCGACTCCAGCTAAAAGGGCAAAAGAAAGCGAAGAAAAGTAAAAACTGATACATAAATGTTAAAAAGAAAAAAAAAAAAGCAGAAAAAAGTGCATAAATAAATTAGTGCCGTAAAAAAATTTAGTTTAATTTTAACTTTAAACCAAACTCCCTTTATTCAAACGAGATAATTAAAAGCTTCACATTTATTAATGCGGTTGCTCATTTTATAAATAAAGATTTAAATTGTAAATAAATCAATGATGAAAATAAAACTATTTTATTTTAATATTTATATCAATTTAAAAGTAGATTAATTTTCCGATTCTCTCCTTAAAAATTATTCTGTGGTATAAAAATACTAAAATTCACTTACAATTAATTTATGTTTACCGTACTATAGTAAAGTGTAGTTTTTTATAAAAGTGTGATTTATAAAAAAACTTTGATAGACTTGAATAGATAATTTATATTATTAATATGGCAAACCTCGTAATACCTCGTAAGATGATCCAGGAGTCGTTGGAGCGCTTTCAGACGTTGTCCATCTTCGATCGCAACTGTCCGACCTAACCTTTAGGTGCGCCGAGGTTAGATACGATCGAAGATGGACAACGTCCGAAAGCGCTCCAACGACTCCAAGAGGTATGAAGGTTTGCCATATTAATAATATAAATCATACTAAACTCAATGGTAATAATAATATCCATGTATTGAATAGATAAGTTTACAATTTATAATTATACTTTATATTTTTATATATATAATTTATATTATAGAGCTATAATTTATAATTATAACCTTATAATTTAGTCCTTAAAAATATCAGAAATATCAGGTTTCATAATGCTATTATGCAATCTGATTCTAAAATTATATTGGGAGATCGGAGGTTTCATCCCCTACAGAGTTCAAACCTTTTCTATTGAAACGCCTTAAGTAAGATGTACTTTGAACAATACAGTATATAACAGGAGAATGTTTGCGAGAAAAACACTACTGTTAACACATAATTATTTTTCGTATTATAAGAAAAAATTATAAGTAAATTTGCTGGTAACAAGGTATGCGTTAAACCAGTTCACTTTAGTTCAATTTGAAGATTTCTTGTAAACCTTTTTTTGAGGACAGTGTTTATAAGCTACTGATACTGCTGGGCATAATCTTATCTTGTTAATGGTCCATTGAGTCGACTAGAAGGTTGTATTGGGAAGGTTCAAGGTAGCTGAACAGGAAGACCCTTTAGTTCCAGTTGAATCTCAACCCTAAAAGGTCAATGTCTGATTTTTGTTGTACTTCTTTTTCTTCCCTTCCAGTCTGTTGACTTAATGATTTCACTGAAAATTCCACTAGCTACATAAAACTCTTCTTCATTATAAGATCATTTCAGTAGTAGTAAATAAAACTAACTGATTTTTAAATTTTATTGTACTTTCCAATTTTGTCATTGTCAAGACCAATTTCTGTTAATGATATTGTATGTATGTATGTATGTATGTGAGCACATGCGTATGTTGTATATATGTTCGTTATAAAGTGTAGTTGGGTATATGGTACTATTATTTTTGCTAATTTGCTTCAGAAGTGATTATTTAACTTATGATAAGTAATTTTAAAATATTAACAATTCTTAGTAAAAGGAATAACTTTTTGCTTATTGGAAAAAATTGAGCATGAAAAGAAGTAATTAAGAAATCTAAAGAACTGAAATTATTTGCTCTGTTTCTCCATATGATACAGAGGAGGGGTTCTCAATGGGGGTAAAATTCACCCCTAGGGGTGAACTTTGGGTTTTCACCAGGGGGTGAATTGTGACCACTATGAGTTTACAGACTAATGAAAGCTATTATAGTTTTTTAATCTCTTAATTATAAATTACAAAAAAATGATTGAATTAATATTTTATATATCCATCAATAATTGTAATAAGCATTTAATTTGTAAAATTATATTATAAATATAATCAATGCATATACTACCTTGTAAAGAATATGGAGTGGAGGGAATGGTAATGTGGAAAACGGTAAGATGGGTGAATGGACCAAGGAAAACTGAGAACCCATGATATAGAGTGTTTAAAATCTCACAATAATAGATATTCATGTTTTGAAGAATATAAAATACAAACCAAATAAATCGTCGTTTTAAGAAATAGGCAGTTAAGAAAATAGCGAAAGAATTATTAAATAAGAGAATTTTCCTATTTTGTTATACTTATTTTCTTAACACAGTTTCACAGCATTATAAATCTAAATCGCTTTGCACTTTTAGCAGCATATTATGGCAGATATCCTAGTAGCTTAGCTCCTCCGGTTGTTGCTTACCAGGGTGAACCTAAAACCTGATCGAACACGAACCGCCACCTGTTTCCCGAAACCGAAGTTTAGAACCACAGCTGCAACGTAGCCAATACTAAATGATGGCCTCTCGCACAAAGGAGTTGAGTGTTTTTTATTCTCAGAGAACCCTTTTCATATTTAATGCAAGTTTTAGCGTTGCATCGAACCTATTATAGTTCTAATAATTCTTCCAAAGACGAAAATTGCTTGGTCAGTCATTTTTTTTGTTCCTATTGCCTTACCTGACAGATCTTCTATACTGGTAATAATTCTTGTCTTATTTATAAGAATTGAATTATAAATCACCAACCATGAAAGCAAACTACTGATACCAGAGACATACAATTTAGACAGTTGTTTCTTTTTAGGCGGAAGAGGATAAAGATTTTTGAAAAAAAACCCAGTCCCTTAGTGTAGTATTTAAAATTTAGTATAATTTCATTAGTCAAAAACATCTATAAAACTGTCTGTTTTCCACTGTGGTTTAGAGATGTAAGCGTAATGGGTAAAACTTCGTAATAAAGAGGTCCATTCAACATAAGTCAAAGTCTATGGGTAATTGACTGCAAATATTTATGTTGAACGGTTTAACAAATTTTACAAATTTGCTAAGAACTATTTTTTGTTATTTTATTAACTAGTGTCCAAAAAAAAAATTCAGGGAATTTCTAACAACCTTTACTCCACTATAAGTCAAGTATAACATCGTAAAAAAAATTCGGTCTCGAGGTTTGCGTGAAGTTACTTTTTAATTTTCAATACATTACTTTAAACAAAAGAGTGGCTACAATCATCAAATAAAATTACTTTTTAAACATAAAATGTATTTTCAGTCCACACTCTCATACGTTGTTTATTTTATAAACCTTGCGATTATTAGATTTTATACTAAAAAAAAATTACATTTTATGTCGTAATCGATCATTACTCCTCTCATGCTTGTATATTTTAACTGCCGGTTTGCAAGCGTTCTGTTCTTCATCATGTTCTGGAAGATGGATTGACTGCGAAACCGGTCGAGTGAGAAGAGAAAAGTTCAAAGCAAGCTTGCTAATTGCAATAATAATAAATACAGTAACAATCATATATAAGTTAACAGGTTGCCGCCAAATACAATGATGTATTATCAAGATTATCTATACGGACAAGTTTTTTTTTTCATGTCTTCTCAAATTCCATGGAATAATATAAAGAGAGATTAAGTTATAATTCTTGACTTATTTAAAAGTCTTGACTTATAAATCTTCAACCATGTAAGAAAACGACTGATACCATAGATATATAATTTAGACAGTTGTTTCTTTTCGTTAGTTAGGCGAAAGGAGAAAAACATTTTTGAAAAAAAAAAACAGGTTTGCTCAGTAGTTAACGTACTCGCCTCTGAACTGATAGGACCGGGGTTCGATCCCCACCTGGCCCTCGATTTATTCACGCGGGAATAAATCTGAGCACGTCGTCCCTCTAAGAAGGATCTTAAACCGTTGGTCCAGAGCCTTTATGATATCCCTACTCTAAATACACTTGAGTTAGGTAAAATTTAGGACTGCCACCGTAGAATCAATCTTCATTGTGTGGTATCACAAAGTGCCCATTCTTGGACTACGTGTGTTTCCTTGTGGGACAGCCACTACAACCTAACGTAACCTAGTGTAGTCTTTAAAATTTAGTATAATTTCATTAATCAAAAAACTCTATAAAACTGTCTGTTTTCCAATGCCTCACTTATAGTATTCACCTTTTAGTACTGTTTTAGGGGTAAAAAGTGTGACTCATTTATTATTTGGCACCTATTTTGGTAATAGGCGAGTCACAATATCTAGTTACTTCTACATTTGAAGTCCTAAATTTTACCTTACTCAAGAGTATTTAGAGTAGGAATCTATAATGAGATGCTGGCATTATTCAGATTCCTGACTGACCCCTCTCTAAGGGAAGACATACTCAGATTTGTTCACTTTTCACGTGAAAAAATATAGGCTAAATTGAGAATCGAACTCGCAATCTAGTAGTCCAGAAATTAGCATGCAAGCCACTGGGCCCCCTTAAGGTTATCCTAACCACTTAGCAAGGATATTAGAAAATAGCATTAACGGAGGAGGTATAACCCGTGTGAGCTTTACGAATTCTGTAAAACACTGTAGCGTAATGCGCTTACGACAAAATCGTCGAGAGGAGAAGCGCTTCAAAATTTTAAAAATAATTTAGATTTAATACAAAATGGTATTTTTTTCTATTTATATTACTACTTTCGTTAATCGTTATGCCAAATAAACAAATATACTATAAATGTCTAGTACATAACATATATATACTATAGTATAACCGTTTAGTATACAGGATCAGTGCAAAGTATATTTATTTTCTATTTCATGATAAAAGTTCTATTTTAAAAATGAAATTGAAATCAAAGTTTTTTTAAAAAAAAAATCGAAGATAAAGACTACTATATCATATTCATCATTATCTTCTATTCTATCTTTGAAGACCTAGTAAACTGTTGATGTACTCAACATTGTAAGGTAAACAACTTTTTTTTAATTATTATCGATCATATGTTTGATATAATTTCATTTTACGAAAAAAAAAATTTACGTCAAGGTATCATCTTTATTAGAATGTTAGCAAAAGATTTCGAATAAAACATCTCGGTAGAATATTTGTGTTAAAGGAAAGCTTTATTAATGATAATGTAAATAGGAATACAGTTAACTATTGTGTGATTTACACCTTAAAAATAGGATATGAATGAAGGAGTTTACATAATTTTTTTTAGTAATATTATATTATATTCATATTAATTTTGTTATAATATACAACCTAATTTCAACATCTCTATGTTGCATAGTTTCATTTAAGCTGATTCCGTCTGGGAAACAAAAGTCGAAAAGCATTGTTTTGGAATAATGGAAGTCAGGTGGTTTGTTTGAAGGCCAATAAAGAGTTCTCGAAGAAGAGGTCGACTATCAAGAAAGGATGAGCAAGGAATCGATAATTGAGTCTATCTCTGCCTGGCCATTGATGACGAGGCATTGTGCTCGGTGACCCACTTGTGCCAATGTCCTCGTCGCATATCAACAAGGGAGATCTAATGCCAACTGACGCCAGTGTTAAGCACTTGTTGATGACTGCGCCACAAGAGTATTCTCTGGGTGTACTATTAATATCAAGATAAGGTTTAATAGATTTCTGTTATTCATGACTTTAGTATCTCTCGTATAATAGTTTTCTATGTTAGCCACAGTTGGCGAAGTCCAATGACAATTGTCCGACGACTTTTCAGATTCTTTTTCACTAAACTTCCAACTGCAGATATTTACAAAAATATAACTCCTGACTCTGAGTCCCTAATTTTAAATTATTTAATTAGCATTTCACAACAACACCTACAAGCATTATATGCATAGGAGGCAGTTTACCTTTCAGTCCTGTTCAAGGAGGCAAAAATGTGGCTCATTTATTATTTAGCTCACATTTTAGTTATTTTAAAGCACGTTATCAGGTTCATATTACATCAGAAGCTCTAAATTTTGACCAACTCACATGTATTCACATGAGAAAAATGTGGCTCATTTATTATTTGGCTCACATTTCAGTTATGGGTAAACCACGTTACCAGGTTCATACTACATCAGAAGCTCTAAATTTTGACCAACTCACATGCATTCAGGTAAAGATCTGAAACGAGTACTTGATATCGTATATGCTCGAGATCGACAGCCCAGCGTGTTCTTCGAGAGTCGATGTGCTTATATTTCTTAAAGCGAGAACCAGAGTGGAATTAGTGGTAATTAGGAGATCAGAGTAGCCCAGTGGATTGCAGTCTTGCCTTCGGACTGGTAGATCCGGGTTCGATTCCCACTCTACCTGTCAATTTTTTTACGTGGAAGGTGAGAAAACCTGAGCGTGTATTCCTCAGAGAGGACGCTACGCTTTAATTAATTTCTTATATGTATCTGAAATATACTGAACTACTGTATATACTGAACTTTTTTACATACTATATAATATCGTCACACCTCATACAGAAGGTATTGTTTGACCTGTTTCTATGTTCTTTTACTCTCTTTTTTCTTCATTTCTAAGGTACTGTAGTGAGTACCTGACATCGTATAGGCCTCACATTTACAAGGTAGGTAGTAGTCCAACCTTTAGTAATTTCTCAATGATAAACTAAATAAATACTTAATAAACATTTCCTGAAAAAACTTACAATTTGTTTTATGATTAAATAAAAAAATAGGTAGACCAAATCAATACTATAATCTAGTTATTGGGGGGGGGGGGGGGGGGGGAATTATCTATTTTACAATTTTGGCTTCATTTGTATTATAAATAAATCGTAACTAGATTATTACACTAGCATACTGAGGCAAAACAGTACCCTATTCAATAATTTTCCGGTTTAATATAGTAGATTATGACAATAATATGATGAGTTAAAACGGTATACTATTTCAGATATATTATGATTAAAGATGGTAAATAATTATAATAAAAGAAGAGGTTACATAGCGATTGTTGTAATAATTTAAGTAGATAAAACGATACAAAAAATGGTATAATATAATAATAATAATAATAATTGTATATATAATTGTGTTATTATAATATCATTTTATCATTATAACTACACTATTACGTAATTTGACGATTTAATAGGGTAGATTATTATAATAAAATGACTTAGTAAAAAGATAAATTATTATAATAATTTTCCAATTTAATACACTAGATGGAAGATTACTATAATAATATGAAATGTAATATAATATGATTATAATAATAATAGGCTAAACGTTAAATATTATAATAATTTGCGGTGTGAGGTAAGAGATTATTATATGAATATGAATAGTAACCTTTTGTGATATTTTATACAATTTCGTGCTTCCAAATCATTGAACGACTATGATTTCATTAGGTTTTAGTCTCATCATCTCTATTTTTGGTTTAATCATGAATTTAAACACAAATAATTACCATTTCATTTAGTTTTTATAAAAAATAACCTGTATGAATATAGGACAGAGTAGAACTATAATTTAAAAAACAATTATAAACATAAACGTCATTTTACGTTCATAAAGACGTTGACATATATGTAGTCCACATAATTAAAAAAATATTGTTCTGAAAGGGTTTTAATTTCTTTTCTAATAATTTTGAGTTATAACATGTAAGTTGCCTTACTTGAGTAAGTAAAAATACAGAGCTTTTGATGCGCAATTAACCTAGTTTTGGAATCAAATAGCACTTCCTTGACTTGGAACCCCAAACCCGGCTGAAAAGACTTGACCTAAAACGACGCTACTCACTACTGTACAGAATTCTCGAAAAACATTCAAAATTAACACTCCACAACAAAGTACTGTTATATAAAACATTACTTCGACCTATCTGGACTTACGGACTTGAACTATGGGGTTGTGCAAAAACCTTTCAACATTTATAAAATACAATCATTACAATCAAAAATCTTCCATACTATCACTAATGCACTTTATTATGTCACAAACCACACACTCTTCATAGAGACCTAAAAATCGCTTTTGTTACATAATTTAGCCACTGATCGTTACAAGGCGTTACATACCAAACTTTCCTCTCACCCAAATCCACTCGTACAAAACCTTGCTTCTTCCTCGCCTTCCCAGAATCACCCAAGACGACTTAAGAGAAGATGGCCGAGAGACCTACTGCCATGATGATCTAGAATCAGGAAACGAAGTGAAATGTTTAACCAGTGGTTTTCATTCTTTGCTCATATTTGTCAAAGTTATTTGTATTGCTCATACTACATATGCATGTTACGCAACATATGCGTAGTTGTGTATTTAAATAAATATGTTAAAAAAAAAATAGCGCTTCAATGCCTACTCTCCGCCGAACTAGTTATCTATACATAATTAACTTACTGTTGTAAAACTCCTAGTTACAATTACGATATCTCTTTCTAATAACATATAAATTTACGTTTTTTTCTTAAATGCCAATGAAGTCATTAATTTGAATTAAATTATAATAAAGACATTTTATAAGCCAGCACTGGCCAAGTTTATACTAAAGTTCAAAAGGTCCTTGAATATTTGGAATGTTTTTTTTTCCTAAATTATATATTTGCTTGAAATGGTTTACAAGATTTCAAATTATAAATTAAATAGCGTTAAAAAGGTTATTGGGATGTGTCGAATTGTTGACGTCAAATGAGTTTCTGTTTCGAAGGTGCGCTCAAAAGCCTTGGCATTCAGAAATTCGGCCCCACCTATTCAGTTACCTAACTGGATCCTGACAGCTGCTAACTTTTTAAAAACTGTTTCATCTAATGATATTCTCATAAAATAAGTTAAAACTATTGACTATTAAAAAAATATATTCATAATTAATATTTAAAAGGTTTGAACTGGTCTACTCAAAGTACAAAAAAAATGTGGAAACTATTTTAGCATCGTAAATGAGAAAATATACGATATATATAAAACGATATATATAAAATATACGAATATATACGATTACACGATTACGATTATCATTACTCAGATTCAGAATTCTTGATAATCGTATTATTACATAGAATTGTTCGGTGAATTTCAGAATGATCTGATCTCTATACGATCAAAACATACTTAAGAGAAAAATAGAGTTTTTTTTTTTTTATACAAGTCTTGTAAAGTATCTTTCTTATGTTTTTATTTTCAATAAAAATATAAGCAGAATGTTTACATGAAAAATTCTTTTATTATTTGTAACCGCTGCCGCCTGTGATACAGACAAAACTACTGGACAAACTGATCCCTCACAGTTTTGAATAAGCTTTACAGCTTAAATAGGTTCAGATATAAAGCATTATATCTTAAATAAATTTAAAGAAAAATGTCATAGTAACGTCAAAATTATAATTATATTATTCTCATGACTTATTCCTAAATTTATAAAATTAATTAAAATCATGACAAAATTAAAACTAAGAAAAAGTGTGTTTAACAATAAAGAAAATATTACATGAAAGATGTTTACTTAAAAATTGATGTTTGAAGTTTTATAGCTTAAATAATTTGAACTTGTATACCTTAAAATAGTAAACGTTTTAAGTTTTATAGCTTAAATCCGTTTTATGTTTTATACCTTAAATTAATTTACGTTTTAAGTTTTATAGCTTAATTCAGTTGCAATTTAAAGCTTTTGCTTAAATCAGTATAAATTTTAAGCTTGAGCTTAAATCTGTTGAAGCTTTATAGCTTAAATTAGTTGTTGTTTAAGCTTTATAGCTTAAATCAGTTGCAATTTTAACCTTTAACTTAAATCTGTTGAAGCCTTATAGCTTAAATTAGTTGTTGTTTAAGCTTTATAGCTTAAATCAGTTGAAGTTTTATAGCTTAAATTAGGAAAAAGTTTTAAGCTTAGAGCTTAAATCAGTTGTATTTTAGAGGTTTTTGTGTTTCAAATCAGTCATCTACATACTCCCACTGATATTGTTGTTCTATGTGCGGAAAGCGGGGTTCATTTATTACTTGGCATGATACATTGGCGAGTTCAATCTACAAGGTAAATCCTAATTCTTACCACCTCCATCAAATTGATTAGATAAGTTTGTTAGCAGTATTGTTACAGGCTGGGAACACATTGGTGCATATCTTAAACAAGTATCAGCTTGTAGCAATATACATCAAGGATACGACAAGAAATAATTTTGTTTATAGCACATGAAAAATCTATGTTCATATTCGTAGTCAAGATCTTTATCTACAATCTTCAATATCAAAGACACGTTAGCTAAAGTTAAGATCTTTATCTATTATATACAATCTTCAGTATTAAAACACGTTAGCTAGTAGTCCACTCCTAAACAGAGTTTTATTAAGCATACAGGTTGACAACCCCTAAGTTCAGGCATCAACCTCTGTGGTAGTTTAAGAAAATTATCATAATTTTGAAAAAATCCCGAAAAATACTTGTTTTAAACTTTAATATTTTTCTACATGAATTGATATATATAAATTTCATAGTATCTAAGAAAGACAAAAACCGGTTCTAAACAACATTGCATTTTTTTTCCTTTTTGAATACCAATAGTCAATTAGTGAAAAAAATCGATACCTTAAAGATTTTATCAGTGAATTTGTTATTATTATAGCTTGAAGAATGTTGATTATTTCAAGATAAAGGTTATTGGACTGAGCAGAAATAATAGCAATTACTTTGATGACTTGCAGTAAGCACTAAGGGTTCTCTGCTTAAGGATTTATCAGATTAAACATCATTAAAATAATTAAACAACAAAATATTGTATAGTTCATTAGATTTTACATTTTTAAGAATAAATAGAAACGTATTTTTAAGGCTTATAGAACTTTAAAAGAACCTTTTATATAGACTCCAATGTTCTGTTAAGGTTATTGTTAATATCACTTATTGTTAAGTACTCATGTTATACTATAAAATACCTGACTCTTATTCCGTTGAAGTAAGCAAGTTAAAGAACATAAGTAAGAAAATAGTTAAAGCAAAAGCTGCTGCTAATTTCAATAATCGTTTAAAACACTGTAGGAAAATGAGAACAAAAATGGCTCAAGATCTTTCAACCAAAACAAGTGGTCTTCGTCAGAATCTATCTGATACTGATAACTGAGACGAATACACCTTTTTTTTGTTAAAACATATTAGTAATTTTTCTGATTTTATTCTGTGATTTAAACGTTGATTTTTATTTCACGTATTTATTGTTAAATCTTGTTATCTATAATATATATAAGTAAGTAACGATTCACGAAGTCAACACATTAAATTTATAGAATAAACAATTAAAGAAAAACTTAGAGAAAGAAATTTATTACGAGATAAACACTCACTTTATATTTATCTCAATGTGTTTACTTTTTAAGTTCATATATATTAAAAAAATTTTCAATATAAAGTAAGATAAAAATCAAGATGTTTCACTGTATATTACACATATGTGTATCAACATTAATAACATAATTTCTCAATAAACACGTCAAATAACAATCAATGTTCAAACCACAATTAGAAATGAGAAAAAAGACTAAAATCTTTCAACCATAACGAGCATTCTTGTTACCAACTAGTTGGGATTTGACTTACGAGTTACGATTGAAAGATTTAGTCTTTTTTCTCATGTCTTACTGTTGTTTGAACATGTATTAATAAATTTGATTACATCGTCAAATCTTTCGATACTTCAAAAAAAATGCTCTCAAGTGATACTATTTAATGTTATGATTTGATAATATCTATTTTAAAATTTTCAAAACTATTTTAATATTGCAAGTAGTAAAGGGTTTGAAGATTAAACACAGGTAATGATTTTCCTAAGTGAATGTCAGTATCTAAAACAAGATCTCGGATCAGCATATCTTCTAGTTCATTAAAAAAAACAAATAGTTTTTATTCATTCCTTAAGTAATCATTCAAAATTTCTATTTTTTTTTAAAGAAAAAAATGCAGTTCTTTCTCGAAGTATTTTTGATTGTTTACAGCCTGATTGACTCGAAGTTGGTTATAAAGTAGTGGAGTATGAACTCGAAACATACATATTCAAGCCAGCGATTTTGTTGTACACACAAGTTTCTATTAGATCATTGAAGTTAAGTAACCAAAGTCGATAATAGGATAGGTGACAATATGAACTGTTGCACTCTCGATAATATGTCCCACTCCTGTGAGCCTATAAGTGTCATTGTTGAAAAAAAACATAAAACAAACACACACACACACACACACACAACACACACACACACATACACATACACACACGATTCACACACACACACACACACACACACACACAACAAACACACACACACACACACACACACACACACAACACACACACACACACACACACACACACACACACACACACACACACACAGATTAAGAAAATATAAATACCTAGTTCAAGGAGCTTCAAAGTATGAACCTCATTAAGCAATTTATTCCAGGCTACTATTTATGTCGTTATATCATAATCTATTACATATACATCAATCTATAGAACATTATAAATTTCATTTTCAGTTCCTTCAATAATATACTAATCAATTAGCCTAGTTTGAGATAAAACGGAAATAATTAAATAATTACGCATAAATTAATATATTAATTCATATGCATCAACTTTCATTTGAGACTAAAAAAAAAAAAAAAAAAAAATAGCAGAGGACAAGGCGTTGTGGTAGTTCATCGTTTTCAGATCAATTTTCTTTCATTGCTCTAGGGAGTGTCTTGGCACAGGCATCTACTACCCTACTATCCTTGACTGCATACATTTATCACAGCTGTTGATTATTTAAGACGCCTACCATAACCCATACGAGCTAACATTTATCTTAAGCCAGACTTGATTCTAATTACTTGAACCTTTTCAAAATTGATTAATACCAAAGATAGTGAATGACTAATTTTTTTAATTAAATATTTCTTTTTATTTGCATGGTGATGGATCACAGCCGCAATTTTATAGTTTCTCATTGTAATATATCTACCGATGTTATGTGAGGCAGTGCTTTTTCTAAACAACTGTCTTCTGGACCCTTATACTGGAATGTTAGCTGACCTAATGTGACCAATAGTCAGTGGCTTAGCATAGAGAGGGAGGAGGGTGGTCTGCACCGGGCGGCACGTGCCAGGGGGTGCTTTTGAGGGGGTAAAAATAGAAAATAGAAAAAAATTAAAATAACAAAAAAGCTGAATACCAAAATGAGTTTTTAAGGTTCGATTCCCACTCTGGTTCCAATTTTCAAGCAAGAGGTGAAAAAAGTTCTGAGCACATCGTTCATCGGAGAGGACATTAAACTATCGTTCTCAAGTGGTCTGTACGATGTCAGGTACATTTAAAAATCTTTCTTCTAAATAAACTTGAGATCGCTAAAAATTTAGGATTCCCAATATAGAATTATTAAGGATACAGCATAATCTCTTGGGAAGCAGCATCAGCCGTGTAGGATTCTAGCCAGACTCTCAATCCAAAACAAACAAAAAAAAAGTCACATAATATTCCCGTTATTAACGTTATATCCAGTGTATTATACGAAATAGAACCATGCAAAAAAACTAAGGGCTTAGCGATTGGAATCCCTCTCTGGGTATGACATGAGCCTTACCTTCTAAATAATCAAGCCACCCTCACCACAAAATATTCAAATTAGTAGAATTTGAAATTCACTAAAAAGTAATTTCCATCTGCAATAATGTATTTATTTATTCGTACCTTTCTTTATATTAAAAAAAAATTATTCCACTAATTACACTTGATATTGATCTATCTGAGATTCAATAAAGGTTTAAAAAAATAAAAAAATCTTTTCATTTTCTTAGCATTTTTTTAATTTGAAATCTTAACATTTTTGAATTTTTTTTTAATTTGAAAGATAATTGAAAATTTAATTTTATTTACAATTAATAACATTTTAATTTCAAAGTATTTTTGCTGGTTAATATATTTTTTTTAAATATATATGTTTTCAGTTTTAATATTTGTAGAAAAAGTTATATAGTGTGTACGTGTGTGTGGGCGGTGTATGGTGTGTGTGTGTTTACGTGGGTATGTGTGTGAATATTCAAGTTTCTTCAATATTCTAATTTAATTCAACTAAATAAAATTCTCATAAAAATGAATGGAATAATTGAGCGATTTACGTATCACCCTTTTTTGGAGAAAGAAGCTAAAATTTTTTTGTTGTGTTTTCAGTTTTAACATATATATAATTTTGAAAGAATAATTTTGCATCAACAATTCTGTACTTATATAACTACTAGCATGCTTTTAGACCTTTTATTAGCTAAGCAACAGATAAACTTTTTACTTATCGGACAGTTAGTTAACAGTTGTTTCCAAAGTCTAACTTCATAGGCTTTATCTTTAATAATATTTTTTGTGTGAAAATTATGGCTCATTTCTAAATAAGATATACCCATAAATCATAAAACGTAGATAAAGAGAAGAGATGAAAAAATAGTATAAATATCCAATTTACTCCCAGTAAGTGTTAATTTTTTCCTGCAGCATGTACTCTGCTGTAAGTCAGTTATAAATATATATGGGGGGGGGGGGGGGAAATGTGAGTATTTAGCCAGTTTTGAATAGTCAAATCAAATTCAAAGCCGCATTCTTAGTATAATATAGCAATTTTATAGCGGTAATCTCGGTATTTTAGTTTAGAATAAGCTGGAACTGATCGACTAGAATAGTGTAAAACTAGATATTTGACAATAACATAGTAAGATTTATATTATTAATACGGCAAACCGTCATACCTCGTACGATGATCTTGGAGTCGTTGAAACGCTTTCGGACGTTGTCCATCTTCAATCGCAACTAACAAGTTTGACGGTTTGCCGAATTTAATAATATAAATCATACTAACCTCAGTGATAATAATAATATGCATGTATTTAACATAGTAAGACTTCAATAGAATGAAAGAGTCCATTCCGCGTGCTTGAATGATACCAAAGATAATATTATTCATAAAAACAAGAAAAACTACATTTGGTTTTAAGTTTTGTTCAAGGATGAACATATAGATTGTAAATGGCATTGTCTTACTCGTAGACAGACTCATCAAATCATAGAGAGCACCAAATTATTTATAACTTTTTTATAAATGTATGTTTTAGACATACATTTTAATTATGATCCAGCACACTACCAGATGATTTGATATTGGAAGTACTAAATTTTGCCTGCTGAAGTTCATTATAGAAAAGATCGCTAACGTATGTCTTTTATTGCACATGATTGAGATAAACTGTTTACGTCTTTTCTGAGGAATGGCACACATAATATTTGACCTCCCACATCAAAAATGTGGCAATGGCCAAGATTTGAACCTCTAATCTCCAACACTAAAGGCAAGTACTCAACCTGTTAGATCATAGCTCCATCCAAAACAGTTGAGTGTAGACCACTCCAGAAATTTTTTTTATATTACCTTTCAGATTTTTCGTTATGCTAAGAGAAAAACTATCAAGTAAAATTAATCAGTACAAACGCCACCCAGTCTAAGCTCATGAATCCCACACGTCCCTAAAGAACACCTGCTAACTAGCAGATACTTCATCATTGTATGTAAGTTAGATTGTAGTGGCAGTCCCACAAGAGAACACACATAGCCAAACATTGGCCCTTTTTTGTTATCATATAATAAATATTCTACATTGGTAGCCCAAAATTTTGCCCAACTCAAGTGTATTTAGAATAGGAGTCTTTAACGAGTACCTGACACCGGAATAACGGCTTAACGTCCTCCCGCATGAACAAATCTAGTTCCACAGTGGGTATTGAACCCCCGATCTACCAGTCCTGAGGCGAGTACATCGCCACTGGGCTAACCTGGCCTCATAATTGTGAGTAAATGCCACAGTAACAGCACACTTACAGGCACCTGTTCTTTACCCCTTTTTTATTGGTTATCAATCGTTTTTAATCAAAGTTTGCTGTGGTACATTGTAAGTCATAAATATCTTTGTAAATAAATCAGTTTTTTTTATCATTCCCACTATTTTGAGAGACTTTATATTTCCTTATAATAATTTTATTTCATAAACAATGGAATTGTTTACTAAATTGTAAACCAACATTAAAATTTTGTAATTTTTTCAAAAATTCGGCAAGCCCTACTGTTCGCCGTGTTTTTAAGTTGTCCGTTTAGTAAAAAATTCAATCCACCTTTCTCTTAGCCCTCAAATCTGGACAGAACTTGGGAGCAACCGCTCCACCAATTGAATAATTAGAGATATATACTATTTATTACGCTGCTGTTTAGTAGACAACACAATCCACCTTTCTCTTATCCCTCAAATCCGGGCAGAACTTGGGGGCAACCGCTCCACAAAACAAATAATTATAAATATACACTATTTATCACGCTGCTGTTTAGTAGACAACACAATCCACCTTTCTCTTAGCCCTCAAATCCGGACAGAACTTGGGAGCAACCGCTCCACCAATTGAACAATTGAGTTACCTTATTTTATACGCTGCTGTTTAGTAGCACATTAATCAAATTTTGAGGCCTCAATCGAGCAAACTTGGAGCATACCGCTCCACAAATTTAATAATTAGAGTTCCATATTTTCAAGCTATGTTTTAGTAGACAACTACATCCACATTGATTTTTGACACTTAAAATTTGTTAAGAACTTGTATTTTCAGAACATTCCATTTTTTTAAGTTTGGTTAGTAATTACATAGTTACATAATTTTTTTCTATACATTAAATTCATAATCGTTTCTATTATATGAATCCATGGTATTTTTATTTACTTCTAAATATTTTGGTTACTACTTCTGTTAAAGTTACGTTATGTAAACATGTACTCGTATGATATTCTAATTAGGTACATGCATAATGTCAATAACATTGCATCAAGAAAACAATTTGAATTTAAATTGAATCATAAAAAAATATTAAAAATTATCAATATTAAATTTATATTTTAAAATATATTAACAAACTGGAAGTAAGATTTGTAATTCATCAACCAACGGTTTAAATATCTAGCTCTGGTTTGTTAACTTTAAATGTAAATGATATTTACTCTATCAATTAAGCTACCAATTTTATTTACTAAATTTACTTATGAGGCTTATATACTTGCTGTTTTTGTTGTTGTAAACAATTCATACAGAACTTTGTTTATGGTTTTGTGGTTTAGTTACAGATTATTGACAAAAGCTCCACCACCTCCACCAGTTTTTGAAGTGATGAGAATTATCTAGTCTACTTACAAATAAATGACTCCCGTGGGGGTTGAGTCTAACGCGAAAAGTAAGTCCCGGCACTAGCACTCGAGTCTGGCCTAAAGTGGACTATGGACTTAGCCGAACTCTGCCAGAGGGAGGGAGGAGTGTCTGGGCGCGACTCCTCTAGCCCCCACCTTCAAGGGGAAGCTACCTCGGCACCACCTTCACCAAGGACGTCTCCTGAAACCCCAACAGGTAACAGTGAGTTTTCAAAAACATATATTAATGATAACAATTAATAATATACATAGTATTTGATATTATTTAAAAGTCAAATTATCAAATATATATATTGAAACTTCAAGAATGAGGTAGTCGTTAGGTAGATATTACAACCAAAACATTATGAATAAAATAGTATTAATATATTTCAGGCGTTTCTTGCGATATTATTGCAGATATATATTTGTACAAATATATATATATATATATTATATATATATATATATATATATATATGTATATACATAAAAAGATTTCACATAAACACGTGAAATAACAATGATCAAACCACAATAAAAAAATGGGAAAGATCTTTCAACAGTAACAAGCGGTCTTTGTCAGAGTCAAAAACCCAACTGGTTTGATCTTTGATTGTTATTTCACGTGTTTATGTGAAATCTTTTTATCGATATATATATATATATTTATATATATTATATATATATATACCATGATAAACGAAAAACGGTCCGGCAGGACAAATAACACTTAAAATAAATAGTGACACGTAGACTTAACAAAAGACTCACTTTTCAATATTTCGACCGCCATTACAGTCGAAATATTGAAAAGTGAGTCTTTTGTTATGTTTCAGTCTAAACTTTAACAAATAGGAAAGAACACAGAAAGTCACTACAGAGCTCACTTCGATATTTCGACCTCCGTCGTCATCAGGAAGAAGTGCGAAGTACTCGAGTTGAGAAGCAAACTGCTACTATATTTATGTATACATTGATAAAACTATCGACAGTGAAATAGAAGTAAATTAAAGTTTATCAGGACTCGGTTAGTTCGTCAGGTTCAAATTAAACTCTCACTGCCAACGTTTCAGTTTTTACTTAAAACCATTTTCATAGGCAGAGGTATACAATTTTGAAACAGAAAAACTGTTTTTCTTGTAAAAAAAATCCTTAATATAAACGTTAGTTTTTCTGTTTCAAAATGTTATACTTCTGGCTGTGAAAAATGTTATAACTAAAAACCGAAACGTTGGCAATGAGAGTTCAATTTGAACCTGAAGAACTAACCGAGTCCCAATAAACTTTAATTTTGTTTCTATTTCACGGTCGATATATATATATATATATATATATATATCACACTCAAAAAGAACATATAGAAATGAAACAGAAACTCACTACTATATTTCGATGGCCTCGTCATCAGGAAGATAGTAGTGAGTTTCTGTTTAATTTCTGTATGTTCTTTTTGTGTATGAATATAGTTTATTTAGTTCGTTATTTAATTCGTTATGTATAATATATATATGTATATAATATATATCTTATAAATAATAAGAAATGAGAAAAACTACTAAGATCTTTCTACCGTAACAAGCGGTCTTCGTCAGAGTCAAATTCCATTTAACTTTGATTTGACTCTTACGAAGACCGTTTATTACGGTTGAAAGATATTAGTCTTTTTCTTATTTCTTATTTGGAAAAACAGTGTAAAATTCTCATGAAACATACAAAACTAATATATATTATAACGAAAGTACAAAAAGAAACAGATATAACTCACTTCTGTACTTCGAAATTGTCCTCATCAAATAGTCAAAGAGTCTTGCATAAAACCTGAAAAACAAGAAAAATAAAAATTAATTTGGATAAAAATAAAAAAGAAACAAAAATAATTATAACAATAAATTGATTAACTAATCAATTAAAACTATCAATAATAATTCTATATACATGCAGAAGAATTACAATAAACACGTGATTAATTAATGAAGTTTAAACCACAAGGAAAAAGGAAAACAATAGAAATAAATGCTCTGAGGCCTTTCATTTTATGTCATCAGAGAGTAAACAAAGTAGAAACAAAGTAAAAGTAAAAAAAAAGAGTGTTATAGTATATTTTCTGTTTTCAGAAAATGTTTTTTGAAACTATATGGCTCATTAAAAAACAATGAAATTTTGCCAAAATATTGAACAGCAAATTAAGTAGCATTTAATAAAAAAAATCGTGAAATTTTTATTTCCGAATTCAGCTATAAAAACTGAATATTTATCCTGGACTAACAGAACACATACTATACTTGTCGGATTTGTTTACATTTATTTACATTGTTCATTTTGACTTAGAATTTTTTTTAAGTAAATAAATTGAAAAAAAATTGTCTTTTAATTAAAAAATTTGAAATGATTTAATATCTTAACGTAAGATGTAAGAAGAATAAAATATTAATCAACTAGGGTCGTTTAGCTCAAAGGCGTTCATTTAGTTTGAAATTGAATAACAAATATTTTTTATAGTTCAACTGAAACGGTTGTATGGCATGCTTCGAAGGAATATCAAATCAAAACTATTTTATGAGGTTTAATTACAAGTCTTCAGACGTGTGACACGTCTTGGATGTAATGTTAAAATGAAAGTAGTTTATAAACCTATCTAAACTTGTATAGTCGTAAAGCATATCTTATAAAGCATATCCACAAAAATATATTAAACTATTTTATATAGTTCTGACTTGAAAATGTTTGTTCCAAGAAACGTTTTCATTGTAATTGCAATGAAATATACAACAGTGGCGTAGCAACTATATTTACTGTTCGGAGAGGTCCTAAGATTTGCCTCCTCTGCCATCGCGCTGGCTAGTCATAATCAAAATTAAAGAAAAACCTCAAAATTTTATTTTCATGGAAATACAATCAAGGATCTAATTTTATACTGTTGTTATTAGTCCCAGACTTTCATCTTATTACAGTATGTACTCATGTGCATATACAGTCGTCATCAAACAAAACCAATGATTTTTCGAAACAAAAAAGTATAATTCAAATCGTAAACAAAATTTAAATAAATTAACTAACGACTCAAAAAAACATAATAAACTTTTCAACCCCCTTTAGTGGTCAGATTTAATACCCTCCAGTGTGAATAAATCGAGGGCCAGTGTGGGTATGGAACCCCTACGCTCGATCTTCTGACCCCCAAGTAAGTAAGGCTAACCTGACCCCAGTAAAAGCCTTAATTGTTAGTTTGGTGAGACCCCTAATATCTGGAAAGTGAGCAAACAAATATTTACCCAACAAGGTTAATTAATGATTTTGTAAAATCAATTCTACAATCGCAACATAAGTTTAAAATATTTTGGAGTTCAAAAAATTGTATAACGTAGAATTACAGTTGACGTTTTCGTGCGATCGAGAACGCTTATATTACTTGAGTAGTAAATATACTTGAGTAGTATATTTAACTTGAAGAGTTAATCCTAATTAACTCTTCTTCTATTTCATATCCCAGGTTGATTACTTTAAGATATAAAAAGTTTTCTGTTTTCAAAACAAAAATTTTTTAGCGCTCTCTCTGTTTATGCTTTTATCTAATAGGTATTATCACCTTTATGAAGGTGCATATTAACCTAAACCTTCTCATATTACCACAGTTAGAAGCTATAAGTCGTTATTTTTTTTGTAATATTGCTCTTCCAATTATTGAACTCATGCAATACATGTATGTATTAAGACAATACCTAATACAGTTTGTTTTTTTCATCACCACAGAAATAGCATGAAAACAGTGATCCTTCTAGTTACATGAACTTCGAAGTAACTTTCTTTTTTCAATATTACCACACAACAGTTGAGTTCTTACACACATCAAGAGCTTAGAACTTACTATCCTTCACTCTGAAAAGAATCATAAATGATTTTATTGTTTGACATTCGCTTATATAGTTTTAGATATTTTATTGTCTTAAATGATCAAAATCTTATTGTATCAAATCTTAAAACAAGGATTACATGGACCCTCTTGTGATTTAGAATGTATAAGTAAGTCTTAACAAATCCAACAAGTACAGCAGGTAATCCATTAGCCCAGGTTCAGTTTACAGTTTTTATAGCTATGTTATCTTTTTGCAGTTATGAACTTCTTCAGATCATTTTTTAAATTCCAATTTTTGGCAAATTCGTTCCACAAAATTCAACTTTTTCTGACTGCATAAAAAATACTTATAAAATTCATTTCCTAATATCAACAAAAACGTACTTCAGCTCATGCTCTCATAAGGTGACGTTTTTGAGTATAATTTCAAAAAATATTCATCAAACCGTGTGAACTGTAGCTTGTACAAAAGTTCTCAGAATCAATCATAAGTCAAACTATTCATTCACATTTTATTTCAAAACACACCTTCCGGTGTTATAAAAATAGGAATTTTTTTTTAGTTATTACTCCTGTTAATTTAAATATTATCTCAAAGTTTTAACGCTCCAGAAATAGTAGTATAAGTGAAGAAACTGTTTATAATCACGTCTTGGACTACAAAGTGACTCCTTGATGCAATATTGCCAAAAACAATACAATATACAGGTAAATTGTATATACAACTACCTGATCTACCCGGCTTTACCCGGGAAACAATTTAATTCCAACTCTAATAATAAATTACATATAACGAAAAGAATTTAAATTTTCTATAGTTCCATTACACTTAACTTTTTTGAGATAAACGAAATTAATACAGAGTTAAAATTATAGATTACGCAAAAAAGATATAATCTAACACTGATTAAATTGCACACATTGTCTAATACAATTGGTAGTTAATAGATTAGATTAAACAAATAATAAAAAAAATATTTTTTACTTAAACAAAATACTTTAACTATTCTTTTAAGATTAGAATTAATGATTCAAATACTATCATTATTATTCGTAATACTATTATGCATACTTAAAGTTAATAAGTTATTATTTAACGCATAACTTTCTTTAATGCTTAAAGCAAGTTAAACCAATTAGATATGAAAAGTTAATTGTAAACTATTGATAATAACTAAAGCTTTGTTAAAGTTAATAAGAAACCCATATAAAATTACAATAATTGTCTTTAATATCAATCTGAAAATAATAAAATTTCTGGTACCTGTTTATTTCCAATGAACAAAGCAAGTGGAAATATTATCATAAAAAATAACCTACCTGCGGCTGCCATTACCAATTGAAGTCAAAATGTAAACAAACAGGTTATACAGCAAACCTTGTCTATTATAATATTTTTGGGATATTACCTGAACCACAACTCTGATTTTTAAAAAAAACTTTACATAAACCTTCCCGGGGATGTACCTAATAATTTCCTAAATTTTCACGGCGATTGGATGTATGGTTTTTGAATCTATCGAGTATCAACATACAGACATACATTCATTCTTATATATATATAAATAGATATACAATTGCTATCTATATTCATCTACACTATAGTGTCCATTTTTCGGCAAAATATGAATTACACCCTTTGAACAGTGTGGCTGGTAACCTTAGCACAAACTTTTCGATACACATACACCAAGACTTTATCGAAAAATCTGGAGTAGTCCGCACTCCACTTTACTAAGAGTAAACATAATATCAAACGCGACAATGATTTTTTATTTTTATATGTGGCTATCGCGATGTAGTCCATACCTTCTGGTAAAGTTCTATCAAACTTATAGTTTACAAACCCTCACTGAACTTGTATTGAAGAAAATTATGTTTTATCCATTCATCAATTGAATATTTCAAATCGGAACACTGCATCATTCACCTGTTTTTCTTGTATCCATAAAAGTTAACTTACCTTTACTAATTTCATTATTAATTTTTATTTGTTTTATTGTAGCTATAACTATTTTGTAAGTTATAAACAAATTTGAAGTGGTTGATCTAAATTCTAGATCAGGGGGTGGGGAACCTTTCTTGGAGTAAAGACCATTTTAGCACCATCCACTTACCCAAAAGGCCACAACATATGGATAAGCAAATTCTTATATAATAGTTATATTGTAAAGCCCTTGAATATTTCAATATATTACTCGATCAGTACATCTAGAACTGTTTCGCATCTTTCAAAAGGTTCAACATTTATCTTCATTGCCTTCGTTTATTACCTTTGTTAATTCAGGAAAACGATTTTCTAAAAGCTTTAACTTTTCAAGTAATGATTGATAAATAGTCCTCTTCTAAATGCCAGAATTCTTTTGTCTTTATTACCAGAATTTTAATTCTTTATATTCTCAAACATTTTTCTTAACAAACCGCTTAAGGCCGCAGGCTCCCTACGCCTGTTCTAGAATAATCAGTCATATTATTATTATTATTAGGACTAAACTGAGGAACTGAGACCCATCGGACTCTAGAAAAGCACTATCATACCTGTTCTACCTATTTAACATCTCATTGTCGTTTTTAAATCAACTTTGGATTTTAAATTATTTATTAAACTTCAAAATTGTCATTAAAGAATTATCTCTCACTTCTATCGGTTATAAGTATAGGTTGCCAAAAAGTTTTATCTTCTTAAAGGCGATTGCCTCACATTCAGACTAAAAGAGATCAAAGGAACACAGGGTTTATTCGTGTAATATAAATTGCATCTTGCACAAATACTATCTAATAAGATAAATCACTGTTAGATATTCAACATATATTTACAAATCCTTTCTTTGAATATATAGTACTTTCTTCAATGCAAGTTCAGTTGGAAGAAGTTTTTTTAAAATGAGATACAACTGTTGCACATACCTTTCTCTGCTCTCTTTTTCCATTTATCAATTGCTCTAAACTTCTACAAGCAGAACACTGCGCCATTCCCCTGTATTCCCTAGTATCCAAGGAATACATAAAATAGTAACACATGAAAAGTTAACTTAGTTTTATTAGCTTCATTACTAATTTTTGATTCCTCAATATACGACAATTATAACTTTTTTTCTGAAATCAGCTTGCATCATTAAGATTCTATTTATAAAGTACAATATCATAGAAATCCGTCGAACGGTGTGATCAGTATCGTGTTCTAATATTTCAAAATCAATAAGTAAAAATATTTACATTTTATTGCAAAAAAATACTTTTCCTATAATTGAAACAAATTTGATTATTTTCTCCTTATTGTTATAGCTATCAGCTAAACGAAATCCTAAAATTTCAAGAAAATATTAGGTAGTATTTGAGGAGAAAAAAAATGTCTAAAAATAGATTTTCGCAAAAAAAACTGATTTTCCCAGTGTGCAATATTGCCGAAAACAATAGGTTACATCCACACAATGTGTTACACTTATGTGTAAAATATGAATTTGATCTATCAAACGGTATGGTCTTTAGTCTGTCCACAAACTTTTAAATAAATACCCACCCACATAGACAATCGAAAAAACGTCAGAAAAGGACTTTGGGGGGTCTAAAAACATGTAAATTCGGCAAAATATCCGGTTCAACTTTTTTTTTCAAGATAACTATTCTTTACTAATAATAAATATTTGGGTCTTTTGTTAACGATGTACATACGCACAGGTTGGTTTATTCTAAAATGTGCTTTTAGACAGAATGTTTGCCAGTTTATGGTAACGTGCGTTGTGTTTTCCATCGTATGCTCTCGCAACCAGACTCGTTCCACTGTAAGACAAACCAATACAGGCAGCAATTTTCCTTCTCGTCCTTTTTAAGAGCTATATCAAAAACATTCACAGAAACAAGTAAATAAATTGAGAATTCAAACGAAAGAATTTCTGGTTAGTACTTTCCCTTTAATCATGCAGGTTATGGTAGGTTGTAGTTACAGACCCACGAGAGAACAAACATTGGCCGAACATAAGCCCTTTGTTACACTACATATTGAACATGAACATCTAAATTTTAATAGCACAAGTGTATTTAGAGTAGGGATTTTAGCGAGTATCTCATATCGTACGGAACCGGGACCTACTGCTTAACGTCCTCTCAATGTTAATATTGGATCTACCAGACTCGAGGAGAGCGCGTTGACACCGAACCATCCTGGTCCATTTTAATGATGCATTTACAACATGGTTAGTAACTTTTCAAGAGTTTCCCTCATACTATACTTAAAGCCAGGCTAATCATTCTAGGGTTAAATACAAATGGAACTTTAAGATGACATCCAGGGCTTCAGCGAAGTCATCTGGTTTACCAATATATATATTGGTCAATGATCAAACCACAATATGAAAATGGGAAAACAAGACTAAAATCTTTCAACCGTAACAAGTGGTCTTCGTCAGAGTCAAAAACTGACCCGGTTTGATCATTGATTGTTATTTCACGAGTTTATGTGAAATCTTTTATATATATATATATATATATGGTATATTGGGATATGTCGAAAAGGTTATCTAGTCAGCTTTCTCAAACGGTGACGCGAAATGATCACCCAGAAATTATAATTTGACATCTGATTTTTTCCTGTGGGATATTTCCATGATCATGTGTTTGCCAACAACCTGCTGTCACTTTCACAACCCAAGGTCAAAATTCAGCGGATAATTTCAAAACTGGAGATGCAAATATGAAGAAAAGTTATAACTAATATGCCTACAGAGTCGTAGAACGTATTTCAATAATAGATTTTATACATAATCACAGGTAATACACACTATGGAAATATATAATAATACATATAATACGGAAGTAACCGAATTTTACTAATTCAGTAATTAATTTATTTTTTTTTGTAAATTAATTTATTAAAGCTGAGTTTAATGAAGATTATTCATGACAAAAGTTAGTAAATCAAGAGTTATTTCGTCAGTTATATTTCTAAAAGAAATACTGTTTATTCTGAAGGTTTAAAATTACTAAAAAGTTACATAATCCTCTTTTAGAGCTTCTTTGAATGACATTCATCAAAAGCCTCTCTCACAAAGTTCATGATCAATATTAATTTGCTGTCAAACTCTGCTGAGTGATGTGAACTATTTCAAGTTATTTCGTGGAAATTCGATAGCTCATACTAAGCAATTATAATAAAATAATCTTGAGACTCTCTGCTGATTTAACTTAAAATTAATTATGACTTCACTAATTTATGAACTATAAAGGAGTACCAAAGGGGTTTTTTTTAAAAATTCTACTGAAAAAAGAATAAATATTGAAATTAAGTTTTTTTTTTTATGAGCGATAATTTATTGTAATATTGCAATATCTCAGCCATCTCTACATTTACACTTGGCTTCTTTTTTAACATAATACAACAACTGACAAAATGAAACATTGTATTCAACTCGTGGTTATCACCATTTTCATTGCTTGTTTCAAAAGAAAAAAAAAAGAAAAAATATCCATTTTTTTTTTTAAAAAAAGAATCCTTTGTACATTTTTCAAATAGAAAGACGAATCCATCCAGCCCTTGGGACGAGAGAGAGGCACTTGTTCCGAAATAAAAAAAAAATAAAATAAAATAAAATAAGAATAAAAAGATATAAATCTTCTTACAAATTGAACAGACATCTAGAAAGAACTAAGTTTAGTTTACTTAGGGGGAGAGGGGAATGGATAAAATTCGGACCAAGTGCCGATATGAGATCAATATACAAATCTACCAAACTGTCTCTTGCCCTGTTTAAATGCCACTAACTCTTACGAGGAATGATTCAGCATACAAATCCAGATACATTTTGTGAATCCCTAATGTACTATTGTTCAACAAATGTGAAAATCCAGAAACAGCATAACTTATTATATATATATATATATGTATATATATTATAGAGAGAAAACTTCAATAATAAACTTCATTATTACATTAGTACATTTTTCCTTTCATTTTTTTAATTCAAACATTTAAAAAAATAATACTATTAACTTTACAAATAAGTCATGGAAGGAGTTCAACAAATGAACACAAATGTAGAAATAAAAAAAAGAAAATTCTTGGCAGAGCTATATATATTATTGTATTAAGAATATCACAATATCTTTACTCAGACTAGCTTCAGAGACTTTTAAATGCTCACGCACAGACAGACACACCATCATTCTAACCACCATCTTGTCACACGCATACAATTTTCCCCCTTCACCAAGTCCCCAGGTAAACATCTTTCAAACAAAACAGATTCCTCTTTTTCTTTTTAACATGATTTCTATTTTAATTTTCTTAGGCAAAAGGTCCAACATTGTCAAATAAATACTCTTTTTTTTTCTCTTCTTCTTCTTCTTCCGTGTTTTCATTTACAAGATTTCATTCAAAATACATACAATAAATTATATTATATTTACAATTTTTTTTTCCTTAAATAAAAATATAAAAAGTAGTTTATTTTTTGTTGAACCTTTTACCTTAAATTAAAAGCCAGCCAGCCAAGTTAACATTATGTTGTTTGTTTTTATTTCATTTTTTTTTCTTCTTCTTCTTGGAATTACATTTATACACTTAACAACTAATTTTATTTTAGTACAAAAAAAAAAAAAGTTTATACAAGAATTCTAACAATAACAAAGGTCTGTACAGATAAAGTTGGAGTAAGCCTGGCTGACTTGTACGCTGTGTGACAAGTAAACAGTGACAACCCGTTATGCTAACACAACATCCCATTCTACAGCAGCTTCTTCCTCTTTTTTTTTTAATTTTTATTGTTTTACAAAACCTGTACATTTATATATATATATATATAACATAGATATATATATATATATATATATATATTAGTTGGGAGGAAGGGGGTGGGGTGTGTGTGGCCAATCAAGTCAGGTCCCTGTCTTCTAAGTACTTGTATTCGAACGTAAAGCCTTCTTTCTTCCTCTGGCCCCACTTCTCATAGTCGAAGTATATATACGTCCCCTAAAATAAACATCACTCATCAATACTATAAAAATAAAATAAAAACAATCATTCCGTCAGTGCACCACTGCAGAGAACAGTTTTATAAGGCAATAATGTTTTAAGATTCCCTCTTAGAATCATAACCTTAGATTTTCTATGGAGTAGATCGAAAATATTACGCACAACGAAAAATATAAAAATACGAGTTTTTCAAGTCACTTGGAAAAAAAGAGAATATTGTCATTAAGATCGCTGAAAGTTAATTTTGTAAAGTTAAATATCACATTGGACATTGTGATAATGATGTTTTCAGAAATATTAGAAAGAATACCTAACTGAATAATATTGCTGAGACATCACTTTTGATCCTTTATGATAACAAGTTCTTGTTAAAAATTCCTGTTCTTCTATTAAACTTAATAAACCAAAGTTTAGGAGTACAGATGTACAACTAGTTAATGTAATTTATAAAATACTGATGAGTATTAAATCAGGAAACTCTTTCCATCTGTTTTGATCGCTGTGTACCTTAGCTTTCCAGCCATTACACCAATAAATCAAACCAGATGTACAACTAGTTAATGTAATTTATAAAATACTGATGAGTATTAAATCAGGAAACTCTTTCCATCTGTTTTAATCGCTGTGTACCTTAGCTTTCCAGCCATTACACCAATAAATCAAACCAGGCCGACATTATACGTGTTGCCCTTTAGTCACCCCCTAGTTTCGCCACAAAACTTGAGGGTGTCCAAGGTGGACCTCGCGGAGGGGGCACCACGATGCTACGTCGCGCATCTGACTTATGATTGAATCGCGCAATCATACCAAAAGTTCGCAAAGACTAACGAATAACTAAATAACCTTGGTATGTTACATGGCTTACCTAAAACCTAATATGTACAAATGCTTCTTTATCTGTCTGTGAGAGCTATTGTTCTCTTCTTCCTGCCCACTTCGTATACAAAGTTCTCAAAGTCCACCCTATGTGGCCCTTTTAAGACGTTGGTGCGAAGGTCTTCTATCTTCATCCCAGTTTTCAGCTCCAACTTGAGTCGTTCCATCGAGTATATGGGGCACGACTCGAGTACGTGTTGGGCCGTTTCATTGTCCATCCCACAGGAGCACGAGGGATCGTTGGTCAATTTAAAACGATGTAAGCAGCTTCGAAAGTCCCCATGGCCTGTGAGGATCTGTGTCATCCAATGACCTATCAGGGTGCGTTCTTTTTTGAGTTGAGTATCTACGCCTGGGAAGAAGCAGTGTGTCCACCTCCCTGTCGTACCATTCGTCCACCGCTCTCTCCACATACTCATTGCCCAATCCTTTACCTTCTTGGTGTTTATTTCCCTGATGTCATCTAAGTTAGCATCCACCCACAAAGGCGTGAGGCCTCTTTTAAGCCTGAAGTTCTCTATCCTAGTCTTTACCTCCAAGTCTATAGGGAACTGTCCGGCAATGACCTGCACCGCCAGGGCCAATATGGTCTTGTACCCTTTGTACCCCTACAAGGAGGGCTTTCCTCTGTCTTGATATCATTAGCCTGCAAAGCGTAGCATTTAGACTCGACCCCCACAAAGGAGCACCGTAGCACAACACAGAGTTGAATATGGCGGAATAGAGAATCCGACAATCCTTGAAGCTTACTCCCCACGTTGGTTTTGATATTCTACATACCACCGAGAATCGATCCAGCGCTTTATCGGCTGCCTCCTTGATATGTGCGCTAAAATTCATGCCCTCACTCACTAGGACCCCTAGGTATCTAACCTCCTGGGCCATGCGGAATCTTACTCCTTTGAAAAATAGCCTAGGAAGGCTGCATCTTTCTATCTATAGAAAAACACTAACGGTGAAAGCCTATGTACGTAAACGAGTTTCTCAAGTCACTCGGAAAAGAGAATATTGTCATTAAGCTCACAGAAAGTTAATTTTGCAAAGTTAAATATCACATTGGACATTGTGATAAAGAGGTGTCAGTTTTCAGAATAGTAGAAAAGATAACTAACTGAATAATATTCCTGAGTCATGTTTAAGATGGAAATAACATACAAATAAAATAAATCAATTTTCAAAAATCCAAAACGAGGATCAATAATTAATTCTATCAGATTAATGGAAAGTTACATACAGTTTTTTTTCGAACATCAAACAGTAAATCATTTAAAGATACCAAAGCTGGCTTTCATACTAACACCATCAAAGCAAATTGGAGTGATCAAAACACCACCAATAATATGAAGAACAGAAGACGATATTTTTTGTCTTGGGCCATATAAAATTAAAACAAATTGGTCTCCTAAGGAATTTAAAATTAACTTAGTCATTGTTTTTATTTCTTAAATTTATTCAAAATGACAGTAAAAGATCAAAAATAGAGATCGTGTCCATAGCTTGAGATGATATCTTTTATTCCAACCCGCGTGATAAATATATAAGTCAATTATAAGTCAATGTGGCACACGGGCTAAAATGTTTACCCACCCCTGCTATAAGGAGAAGGGTGATAGAATTTTTTCAAGAAAGTAGATTCCACCAAAAAAGTTGATTCAACAAACGCATTTAAAAAAAATTAAAAAACTGGTTCGATTATAGCATTTGTTTGTTTGTCAGTAAGTTATCCAGGTACTACTTCAGAAAAAATCGGGCATGATCGAATTAACCGTTGCAAACAAGCGTCGTCTGTTTTGTTTGTCAATAAGTTATCCAGGTACTACTTCAGAATAAATCGGGCATGATCGAATTAACCCGTTGCAAACAAGCGTCGCCTGTTTTGTTTGTCAATAAGTTATCCAGGTACTACTTCAGAACAATTCGGGCATGATCGAAATAACCCGTGAGTAGTATTGAAACTACTCACTTGATTAAAGTTAAATGATATAAATAATAATATGATTATTTATATGAATAATCATATTTATTTTTTTTTCTGTATATATCATATATATTTATCTGTTTTATATGAATAATAAACGTGTAATTACTTTAATCAATTTTTGAGAGGGCTATTTTCTTACAAATACTAACATATCACTAATGAAAAATACATGATGTACAACAGATCACCAAAAACCTCACTATAAAAACTAAATGAATAGTTTTCAGCCTAACCTGTTCAAATTCTTCGTTGATGAGCTTAGGCTCTTCATGCCTTTGAAACCACATCATATATTTCGTGTGAAATCTCCAAGACTGTTTCTTCAACGCTTTTGCAGCCAGGTACTGTGCCTTACTACCTTCCATATAATAAAAAATAAAGAATAGTGTCTCCGTCGACAACCGTTGGAAGAATTCAACAGTGTCTGAATGAGGTAAAGGAATCTGTAAAAACAAACTTATCTGTAAAAACCTGGACAAATTAAAAATGTTACAGTTATTCAAACAAATCGATGTAGTTTTCAAAATAAAAGTTGAAATTAAGTAATTAAGGTTTTATACGTAGTTTGTATAATGTGATAAAATTAGTCAGGCGAAGAATTAGCTTACAGAAATCCAAAAATGGAAAATATAGGATAGGATATCCTCTTTCACTTTTCTTTTTCTGGATATACAAGTACAAACCTTTATTTCAGTCAATGAACAATGCTAACGTTTATTCTACATCACACCAACCAGAGTTTAAATATTACCATAGAGACAAAATGATCACTTTAGTGAAATCCACTCACTCACTCTCACGTACAGTTAGGAGTACAATTACAAGGATTTTTCCATCTTTCATCCTCTTTTATAGAATATCCCCATACCACTAGAAGTTATTGTTAAAAGCAGACGTTAAGGTTAGAAATGTTTAATTATTATTTTTTTTATTCTATATTTTTCACGAGTATTTTTTATTTTCTCTTCCATACCTCTTATTCAAATTTATTTTATATTTTTTTACTATTATTTGTTTTTATTTTCTTCTATTATGCTTATTCGAACTTAATTTACTTTTAACTCCTCCTTCCGTCATGTGGAGGGAGGAGTTAATCTCTTTCGGTTTCCACCAGTCCATCTGACTACATTTCTGGTATGTGCTATCCTCAAGAGAATTAAACGGCTATGTAATCCCTAGAAAACCGATACAGCAAACAGCAAACACGTAGTACCGTTGGACCAGAGTTGGTTGACGCTAAGTAGAGGAGAAAAAGAAAAAAACGAGTGGATGAGGTATGAACACAAAATAAAGCAAAACATAAAAAAAATAACATAAATACGAAAATAATAATATTAAATAAATACGAAAAAGTATAAGGAAATGTAATAATATATAAATAATATACACATAAAATATAATAAAAATACATTAATGATAAAAAAACAGAATAAATGAAATTAAACTACAACGAATAATAGTGAGCCTCGGAGATGTTTGTCAAATATTGAGGGACTAAGTAGGTTAATAATGTTATTCTAAAGCTTTTAAGGTAATATGAAAATGGGAAACAAATATCTAGCAAAAGATTTGAAGACAAAATCACCCATTAAAACTAAAGACCGCGGATAAATAACCACGGATTAATTAGCGTAGATAATGATAGGGTGTCGATAGTTGCAGTTGATTTACTGACTTAAAAAGGTCCTATGGTAACTCACGCATGGTTCAGTTTAGAACCTTAAATCACTGTAGTGATTTAAGTAGCCTCACAAAAATGCTAATTTTCACGGCTTCAAATTCAAAAAGTATAATGTAATACTTTTATATTAAATTAAGAGATTTAGAAGAACCACATATTAACTTAAATTGGTAATATATCACCTCTAGTACTACTATGATTACAAACGTAATCCTTGTAGTTGACGCTTGATTTTATTTATTTTTGTTAATAATGATTGTATTTATTTATAATATTTTTTGTTTGCACCGGTTACATATTATTATACCCATTATGGGGGCCAGGCTAGCTCAGTGGTTACGCTCCACTTGAATGATAGGACCGGGTTCAATCCTCACCTGGCCTTCGATTTATTCACGCGTGTAGGTGAATTAAATTGAGCACGGTTACCTCGAAGAATGACGTTAAACTTAGGTCCCGAGCCTGTACGATTCAGGTACTCGTTAAAGATCCCTACTCAAATACATTTGAGTTAGGTAAAATTTAGGACTCCCACTGTAGAATCAATCTTCATTGTGTGGTATCACAAAGGGCCAATGCTTGGCCTACGTGTGTTCCCTTGTGGAACTGCCACTGCAACCTATACCCATTATATTTTTCTAATCATTTTTGTTGTATATTTCTTTTATAATATTTTTGTTTTATGTTTTCTACATATCTCGTCTCCTTCCTTTTATACCCTCCTTTCTCTCTTGGTGGTAAGCAATCCTGACAGTTCTAATGTACTGGTAGTCTACTGAGTTGACTTTTCTCTTTTAAAGGTGATATCTTTTTATAAGAGATATATACGTATGGTATATCGGAACAATAAATAAAAAAAATTGGATAATTCATTATAATATTCCGAAAGAGACCACCGTATCTGATGGTATATAAGGCGTATTTTTCCCCCAAAATTTTGTCTCATCAAATTACGCTGTGACTTATACGGGAAGTTGAGACCTCCTTTATGCTCCCGAGACACTATAACCCACCTTACGATCAGTACTTCTACCTAGCAAAACCTAAACTCCTCGTATCATTACTTCATGGCTTGTGTTATTATTAACCGTATTATTGACGTTACTTTAAAAACAAATTACGCATTTATGTTTTGTATGCCCATATGTGCTGTGAGTCTGCTATCAAGAATATAGGCTTAAACACACTAAAGACTTTTTTTCTTGAACCAGCAGAAATGGGAGATGCGTCTTATATGCCCTATATGAGACTGTTATCAAAAATATAGGCTTCAATACACTAAAGACTTTTTTTCTTGAACCTGCCGAAATGGGAGGTGCGTCTTATATACCCTATATGAGACTGTTATCAAAAATATAGCCTTAAATACACTAAAGACTTTTTTTCTTGAACCTGCCGAAATGGGAGGTGCGTCTTATATACCCTATATGAGACTGTTATCAAAAATATAGGCTTAAATACACTAAAGACTTTTTTTCTTGAACCTGCCGAAATGGGAGGTGCGTCTTATATACCCTATATGTCTCCAAACATGGTAATTAATGGTATTACTACCATAATACTACTACTTTTAATATCGTTCTTAAGATTAAAAGAAGAACTGCATGAGAGATTGTAATGATGCTAAATCCGACAAGCTTCTGATTGAAATACCTGTTGGTAGTAGAGAGGAGTGACACAGGGGGCTCGAGGGAGGTAATGTCGGAAGCGCTCGCTGTCCGAGGGATGAGGCATATGGTAGTAAGCTGACTCCATCATCTCGAACTGCAATTGGTGCTCCTTAAGTAGAGGCACAGGACCCAAGGGCGCGACACCCAGAAGAGGGGGAATGTTAGCCTCTCCTGACCCGCCACCACCTAGTTTTCCCACTCCACACCCACTCACCACGTCCAGGCCACTTCCAGCTGACACTGGGGACATAGGGTCAATCAAAACTATGACAGTACTAGCCTGCATCAAACTATTTAGTAAAAAAAAAAAAGAAAAAAGAAATCAAGGCAATGAACCATAACATATATCTCAAATATTTTTAACCCAGTATACATATACATATAAATCAATGATCAAACCACAATAAGAAATGGGAAAACAAGACTAAGATCTTTCAACGGTAACAAGCGGTCTTCATCAGAGTCAAAAACCCAACTCTCTGACGAAGACCACTTGTTACGGTTGAAAGATCTTAGTCTTGTTTTCCCATTTCTTATTGTGGTTTGATCATTGATTGTTATTTCATGTGTTTATGTGAAATCTTTTTATACATATAAAATAGGTGTACTCGTATTACGTGATCAGAGTTCGGTCTAGTTGAAGATTTTGACTAGTCAGCACTGTTAGTTCGTTAAATAATGTCAATTTAATTTTATTAGTAAAAAATTCCTTACTTCTGCCTATAAAAAAAAGTTACAAATAAAACCGAAACGTCGGCAAGTTTGATTTTTTAACTAGAAATTGACCGAATCCCAATTAAATAATACACCTATTACTATCAAATTGGTTGATATATTATTGAAATAATAATAATAATGTAAATTTAATTTTCTTAGTAAAAAATTTCTTACATCTGTCTATGAAAATGGTTTTAAATAAAACTGAAACGTCGGGCAACGAGATTTTGATTTTTGAACCTAGAAAATTGACCGAATCCGGAATTACATAATACACCTATTCTATCAAACGGTTTATATATTATTGACCGAATCCCGAGTACAAAATACAACTATTCTATCAAACGACCAAACGACTGAAATATTATGAATTTGTTATATAAATATATAGCTATAAGTATCATTATTAATAATAAAATCAACAGAAATTACAAATCACTCTAAGTTGATTGAATACTTTAATTATTATAATTGCTGACTCGTATACTGTCTACAGATTAATTTAGGGGTAACCAATACGTTTCAACATTATTAGAAATCAATTTGCATTAACTCGTAGTTAAAATAAAAGTTATCATAACTAAGCAAACGTTACACAGAGGAGTAACAGAACCTCACGTGGTTTGTGAAACGGAATATGTTTGGAATTAATCTATGAAATAAATATAAATATAATTCATCCTAATACAAAAAAAGTTGTTTATTAATTGGTTATACACATAAAACAAAAATATTTCTAAATATTATTTTTTTAATTTCGCAATGGAAAAGTTCTAAGGAATGATACATAATCAAACCTTATTGTAAAAAATCAATTATTCAACATAACCTTTGTCTACATCCAGAGCTTCATCTAAATAAAGCTTGCGTATCTCGTCACTAGGAGGGAGCGCTTTTTAAAAAAAAAATAATATAATAATAATAAGTGCCTTGGGATATGTAAGGCCCAAATTTTAACATTTCTAGGTCTCTAGGAGAGGTTACCAGTATCTATTTTTACAATTATCTATTTTTTTTGAGGTTATCTTAAAGAACTGCCAAAAAATATTTACTAGGATCTACATATTATGCTGTAGTCAAGCTGCACTGAGGACGTTTCAATGTAGGGTCTTCTATTCAAAACTAGTATAGGAATGTCTGACCTGGACACATGGGAATATAGGGGAATGAACGGACGGGCCGATTGGCAAAGATTGTAAAACAAAACCTTACATAGTCCCGAGCATTTCTGTGAAACACCCTTGGAGCTTCCTTAAGGTTTCAGATAATAAAGGAAGCAGATAAAAGGTTGATAGTGAGACCTGGTCTAAATCAATCTAAAAAATTAATTCCCGTAAGGCCTAAAATTGTAAATGAATAAATATAAAAAGGAAATTCAAAATGTATATGGAAAACCTAACTTAAAACCAACAGAACAGATACATTTCTCCAAGATAGTTGCTAAGTTCATTAAAATCTAAAGATGTTGTATTAATGACAAAGGGTAACACAATAGGACAATAGTGCGCATGAGTCCGTAAAGGACAGTAATAATAATAATAACCCAATATTTTACATTTCATTCAAAAAAAAAATCAAAATAATTTGATAGATTTGTCATCATTAAATAAGTCAAAAAGGAAAAGATAATGAATGCCAGTCATGATATATGACAGCATTCAGAAACTACAAAACCCTTGGAAAGATAATAGAAACAGATATTTTGTATAAACCGGAGAGACAGAGCGAGAGAGAGATATACAGTTGTGAATACTGACAGGAATGGTTGGTCGTGGTCCTAGTGGGATCCAGAGGAGTAGAGGTGGAAGTGGCGGTGACAGGAGGCAGGTCAAGCCCAGCCCGGTCTATGGCCTGCTGGGCAATGGTCTTGAGGGAGAGCGAGTGATCGGGGGCAGCTGCCGGAGGTGGAGGCGGAGGCGGACTTGGTGCGGGCGGACTGGGTGCCAAACTGCCCCCAGAGGAGGCTGGCGAGGGGCAGTCTTGTTGGAGTGCTCCAGGTAGAGGGGTGGACGATTGCGCTGGGCCACTACTACTGCTACTACTACTGCCTCCATTCCCGCCTCCGTTGCTGCTACTGCTACAGCTACTGCTCACTCCGTTCTCCACCACGTGATCTACTCATTCAAAACAATATTCATCAAACTCGAATCACATATTATAAGCTCAATTTAAAGTTAAAAAACTCGTTCTCAGCATTGTATCTTTCATTTTCAAGTAAACTGATTATCACAAACAATTCCATCAAATATTAATTTTTTTTATAATTTCTCAATAAACTGAAAACAACTTATCCCCGGCTACTTGTTACAATAACAATCAACAACAGGTAATAAGTTTTGTTCAATTATTCTAATAAAGTATTAATTTCGACTTCAGAATGCAGTCTCCTGTTTCATTGGTTCTCTTTTAATTTATTAGTCGAATCAACGGTCCCACAGCTTCTGTATAATTCAAAATAAAATATAACAGCAAATTGTACCCATAGAACGTTAATTATTGTTAATAGTTCTTAAAAATACAGTAAATAAGCGTACTTTTTAAGAGTAACACACTTACAGTCTCACAGCATGTTGACAACTGACAGTGCTGTCATAGACGCTTTTGATCAGGAAAGGTAGATTTAAAAAGTGTAGTCAACAAGAGAGGTAAGAAAAACAGGGTAAAACATGAATAATGTAAAATGCAATGCCTTTTGGGTTCACTCTGTCTTCCCTCTTCTCTTACTCCTGATGACAGTTAACTAAAAGTTGACACTGCACATACTATTCTATTGGATGTGCTCATTTATTTAATTTTTGATAATTTCTATTATAAATTTTGATTATCTATATACTATGATTATTTAATTAATTATTACTGTAGAGGGATTGAGGAGCAAGTAGATTTGGATAGGTCAGGAATCTGCTATGGTATTGTTTATACTGAAATAGCCAACCTACTGATTGAAGTGATCATATTATTTCTTCTTTAAAAAATAAAATTCCGATTTCTTTTGAAAAATAATTGAAAATTTTGATTTTCAATATCAACTAAATCTATAGACTATACTTTTATATAAGACAAACTATTGGATTGAATTTTGACGATGAAAATTGGCTTACTTTATTGGCTCATATATAGTATCCATGGTCCCCCGAATCCAATACATTTTATCCTCAAAGAGACGGAAATGCCGTAAAATGAGCAACGTAAATTGATTATCATAGAGTATATGTTTTAAAAATTTGTTTTACAATAATACACTCCCCTATTATGTGGTACTAATTGCTTTCAATGAGTTAATTGGATATGCAGAAAGTATAAAATGTTTAACACCATTAAAATACATACTATGCGGATGTCTAAATTTCACCGTACTGCATATGTTCTTTGGTAGGCACATTACATCGTCCTTTAGTATAAAAGTACTAGACTTACAGTAAATATTATAATATATACATAAATATATATAAAAAGATTTCACATAAACACGTGAAACAACAATCAATGATTAAACCACAATAAGAAATGGGAAAACAAGACTAAGATCTTTCAACCGTAACAAGCGGTCTTCGTCAGAGTCAAAAACCCAACTGAACACTAGATGCAGAAAACATCTGGTGAGGAGTTGAGAAGAGTGGGAGGGAAGAGTGGTATTTTAAAAAGGTGAAAGTGCAGGAAAGGACTAGGACAAGGAAAGGATCCCTTTCTGGACATTAGTCCTTTCCTGCACTTTCACCTTTTTAAAATACCACTGTTCCCTCCCACTCTTCTCAACTCTTCACCAGATGTTTTCTGCATCTAGTGTTCAGTTGGGTTTTTGACTCTGACGAAGACCGCTTGTTACGGTTGAAAGATCTTAGTCTTGTTTTCCCATTTCTTATTGTGGTTTAATCATTGATAAATATATATATTTATAAATTCCATAACAATTTTCCTCCACGTAATTTTTCTATTTTGTAATATAAAATATTAAGAAAGAGTGATGTAATTATTTAGTAATGTTTGTTTGTTTTCCAACTCCTACACTTATAAGCCATTCACTTTTTAGTGCGGAAATTGTGGCTCATTTATTATTTGGCAGCCATTTTAGTAATGGGCAAGCCATCTTACCTGTTGATTCTACCTTACTTATCTGTTGATTGGGAGTCTTAAATATTGATTAACTCAAGTGAATTTTGAGTGGGGATCTTTAACAAGTACGCGACATTGTACAGGTTCGGGACCAACTGCAGTCCTCTGGGAGGGATTTATTATCCTCCCATGTGAATAAATTGAGAACCAGGTGAGTATCGAACCCCGGACCTACCAGTTCAGAGGCGAGCACCTTAATCACTCAGCTAACCTTGCCCTTAATTTCTTAGTAATAATATCATGGGATTTATAATATCAAGAAAACATGTATAGCCACCTCCCATGTGATTAAATTGAGAACCAGGTGAGTATAAAACCCCGGACCTACCAGTTCAGAGGTGAGTAAGTTAACCACTGAGCCAACCTTGCTCCTAATTCCTTAGTAATAATATCATGGGATTTATAATATCAAGAAAACATGTATAGCCACCTCCCATGTGATTAAATTGAGAACCAGGTGAGTATAAAACCCCGGACCTACCAGTTCAGAGGTGAGTAAGTTAACCACTGAGCCAACCTTGCTCCTAATTTCTTAGTAATAATATCATGGGATATATAATATAAATAAAACATGTATAGCCACCTTCTATGTGAATAAATTGAGAACCAGGTGAGTATAAACCATGTTACAAGGGCTTAAATCCCCCCCCCCCTCCCTATTAGCGTAGCAACCCGGGCAGTCGTAAGATTTGCCCCCCCCCCCCCCCCCCTCTTGCCGTTGATAATCCATTAACCTTCAAAATTCTAAAAAGTCCTCAAAATATTTATTTTCATATAATTACAATCAAGGATCTAATTTTAGACTGCTTGAGTTGACTCAATTGAGTTGACTGCCGTCCTTCCGTCAATTGACTTCTTCTCCTTCTGAACGACCGCCATTACGGTCGAAATATTGAAAAGTGAGTCTTTGTTATGTTTCAGTCTATGTGTCACAGTTTATTTTAAGTGTTATCTGTCCTGCCGGACCGTTTTTCGTTTATCATGGTATAGATATATATATATATTTTGTCACCAAAGATTTTTCAAAACAAAAAACATATAATTCAAATAAAAAAAAAATTGTTAAATTAAATTAACTGCCTAAGCAAATAAATATAATAAACTCAACCACTTTAAAAAAATATTTTTGAGAAATTAAAAATACATTTTTTTTTATTTGCAAATATTACAGTTGAAAAATCCGTTTAAAAAGAGTATTACACAAATAAAACAATTAAAACCTTAAAAACTCATTTTGGTATACAATTTCACATATTTTGTAGGCTTTTTATAATTTTTTTTTTTATTTTCCAAATAAATAGAGGGGGGCCTCCTCTTTGCCCCTCTCCTCTATTGCAGCACGAACATCAATACGATATGAAAACTCTTCTCTAATTCGTTGATGCACATCAGGATCTATTGCCACATAGTTTGTAATTTTGTTCTCTAAGGGATTGTAAAATATAGTCTTTATTCTACCATTACCAACAGACCTGGAAAACTTAAAACATCTATTCTTAAATGACAACAATCAAATGATCCTGATGTGTTTCACAGTAATTAGAAAGCATTTCGTCATTACCACAGAGGTTAGTATTATTAATATTAAACAAATAATATACACCGTCTTACCTCGTACACTGCTGCTGTAGCTCTCGGACCGGTTTCAGGTGTCACCCATCTTCAACAACAACAGTTCTTGTTGAAGATGGGTGACACCTGAAACCGGTCGAGAGCTACAGCAGCAGTGTACGAGGTAAGACGGTATATTATTTGTTTAATATTAGTAATTAGAAAGAATGTTCATATTGTATCGATGTTGCTCGTACTGCAATTGGGGGGGGGGGGGGGGGTGTATGAGCCCTTGCAACATGTGAAATAAAACTTGACTGTTAGTAGAATACTTTGTACTATAAGTTTTATTTTTGCTATTTTTTAACTTTTTTTAAAAAAAAATACTTAAAAAAGTATTTAATCATAGAATCGGGTGATTCTTTTTGAATCATCCTGTATTTTAGGATCCATGGAGTGTACTGTATTGTATAGGTTAAATAAGAGTTTCTTCTTCGTTTAATTTTCATTTGCCATAATTTACATTGTTTTATATGGATTATTAAAAATCAAATAGCCACTGCTATATAAGAGATATCTTAGATTATCTTTATTTTAGGTTATCTGTTTGATTATTTTAAGCATGAAGTATTATCTCACTTTACCTAATCAAATCCGGATATTTCTGTGCCTGTTAGAAAGAACCGAACCCAAACGCTGGGACAAACAGTGCTTTCTTATTTTACGTGAAAATCTAGTTTATTTCAAACGATCGTCAGTTTGGATCGTTTTTAAGAATTAACATGTTAAAGCAGATTATGCATAAACCCAATTTGAAATTAAAATAATTATAGAAATTAAAATGTTTAAGTATCAAGGAATGGTCAGAGACTCAAAAAGAGTCACCATATTTTCAAGACATCGATTGGAATTTTATTGGTCAAAAGATATACATAATGTATTACCACGATTTTATTTAAAGAATAAAGTAAAGATCTGAGGCCACTAGAGGTAGCTCTCAGAAGAAGAGCTCAAATAATGTATGCTGATTCTATAAAATAAATAAAAAAAAATTAAAAAGCTATTCACATATAAAAATTACATATTTCTTGGTACAGCAGTACTGTTGGTATTTCAGTAAAAGTAATAAAAATGAGTCAAACTAGTTATGAATATCGTTCTAGGAGGATAAATGAAGAAAGTGAAACGCGACTACAAGAGAAGTTTAATCAAGTTTTTAAAACTAACATTTAAACAGCTTCTCGGTAATTTATAATCACCTGAAATTCCCCAATAAACAAAAAGAAAAACTTTTATTTTCTTACTGGAGTGACGGTTGGTTTGGTGGTGGGAAGAAGGTGCAGGAGCAGCAGCAACAGCGGCAAAGTTGCCTACATGATGATGATGGTGGTGGTGGTGGGGAAGTGGAGGTTGGGGCGAAACACAACCACCTCCGGGAGCAGGTGTGGAGCCAACTACACCGCCACCAGAGGCAAGAGATGTCTTGCCACCGCTGGGAGAACTTTTCACTGTTCCGCCTGCCCGGACTGCAGTAGGTTTAACGACAGTCTGCAGAGAATGAAACGTATATTCAATTTTTATTAATAAAAAAAGATACATATGTAAGTGTGCATACATCCTATATTCTTGGAACAATAAATGCTTGAGAAAGTCTTACCACGTATGTTGCTACACTTGAGTGCAAAACAGACTGCTCGAACCAGTCGAGCTAACATCAGTTACTTCGCAACATGATATACATAAGAGGTAAGACGTTTAACCATAAATGGCTTAACCCAGTTTTTAATGGGACTGCAACTGCCCTCAAGGGGCTTTCACCAGTTTTGAAGAAGTGAACTGAACTGAAAGATGCAATGACGGGTTTCTAAAGTTAAAAAGACCATTGATATGGTAAACAAAATGTGGACATAATAATGATCTTAATTAAAAAATATTAATTCGTTGAAACTCAACCTATTTTGAAATTCTTTTTTTTTTATTTAACGCCACGGTAAATATGCGTTGGACCTTTTTCCTTATGTCCTTACAAAGTTTCTGTTTTTCTATTTCCTTTAAAATGTCCCTTAACCTCATTTCCTTACTAGATATCAATGTTAATTCTGATAATAAACATTTTTCCATCTCCGTTCACATCAAACCGACAAATGATGACTAGTACATTTCATTTTAATGGTTACCAACCTTCCCATGTGAAGACCACATCTCCATATCTCTGCCCATATACTTTGATCGAATTTGGTGCAATATTAAAGATCATATCTTCAGAATTAGGTAATTAAAAAATAAATTTTCTAATCTACTTATCATCCTAAGTTTATTAATAGTCCCATAGTACCGGCTGATGAACACCGCAGTTCTGGGCCTACAAAACATTGCACTTATACTTCACCACATATACTTCCAGAAACTTTTTTATTTCCCTTTTTCTTCCTTTTTTGTTTGCTATTTACTTTTACAAAATTTATATTTACTAATTTATTTTTTCAATGTTAATATTGATTGTTTATTTTTAATTTTTATTTTATTAATATTATCTCTTAATTCTGTTTTAATTTTTACTTTATTTTAATTTTGTTCTACTTTTTTGTTCTTCCCTTCCCTCCACTTAGAGTTAGTACAAATAATTTCACAGGATATTACCAGAATCCACCCACAAATAGAATTAACTAACCATAGGTCTTATTCTTTATACAGACATTGATTAGCCGATGTCATCTGTCAATCTATTGAAAAAAGTAGGAACGGAGAGAAATTTTACTTGGGAGAGCATCAGAAGAAAAACTTTCTGGAAGACCAGTTTGTTCATAAGTCTGTTAAGATAACAGAACTAACAAAAAGTCAGATTGGTACACACTTTTCAATATTTATATATATATATATTGCCGGTAGATCGGCTCCTGGGCTTAACCTCAATCGTTGATTTTTTTTTAAAGTTGTTATCAGCTTTTAATTTTATTTTAGTTAAAGGTTTTCATTTTTTAATTTTTATTTGGCTTTCCTCTTTATCTTCCCTCTCTACCTTTCCTCCGAAAGTTGGCTACACTGTTTGAGTGCTTCAGTTCGAACGCCAAGTCAGTCGTTATCACCCTTTGGAGCGATTCACTTCTTTTCCTGAAGACGAGGACATCGAAATATAGTAGTGAGTTCAGTGATTTCTTTTCTATGTGTTCTTTTTAAATTCTAGTTTATATATATATATATATATATATATAACTTTAAATTACACAATAGCACGACACAGAAAAGAGAATACAAAGAAAACTTACAGAATTCAATATTTTCGAACTGTTGTTCGTCATCAGGAGAGTAGACTAGAAGGAAGGACGAAGTGAGAGAGAATCTCCCCACGTCGAAGAACGGAGCGCGAATCATTTATATATATATATACTATTAACCTAATAGTATTTATAATTTTCTTTGTTTAGTTTATTATTCAATTGATGTTTATTTATGTATTAAACCTGATGGTGAATATAATGTTGAAAGCTCGTTTATTAGTGTAATGTGAATATACATTTAGATCATGTTATTAATATTTTTCTTTTCGTTCATTCGACCTATTTACTGGAAATGTCAGGTTAGAATCTGTAAACAAAAAGGTCATGAATGCAGAAACTGCAATCATTTTCAATAATATTATATAATATATATATATATATATATATATATAATATATATACACTTTACTACATAGAAAAGAACACAGAAAGACACTACAGAAACTCACTTCGATATTTCGACATCCGTCGTCATCGGGAAGAAAGTGCGAAGTACTCGCGTTGAGAAGCAAACTACTACTCAAGTAGTAGTAGTCTACTCTAAGAGTATAGTTTGCTTCTCAACGCGAGTACTTCGCACTTCTTCCCGATGACGACGGATGTCGAAAAATATCGAAGTGAGTTCTGTAGTGTCTTTCTGTTCTTTTCTATGTGTTAAAGTGTATATATAATATATATTATATATAATTGTAAAAGTTGGGAGCAGTCCTTCTTCAATACATGCTTTTAAAAACTGGATGTCTGTTTCCACTTGATTTAATTTTGTCTTATATTTTTCCAAAATACGAAATTTTTTCTTCAACTCAGAACTCAACTTAAAACAAATAATAAAACTCAATAATGAAAACTCAATAATAAAACAAGAAATTATGGTGAATTAATTTTTAAGTTGAGTTCTGAGTTGAAGAAAAAATTTCGTATTTTGGAAAAATATAAGACAAAATTAAATCAAGTGGAAACAGACATCCAGTTTTTAAAAGCAATATATATATATATATATTATATATATATATATATATATATATATAATGTATGTATATGATGTAATTTTTTTGAGGGTTGAGGTCTAATGATTTGAAATAGTCCTTTTGCCGATGTTTCGACATATATTTATGTCATCTTCAGGGCTACAACATGATTGTTTTACAATTAGCACTACTATTACTACTATTTATAGTAGTAATATAGTACTAGTAATAGTAGTAATAGTAATAGTAGATAGTAATATAGTAGTAGATAGTATAGTACAGTAAATAGTAGTAATATAAAAATAGTAGAATATTAGTAATAGTAGTGCTAATTGTAAAACAATCATGTTATGGCCCAGAAGGTGACATAAATATATGTCGAAATGTCGGCAAAAGGACCAGTTTCAAATCATTAGACTTCAACTCGCAAAAAAATTACATCATATAAATATTGGGTCCAGAAAACAAATCATGATATTATATATTTATATATATTATTATTATGTGGTTCTTCAAAGTACTTATTATACAAAACATTAATTAATATGTATACATTCCTTTAGATATAAATTACCAAAAAAAAAAAAAGAAAAAAAATACGTGAGATATTCCATCACTATGGAACAAAGTAATTGTTCTCGTATTAATCAATTTTTTTCTAAATAAATATTATATTTAGATGTCTGTTTTCCAAAAACATGTTGAAGGGACGAATTGGATTTGCATGTGGTGAATACGATTTTAAAAACAGGTGAAAATAATTTGCAAAAGGGGGGATTTGACTAGCAAATCGTTTATTAATGAATGTATATTCAGTAACCACTTTCAAAACAACAAATAATCACAGTTAATATTAATAATTTTATCAGAATTACAAAAAAATCATATGCAATCTGCAGCCGCCATCTTCTTAACTAACGATTCAAAACAGAGAAGATTAATTCTTGAAGAGGGATTTCAAGAATTACGTCTCCACACAAAAAAAAAGTTTAATATGAAACTAACAACGCGTTAAGAACACTTAGTTTACATCTAAAAAAAATATACACTATTTTTCTTTCTTATCGAGGTTTGGTCTAGCTTCAATAATGCAACACCTTTAAGCCGACGTTTCGTGGGTGTATTGGCTACATCAATACAGAGTTTAGTTACTATAACATTAAACATAATTATATTACATTATTTAATTTTAAATTAGATGTATTATTATTATTTAAATTTATATAGTTTTAATGAGTTTTTAGGGATGTTTTGAGTTATCAAGTCTGATTAGAAGGATCAAAAACTGTCACTAGGGCAGCACACTAGCTGATTTGAACAAAAACCGTTATGTAGTTAGTTCCTAATAATAGAAAAATACCAAGGTAATTATGTATATTAATTAAATAATGTAATATAGTTATGTTTAATGTTATAGTAACTAAACTCTGTATTGATGTAGCCCTGAAGATGTCTACAAATATAGATGAAACGTCGGCTTTAAGGTGTTGCATTATTGAAGCTAGACCAAACCTCGATAAGAAAGAAAAATAGTGTTAAATATATGTGGTCGAGATTAGAAAACATTAAAAAGATATACATATCTGGGAGCTTAAGAACATCAGAGTGAATTATTTGAAACTGAAAATAATATATGAATGTTGAATTGCACTATTGAGGTTTTTAAAGAGGGAATTAGTATGAATAATTACTTAATTAATCCTGCAGCTTAAAAAAGCATGACAACATACTGAAACATGAAACAATTTATAAGTAACAAAGATTTTGAATTGAAACAACAGTCTTAGAAGCATTTGAAATCAAAAAATCCTTTAGAATGAATTGCTCCCTATGTCTGAACGAACAAATACCGAGTTGTCAGAAATTTCTTGACTGTTTTATATAATTTGAAAGATGTGGTTCCTCTTGCAAAACAATCATGTTCCATGTACATTTAGGTAAATATACTGCCAAGACTTCCTACATTTCTCCGAACATCATCCCACCCCTACCAACATTCCTTCAATCCTCAGTCCTTCTTAAGTCATTCCCGCACATAGATTCTCAAGAATACGGGTCATTAAAAATCTTTGTTACTTATATATAAATTCATTTTTCAGTATGTTGTCATGTCATAATTAATGTGACATTTTGATGATGGGACCATACTAAATAAGGTGATTCGCTCAGGCAAAATAATTGAATTTGAATCATTGTTACAAAGACTGATATCAAAAAGTACTTTATTCTTATTTTGCAAGGTAAATTGATCATAAAAAAGAAACAAAAAAAGTAACAACAGCCCTCATACAACCTAACTTCAATAAAGGAGTGGATAAGACCAATTTCGTTGCCGTGATGGATCACCCAATTCATTCGGGTTACAGGATTCCACTGATCCGGTTACCGTGGCTCAGTAGGTCGTTGGTTTGTCGCTCAGTTGACCGTTGTGTTGGTTCTATGCATTACTCGGATCTATCAGATGCCATAGCCGAATGCTAAACCACAAAACCCCTCTCCCCCACCCTTGCAGAATACTACTACTGGAAGCAAAAGCTGATACCTTTTGAGGCGGCTGCTCCCTTTTATCGTTCGAGTTAAGGTCGCCAGTAGCCGAATGGTTGTTGGTAAGCGGCGAGGCAGGAGGAGGGGTTGATGAAGTGATGCTGTTGGGCGAACCATTGCTGTCTGTCGTCACAGAAGAAGGCAGTCCGACGCCAGACAACTCGATTTCCTCCATTCCTATAATGTCGTCATAAATGTACTCGTTACCTTCGAAGTCGGGTTCTTGCGACGACTCTATATAATACTCTACGTCTTCTTTAATGCCCCGTATCTGAAACAAACATTAAGTACTAATTAGTAATGCCACTAAATGAAAGTTACGAGAAAAATAACTTTCGATGTCCCTTTTTTCATTAACATATTTGAACCACTGTCCCAAGAAACAACATACTTATCAGAAGAGCAACTCTATAGAATATGCTACAAAAATGTTGGAGCAACTGGACATCACGAATCAAGGAATTCGTATCACACGCGTCCACGTAAGATAAAACTTGGGCATAGAAGTTTTATCCAAACATTATACGAATACCTGGGTGAACATTGTATTAGTATAATCTACTCAGGTAGTCGGAATTACTATTGTGACCACATTCAATAGATTCTAGCCTGCATTTATAACATTGTAAATATAAGGCCCATCTAATTATGTTAGTATTCTCAATCTTTGCTTGGTTAATATAAACTCGAGGTCAGTACATATTAACTGTATACCAGCAGACGATGGTCAGTCTGGAGAACGAAATCATAAACATTGAGATATCTTTCGTATTCCTTAAACAAAATAGAAAACCATTTATACCTTAAATTAATCCCTCTGGACTGTTTCGGGAATATTTAAGGAGCTTTTGATCATATACCTGTATAGGATCTACCATAACTGAAATTTCTTGATTTAAAAACTAGTAACCATCTTGTCACGAAGAACAAAAAAGTACATTTCCTATACTTCAATATATTCAAAAACAACGGTGTTCTTAAATACGCCAAGAACTATGTATCCGACACTAAGATTTGTTAAAGGGTATATATAGTAATTACAGCACTTTATTTAAATAACTATATGGTTGGTTTCCATTTGAAAAAAACTGTTAAAAGAATTAAATCTACTTACATATCACAATAATTCATTAAAAATCTATATATCTCCTATTAAAAATGAAATAACAATTCTGTTTGGCTGGATTCTGAAAAAAATGTCGAACAAAACTGTTGACTTCTGATAAGACAATTAACAAAAGTAACAACTAAATCAGGTTACCTGTTCACTCGGTTACCGATATCTTTTACAAAATTCCGAATTTTTTGATTTTTTTTGTAGCATGCTAATGTATGTAGTTGTTTTCTATAGTTATCTGATTATCATAAAAAAGGTCTGAAATTATTAAACGTACTATAAACCTTTTAATAGTACTAAATATGTATAACAAATTACAAAATGTACTATAATTCTATAAAATATACTATGATATACTAGAATTCTAATTTAATATCAAGAAAAAAATATTCAGCTCAAGTACTTAAAAGATACTATTTTTGGGTATAATTTTATTATGATCCGTCAAATCGTGTGACCTGTATCCTTACTCACAAGCTTTCTTTTACTGAAAAATTGACCTTTCCGGTTATTCAAAAGATCCGACATTTTTTTTAAGTAATGTCAGTTTCATAATCCAAAAATTTGGAACACACTAGAATTATTACTTTAGGAAGCAAAAATGTCCAAAATCACATTTTGACTAAAAGAAGTAACTTTCGAATGATGTAATAGTCCTCAAAAACAATAAGCCAATATTTACACTACAGAGTCCCTTTTTGGATAAATTATGAATTTGATCCATCAGTGTGGTTCTGTAGAGCACCCACAACCTTTTGGATACACATCCATCCACCTGCATACACGCAAACACACACGTCATCGTTAACTTAATCAAAAATCGACTTTGGAGGCCTCAAACATGTAAATCCGTCAAAATATAGAGATTAGAGGAATAACATCCATATCGTTTTGCAAATAAAATTTATCGTATCAGATACTATAATCAATAAGTTGGATTTGTAAATCTCATTGAAAGGTATCAATCAAATCATAAATGCAATAAAAGACTACCGTCGTCATAGCTAATAGGTTATCAATAAACAACAGAAGGTTATTATGTGGTACCGTCTTTTTCCGAAAATAAGACACTGTCATTCTTTATTTTTAAGCCAAAATCCGTGCTAGGGTTTATTCTCGGGGGAAGGCTTCAAGTACATTAAGTAGATTTACATATTTTTGTTCAATATTTATTTTTATACAGAAATTTAAATTTATTCGATTAATCATGTCATCTTCTGGAACATCGTCATAAATTATCAAAATTTGGAATTTCATTCTGATTTTCCTCCAAATCTATTTCCTGTAGAATCATTGGTCTGAATCTCTCATGTCTTGCAATATAGCTAAGGTATATTGCTTCTTGCCTACGTAGCCTTCTTCAAACGAACTTTAGAGATAAACAAGGAATTTTTTTGGAATATTTTATTTCCAAAGAATTCTCTGAAATATTACGACAGCTAGAGATACCTACTACATTCAACTATATTTTTCACATTATCTTAACTAGGGCCTATTTTCAGGGAAGAGCTTATAGTCCAAAACCTCCCGAAAATCACGCTAGGACTTATTTTCGGAAAAAGACGGTATTTACTCATTGTAGGGTAAAAGCTAATAAAATGGTCTCCAACCTACTCATGTTCCATGAGCTGAACAACGCGATTCTTCAGATAATTATAAAATATAAATAATAACCATGAGAGCAAGTAAAATTTTCAATAACAAAATCTTTTGTTATTTTGTAGATGATGATATCAACATTTTTGATACATTTCGTGAACCCATCTACAACCAAACATTATCCTAAAAATATCAAAAATTGGTTCAAGAAACCCCAAAACGTATAAATCCATAAATTTAAAATACGATTGTTTTATTGATCACTATATCACTTACAGTAAAGAAAAATTGAAGAATGGTATTGAAATTTATGGAGACCGATGCGTGTGAAATTGCTCATACAAAGTATACTGGATGTGGTATTCTCTACTTTGGGGGCCAGGTTAGCTCAGTGGTTAAAGTACTTGCCTCTGGGCTGTGAGTACATGGTGCGATCCCCACCTGGCCATTGATTTATTCACGCGGGAGGTAAATAAATCTGAGTATGTCATCCCTCTGAGAGGATGTTAAGCCATTGATCCCAAGCCTGTACGATGTCAGGTACTCGTTAAAGATCCTTACTCTAAAATACACTTGAATTAGGCAAAATTTAGGACTCCCAATGTAGAATCTGTAGAATCACCGATCAAACTAAAATCCGGTAAACGGCGGACGTTATCACCCGCTAGGGGATCAGTTTAAACAATAAAAAAAAATCCTCTACTTTACCATGTTACTGAGAACACTAACAAAAAACATGGCATCCTACATTCTTAATAACTCATTCACAAATATCGAGTAAAATAGAATTTCTTGAAAAATATCTACCCTCTGGAGTTCCTACTGTTATAATCCCCTCTCTCTCAGATATGCCAAAAGAAATAGTTTGGAGAGCAAAATCAGGAGATCAGTTGGACATGTATTAAGAGTGAGGAGTACCATTTTGCTCACCTGCCCTAGGTTAGGTGATGTTGCAGTGGTAGTCCCACGAGAGAATACACGTAACACGAACAGTGACCTTTTGTAATACCATAGAATGAATATTCTAGTTTGGTAGTCTTAAATATTGTAAGACTTAATTTGATACTTTAAATCAAGTGTCATTAGAGTAGAGATCTTTAACGAGTATCTGACACCGTACAGACTAGGGTCCGATAGCTTATAAATAAAATAGAAGCTCAATTTTTTCACCTCCTGTGTAATTAAATCAAGGGGTTAGAGTGGATATTAACCCCAGATATACCCGTCCGGAGGCGAGGAAGTTACCACTGGGCACCCTGGCTCCTAACATATAATTAAGCTAATTAAACAGATGAAATGATTACTAAAATCAAATGTTTACCTGGCCCACTTCCACTGACATATTGTCCAACATCCTAAGTAGTGTTTCCAATTTCCGTATGTGATACCTGTGCTTTTCCAATTTCACTTTAAGTTCATCCATTCTATCTTGTTTATCCTTATCTAGCCTCTTTTTCTTGCCTGCTAAAAGAGATTCTATTTCTGATTCAAACTGATCCGTCTGAAAAAAAAACAATTATGAAAACATTTAATGGTTGTTAATATAGATTAAAATTAATAATCTACTGGTTTCTAGGTCAGAAAAAGTGTGGCTCGCTCATTCGTAAACCGGAACCCATTTAACGTATGGTGAGCCACAATACCGGGTCATCTATCTATATAAAAATAACTGTCAGTATAGTATATATATATATATATATATATATAAAACTAAAGTTTGTCGGGACAGTTCTTCAGGTTCAAATTAAACTCTCATTGCCAACGTTTCGGCCTTTATTTAAAACCTTTTTCATAGGTCTTCAAAACAGAGGAAATATAAGAAATAATTCAATAATTCAAAAATTAAAAACATAAATAAAAGTGCAATTAGTTACAATTAAGAAATTAAATAGAAATTTTGACAAAAGGTTAGTGGGAAAACTGTTTTTACATAAAGACCGAAACGTTTGCAATGAGAGTTTAATTTGAACCTGAAGAACTGACAGAGTCCCGATAAACTTTAGTTTTGTTTCTATTCCACGGTCGATACTTATATATATATATATATATAATCAAACCACAGTATGAAATGGGAAAAAAGACTAAGATCTTTCAACCGTAACAAGCGGTCTTCGTGCGGTTAAAAGATCTTAGTCTTTTTTCCCATTTCATATTGTAGTTTGATCATTGATTGTTATTTCACGTGTTTATGTGAAATCTTGTACAATATAAATATAGTTAAATATCAGAGCAGATTCTGCATTCACAATTTTTTTTTTCAACAATTGTTCTTTGTTTTCTAATCACTTTCTATGCTGCAAAGGCAATGAAAATAACAAATTCCCCAGGGACATACTGGAGACAATAACTCCAGTAATATAACTGCTAACGTATATTAAGGACAAACCATAACTAAATTATAGCAGAAAACACAAGGTTTCGACCTCATAGGTCTTCTTCAGGCAGAAGAAAGTAAAAACAGATAAATAATAACACAAAATAACAGTAAAGAGAAAATAGAATATGACTATATATTACAGGCAGTTCACAACACGTGGAGATAGTGTCATATATATGTATATATCAATGATCAAACCACAATGATACATATCAATGTTTTCCCATATGAAATGGGAAAACAAGACTAAGATCTTTCAACTGTAAGGAACTTACAAAAAACTGTTTGATTAGATCTAAGGTAACCTTTTTCGAAGAAGCTAACGGTGCTATTTTCATTTTGATCAAACCACATTTTTGGGGTATTCGAACCTCTTATTATATATATAATATTACAACATTGGAGAGAGAGCACAACAGTAACAAATTCATTGTTTTTTTTTTTTTTTTTTTATAAGACGCTACTAACATTTTGCGGATAGCATTGTGATAATTGTTTCATTATTATTATGAAATAATGATATATGAATAATAATTTTAATTATAAGAATTATAAAAAGTTACATAATTATTGGCACGTTAATATAGCATACAGTTTGTATTTCTATACATGATCAAACCACAATATGAAATGAGAAAACAAGACTAAGATCTTTCAACCTTAACAAGCGGTCTTCGTCACAGTCAAAACCCAACTGATGAAAACCACTTGTTACAGTTGAAAGATCTTAGTCGTTTTTTCCCATTTCACATTGTCTTTTTATCATTGATTGTTATTTCACGTGTTCATGTAAAATCTTGTTGTATATATATGTATATATATATTATATATATATATATATATTATCGTTAAATTGCTTGCCTATTTTGATCCTTTCATATTTTCTAGATATTTTTTCTAATCTTCTTATTAACGACTTCCACTTGCAGGGAAGAGTATAGATAAATAAGCTCGCCTAACGATTTACTTTTATAATCCATTATTTATTTTGTACTTATGGCTACTCTATAATTATGCTTCACTATTGGAAAAAAGTAAAAACAGATTAGTTTCGGTTATTCAACAACCATTCGCAATATAAAACCTATAAATAATATAACATAACATCTAATTACAACTACAAGGTTAAATTAACATGATATAAATTGACAGTGTTCTTCATGGAAGGTTAGTCAGGTTGGCAGTTTCAACTTGTGATACCAGTGTTACCTCTTGCTCCAGGCTGCTCATTCTTCCTCTCGCTTTTTCCTCCATACAACTTTAAAATCCTGGTGTATCCACCAGCCTGGGCATTTATTGATGGTTTTTTTATCTAGAATATGCACGTCTCTATAATCAGAAGTCTGTTATAGATCAGGAGAAGTAGTCATTCTCCTGAGCAATTATTTCTGTGTTACTGTTACTGTAGCAATTGTCTATTTAATTTCAGTTGGTGCTTATTCCAAGTGTGCTCTTTAGGGTCTCCTGCCGCAAGATGCATGGCTAGCCACCTTGACAATGAAAGTACTGGTGGAACCAATGTAATTAGAATTCTGGAACTCACATTTTCCTATTTTACAGGTATAATTATACATTACATTGGTTTTCTGGAGTGCTTCCTTCTTTATTAAGTTATTTCTGATAACCAAGCTTGCAGTCGTTGAGCTCTTGAAATAGGTGTTAAGTTCGAATCGATCTTATGGGTTCCGGCATGTCGTATTTACCTTCATAATAGTTTGTAAAATTCGTTCATCGATCTTATAAGCCACAGAGTATTCGGTTTCTGTACTGTACTATATGGGTTGTTCCTTCGTTACTGGCCTTAAGCTGTCCTTCATTGTTTCCGTATAACTTATTTATATAGTTTCTCATACTAGTATCCTACTGTTTATTACTGTACCCATTATTTACCAGTACTTGCTTCAATCTCTCTCTCCTGTTTGCAAAAAGAGCACCCAGCTGGATGAAGTCTTATAAGCTCTATGAATAAGTGCCTTTACGACACCGTTTTTTGTATTTTTCCGGACATTCACTTTGAGCGTTTAAATATATTCCAGCATTTGTGGGTTTGACGTAAACGGATGCTTCATATAGCTCTACATTTTCTTTAATATTAACATCTAGGAAGTTCATGTTCCCATTATTACTCAATTCGAAAGTGAATTTTAATACTGAGGTTGCTTGCATTGATGATCTGAAAGCTTCAATTTGTTCTATTGAGTCCATGATGAGAAAACAATCGTCAACATAACGGCAATAAACTTGAGGTTTTGAGGTCTGGTTTTGGGCTAAAATACTATTCTCCAGCTGGCACATGTAAAAATTAGCAAATGTTACTCCCAGCGGGGATCTCATTGCTACTCAATCAATTTGGCACTCCTCAAACCGGAGTTTTTACAAAAAGTTTTTTACTTTTTTCCAATAGTGTAGTGTAATTATAGTGTAGCCATAAGTGCAAAATAAATAATAGATTATAAAAGCAAATCGTTTGGTGATCTTATTTATTTATACTCTTCCCTACCAGTGGAAGTCGTTAATAAGAAGATTAGAAAAAGTATCTAGAAAATATGAAAGGATCAAAATAGGCAAGCAATTTAACGAAACATGTTTGAAAGAAGGCCTGCTCTCCAAGTATACAAATATATATATACAATAAAAGAAACGGTCCAGCGGACTTTTTTAAATAAAAGAAATTCAAAGACAAGGAAACACACAGAAAGACACAGACATAACTCACATCGATATTTCGACCATCGTCGTCATCAGGAGGTGTGAAGAGCGAAGAGTCCCGCAGGAAGGCAGGGCGGCGACTGTCGCAGGGCGGGACTCTTCGCTCTTCACACTTCCTGATGACGACGATGGTCGAAATATCGATGTGAGTTATGTCTGTGTCTTTCTGTGTGTTTCCATCGTTTTGGATTTATTTTATTTAATATATATATATATATGCCATGATAAACGAAAAACGGTCCGGCAAGGACAGATAACACTTAAAATAAACAGTGACACATAGACTGAAACATAACAAAAGACTCACTTTTCAATATTTCGACCGTAAACTCACTCAGTTGACTGTCGTCCCTCCGTCAATTCACTTCTTCTCCTGAGGACGACCGCCATTACGGTCGAAATATTGAAAAGTGAGTCTTTTGTTATGTTTCAGTCTATGTGTCACTGTTTATTTTAAGTGTTATATATATATATATATATATATATAGATTTCACATAAACACGTGAAACAAAAATCAATAATCAAACCACAATAAGAAATGGGGAAACAAGACTAAGACCCAACGTTGGGTTTTTGACTCTGACGAAGACCGCTTGTTACGGTTGAAAGATCTTAGTCTTGTTTTCCCATTTGTTATTGTGGTTATATATATATATATATTCATATAAGCTGCATGAATCCAAATACCGCAGAAATTACCATGCGGCCCACAGTTACTTGGAAATTATAACATGCGGCCCAGAGTTCACAAATGGTTGCCTCATGTCTGATATAAGGGGTTTTCCCCATGATATTGACAATGCGGCCAGATGTTTCTATTAAATCGGATCCCTTTCCTCTAATATACAAAGATAACTTTTATTATTATTATTATACAAAAGTTTGTTGCTGTCTTTTTTTTCTGTAAAATAACTAAAAAGCAGACACTGTTACCTGAAGATTGAGAGTGTCTATGGATGAAATCAACCACGAACTTATTTCTTCTCGTTCCTTCTGCGCTGGATCCATTTTCTGGGCAGCACCTAAGCCCTCTTTTGAATAAGCCTTAGTCTTTGTTTCCCTCTCAACTACTTTGAACCTCTCCATTTGCTAATTAACAAAAAAAAATTTATAATTAACAAATAAGATAAGGATAATTATCATAATAACAATAATTTTAAACAAAAATTTATAATGAGGAAATATTATAAAAATATTTGCTATAATATAACAATAATTTTTAACAAATAAAAGAAGTAATTTATAATTAAGATAAAATAAAGATATTCTTTATAATATAACAATTATTTTAACATTAACAAATAATATAAGGATATTTTTTATTGCCATGTGACATTGGACCTGACATAAGCAAAATGGTCATTCATTCAGTTTGCTTTCTCCCCTAGAATTTTTGAATGAAACATGTGGAAACTGAAGAATGTAAAAACTATGTTGTAATATTTAAGTTTTTTCTAATGTAAAAGGTGTTTTTTCTAACGCAATAAACCACTAAAACACTAACAAAAAAAGAGTTCACTTCTATTTTATAAAATGCCTTGTTAAATTTGAGGTAGAAAATCTTCTCTGGTCGATCTAGCGGTACAGCTCAATGCGTTTGTGCTGAAGATTCGGGAAGTTCTAAACTTGGTCATGACTAATAAATTTTTCATTAGGGAGATTAAGTCAAAATCTTAGTAAATCACTGTATACATCGAACTAGGATATAAAGTTCATAATTAGTACCTAAAACTAGTAGAAAAGGCACCCGTTAATTAGCTAAATACTAATTATATACATTAATATTAATAACTGATTTTATGACATTAAATTAAGTCAAAATTTAGTACTCCCACGGTGATTGATCAATCAACTTAGTTTATAGTAAAATCTTTATATATATCTCATGATATAAAAATTCATCTGCAGGACTCGATTAACTTCAAAAGTTGTGAAATTGGCTCACTTCGATCCTTATGTTCGAAATATTGATTATAAGTGATCCTTTTAGTCTCCTATTATCGTGTCGTGCTTTGTTAAATTTAAAGTTTATTATATGATACTATATAAATTCAATAATATATCAACCGTTGGCATAGAATAGGTGTATAATGTATCGGGACTTCGTCATATTCGGTAAATTGACCGAATCTCCGATTACATTATACACCATTATATATATATATATATATATATATATATATATATATTATATATATATGAGGATGGGAAAGAAACGAAAAATATATATTTAGAAAGAGAGACGTTAATCGGAGAAGTTAAGGAATCACTTCAATTAGTTATTTCAGACCTGTCCAAATTTTACAGTTTTCTATCCTACAGAAGCAGGTTAGGTTAGGTTGCAGAGGCAAGTACCACAAAAGCAAAGAACAACCTCTTGTGTTACCATATAATGAATATTCTACATTGAGAGTTCTAAATGTTGCCAAACTCAAGTGTATTTAGAGTAGGGATCTATAACGATTATCTGACACCTACAGAATTGGAACTTAGGGCTTAATGTCCTCCACGGGAACGACGTGCTCAAGAGCTTTGCTCCTCCTGCATAAATAAATCGAGAACCAGAATGGAAATGGAACACCGGAACCAAAAGTACAAAGGCGAACACCTAAGCCACTAGGTTACCCTGGCCTCCTTCACAGAGGTAATTTGATTTATTACTAAAATATAAACACATTTAATGTAATTTTTTCAGTTGTATGAAACATACAGCTAAATTTAGTAGCTTATTAAGGGAACAAAATCTCTTTACCACTAGCAACGACAATATAAAGTAGCCATCAAACATTTTGTACACACACAAAGTGTGTTTGCTTTAAAATCATACTAAATACTGTTTGTTTGGTCAATACATACATTGTTATGCCTATTTGTATATCGGGAGTCCAAAATTTTATCTTACTTAAGACCTAAATTTTATTATAGACAAAATCTCTAACGAGTAACTGAAATCACACAAATTATGTGATTTTAATCAACAGCTTGACATCATACTTAAGAGTTAGTACACTGATTGTCAACATCCACATGAAAAAACCTATTAATAAGACCAAGATTCAAATCTAAAAAAATATGAAAGTAAAGAGTACTGGAACTCCATCTAACGATGCTTATCATGATAATAAGAATAACACACTAGCTATACAGTCTAAGCAATTCAATTCAAGTCAGGAAACTGCTATAGTTTCATCCCTAGAAAGCTCATGATAAGATTTACTTCATAAGGCTTAAGAATATAATACTACAGCGATAATATTATATCACTTGTTCTGAAAAAAATATTCTCTCCGATAAGTAATATGAAGATCAAGAATAGATCATCTAAAACCTTATACCACTTTTGCTTTTCAAAAGTTTTGCAAAAATAAAATGGGACCTCAAACTTTATAAAAATGATTGCAAGACCTCTGATATGATATTCGTAAATGATGAAGATACAAAATTCTTTACTATACATTAAATGTATTTTTCATTACTTAATTTTCAATCATCAGTTGCAGTATTTTTGCATTATGAAATTTGATAAATTATCCACTGTTTTGTATCAACCGTAAGAAGCAAGAAAATTTGAAAAATTGCTGAAGGAATAGGTTTCATTACAATTATAGTTCTTATTTATATCTGGCTCCTGATATGAATTGTTTTATGATGATCAGCTTATTATAAAGTGTGAATAAAAGTAGTAAAACCTTATATTCATTTTGTAACCAGAAAATAACTTCACCATGAACAATAAATAGAACTGATATGACTAATTCAGATACCAAACCCCTCATTTTAACAAGACTTCAGCGCAAATGTCTACAAGACGAAGCGCTTATAAAATAAACAAAAAAAAAGACAAGACATCTGGTAGCTCCACTTCCAAAGATACATCATTGTTAGTGATTTCTATCTTCAAATTATCAATTACGCTCCTATTCATAATTTAATTAATGAGACATTTACATTAATACAATCGTCTCACATCTTAGTGAATATCTCTAATTAATATACACTTAATATTGGCAATAATATACTTATTAATATAAATTAAAACCAACCGTTTCAATTAAACGACGATAGTCTACTAGAGTGGTTTTATCCTTGATTTCACCGGATGCAATCCAACTTTTAATCTGATCCCGTAACCTTTGTAATTTCTTAATCTCCTTTTTAAGGTCCGCTTCATATTTTTCCTTTTGGTTACTGTTAGCAGCATTGTGAACTTTCTGCCAAATATCTTCAAATGTTTCAACACCTTCCGTTACTTTTTTTAAACACCTTTCAATTTCACCTGAAATTTATAAAAACAAATTAAATTTCAAACCTCATTTTGATTCAGAAAAAATAAATCTCAATTTGTCAGTTAAACAAAAATTAATAGTTTTTTTTTACACATACATACATCCGTAACAAGCGGTCTTCGTCAGAGTCAAAAACCCAACTAAGGGGTTTTTATCAAAAATTCAAAAACTCAGTTGGGTTTTTGACTCTGACGAAGATTGCTTGTTACGGTTGAAAGATCTTAGACTTGTTTTCCCATTTCATATTGTGGTTTGACCATTGACTGTTATTTCACGTTCATATGTGAAATCTTTTTATACTTATTTATAAGCAACAAAATTTCACAAAAAATATATACACAGAGGGGTGCAAAAATATGTATGGAGTAGTACAATTGATGGCATTATATTGAAGTGTCCGTTCTCGATTAGAAGAGTGTGTTTACACTCACCTCAAGTAATTTGAATACTTTAGGGATTAGATCTTTATATCTTTACACATGCTTCTTGCTACTTGTTTTTGTACATTTGTTTGCATGCATAATAGCCTTCATATACAGCTTATCACTGTATACCTACTTTTGCATCCCCCGTGTATATATTCTTTAATAAAAAAAAATCAATCTAAAAGGGGAGAACAGTTCACAAAAGTAAACTAAACATACACAGATTACTTTCAGTCTAAAATATTTGATTGAACTGTCGTCAGAAAGGAAAGAAGAGGGAAGACACACATCACGCCGGACGGCAGCCACAAACACAGTCGATCAGAAAGAAGACAGATAAATTTAAAAGGTATGAGAAGGGAACGATAAAAGTAAATAAACATAAAATAAAATGAAGAGCAGAAAATTAACACATTAAAATAAGGGTAGGACATAGGTTACACCTGTTTTGTTTGTCTATTTCAGGGGTTCTCAACCTTTGTTTGCTTGTGGACCCCCACTCCCCCCGGATACTTAAAAAACATAATTATAAAAATTTATAAATAAATATTTGTTTTTAGGTAAATGAATATCGTTAATTATGAAATAATTTCATTACATCTACAACGCATGCCGAAATACAAAAATGTTTTTAAAACAATAACTATAACAATAACAATAAAAATATTTCTTTATTAACATTTTATAAAGTACCCTGAAATAAATTGTAACAGAATCAATTTTGAATGTACCATAAAGAGAAGTGCAATAGAAAATTTTAAAACATTGGAACATTTTAACATACTGACGAGGATATTAGGCCTTATATTTTAATTATGTTTGAATATTGTACGGCCAAAGCTTACTACGCTTTGATTTATTTTTTGTTTGCTGATAAATTCATTTAAACTTAACATAGAGCTCTAACCGCGAGTCATGGACTTTCAGAATACTACTTTCCTCATGGACCCCCAGTAATCCTCTGTGAACCCCGTTGAGAACCACTGGTCTATTTAGTTTACTTTAAAAAACTATATACATACATATCTCAATGTCTAAATCATAAACAGAAATTCAGAAACGGGACTACGATCTCTCATCTAGAAAACTCATTTTCGTCGTAATCGCATACAAACTGGACTCTGACTGACAATTACCAGTTGTTTTGGTTGAAAGATCTTAGTCCCATTTCTGGTTTCCATTCTGAAAAATACTGTGGTATAGATGTTTAGATATGTTTAACATGTTTCAGAAAGAAATTCAGAAAGAATGAGATGAAAATCTTAGAACCAAAACATCTAGTTTTCGTTAGTTCAAACGTGAATCTGACCAAGACTGTTGTTTTGATTGAAAGATCTTAGTCTATGAATATATATATATAAAAAGATTTCACATAAACACGTGAAATATATCAATCAATGGTCAAACTCACAATAAGAAATGGTAAACAAGACCCAACTCAGTTGGGTTTTTGACTCTGACTGATAGTACCTGCTTGTTAATATATATATATATAATAAATTAATATATAATAAATAAATATATATAAACCACAATAAAAATGAAAACCAGATAATTAACGAAAACGGTCTCGGCAGGACAGATTACAATTAAAATAAGTAGTTTTGACACATAAACTGAAACACTACGGTCGAAATATTGAAAAGTGAGTCTTTGTTGTGTTTCCAGTTTATGTGTCACTGCTTATTTTAATTATATATATATAATATTACAATAACTTTATATTTACATATATTTTCTAGAATGTATCTACATACAAATATATAAAATTAGAAATGTAACCTTCAATGATATTCCCTTAACATACACTTCAAAAAAAGAATGTTTACATTCTTAAAATTAAAAAAAACACTGGCAGATATTTTATAAGAATTGAAAGTATTCTTACTTCAATCATAGATACTTATCCTAAATTATTAGGACAGAATTACAGAAAACTCAAGGTTAGAGTTTATTCATAGAGCACCGAATTATCATATTATAGATACTGTAAGATCAATTATTTTTTTGTAAAAAAAGTAGCTCATAAGACTATGATAACTAAGCCTAATTAAGAATGTTTTTAATCATTTGTTTAATGACTAAAACAAATATTAATTATAATATGAAGATCTTGGATTCATATAAAGTGAATTAATTAGGGATAATGAAATACTTTTTCGTAAAGTGGTTAAATCAGAAAAGGTGGTTAAAAATGGTTAGAAAGTTTCAGATAAAAAAAATTAAATCTACATTTTACAATATTGTTATATTAGTAAAAAATATGACATATTTAACTGGGAAAGTAGTAGGTAGAATATACATTACAAATACATCATTAAGAAAAGATGGAAATCTATATAGCATTCTGTTTAAACAAGGACTTAAAAAGATACATACATAAATATATATAAATTCACATAAGGGGTTATTGAGGATTTTGGTCATAAAATCCTCAATAACCCCTTAGGTGAATTTGAAATATCAGTGGTCGAGAAACTATATCAATATATATATATATATATATATATATATTATATATATATTGAGTCGTTATCAGCCTTTGGAGCGATTCACATCTATTCCTGAAGACGAGGACATCGAAATATAGTACTGAGTTCAGTGATTTCTTTTCTATGTGTTCTTTTTAAATTCTAGTTTATATATATATACATATATCTAGAATAATAATTAATCCTGAATAAATTGAAAGTAAAATTTTTGTTTAATCAACACTACTACTAATAAATTTAAATTATCTATATCATGATCAATAGCAGTAATGACTGTTATAACTTATCATTGTTGCAAATAATCATTCCCTTAATAGTCTGCAGTAATATATAATTGGAAAATCACTTTAAAACTTATTAAGCATGATCATATACATAAATATGAAGTTATAAATGTAAATCATTCGTACTTTAAACTGTTGACCATACATATGTTAGTGACATAAACAAATTTAATATATAACTTCACCTTTCAATTTTAATTTCTTTTTTGGTCCCGCCATGAACACAATATTTTCGTTAATTTGGTTTAATTTTTACCTTTCTCATATTAACAACAGAGAAAATTTAAAGATTACTATCTTAGTTTATAACCTGCACATATACTATATTAAAATATTATTACTTCTAATATATGAAGGATTTACAAAAATATTATCATTTATTTCACAAAATCATTGATAAACTTCAGAAACAGTAAAATGAATCTCTAATTACTTAACATCAATAATAAAAGATGAAGTTTTATGAAACTTCTTGAATAACAAAAAAATATAAACCTTTTAACTAAGTAAGTAAAATCTACTTAACAAGATTATGAGAACTGTTAAAAAACACATAAATTCAAGTTGTTCAAAGAAGGTAACTAACTTACTACGAAATATCTGACTAAGAAAGCACCAAGGTCTTAATATCATGCCTCATGATTTAATATTCTTACTGCTAACGATAAACTTATTAATAAAGTAAAAATGTTGTCATAATGACTCACATTAAAGGGTTGAAAATCAGGTGAGAAGTAAATAAAACCAGTAGAAGTAATTAAAAAAAATCCTCAGAACTCAAGAATTTCAAGAAAAGTAAATTCAACAGCATAGATGTTGAATCCTTTCAATGACAATACTGTTTTCAAACACTTTAAATACAGTACAACAGCTTAATTCTTGAATAAGTACACATAAATAAGGTCAGACAACAGATGTCAACTTATAACAGTAAAATAGGTTCAAACATTAGTCAGTATCTTAACATTGTCTGAGGGGCCAAATTAACATTAAGTGTCATTTGATAAGACTGATAGTTGCAGGAACGACATATAAACAAATACAGTTCTTTAAAAATTTAGTTTATCCCCTGATATTCAGCTGTAAACAAGGAGAAACAAAAGTTGTTTACAATGTTCACACAACAAAACGAATCATATTTACGAACTTCTGACAGCACAGTAAGTATTTTATTTATTCATTTAATTTCATTCTTTAATTATAAACACTGTAAAACATTTTGTTTGAACGGGTCACCGAGAGGTCACAAATTTATAACGGGATAAATGAACTTACCTTGTAGCTTTCTAGTTGCAGCCATAGCTATGAAAACATCTGGTAAAACCCTTCAGACATAGTATTTAAATGTAGTAACACACTTTTCTGGAGTAGTACGATTTTCTCAATAAAATTATTCAAAATCTTTCGTATCAAGCCAAAATGGCACCCACTACTCATTCGATCACCAAAAAAAAAGTCAAGAGAGGGGGATGGAATTGTGTACGGAGCTGTATGCGCGCGCAATTTTGACAGACTATTTAAATTGAATTTACCCTATGCTTACCATAAAAGCAAATCTTGCTAGAGCATGATAAACAATTAAGCCCAGTAAGTTTTATTAATTATAAAACGAGAATACTTGTTTGACTACTTTAGCTCTAGCAATTCATTTTGAGATAAGAAGCACAAATAATTAAAATAACTTTAAAAGCAATTATTTGTCTTACTTGAAGAATTTCCTCCATATTCACTATGTTCAAAATGTATTTTGTAAGTCAGATTGAAAAACATACAGTTAATAACTAAAAATATGGTGCTTTAATTTAAAAATATAAACAATTTAAATATTCGTTGAAATATTTCATATTAATCGTTCTTAACTATTCGGAATATCTTATTAAAAACGGTTTTTTTACTTTTAAAGAAAGAAAACCATTGAAACTGAGATTAATTTTATGTTCACCTATATTATTATATCATAAATAATAAATTAGCAAGGTAAAATCAATATTTAAGAATAGGCATAACTACGGTTTTGAGTATGATATGAATTACTATTTCCGTAAAACGGGTAACAAAAACATTGTATATCGAAAACAAATAATGTTTTCGTAGTGCAAAACATTTTCCTTAAACTTTCTGTTAAAAAATAATCAAAATTTATACTCTGTTAAAGGATTTGATGGGTAAGTAATCTTTCCCAAATAAAATTTTAATCCCTTAATCAAAAAGAATAAAAAGAATATTTTAGGAATAAATATTATGAATGAAAGTATCAAACGTATAATGTTAATATTATTACCTACGAGGTCAGTTTTTCATTCCATAAGTAAAGTATAGTAATCATGCAAAATATGGAATCAGAGTATTTGATGAATTGACACGATTTCAAGTCCTGTAAGTCTTTTTTTAAGTTTTTTCAATGATATCCTTATGTCTTTGAGAGATGGGTGGTTTGCATTCAAAGGTTTGTGAAGACGCTCCAGGTAGCATCTCTTCAAGCATATGATAAAACCTCTACATACATACAGTAACTTCGAGATCAAGATGTCATCCCAGCAAACATCTTGCTCGACCCAGGAGAGAAAATCAAAGTTACAAGAATTTCGAGATGTTCGCATGAATCAAAAAAGTTATACTAAAACCATTACGGCAATCCACAGCAATTTACAAAAGAAACCACAATTGCAGAGAACTAACCTCCTGAATAGATATAATTTTATTATTGACAACTGTGAGTTTCTGAAATTAATCTACATTGACCCTACAACTAAAACCATTATCGTGATGACTAACAACGCATACACCTAGCTGCAGGAATTCCAAAAGATGACGTCTAGAGGATTTACAAAATAAAACTCACAGAGAAATAATAGTTCAAAATATTGAAGTGTGTACGAAGAAAACGACCTTAGCATTAAATCATGGAAGTCCCCATGAATCATGAGAAAAGAATAAAACCAGTACTGAAGACTACGGGTATTTTTAATTTCAGTATTACTGGTACTGAAGGTTACGGGTTCAAATCTTGACATGACTCTAGATTTTTCATATGGCAAATAACAATTCTAACGCACGCCGTATATCAGAGGAATAGTAATGCAATGATTATGCGCCTCTAATAGCCTCTAGCACTCAACTCCGACTTTCGGTCTTCGCGAGGTTACTCTGTTAACCGACTATATGCAGGGAGAAACGAAAGAGGAGGAGAGGGTGATCAGGGGCTGGGCCTAACCACCTTCGTTCCACAATCCTTCCTAATCCCCAAATCCCCTCCTTTTAAATCAGTCCCAATCTAAGGTGTTATGCGATCCGTGCCGAAGGATGGATGATACAGGAGTTACTGTATTATGAACGGAGCCTCAAGGGTACCAACCCCATTGAGTAAATAGCTTTACTCCGGTATGCGGTGCTCTGCCGGAGTGGACAAAAGGGAATTTTCCCCTGTAAGGAGAAGAAGTCCGGACACCATCCTCCGAAAGCGCAGAGGGTCCAACTAGTGGAGCCAACCTTGGAGATGGATCCATGGAGCAAGGAAGTTACTTTCTCCCGAAGCGTAGAGAGCCTGAATGGGCCTTGTTAATGATGGTTTGTGCAGATTCTGCAAAGAGGAAGAAACATCGTTACACCTGCTGACTGACTGTAAGACAACTTTGCTAAACAGAGGATAAGTGCCTCAGGACACTCAACAAAACCATAGAAAAACTTTTACCGCTGGAACCAGCAAAAGTGCTGAGGTTCTTGGAGGAGTTGAAGCTAACTGCTGGGGTACTTTAATACTGAAGGGGGGGAAGTACAATAGTTTTTTTTTAAGACGCAGTGTATAGAAATACTCAAATAATAATAATATTACTAGAAATCATTAACCTCTTAAATAACTACGTTCACATAATATATTTTGAAAGGTTTCTACCTTTTCCAGGGCCTGCATTCTTCGTCTGGTGTTAATTTCAGATTGAGAAAGTGGTACTTAAGAAAACAATATTCAGTTAGATATTGCACATATAGTTTTTAAATCCACCTTTGAAGATTAATTATTTTCTTTTCAAATTTAAGATTGGTTGGAATGTGCTTTATGGACTATATTAGACCCGGTATATCTCGTTCCTTTCTTCATTCATTCATCTATTTCATCAATTCAAACTCCAGGAGGTTTGTTTGGCTCCAACCCTTTCGTGTACAAACAGTACACTGCCTCATTCCCCTGTGTTCATCTTTGTCCAGGTACCCATATGAGAGATAATTTTTTTACTGGCTAAATTCTGCAAAGAGAACAGACATTCCATACTAATTTTGAATTACAATCCACGGATAAATATGCCTTCGTGTTGGCTTGATTGCGTGTAAAATGCATATTCTATACATTACATTCTGCTTTAATAGAATAGCAAGAATATGGTAACATTCACCAAGGTTCTTGTTGACTAGCAATAAGAATGTGCTGTTATTGGATTCAAATTTAGAAAGTTTTAACCACAAATAACCATATTTTTTCAAGCTTTGTCCGTTCCTCTGTTTTGTCAGAATTGCTTTTACATGGGAAAAACCAGTTTTCACCCATGTACCTTCTACTTATATTTTATGAAAGTATACCGCTCCACACCAAACTTTACCACAAACATATCGCCCTAAAAGATCGTGGTTATTGCTTCTAGAGCATCAAAATTATAAAATTTGAACTTATAATACCCAATGCAGTTTTGGTAATAATTGTTCACCCGTAAGTACACTAGACAAGAGTGCTTTTATAAAAAAAAAATTGATGATTCCACTCCAAGTAAACATTTATAATAATTTCCAAGCACCCAATGAAATTCTTTTTCAGGGCATTCTATCTAGTAACATATAAACCAAATTATTAATACTTTTACTGTGGCTAGTTTGGGACGCGTTTTATCAACGATACCGCAGTCAGATGAACAATCTGAATTATCAAAGCAGAATAGAACAAGTGTGATCAAGAGACCAAGTTCAACCAAAGAATCACTTACACCTGAAGATTTTGTTCCCGATTTAGCTAATGTTACCGTTACATTGCTTTTTCAATGTAGTCTTTCAACTAAAGATACATCTAATTGGAAGGAGATCGTTTTGACTTTGAAGGAATTGAGATGTCCTTGACATATACTTCCATTCTCCTTGAGAAGGGAATAAGGACTGTTTTAATTGGATTTGTATCCAGTCCATTCTCCTTGAGAAGGGAATAAGGACTGTTTTAATTGGATTTGTATCCAGTCCATTCTCCTTGAGAAGGGAATAAGGACTGTTTTAATTGGATTTGTATCCAGTCCTTTATCCTTGAGAAGGGAATAAGGACTGTTTTAATTGGATTTGTATCCAGTCCATTCTCCTTGAGAAGGGAATAAGGACTGTTTTAATTGGATTTGTATCCAGTCCATTCTCCTTGAGAAGGGAATAAGGATTGTTTTAATTGTATTTGTATCCAGTCCATTCTCCTTGAGAAGGGAATAAGGACTGTTTTAATTGGATTTGTATCCAGTCCATTTTCCTTGAGAAGGGAATAAGGACTGTTTTAATTGGATTTGTATCCAGTCCATTCTCCTTGAGAAGGGAATAAGGACTGTTTTAATTGGATTTGTATCCAGTCCATTCTCCTTGAGAAGGGAATAAGGACTGTTTTAATTGGATTTGTATCCAGTCCATTCTCCTTGAGAAGGGAATAAGGACTGTTTTAATTGGATTTGTATCCAGTCCATTCTCCTTGAGAAGGGAAAAGGATTGTTTTAATTGGATTTATATCCAGTCCATTTTCCTTGAGAAGGGAATAAGGACTGTTTTAATTGGATTTATATCCAGTCCATTTTCCTTGAGAAGGGAATAAGGACTGTTTTAATTGGATTTGTATCCAGTCCATTTTCCTTCGCCCAACATCCAGCAATTTGAAGAGTATGTGGCATAACCTCAAAGGAAGTACTATCAAGCTTGTCTTATATATAATAACAAGGTGATTTAAATATCCTTGCATATTATAAGCACTATTTTTATAGAATCCAATGGGTCATAGGCTATCCACAACTTATGACCACTGTATTGAATATAGCACACCTCCCTTTAGCAATCACAGTTGTAGTAGATCAGTGTTTCCCAAAGTGGGCGGTGCTTTGATATGGGGGGGGGGGGAATGCAAAAAGGAGTGGAGATTCTATTTCCATAAATTGAAAATGTTCATGCAACATAATTTCTAAATTTAAGTGAAAACACGACATATAAACTTCTAGGAAACGGTTTCTTAAAATTATTTGTTTTGATAATTCATTATTATGTTAAAAATATATTCTCATCTAAGTTTCTTTCATTGTGTATTAATTCTTTTGCATAAATATGCATGAAACAATACATCTATTGGATTCTAAATAAATATTCGATTAGTAATTATTTTAATTTGATTATTAAAATGTTACTCAATTGGTTATTTAGTCTAGGAATCTGATTATTATTCAAGGGTGTTGAGTTATAGGTTTATGGACCCAAGGGGGCGGACACTCGAAAAAGTTTGGGAAACACTGTAGTAGATAGAGGTACTTCGATCATGATCTACCAGTCTATCGCCAAGGTATAATTGGTAGAAAGCACAACATTAAAGAATTATCATCAGTCTATAATTCATTCTGTCACAGATTAATATGCAGGATGGCCAGTCCAATAAATTCCGATTTTTTTCCCATATTTAGGTCACTGTGCAACGACAATTTTTTACTTTTAACTTACTGTTCCAAAAGTAAGGATTTTATATCTGAAGTAATTAATTACATCTTACTTATGTTGAGAGATTGTCCTTTTTTATGTGATTATTCGTACAGTAATACACTATTCACTGTTATCTATAATATTTATTAGAATAATTAGAATAAATTGGAACTAACAGGCATTCCAATTTCACCTGTGTGGAAGCGAACACGCAAACAGAGTTTTATAATAATATAGATTGGCTTGGCAGTAATCAGAATTTCTAGACATATTTAATGGAACATGCTATTTTTAGGCATTTTATCACAAAATTGCATTAGTTTATAATTGGTTATTTTTCGTGAACTTGCGAGTTCTTCTAGTTTATTCTGTTTTTCTAAAATTGTTTCAGAATTATGACCGGAAATACCAACAATATAACTAAGACAAAACTAACCACAAAAAGTTATTAAACGTGGAATTTATTAAACGTGATATACTTTATTTATAATTGGATTTAATATAATTAAAATTTAGGGAACGTGATAATTTCATTCCGAACAATGTTTCAAAACATAAAATCAAAATACCCAAAATTTTCCCCCTCAAAAAAATGAAAAGAGAATAGGACAGATATGATCACATTGTACACGATACAGATGAGCAGGCCTTTCATTATCTCTTAAAAAAAATTAAAAAGATCTAAACAAAATAGGACATGACCAGAGGTGCAAATTACACATTTCAGACTAGTTTTGCTAAAGAATTTAAGGAACATTTCAGATTCGGATACAAGTCGTTGAATAGTTTCTCAAAAATAAGATTTATTATATAAATTACTGGTTAAAAGATGTTCTCAAGCAGTATTCCAAAATATTGGATTGGATTGCTAACATTTTAACAGAAAATAGAAGAGGGTAATATAAATAAAGCACTTTTAGAACTGTAAAATTACTTCTACTCGACTAGTTCTTTTCAAACAATGCTAGTTCTGGATGCTTAATGATAGAGAAACTTATAAAATTAGTTTAACTGGATATCTCAAATATATAAAGAACTATCAAACATGCTTTTAATTCGGTTAAACGGATTAAAGCAGCTACATTCGACTTGTGTCCGCTAAATGTTTGTTCTCTATTATACCAAGGTAGAACAATCTATAAACCAGGTTTTAACCTAATGTAAAAAGAAAGTATAGAGTAATTGCAAAAAAAAAATCATTTGGGCAGGTACGTTAGTTATAGTGGCCGTCGCAAAAGAGAATACACGTAGGTCGAATATTGACTCTTTTAATATCACACAGTGAACATTCTTCATTCAAGTGTATTTAGAGTAGGGATCTTTAACGAGTCGGCATCATACAGGATTGGGACCGGCAGTTTAACGTCCTCTCCTAGGGACGACGTACTCAGATTTATTCACCTCCCGAGTAAATAAATTGAGGGGCAAAGTAGATATTGAGCCCCGAATCTACTAGTCCAGAGAAGAGCACGGTGCTACTGACCTATCTTGGCCCCTTTCGTTTGGGTAACGTCAGTAAAGTACCACTAACAGACTTGTACTGTCCACCAAAGCATTGTTCTTTAAAACGACTCAATTATAAAATTTAAATCCGACATTTAAAAGACTTGCAGTTTCGCAAGAAACGATTTTATTTGGATAACAGAAATACAGTACCATTTCTGAACTTCTATTGTACAATATTTGTTCCTGGTTCATCTATGCTAGACCAACAGATAGACATTTTCAACTCAATATCTAAAATGTATGTAAAGGGTTATTTAATATAAATTTATATTGGGGTAACTCCAGTTAAATACTATTTAGTTTAATTCATTGCTGTCAGAGTTATTTACTATTGTTGCATCTTTGACAATTCAGGAATCAGTTTTCTACTCAATATCTAAAAAATAGGGAAATATTAACATCAAATAGCCTTTATTGAGGTTAACACTTGTTGACTAGTAGTGAATTGAAATTATTTTCTGGTTGTTCTAACTTAGAATATCTCGGATATTTGGTAGCAAGCCGAAATGTAAAATACCTAATTAGAATTTCATAGAATGTTTTCATTTTACTATATATTACTATACTTTTACTATAAGTATATTGATCATTAAAAAAATTCGACTTCCAGATTTTGATAGATTTACATGTTTTGAGTTGCCTAAAGAGATTTTTCGATATCTGTAGGTGTACTCGTATATGGGTGGATATGTAATCAAAAGTTACATGCTATGGGTCACACCATTTGATGAATCAAATTTATATTTTACCCTTAAATGGGTCCTTTATTTTAAATATGTGTTGAGACGATTAATCTGAATCGTATGAATCGTGCATTTTTGGTGGAACCGGAATCACATCATTAAATAAATACTCTAAATTTCTGATTCTTTCATTACGATTTTCTTAAATTTATAAGCTATTTGAATAACAATACTTATATTTGTTTGAAGTGTGATACTACTGTCAAAAATTTATAATAAAAACGTCTTAGAACTTTAATATGACATATTGAATATGATGTACAGGAAGTTAATTAATTAATTATTTCAAAGGTAATCTCAATTAGTTTGCTTATTCCACCACATACATACTTTGTGGATTAGACCAATTATTTAAGTGCAAGAGAGGCTTTTGCATCTTCAATTAATCCAAACACGAAAGTATTTTGTAAATTCTTTGAGAAAGCTAAAACAAAGGAATTGTTCAGTGGACTAGATTCAACTTTATCAGCTTGGAAAGCTTCTGTCAGCTCTAGATTTCCTACATATTTTAACAAAAATCTGATTATGACAACATATTAAGACTCGCGATACAAATCAACTTTTCTGGGCGATGAGCAATATAAACAGCACGAAAAATTACACCATTAGTTATTGGAGATATAAATTTAATAAATAAAACCACCTTATTGACTACTTCAGATTCGTCACATTCAGATCTTTCTGCAGATGGAAAGGTAGAGACTGAGGATGAAAACACGAGTTTAACTTTATCTTCAAACAATATTTGCAATAATTTAAGAGAAAGACTCTGGAAAAGCATCGAAAGATAGAAAAGTCTTCTTTAGTAATAACTGAGCATGATAAACATGACTGAAATGGAGAAGTTTGAAATGGGTCAAGTATGAAAAAGTTAAAATGACTGGAAAGGATGGAAGATCCTCTTCGTTGGTGGGGCAGCAACCAGAAAAATTTTCAAAATTTGTAAGCTGTGTCAAAGAAGTCTTCGGTTAAGAGTGAAAGGTTATTTAGTGTAGGAGGAACTCTTTATTCACTAAAACTAAACAGAATAACAGCAGATACAGGAGAAATACCTACGTTTTTTTCATTATAATTTATTAATGACAGGGTTCAATTATGAATAAGAAGCCAAATCAGGGATGCCAAGCAGATCCTTCTAATCCTGTCTCTTTAAAAAAAAAACACATTTTTAATACTTCCTTAAGTGAGTCAGGTAATTTGAGAATAATAAATAGATAAGAATAATTAATGTTAACTGCAGATGAAGGAATGTTATTTAAACATAGTTGGTAGTCACTAGTTTTACTTTACATGGCATCCTCAATTAATCAGTAATTTTTTCAGTTGATTCACAAAAAGTACTAAAAAATTGGTGTCTAGCTTTTTCATATCAATAAAAAACATATAATTCAATTAAAACCTAATTTTTTTGTCATAAAGTGGAAAATATTTTAAATAAAACTGCACAATACCTTGAATATTAATGAAAGTGAACAATTAGCAAAAGGTGTAAGTATTAACCCAGTTAAGAAAGTAATATAATGTATTATATACATATATTATTATTTTGTTGGATTTTCTAATGTATTCATTATATTTCCTGACGTTTATAGAGAAAATTTATTCAAATTGATTTTGTTAATCATTTCCTAAAATATTTTGGCTACTCACTATTTATACCTTTAATATTTCTATCTAGTTTCATTTATCATTTTCATGTCATTTGTTATATAATGAACAAATAAGGACAACAGAAAAATTAATTAAGATAGATGAGTTTCTGAGTACATACAGGTGGAACCTAAGCAGGAATCGGAATCATTAACAACATTTCCGGGAATCATACTAGGAATCAGAAAAAGTTTTGGAATCGTTCCAACACTAGTTAAATAGGCCTTAACGTTTTTGAGCAATATTGTTCAAGAGAAAGTCACTTTTTTAGTTAGAATGTGTTTTTACACATCATTTATCCTCCTGAACTACTATATCTAGAGCATTAAAACTAGGAAATAATAACAAGCTAACAACAATATTAACTGAAAAGAAGTTCAGAATATTCAAATAAACGAAAAGGTCAGTTTGATATAAAATGTGAAATTATTGACTATAATTATAATGAAATAATCCCAGAAACAGCTCTCTTTGAGAGAATGAGGTTGCAAGAAAACTTTTGCTATTATCTATGTAAAGCAGGTACAAATTCCTCTTCCAGATGTTTCTGTCAACGGGGATTTCAGGATAACATTTAAAATGCTCTTTACTTAACAAATGCAGGCAGCAGCGACTATGACGAGTAGTGACACTGGGTAATGTGTGGCCGAAAACCAGCAGCAGCTGCTAAAAAAGTGATTTATGAGACACATTCTCTACACTCACAACCCACTTAGACTAGATAAATACATTTGCCTTTTTAGTAAAGAAATCGTAGAAATAGTAAAATCATAACTGAATTAAGGACATATTCATTGTAAATATTACTATGTAAATATGTGAATTGTAAATATATGTACAATGTAATGTAAATTGTAAATATGTGAGAATATTAATACATATTCTTCAAATGTTAATATAAATATGTAAGATAGTATATATTGTATGCCATACAATAACGAGGTGCATATTGGTATACACATTGATCACAGATACAGACAAACACACACACAAACAAACCACAGACACACACACACACACACAGGGCCGTCCCAAGGAAGATGCGGAGCAACTCCACCACTGCGGAGTCTCCCACCAACAAATTAAAAATACATATACATAAAATGGTTATACAATACAAGTATTAGAAACAAAAGAGCTTAGAAGTTCCAATTTTATTTAAAAATAAAATCTGTCGCCGACATGACAGATTAACCAGTGAACAGATCATATGTCCGAGGGTCACTACCGTCGTCCCGCGAGGTCTCCCACAAGCACAGAACCCAGGGCGGTTGCCCAAATTCGTCCTAGCTAAGGGACAGGCATGAACACACACAAAGACAAATTAATAAAACTTATTGCATTGGATTCAAGGGACCTTGAAAATATACAGGGTGTCCACAAAGTCTCTTTATAATTTGCAAAAATTTATTACAAAAGAGTTTATGAGATATCTTAACCAGATTTGTTTTATTTTAATAAGTCTTTATTAATAGTTTTATCATATAAAACTTTTGTGTTTCAGATAATCTACCGATGGAAGAAAACTGACTCGCTGAATCTCTTTAAAATGGCTACTCCTTAAGAAAAAGCGCAAAGTGTATCGTGGTTCACTGAAACAAAGTCGTATGTACAGACTCAACGATACTACAGAGCTAAGTATGGAAATGCTGGGACGGTTTTCTTCAACAAACTCTCTTCGTGCTTGTCATTTAGCTCAAGAGCCGGTAACAGTTACACTTTGTAAGCGTACAAGCGTAAATTCTCGTGGAGGGACTTACGCACTGGCAGCAAAGAACTGGTACTCCTTTATCCAATACTATCCCTGTCGCCATAAATTTCTTGCACCGTGCACAAATGGAAGCATAGGAAGGTGGATCTCTTTCATACCTAGTTTTGTAGTTTCGTTGAGTCTGATAATCCGACTTTTTTTCAAGAAACAACGATACACTTTGCGCTTTTACTTCAAGAGAAGCATTTTATAAGAGTTCGTTGAATCAGTTTTCTTCCATCGACAGACTATCTGAAACACAAAAGGTTTATAGGAAAAAAAATTTAATAAACCTTTATTAGAATAAAACAAATTCGGTTAAGATATCTCACAAAGTGATTTTGCAATACATATTTCATATTGTAAACAGACTTGGTGGACACCCTGTATTACTATTGAAAACTTGATATCGAAATTGTTACACAAATAATACTTTTAACATTACTATAGATTTTCGAGTGGGCATATGAAAGTAAATATGGAGAACATTCATAAACTATAAAAAAACAAATAACAATTAGCAAATTTTGTTTATTTGTTTTTGTTTTTTGTGGTCTAGATGACATCTATCATCTCTTCATTTCAAAATTTTCTGTAGAAGGTTTCATAATCGAATACGTACAAAAGTGACACTTTCAACAAGAATTTTATTATAACATATATTACCTTGCTGCAAATCATATACGTAAAATTCAAAATTTCTAATATATCCACTTGTGGTAAATTAAGAATGGTATATTTGACTTACATATCATTTTCACTTAATAGTATTTTAACGTTAACAGCTTCTCTAGATAAACTAGAATCAGTCCTTCCAATGGAATGATGCGTTAAGTTAAATCCTTTTCTTCTATTTGAATTCAGTTTTTCTAATAAATAATAGTTCCTTTTTCTAGTCAAGTTATTGAAAACTTTTTTCTAACAAAATAAATAAAACCACAAAGAATAATAAATCATCTTCCATTTAAATAAAACAAATAACAAAAATTTTCACAAATGTTCTTTCTGTTGTTATATTTTGTTTAACAACTGATAAAAATATTAAGATCACAGTTATTTTTTTAAAGTAGTATTAATACTAAAAACAAATATAAAGAACAAACATGACAGTAATGCGTTCATATTTTTTAACAAAAATATAATTTTTATATATTTTAATAGCATCTGACATAAAATTTAAAAACATTATCAAGAATAAATAGTTCTTAAATCTAAACATTTTTACGATATGGTCAACATTTTTTTTCTTTTATTGTACAGAATTTCTACTGTTTTATACAATTAAAACATTAATGAATCATATTAAGTAAATACATTTATAATAGTTAAGTTTTCACGGTGAATAACATTTGGGAACAGTTACAAAGTTAAAGTATATCACACTTTATAGCAGTTAAAAGTTTGTGCTTTTCAAGGGGCCAACTTTTCAAAGTTGTTCATTTCTGATTCGCTAATTTATGCAAGTACTAACAAAGCCCAATATTACATAACTTGGTGAACCAAAGGGAACAGGTGTATTCCAGGAGAATAAGACTATTCGAAAATTTGGAAATCTAAAATATGTTTGAGATTTAAAAAAGTAGTATGGTTGTTTCTTGGATAAGTATATTTAAATTAAACAGGATCAAACATTATCATTTATCCCTTTAGACAGAATCATCAAAATTAGACTCTTGGAACATATATAATAATAACAAGATTTCACATAAACACGTGAAATAACAATCAATGGTCAAACCACATTATGAAATGGGGAAAAAGACTAACATATTTCTACCACAACAAGCGGTCTTCGTCAGAGTCAAAAACCCAACTGAATTGACGAAAACTGCTCGGTGTGGTTGAAAGATCTTAGTCTTTTTTTCCCATTTCATAATGTAGTTTCATATTTTATGTACGTATATACAAAGTGATTGAAAAATAAAAATGATAAAAATATATTGGTTATTCCTTTCAATCATTGTTTAAAGGATATCCATAATTTTTTAACATATCAGTTGTGAAGGAAACTTGTTAAATAAACTAGTAAAAAATTATGGTAAATGTGAAAAAGTCGGAGATGTAGTTATAAGAGTCTGTGTGTTAGGATTATAAATCCGCACACACGGATTAAAATGCATAAATATTCCATATGAAGACAGGAGGAGTCAAGTCCTCTACGCCATCCTATCAAGAATAAGAGACAGGCGATAAAGTAAAGAATACGCACTTAGAACTGATTTCCATGTCTTCAGACACAGAGAGGAACTTCATGGATACTGCCCTTATTAAAAATAATTTCCAAAACGCTTAGCAATAGCAACCCGGATCTGCTTAAGTTAGATGAATTTTAATTTGTAATAGTTTTTACGTTAATTTGGTCCCGAATTAACTTGCTGTTGTGTTTTCTCCTTTTCTTATACTCTTTAGTTTCGATATTATTTTTTCTTTAATCTGTATAACCTTATTTGACTTAATTTCAGCGGTACTATCCTTCATGTAACCTAATTGTACTAACACGCATCTACATTCTTTTGTAACCTCTTTGTTATCTAGTCATTGTTAGTTTGTTGGTCTCTGTTAACATTAATTGAAAGGCCAATTATACGTAACTTTCAATAGGCCATCATTTGCTTCATTTTCTTTATTTACCTAATAGTTTTTTCAGTTATATATATATGTATATAGAAAATTGTCACAATAACACGTGATATAAATATTCAGGTAACTCACCACAAATTTGTGATAGGTTACCTGAATATATATGTATTTATACAATTAAAAGAAACGGTCCAACGGACTTTTTTAAATAAAATAAATTCAAAACGAAGGAAACACACAGAAAGACACAGACATAACTCACATCGATATTTCGACCATCGTCGTCATCAGGAGGATGAGTCACTGCCTTCCTGCGGGACTCTTCGCTCTTCGCACCTCCTGATAACGACAACGGTCGAAATATCGATGTGAGTTATGTTTGTGTCTTTCTGTGTGTTTCCTTCGTTTTAATTTATTTTATTTATTGTATATATCTTATATCATATGATATTATATATATTAAAATATATATATATATATATAAATTAGAATTTTCAAAAGAAAACACAGAAAATAAATCACTGAAATTCACTAATACATTTCGATGTCCTCGTCATTAGGAATAGATGCGAATCGCTACAAAGGTTGATAACGACTCATATATATTTATATATATAATAGTTCAATGTACATAATGAAACATATAGAAATTAAAAACACACAGTTTCTAATTTTCGGTTGAACCGTCTTCAGGAGAGATAAGAGAGGGAAACAAGCGCACTGGTACAGAGATGGTTCTCTATGTTTCTTTATGTACATTGAACTGTTTTGTCCATTTCGGAATGTATTTTCATCAAAAAAGTGTATATATATATATAAACCGGGTACAAGGGGTAGTACTGGCTGTTATCGGGTAGGTTATTTGCCGTTGTGTCTAGAACGTGCTTGGTCTCCCTTTCTCTTTTCTGCTGAAGACGGGTTGACAAAAAATTTGAGGGTCTAAGTGTGTTATTCTTCTTGAATTTTGAACTCGTGTAAATATATAAAACACGATTTCACAATAAACCCGTGATAAAAAACAACGTCTGAATCACAGTAAAATGACTAAGATCTTTCCAACAAAATAAGCGGTCTTCGTCATTTTTCTGTGGTGCAGACATAGTTGGAAACTCTTCTCTTTATCTTTTTAGATTAAGTGTCAGTGGCTAAATAAGCGCTTCTTCTGAGGTTTGTAAAGTAACTCTTTTGATAGGAATTTCAAAAAAATACGTCTCCACACAAAAAAACCTTTCAGTTAAAACCTAACAACGCATTATTTCGAACATTTATTGTTCTTCTTCAGATTTACATCTAAAAGCATACATATCTACGATCTTTAATAACATAAGAATGAATTACTCGAAAATTGAATACAATTGATTAAATGGTGAATATGCACTATTAAAGTTTTTAACAAGGGAAAAGTAAGAAAAGTGACTTAATTAAACATGAACCCGCGCGGGTAATTAAAAAATCTGTATTACTCATAAGTTGGTTCTTTATTTTATTAAGATTTATATTTAATTAACATGAACCCACAGGTAATTAAAAAATCTCTTTTACTTATAAATTAGTTCATGTTTTATTTTGTTATCATATTTTATTAAGATTAATGTTTAACAAAGTCACTTTTAATGCTTTTTCCTTTGTTAAAAACTTCAATAGTGCAATTTACAATTAACTTTAGTCCATTTTTTAGTAATTCATTCTTATGTTGTTAAAGCTCATAGATATGTATGTTTCTCACTCTTTAAGAATATAAAGGACAGATCTGAAGTAGTAATCAAGAGCAAGTAAATAACTGACAAGGTAACAGAAATCAGAATGATTAATACATTTTTCAATAACATGCATGAAACTACATTAGATCGTAAACAGTAAACATTTAGTAATTAAAAAAAATATATTTCCTAAATAATTAAGAAATGCTGATTTTCAATGCATACATTAAAATTTTTCCTATTTTATTTAGAATGAATCAATCCCTTATCATTAATTAAATTTTTAATTAATTAATAAAATGCAAAATAGTGGCATTGTTTGGTATTTAGAATGAATAATTTTTAAAATTTAATGAAATAAATATAAACAAAGCAGAAATGAAAATTTAAGACATTTTATTAGTAACAATAAGGTTTCACAAAGAATGTTTCTTCTGGAACATTGAACTCTTAAGAGGGTCAATTGGTTGTAGGATTTTTAGACTTTCTAAGAAATATATGTCATAACAATAAATATATACCAGAGAAAACGATAATAAATATAAGACGATTCTAATATTACATAAAAAGGTTCGTTGTAGGGTAAAAAGCTAATGAAATGGTCTCCACATATAAAAATTTAATGGTATAAACAACGCGTTTCGAATACGTAGTGTTCTTCCTCAGGCATTAACTAAAAAATACAATGACACCGGAGAGTTATCTATAGTATGCAGTAAATATAGTACAAAATAAAATAAGGAAGAGAATACGAACCTAAGGGTGAGTATTTGCTCTAGGACTAAGAGTAAATTAATAGTTCTTAATCCTTAGTCCTAGAGCAAATGTAAAGGCTCAGCCTAAACTTTAGGGAAAAAACAATAACAATGAAATGTGCCTGCCTTCTAATATGAAACAGATGTACCCCATACCCTCACCCAAGTCCATCTTATTCACAGTCAGTTGTACCACAGACAGTCACCCTTAGGTTCGTATTCTCATCCTTATTTTATTTTTATTTTGTACTGTATTTACTGTATACTACAGATAACTCTCTGGTGTCATTGTATTTTTAGTTAATGCCTGAGGAAGAACACTAAATGTTCGAAACGCGTTGTTTATACCATTAAATTTTTATATGTGGAGACCATTTCATTAGCTCTTTACCCTAAAATGAGTAAATACCACATAATAAGTGATTGCACTACGTTAGAAATAAAAGGTTCCATGATCAGTAAAATTAATCAATTTAAGATACAATAATAATAAATAATAAAATCTATCTGTTCCTAATATATGTAATAAACTCAGAGATGTCAACCTTTAAGCAGTATTCACCCATTATACATAAATTTTATCTGGATATTTGAGTTTGCCAGTTTGATGATGGTTTAATAAACTGGATTACACCATAATAAATATACAAAGAAGGAAAATGATGCCTTATTTCATTGAACGAATAGATATCTAATATTTGTAGTTATTTAGTTTGAAAAAAAAAAGATTGTAATAAAACTTAGTTCTAACTGAATTATTGTTTAGTTAGAATTCACGAAGAATGATTGATTCTACTGTTCAATGTTTTATGAAGAAAAACAATGTAAGACTGATAAGTCATGTATTCTAAAGATTATCAAGTTTATTTACGGTTTTAAGTGTTCAATGTGACCAACCACCTACAGTAAGTGTAATATCAATGGTACGAGATTTCCCTCAGATGTTTATCATATCACTATCGATTGAATTAATAACTCATAGAAGTCGTTATTTAATGTCATGGACACTTATTTGTAGAGGTAGACATTAACGCGATCTCTTATGCGATCCTTATAAAAATAAAAAATAAACTACAAATATTGTAAATTAGAAGCCTGTTTTTCATACAACACTCATAACAGAAAGAAAATTCACTATGTGGTCTGGTCACCTTTAAAGTCGGACTTAAAGTATGAGCTCCTTTACAATTTTTCCATCAATACATTATTTACAAACTTCTTTATTTAAAACAAATCTTTACCTGATTTTTTCATTGCTTTTTCTTATTAACTTTATTCATCAATGAAATCAGTTTGTTCTTTATGTTTCTCCCAGTAGTTCTTTATGTTTCGTCCATTTTACCATACACCATCAACTTTTCCTGAATATATTTTAATACTGAGTCTATAAATTAACATCTTTGTAAGCAAATTATATTACTTTCTTGAATACTTGAGGAAACGCAACTACTTGTATCTTTAAATTGTTCTGTAACAGGGTGTATAAATCTGAAAAAATGGCATATCTAATAGTTTAAAAAAAAACAAACAAAATAAATAGTATTGTCCGACAGAGGCCATTTAATTGCCTGTCATAAATATGACATTTTCATTACAGAATCACATAAAGAGCCTTAACCTAAAAGCGATGTCAAATGAAAACAAAAGAAGAAAATTTGTTTCTAAAATTTTTCTGCAACTAATGACGAGCTCAAATATCATTTCTTTTAATTAAATACTTACTTTCTCAAGATCTATACGCTAATAAGTTTTTTTTTTGTTGTCTTAATCATTTTCAATATAACTTATTTCACAAGTAAAATGATTTCACAGTAATACTGATTGACAAACTATATAAATAATGTATTCATTATTAAAAAGTTTATGAAAAAGGGCACCTTTAACATACTAACAACATAAGTACAACATCAAAATTTGTTTTTGTAAGGCTCAATTTTTAAATATTAATTAAATACTTTAGACTTTTAAAATTTGTAAAAAAAATTTTTTTTTTACAAGTTATGTAACTTTAAAATTTCTAATAGACATCCAAATATAATTAATGAGTATGGAGTCCATTTAAAATAAAAATTTCCACCTAATAAATATATGAGTTAATTGTTCATTCAATATTAAATATTTATTTTCACTACCATCTGTCTCTAGTGACTTTTACCTCATTTTGTTGAGGTTTTCAAAAAAATAAGAAAAATATGACGAATTTTTCTTTTAATTATAGCCTAGTCCTATTTAGCTAAAGATATGCAATCAAAGATGGAATACTAAAAACGGAAAACAGTACTATTACCCTTAATGAGTTATACATAATTTGATCCTCTTTTCAATGAAGAAATAACACAGTCGGAGACCCTGTTTCGATTCTTAGTGGCTTTATTTCATTTAATTATGTTTATTATAATCAATAAAAGAATACAAGGTGGAAAATCCTATATTTTTTTCTGAAAGGTAATTACTTAATTTATTATTACAACCTAATCAGTGAAGGAGTAACAAAGATGACATAGGTTATCCTACTTAGTGGGTCTTATTTATAGAAATAAGACAATAAAGGAATTAACTTTCATCATTAATGAATTATTTCACTGAATTTAGGACCTAGAAATAATTAAGTAGTAACATTTATGTTTCACGGACATAAAACTAAGTTTACTCACATCAAATGCTACCAGGTGGTGAATATAAGATCAATTACAAAATAATACATGACTTCATTAGTAATTTAAGAAGTCTTACGTTTCACCAACTTAGAAGGCACTATAGTATAGTGGAAACTATAGTAGAAGCGACCTAGTCAGTGTTTGTCCGAGTGAATAGTGTATGCATTAGAGTTATTGAGGTTGGGATTGGTGGAGGGAAGGGTGCCGTTGTTTGAATCAACTGGAACTTTGGTTGATGGTGGAAGGCGCCCAGTCAGCCTCATACCCAAGTAGACAAGGAGGACAGGAAGTGGGGTCATTAAAGCCACTGCTACTGGAGCAACTGGAAATCAAAAAAACAACGCAAAATAAAATCTTTTCTACTAAGGGTAACATATGAACAAATATGAGATGGTCTGCTTTACTATACTGTAAAATTTTACTGCAAGTAAAACCATTATCATAAATAATGAACAATAAATTTAAAAAAGTGATTATTTAATTTCTTTTCTACTAAGGGTAACATATGAACAAATATGAGATGGTCTGGTTTACTATACTGTAAAATTTTACTGCAAGTAAAACCATTATCATAAATAATGAACAATAAATTTAAAAAAGTGATTAAAATCTTTTAAACTAAGGGTAACATATGAACATATATGAGATGGTCTGCTTTACTATACTGTAAAATTTTACTGCAAGTAAAACCATTATCATAAATAATGAACAATAAATTTAAAAAAGTGATTAAAATCTTTTCTACTAAGGGTAACATATGAACAAATATGAGATGGTCTGCTTTACTATACTGTAAAATTTTACTGCAAGTAAAACCATTATCATAAATAATGAACAATAAATTTAAAAAAGTGATTATTTAAAATCTTTTCTACTAAGGGTAACATATGAACAAATATGAGATGGTCTGGGGGGGGGGGGGGGGGGGGGGTTTTTTTTTTTTTTTTTTTTTTTTTTTTTTTTTTTTTTTTTTTTTTTTTTTTTTTTTTTTTTTTTTAGCAAGAAAAATTTCATAAAAATGAACAATAAATTTAAAAAAGGAATTTAAAATCTTTTCTACTAAGGGTAACATATGAACAAATATGAGATGGTCTGCTTTACTATACTGTAAAATTTTACTGCAAGTAAAACCATTATCATAAATAATGAACAATAAATTTAAAAAAGTGATTATTTAAATTTCTTTTCTACTAAGGGTAACATATGAACAAATATGAGATGGTCTGGTTTACTATACTGTAAAATTTTACTGCAAGTAAAACCATTATCATAAATAATGAACAATAAATTTAAAAAAGTGATTAAAAATCTTTTTAAACTAAGGGTAACATATGAACAAATATGAGATGGTCTGCTTTACTATACTGTAAAATTTTACTGCAAGTAAAACCATTATCATAAATAATGAACAATAAATTTAAAAAAGTGATTAAAAATCTTTTCTACTAAGGGTAACATATGAACAAATATGAATGGTCTGCTTTACTATACTGTAAAATTTTACTGCAAGTAAAACCATTATCATAAATAATGAACAATAAATTTAAAAAAGTGATTATTTAAAATCTTTTCTACTAAGGGTAACATATGAACAAATATGAGATGGTCTGCTTTACTATACTGTAAAATTTTACTGCAAGTAAAACCATTATCATAAATAATGAACAATAAATTTAAAAAAGTGATTATTTAAAATCTTTTCTACTAAGGGTAACATATGAACAATATGAGATGGTCTGCTTTACTATACTGTAAAATTTTACTGCAAGTAAAACCATTATCATAAATAATGAACAATAAATTTAAAAAGGATTATTTAAAATCTTTTCTACTAAGGGTAACATATGAACAAATATGAGATGGTCTGCTTTACTATACTGTAAAATTTTACTGCAAGTAAAACCATTACATAAATAATGAACAATAAATTTAAAAAAGTGATTATTTAAAATCTTTTCTACTAAGGGTAACATATGAACAAATATGAGATGGTCTGCTTTACTATACTGTAAAATTTTACTGCAAGTAAAACCATTATCATAAATAATGAACAATAAATTTAAAAAATGATTATTTAAATCTTTTCTACTAAGGGTAAACATAAGAACCAATATGAGATGGTCTGCTTTACTATACTGTAAAATTTTACTGCAAGTAAAACCATTATCATAAATAATGAACAATAAAATTTAAAAAAGTGATTATTTAAAATCTTTTCTACTAAGGGTAACATATGAACAAATATGAGATGGTTCTGCTTTACTATACTGTTAAAATTTTACTGCAAGTAAAACCATTATCATAAATAATGAACAATAAATTTAAAAAGTGATTATTTAAAATCTTTTCTACTAAGGGTAACATATGAACAAATATGAGATGGTCTGGTTTACTATACTGTAAAATTTTACTGCAAGTAAAACCATTATCATAATAATGAACAATAAATTTAAAAAAGTGATTATTTAAAATCTTTTCTACTAAGGGTAACATATGAACAAATATGAGATGGTCTGCTTTACTATACTGTAAAATTTTACTGCAAGTAAAACCATTATCATAAATAATGAACAATAAATTTAAAAAATGATTATTTAAAATCTTTTCTACTAAGGGTAACATATGAACAAATATGAGATGGTTCTGCTTTACTATACTGTAAAATTTTACTGCAAGTAAAACCATTATCATAAATAATGAACAATAAATTTAAAAAAGTGATATTTAAAATCTTTTCCACTAAGGGTAACATAATAACAAATATGAGATGGTCTGCTTTACTATACTGTAAAATTTTACTGCAAGTAAAACCATTATCATAAATAATGAACAATAAATTTAAAAAGTGATTATTTAAAATCTTTTCTACTAAGGGTAACATATGAACAAATATGAGATGGTCTGCTTTACTATACTGTAAAATTTTACTGCAAGTAAAACCATTATCATAAATAATGAACAATAAATTTAAAAAAGTGATTATTTAAAATCTTTTCTACTAAGGGTAACATATGAACAAATATGAGATGGTCTGCTTTACTATACTGTAAAATTTTACTGCAAGTAAAACCATTATCATAAATAATGAACAATAAATTTAAAAAAGTGATTATTTAAAATCTTTTCTACTAAGGGTAACATATGAACAAATATGAGATGGTTGCTTTACTATACTGTAAAATTTTACTGCAAGTAAAACCATTATCATAAATAATGAACAATAAATTTAAAAAAGTGATTATTTAAAATCTTTTCTACTAAGGGAAACATATGAACAAATATGAGATGGTCTGCTTTACTATACTGTAAAATTTTACTGCAAGTAAAACCATTATCATAAATAATGAACAATAAATTTAAAAAAGTGATTATTTAAAATCTTTTCTACTAAGGGTAACATATGAACAAATATGAGATGGTCTGCTTTACTATACTGTAAAATTTTACTGCAAGTAAAACCATTATCATAAATAATGAACAATAAATTTAAAAAAGTGATTATTTAAAATCTTTTCTACTAAGGGTAACATATGAACAAATATGAGATGGTCTGCTTTACTATACTGTAAAATTTTACTGCAAGTAAAACCATTATCATAAATAATGAACAATAAATTTTAAAAAAATGATTATTTAAAATCTTTTCTACTAAGGGTAACATATGAACAAATATGAGATGGTCTGCTTTACTATACTGTACAATTTTACTGCAAGTAAAACCATTATCATAAATAATGAACAATAAATTTAAAAAAGTGATTATTTAAAATCTTTTCTACTAAGGGTAACATATGAACAAATATAGATGGTCTGCTTTACTATACTGTAAAATTTTACTGCAAGTAAAACCATTATCATAAATAATGAACAATAAATTTAAAAAAGTGATTATTTAAAATCTTTTCTACTAAGGGTAACATATGAACAAATATGGGATGGTCTGCTTTACTATACTGTACAATTTTACTGCAAGTAAAACCATTATCATAAATAATGAACAATAAATTTAAAAAAGTGATTATTTTTAATATGTCTACTAAGTACTATTTATTATGATGAAAATGTAATTGGTATGTTTGTTAAGATAACTTGGTATCTTATACCTATTACCCTTAATGAGTTATACATAATTTGATCTCCTTTTCAATGAAGAAATAACCCAGTCGTGTTTCGATTCTTAGTGGCTTTATTTCATTTGATTATGTTTATTATAATCAAGAAAATAATACAAGGTGGAGAATCCTATATTTATCCTAAAAGGTAATTACTTAATTACCTTTTAAGTAGTTAAGTAATTACGTAAAAACATACCATACATTGGTATGTTTGAACGGTATTTGCTAATACCGTCTGATATTTAAGAATTAAAGATAACACGTAACATTAGGATCGATTTAAACCCTATGTTTAGCAATTTAGTTACCACTCTTCAAATTAAACATAAAATACACATGTTAGGTAAGGTTAGGTTGAAGTGACCAACCCAGAAGAGAACGCACATAGGCCATAAACTGGACCAATATGATACCATAAATTAAGAAAAGGGCTATTCTCCCCCGACACCAGTCCACTTTAATCATTCTGAGGGACAATAAACCTGATTAGATCCCTGATAAGGTGGCGTTTAGCCAACGAGAGATTTGCAATCTCGAAAAGCATTAAGTCTCCACACAAAAAAGTTTAATATAAGAAACTAAACAACGCGTTTCGAATACTTGATGTTCTTCTCCAAGTTACATCTAGAAAAACATATATATATATATATATATATATATCAATGATTAAACCACAATAAGAATGGGAAAACAAGACTAAGATCTTTCAACCGTAACAAGCGGTCTTCGTCAGAGTCAAAAACCCAACTCGCTGACGAAGACCGACGAAGACCAACCCAAAAACTGACGAAGACCGCTTGTTACGGTTGAAAGATCTTAGTCTTGTTTTCCCATTCTTATTGTGGTTTAATCATTGATTGTTGTTTCACGTGTTTATGTGAAATCTTTTTATATATATATATATGCATTTAAGAGCTTTGGGGACATAGGGGCGAATTAATTAAAATGAATACATCTGACACTATTTATTGAGTGATAACGGAAATAATATTGAAATGGCTTAAATTGATCCTTAAGTTAAAACTACATACTGATTCATGTCTAATTTATACATAAAAGAGATTCTTAACTACCAGTTAAGACATGTCCCAGTATGTAGTTTTAAGTTAAGGATCAATTTAAGCCATTTCATTATTATTATCGTTATGACTCAATAATGTCAGATGTATTCATTTTAATTAATTCGCCCCTATGTTCCCAAAGGTCTTTCATGAATATATATATATATATATATATATACACTTTTTTTCGTTGGAAATACGATCCAAACGGACAAATATAGTTCAATATAGACAAAGAAACATAGAGAAATCAAAAGAACACTTACAGTCTCTAATTTTCGGTTTGAACCGTCTTCAGGAGAGATAAGAGAGGGAAACCAAGCGCACTGGTTCAGAGGCGGTTGGAGACCAACAGTGTTGCCGCATGCGCGCCCGTTCACAGAAAATAAGGTAGACAGGAATCAATATATAATTACATTAAATTAATGGAATATGAAAACAATAAATAAATAAAAGAAAAAATTGAAAAAATTAAGGGAAATTGATACATATTAACGAACCTTAATTTTTTCTTTTATTTATTTATTGTTTTCATATTCCATTAATTTAATGTAATTATAAATTGATTCCTGTCTACCTTATTTTCTGTGAACGGGCGCGCATGCGGCAACACTGTTGGTCTCCAACCGTCTCTGAACCAGTGCGCTTGGTTTCCCTCTCTTATCTCTCCTGAAGACGGTTCAAACCGAAAATTAGAGACTGTAAGTGTGTTCTTTTGATTTCTCTATGTTTCTTTGTCTATATTGAACTATATATATATACTATATATAACCAATTAAAAAAGATAGCACACAGATAGACACAGGAATAACTCACTTCTATATTTCGACCATCGTCGTCATCAGGAGGTGAAGAGTCCAGCAGGAAGGCAGGACTCATGTCGCCGCTCTGCCTTCCTGCGGGAATCTTCGCCTCCTGATGACGACGATGGTCGAAATATAGAAGTGAGTTATTCCTGTGTCTATCTATGTGCTATCTTCTTTAATTGGTTTTTATTTAAAAGTCCGTTGGACCGTTTCATTTAATTATGTATATATATAATATACATACATATGTATAATGTATATATAATATATATGTTATATTTATATATATAATATATATATATTTTTTTCTAGATGTAACCTGAAGAAGAACATCAAGTGTTGGAAACACGTTGTTTAGTTTCTTGTATTAAACTTTTTTGCGTAGAGACTTAATACTTTTCCTAACATGAATACATTTTTTCTGCTGAGTTAGATGAAGTAAAACAGTAAAAGTAATATTACCTGTAGGTAAGATCAGCTGAAGGCTGTGACAAGGACACCCTCAACAAGAATATAGCAACACCTGTGTTCTGGACACCTGTTTCAATGGCAATGGCCAAAATGTTAGGTGTTGCTTGTCTACATAGGACTGCTAGTAGCCATCCAATTGCATATCCGATAAAGGGTAAACTGATGCCGGCAACCATGATCTGTAAAGAAACTTGAAGTTGAGACTTAAAAATAAATTTGATAAAAGTACCGGCCAAATTATTAAGAAAACTAGACTACCCGTGACCCTTTGTGTCACTCAGAAATTATAACAATCGGTACTGAAATTAATTAACTACACATGATTGACAGGGATAATTTTAATTGTGGTTTTTTATTATTAATGCACGGACACAGATTCTTATATGACGCAAGCTTTTGATATAGTATTCTTAACATGATTTAAGATATATATACACAGTAAGTATATTTAGCAAAATAAACATAATTTAAAAGTAAAAAAAAGTCATTTATGTTATCATATAAATAAATAAAACATCAATTAAGTTATATATACAATTATATTAAAACTAACAAAACTTGTAAATTGAAATATTCAATTTATTTACCTAACATAAAATAACATTAATGAAAGGAATGTGTCTTTATAATATTATGTGGAAAAAGTTTGTGTCAGAGACTTGGCTGATTTTGGCACGCACTCTCAAAAAGGTTGCTAACCCCTAATCTATACCATTCATACTTTAGATCAAGTTGTTTACTTCCTTGCATCAAATACAGAATGTTTTCAAAATTTAAAATAAGTTTCTTGAGGATTAGGTCCAAAGATCAACCACCTCCTGACCACAAGCCGGATGTTTCGCTGAAAATTGTTGATCATTCTCAAGCCTAAAAACAATTTATTGAGAAAAAAAGTACTATTATAAACAAATACATCCACAGAATATCAACTAACAGAAAACAAAAAAAACATAATAAGCAACAAACACAAATAAAGTAAAAGATAACCTAAACATAGGCAGTGTTATTGTTTTTTTTTAAAGAACAAAATGTAAGTTTTATAGAACAGTGTTTTTTATAGAACACATCTGTACTATGGAAAACAATATCACTGTCTATGTTTAACTTTTCTTTTACTTTTTTTGTGTTTGTTGCTTATTGCGATTTTTGTTTTTCAATAGTTGATTTTCTGTGAATGTATGTGTTTTTAGAGATTTGTCCTTAATAATAGTACTTATTTTTCTGAGGTAAAATGGATAAACCAACAAAAGTCTCCACACAAATGAAGTTTTATTCAATGCGTTTCGAACACTTTGTGTTCATCATCAGGAAGACACTATAATACAAATTATATCTAATTAGTTACAAAAATTAGAGTGAAATAATAAAATTCAATTAAGAGAATTCAAGACATACCCAAGGATGTGGTACTGACGGGTTGGTCCAGTGAACACAACTAGTAGGAAACAGATCCGTTGCGAAAGAGTGGGGATAGGCAATTTAGGAGATAAGGGACAAAGGCTTCGGGTATACTTGAAAACCTTTAACTGAAATACAGAAGGCCAGAACCACTAATTTAGAGGAAAGAAACCTTTTTTTTCTCTCTCTCTCTCTTCCTTTTTTTATATATTTATTTATTTTTTAATTTATTCTTTGTGATTCTAGGAACAGTTTAAGAAATTTTGGACACCCTGGAATTTGATCATTAAGACATAGAGAGGCAGATGGATTATTAATGACGGCCTTGTTTATTTGAAAAGCTTCCAAATTACAAATTTCTTTAAACTTTCTATTTGCATGTAGGATGGTAAGGTTCAAGTTTGGATCAAAGCTGTGATTTTGTGTGACAAGGTGTTTCGCAAAATGTGAAAAAAATTCTTTATTATTCTTATTGTCATTTTTCCTTTGCAAGTATTCATTAAAATGTTCCCGGGTTCTTTTCTCAAAGGAGCGCACAGTCATGCCAATGTAAAAACATTGACAATTGTTACAGGACAACTTATATACTCCACTCAATGAACTGGTTTATGTGAACTGTCATTATGAACTGTTTTGTTGGTTTATCCATTTTACCTCAGAATGAGTAAATACCACACAATTACGGATTGCACAACTAATGAGTACTTATTTTCTCAATAAATTGATTTTAACATTGAGAATTATGAAAAATTTTCGGCAAAACGTCGGTTTGTAATCAGTAGTTAATCTTTGGACCTAATCTTCAAGAAACATATTTTAAATTTTAAAAATCAATAGTCTAGATGCTATATAAATATATATTTTCAAATATAAACTTAATAAAAAGAAAATCTGAGGATAAAATTCGATTAAAACCGACAGTGATTGAAAAAATAAAGTAAATTAAAGTTTACTTATGGAAACAAATATTTATAATTGCTATTCATTTATTTATCCCTAAATTTAGAAAACTGATAAATGGCATGTAAAGATAGACGTCAAAAGTAATAATTCGATAACACAAATAATAGGCAAAAGGATGGATTATAACAATAATTAATTAATGTAATTTATATATTAATTAATGTAATAATTAATTAATTAATAATTCGATAACACAAATAATAGGTAAAAGGATGGATTATAAAACTAATAAATATGAAAAAAGCGAAGTATATAAAACTCCGCTTTTACAAAAAAAAAAACATGTACAACATGAACATTAAAACAACAATTTAAAGAACGCCTTAACAATTTGAACACTTCAATAATTCCAAGAAGTCAAACTTCGCAAACCACTCTAATAAACATGGATATGAACCAGAGGGTATCGAACATATAAATAATTTAATAAAAACAACACAAAAAGGCCAGTCCTTGCTTAGTCTCACTCACTGAATAACCACCCCAGCAGAACAGATGTAACCTGAAGAAGAATATTATAGAGACAAATTCCCTTCATTAATGTTATTTTATGTTCGGTAATATAAATAGTCATATAGTTGTTTTAAAAATGTTTGATTGTGTATCTACCTTGAATTGATGTTTCATTTATTTGTGTAATAAAATAAATGAAGTTTTTTACTTTTAAATTCTTTTTTTTTGTTTTAAACTTGAATCTTTGATTCAAGTGTTCGAAACACGTTATTAGTTTTTTGTATATTATAATGAACTTTTTTATATAGAGACGTAATACTTTCCTCAATATGAGGAAATATCATACTATTACAGATTGCACAATTAATGAATCAAAAAGGACAATGATCAAATATAATTCAAATCAAATCAAATATAAATCAATATAATAAATCAAATATAATGATCAAATATATATAATATATGAACTTAAATGTGTGTAAACATAAAAACATAGATAATTTAATAAATCATTAGTCGGTTATATTGTTTAAAACTAAAATAAATTAAAAAGACAACTGGACGGACTTGGAAATCCAGATTTTAATTACAAAAGAATAAAATGAGATATATAAAACAAAACTATTATTAATAACAGGAAACTTATCTCACATTGGTACTACGTTTTTAATACATATTTATACCCAGAATTATTCGACAACTATCCCAACTGAAGATGGACAACGTGCCCGCAACTAGTAGGGCGGCTACATCTATTCACGAGTTAAGACTGATTTTATTAAAATATGATATCAAAATACAAAAGTAGATTTTAGGTAAGAACAAAAAAAGGATTAAACAGTACATTTAGCAGCATGTTTTCAGATTTTTAGCATCACTGTTCCAGCTATTTTTTTATCATAAATATCCACTTTCTCATTCTATTTCATTGTTTAATATAATCCACTGCACTCTGCTCCCTTGCAGAGCGGTGCAGCACCACTGCGGTAATGGTTATTTTTCGGTATAATATGAACTTGAAACATCAAACGGTGTCATCTGCAGTATATTCACAAGCATTTGGGTACACCATAAGAGACCCACCCCCCTTATTATTTAAACTCATTTAAATCTCAAAATATTTTATTTAATCATGATTATGCTTAAATTCACTTATAGTAAAAACTGAAATCATCTCCAGGTATTGAACCTCAAAAATTCGACTAATGGAACTATATCTGGTCCTTTCTGAAGAAACATATGAGGATTACTTTGTTAATTTAATTGAAATACAAGGGACCAGGTCAGCTCAGTGGTTAATGTACTCGCCTCTGGGCTGGTAGTCCGGGGTCCGATACCCACCTAGCCCTTGATTTATTTACGCGGGATGTGAATAAATCTGAGTAAGTCATCCCTCAGAGAGGACGTTAAGCCTGTTTTGATCTTAGTGTATCTAGGGCCTCTCGGCTATGACACAAAACCAAACCAGTCCGACGCTTAATGTGGGAAGTCCTAAAGTTTGCCTAACTCTAGTGTATTTAGAGTAGGGATCTTTAATGAGTACCTGACATCGTATAGGCTCGGAACGACGGCTTAACGTCCTGTTTTATGACGTTTGTGAGACCGATGACTTGATAAGGATGCGAGATGTAGTGGTACTGATGAATGACGTAATATCGTCCGAGGTGGACCTCACGGCGGTGGCATGCAGGATACTACGTTATTCATCAGTACCACTACATCTCGCATCCTTATCAAGTCATCGGTCCCACAAACGTCATAAAACAGGACGTTAAGCCGTCGGTCCCGAGCCTATACGATGTCAGGCACTCATTAAAGATCCCTACTCTAAATACACTAGAGTTAGGCAAACTTCAGGACTTCCCATGTAGAATCACCTATCAAACACTATACGATGTCAGGCACTCATTAAAGATCCCTACTCTAAATACACTTGAGTTAGGCAAACTTTAGGACTTCCCATGTAGAATCACCTATCAAACACTATACGATGTCAGACACTCATTAAAGATCCCTACTCTAAATACACTTGAGTTAGGCAAACTTTAGGACTTCCCATGTAGAATCACCTATCAAACACTATACGATGTCAGACACTCATTAAAGATCCCTACTCTAAATACACTTGAGTTAGGCAAACTTTAGGACTTCCCATGTAGAATCACCTATCAAACACTATACGATGTCAGGCACTCATTAAAGATCCCTACTCTAAATACACTTGAGTTAGGCAAACTTTAGGACTTCCCATGTAGAATCACCTATCAAACACTATACGATGTCAGGCACTCATTAAAGATCCCTACTCTAAATACACTAGAGTTAGACAAACTTTAGGACTTCCCATGTAGAATCACCTATCAAACACTATACGATGTCAGGCACTCATTAAAGATCCCTACTCTAAATACACTAGAGTTAGACAAACTTTAGGACTTCCCATGTAGAATCACCTATCAAACACTATACGATGTCAGGCACTCATTAAAGATCCCTACTCTAAATACACTAGAGTTAGACAAACTTTAGGACTTCCCATGTAGAATCACCTATCAAACAAAAAGAACGTAAAAGGCTGACGTTTTTAACCAGCTAAGGGAAAGGTTTAAACAATAAAAAAAAATTATTTGAAATACAATAAAAGGCACTAACCTGCCAGGTAAATAATTTGAAGAGATACCAGTTGGAAATGATAGCAAATATAATAATGGACAAGATGAGGATAGTAGAGAACGGCTTCAGTATCCTGACCATGATATTAGCCAACTTTTTAAAGTAGATTTGGACAAGATAACCGACCGCCAATGGCACAAGCAGGCTGACAGATGACGTCGCTAGCTTTTCATAAGGAACTAGGATACGTCCTCCTTCTTCACCACTTAGGATAATTGGGCCTAAACCAAGAGCCCAAAGAGGAATCAAACCTGCAAGCAAACAACACATTACATAGACCTCTAACCTAAAGCAATCATAAATGAAAATAAATTATTGTATTCACAGGATTTTCTTCTTTTCTGGTCTTTAAACGTTTTTCTTTTTTTTTTATAAATTCGTTATTTCCTTGAATACCCATAAATTTGGGAATTTATGTAGATGAACAGTTTAAACATTAAGGAACCTTTTTAAATGATTCTAATATTTTAAGAACCTTAGATCATAGTTTACATAATTCATAAACTACGTTAAATTAAAATTTAACGTAGTTATTTAAATAACTACGTTTTCCTTCTGTTTAAAAATTAAGGAACCAAATTAATTTTGATTTTTAAATGATTTTAATATTTTTAAATTAAGGAACCAAATTAATTTTGATTTTTAAATGATTTTAATATTTTCAGAACCTTAGATCATAGTTTGCATGGTTCCTAAGTTTACACACACTAGAGCTGCTATGGGAAAAGTAGTTAATATTCTTTGGAGAATGCCCATTCCAAAGCAGGCTTAAGGTGGAATATCATTTACCATTGTATTATAACTGACTCACTCACCACACGAAACTAGAGAACCCATCCCGGAATAAATGTTTATATTAATTCAACCATCAATTATGAATTATTGTCTACTGCTGTTTGGTTAGTGATATGAATTAATGAATTGCTGTTTGATTACCTAGAGCAGTGTTTCTTAAACTTTTTTACTTCAGGGCGCACCTATGAAACCAAACCAAAACTTTGGGGCGCATCACTGATTTTAATATAGAAAATTTAATCCTGAGATTTGATAACAGGAAAATGATTGGAAATTAAAATGTATAATTTTTTTTAAAGATTAATTAGTTTTTTTTTAAGATACTTAAAGATTAATGAAATTTACCTTCCAGTTCAAAATATAAAGTGGCCGAGACTTGACTCAGACTTGAAAACCACATACTTGGTGTTTTCTCAAATTAATTAAAATGATGCAAAAACTAAAATATAAATCTGTTATATAAACTTAATCTTCCATTATCTTGGGGCGCACCTGGCTACCTTCCAGGGCGCACCGTTTGAGAAGCACTGACCTAGAGAGAAGATGGTGCTGACAGTTGTCATGGTAACACTGAGATTCAAATTACCACCCAACACATAGGTCCATATATTAGAAGCACCTCCAGCAGGACTAATACCGGTGAAGAAAAGTCCCAGGCGTAGAGACTTATTATTAGGAAATAGGGCAAGACCTAGTCCGAAGCTAATCTGAAAATTAAATTGACATTTTAAGTTTATAAGGCATTTATGAAAAATGACGAGTCATGGAAGAGATACTTACAAGTGGTAACAAGACAAAGTGAGCAAGAATACCAATGGCAGGTCCAACAGGACGGATAATGGCCTTCTTGAGCATGGACAGATCAAGGGCAGCACCGAAGTTGATAAACAAAATGGATACGAGTGCTATGACTGACACAGTGAAGGACTTATCAAGCAGTGAGTTACCTCTTACTACAATCACCTTGAGGTCATTTTGTGCCGACTCCAACCCTATAATCACAAAACAATATAATATATATTATTTAAATAATTATAAGCAAAATTTTGTTTGAAAATTAATAAATCAATATAAGCTTACCTGAAGGAGTTTTAAGTAGTAAACGTACTGTAGTGAAACCGAGGAATTTACCCGTGATGTTGAAACTCGAGGTCCAATTCGAGCTTTTGATTCCCTCATCTTTCAAAACATACTCCGACTTGCCGCTGATTTCAGCGATGCCAGGGTCACTTACCTGCCATACAATGGAACATTACTACATTTTTTTTTTTTGATGCTTCGACTACAATTTCATGTATTTAGAAGTAATTTTGTTTCAGGGTTACTCCTTTAGCTTTTTGATTTTGTATTTCGAAGAAAAATTCAAAACTAAAAGATTTTAATTTTCATATCTTCCACTAGTACATAACACATGAAAAAGAATTATTAGCAACTTTAACACAAATATTATTTTGTAATCATTTTTGGTTTTATAGCTGAAAGTTTGATTCTCAAGTCAGACAGAGCATTAAGTCTACTTTGGTATTTAGTTTTTATGGCAGTGTAAAAGGAAAATTCGGTTTTACATAAGTAGGTAGTGGGAAGTGGCAACAATGTGTGAAGTGCTATTTTTACAATAGAAAGAAATTCGGGAATCAGATAGCTACAAAAACTGACTAGTGATTCATACTAAATATGAATAAAATTTTGGCTACTTCTACTTATCTGTATAAGTATTATTCTGTTTCATGATTCACAAGAAACACAGAATAAATTCATACCCACTAAAAAAAAAAATAGATAAATATTTTCTCTAAATATTTTTCGCGGAACTCCAGACAGTCCGTTAAGGAACCCACTTTGGGAATCTCTGGTGTAGACGTAATATCAAACTCTCTGGGAAGTGGGTTCAAACTCATCCATTATCCATTTAATGATTTCATTCGTTTTATTGTAGATATAGCCTTCCTTATTTACCAACATTCCACTGTCTCGAGGTACCCACATGTGAGTCAATCCATATTTAGGAGTTTTAGTAATATATTCCGATTGGTCAGTACGTATACAAGACAAGAGCCTCATCGTAGATATCATGATGTTACTAATAAAAGAGATTTATGATCACTTCTACTTCTCATTTAAAATTCTCGAATGAGAAGATTTATATCTACAGCCCATATTGACCAAATTATCAATACAATTACGAGGTGTGTAAATATATCAGTATTGAGACTGATTTTTTATAAATGTCTTCATATTCAAATTTATAATTACAAATGTGATATTGTCACTTCTAAATAGTTTACCCTTCGAGATGTCATCTACAGCGCTGGATGACGTCCTATACAATCATTATCAGCATTGCTAAGAACTCGTATTCATGAGAATGGACCTTCAGCTAGTCGGTTACAGCAGTTTGTACGAGTGTGTAAATGAAAGTAGTGAGACTGGCTAACGTCAGCTTTCGTATATGAGCAGACGCTTGGAATCTACAGCTGTTGACCATTGAGTAGCGTACAGATCACGTGTACTAGCTGCTCCAGTATAATGAATCTGAACTCGCCACATTCAATTGTTATACATACCATACGATTGGTGTTATCAGTGAAATGAGTGAAATTTTATTACATTGAGCAAGATTTACAATAAAAATGAGTGACCTCTAAAGTTGAGCAGGTGATGCAATCAAGATTTTTCTTCAGACATTTGGACAAATTAATGCAATCAAATTATCAGATCAAACATGTTATCAGGAGCCTATGGAGAACGTGTAATATCATAGGACACATGGTTTTTAACTGTGGTTTCAATGAATTTTCAGAAGAAAATTTTTTTTGAGTTCGATTCTATAGAAACTCATTCGACAAGTGGGTTGTTCATCACGACAACGCCGGCCTGTCACACTGCCATCTCAATAAGCGAGTTTTTGGCCAGTAAAAACATTCCTGTTGCTCCTCAGCCTCCTTATTCACAGACTTGAGTCTTTGTGACTTTTCCTCTTCCGAGATTAAAAATCACCTCAAGGGAACTCATTTCGGGACACTACAAAACATACAAACTGCTGTAACCGACCAGCTGAAGACCATTCAGAATCCGAGTTCCAGCAATGCTACAATGATTGGAAGGACCGTCTCCAGCGCTGTGGCTTCCGAAGGGAACTATTTTGAAGGTGACAATATCACATTGTAATTATATTTGAATAGAAATTTAAAAAAAAATCAGTCTCACTACTTATTTACACACCTCGTATACAAGACAAGAGCCTCATCGTAGATATCATGATGTTACTAATAAAAGAGATTTATGATCACTTCTACGAGGGTCGTCCAGAAAATAAGTTCCGTTTGTCGTAGGGCGGTAGGAGTGTTTTTGCAAATCCGCAACACCGCTCGAAGAGGAGAAGTGGGGGAATAGAATGAGGGTGGGGGACCTCAGTCGGTCAATACCAACGTCAGGGCAGGTAGTTGAAGAGCCCTCCATGTCACGTCCCGCCACCTCGATCCCCGTCCCTCTCGAGTTGTTTTGCGCGGAGTGATTCAATTTCTTTATGCACAGGGTTTCAAATCATTCAAATTCACGAACAGCTCATTTCTGTTTATGGAGAAGGTGTAATGATGAATCATGGTGAGGAGATGGGTACGTGAATTAAGGCGGGAAGAATTCACTTGAGGATGAAAGTGGGGAGGCAGACCCTCAGTTGTGACGGACGAAATTGTCGCAGAAATCGACAATGCAATTCGCAAAGATCGTCGTTCAACCCTGGATGAACTCCACCTGATTTCCCAACATCTCACATCCTCATCCATGAGATCGCCTCGGAAAAACTTGACTTTCGGAAAGTTTCGCCCGGTGGGTCCCTAGAGAGCTGAATGTTTTCCCGCCTTAATTCACGTACCCATCCTCACATTGATTCACTCATTACACCTTTCCATAACAGAATAGCTGTTCGTGAATTGAACTGATTTGAAACCCTGTCATAAAGAAATTGAATCTCCGCGCAAAACAACTCGAGAGGGAACGGGGATCGAGGTGGCGGGACGTGACATGGAGGGCTCCATTTCAACTACCTGCCTGACGTTGGTAATTGACCGACTGAGGTCCCCCACCCCTCATTCTATTCCACCTCTCCTCTTTCGAGCGGTGTTGCCGGATTTGGCAAAAACCACTCCTACCGCCCTACAGACCAAAACGGAACTTACTTTCTGGACGACCCTCGTACTTCTCATTTAAAATCTCAATGAGAAGATTTATATCTACAGCCCATATTGACCAAATTTATACAATACAAATTATCAGTATTCTAAAGCATGTTATCAGTATAATGAAACTCCTACAATATGTAGAAATTGGTTTCTTTTAACACATAAAGAGTTTTCAATTTTATAAAAAAAAAATTTTTTTGGAGTTCATTCTATAGATTTACTCCTTCGACATGTCGGTTGTCTCCAGTGAAGTCGCCGGATTTAGCTTCTGGATTGACACCCACCCCCTCATACTCGGAGATATGATAAAAAAAAATGTCAAACATGCACTTTAAGGACCTTAAAATACGTAAATCCGACAAAACCTTAAAGTGAAATATTTCGATCTTTAATACTTTACTTATATAGCAAAGAAAAAAAAAATTAGCGTTTTATCCTTAACTTTATTAATAATAAGTAAACGGGTATCAAACTCATTCACAATAAACTTATTTAACTGCTTTTATTTTAACTTGACAATCTTCATTGTTATAACTTATGACTATATACTGAAAAAGTAACTGTTGTTATACAGGGTCAGGCAAAATGATCTGACACATTTGTAGGTTAAATAAAAGGCAAATAAAGTCAATAAAGAATACAGTGTTTTTATTTTTGAAAAGTACATACAATGTCATTGTGTTTCATTAGATTTAAAAATTAAATCAATGTTTATTATACAGAATCAAAACAAAATGGCATTATATGAGCCGCTTATTTTGAAAGTGGCCTAATTCCATTTATGTTAAAATCGAGTATATTTAAGGGTTTGCGTTTTACAAAATTTAAAAAAAAATTGTCATTTTATTTATCAGCAAATTCTAACATTTTAGTTATAAAAAATTCTTAGTAATTTTAAATAAAGTGTTTTTACATTTGCTGCAAAAGGTAAAGATAACGTAAATGTCAATTATTTAAATAGCTAGTCTAAATTTTTTTGGAAATGGAATTAGTGCCACTTATACAGAAATAAAACAAAAGGCTCATATGTACTTTTATATGTACAACACTTTATTGTTTATTCACTTTATTTGCCTTTTATTTAACATACAAATGTATCAGATCATTTTGCCTGACCCTGTATGACAATATTAGAAGTGACTACAGGTAGAAATAGTATTTATAATCTTTCGTGTAACATTTCCTCTCCCAATATTCAATAATTTTGTATTTACTTCAAGAATTCTTCATAAACTTAATAAGAACTTTAAAGTTCTTAAAGTTACCAGAAAGTTTCTCACCTATTTGGACAAATAGAACTTATTCTAATTTGAGTTTTACTTTTATAACTTATGTTGCAACTTCCAACAATAAAGCTATACTTTACTATAATTCTAATGTAGTGCAATCAGTTATTATGTGGTATTTACTCATTGTAGGGTAAAAATCTAATGAAATGGTCTCCACATATAAAAATTTTAATGATATAAACAACGCGTTTCGAACACGTAGTGTTCTTCCTCAGGCATTAACTAAAAAAATACAATGACACCAGAGAGTTATCTATAGTACAAAGTAAATAGATACAAAAATTAATATAACCTTATATACCTTATTTTATTTTATATTAATTTTTGTACCTATTTACTTTGTACTATAGATAACTAACTCTCTGGTGTCATTGTATTTTTTAGTTAATGCCTGAGGAAGAACACTACGTATTCGAAACACGTTGTTTATATCATTAAAATTTTTATATGTGGAGACCATTTCATTAGATTTTTACCCTACTTTACTATAAGTAAAATATGACCATGATAAAAAAAAATCTCTAAATTATGACGGATTTACATGTTTAGATGTCCATTTTTTAGATAACGTCTGTGTAGGGGTGGGTGAATGTGTATCCAAAAGATTGTAGACACGCTGCAGGTCACACAGTTTGATGTATCCAATTAAAATTGGGAACAAAAATGGTCACTGCAGTGTAGATATACACTATTGTTTTTGCACAATATTACATAATGGAAACTTCACGTTTTTGACTAAACTGTGTTATTAGATAACATTTTTTCCCCCTCAATTGCTAACTCTAGAATGATGTCATTTTGGATTATAACATTTTATATTATCAGGCTTAAAGAACGAACAACTGAAAAACTTCCGATTTTTTTTAAGCTTATTGGAAAATGTAACTTTTCAATAATTTGTCAAAATTTTTGATTTATGATAAATTCTGAAAGCTTGTAAACTCAAAGTACGAGTATTTAATACAATTTAAACGATCAAAATGAAATTATACCCAAAAAAATAAAGCAGTTTAAGAGGACAATGTTAATTTTTTCTTATTGAAATTACAATGACCGGACAGGGCGTTATAATACGTTTATGATTACAAAAAATACTCTTTTTTTATTCAAAACGGCTAAGTATTGAACAATTTCAAGAAATTTTGATTACTGCAAAGAACAATATAATCAATAAAAATGAAAAATTCAACTTCGATAAACGAATAATCTCCTGCACTTACTGCATTTATTTACTCTGACATAATTTTTTTTTATGTAGTATTGAGATAAAAAAAAAATGCGATTTAAATGTGAAGAAATGATTTTGAGATATTTTCATCGGTTAATATTATAAGTAAGAAGATTTACTTCTTAAAAACATAAAAGTAAAAGCAAATGAACCATATTTTTTTATTATGTTTTTAAGTGTGTAAGGACGTGTTGTCTTAGCTTCTCAGTTGTAATTAATCTACATGGTTATTGCTTTAATAAATGTTAATGGGATGTATATAGTTCTTGTTTTGTTTAAGAACTACTATGTTTTTGGATAATAACACTGCAGCATGGGAAAGCACTGATTTACTCATTACAATAAAATAGCTATTAATTTAGCTCCATTAAAATATGTACAAATTTTATATAGATAACTGTATTGTAGAAGTCGCGTACTTTTTAATATAGATAAAAATTAATTTATAATTATTCCACCAAATTTAATCATTCTGTCAGAGCACAATTGTGCATTGGTTCCAAGGACAAATCACTATATCCAGTCTAGAACGTAGTAGCAATACGTATAAACCAAACATTGCATCATTGTAGGAATTCAGCTCTACTGTGTTTTACAGTAAACATATGAAATTCATTAAAACAGTGTTTAGAGCTTTATAAAATTTGCAACAATGCAATACAAGGGGCCGGAGTAGCCTTGTAGTCGCTTCTGAACTAGTAGATCCGGGGTTCGATTCACACTCTGATTCAAGATATATTCACACGGGAAATGAAAAAATCTGAGCACATCTTCCTTTAATTCGTCTATTATCTTCAGATTCAATAATATGTCAAAAGTTTTTACATTTTTACTCATATGATCTTACCTACGGAAAAATGGAAATTGTCTCCACAGAAAAACGATGTTTTAATCAAACGACGGGTTTGAATATTTAGTGTTCTTTGTAGGCTGCATCTGCTTCAGTAATGTGATGTAACCTGATGATAAACACAAAGAGTTCGAAACACGTGACTTGATAAAAATCAACCTGTTTACTTTGCAGACTTAGTGTTTCTTTTCCTCTCTAATCATGAATAAATAGTACAATAAATGCTTACATAGCTCGTGAGTTAAAAATTTAATATGCAATGAAAAAAAATCAATAATTTTATACTACTGGAAGAGTCAATATAGCACAAAAAAAAGGGGTAAAATTCAACTTCTAATAACCTCTGCATGTCAGACTTAATGGATTTGTTTATATTTAATTAACTTAGAAACTTTTACACGGCAACCAATAAAACAAATTTATTAGATTTAAATATATTTTTAATCAAGTTTGAAGCTTTTTCAAGGTAAGGTCAGGAAAATATTTGAAACTGTTTATCAGAATATGACGTAAACGTTAAATCATTTCCCATGTTTAAAGGTAGTAATTGTATATACTTTAATTAAATCTCTTTAAATTAACTGAGGTGAATGGGATCACCAAAAATTTAATGAAGAAACATTCTTTGTCTAGGTATATTTATTTTAAATAAAATAAATTCAAAACGAAGGAAACACACAGAAAGACACATACATAACTCACATCGATATTTCGACCATCGTCGTTATCAGGAGGTGTGAAGAGCGAAGAGCGAAGAGTCCCGCAGGAAGACAGGGCGGTGACTGTCTTCCAGTCAGACAGAGTCGCTGCCCTGTCTTCCTGCAGGACTCTTCGCTCTTCACACCTCCTGATGACGACGATGGTCGAAATATCGATGTGAGTTATGTCTTGTGTCTTTCTGTGTGTTTCCTTCGTTTTGAATTTATTTTATTTAAAAAAATCCTCTTGACCTTTTCTTTTAATTGTTATATTTATTTTAATTTAGATTAGGGACAATTTTGATAAAATACTGTGCTTTGTCTCTCGTTAAGTTGGATTGTTGTTTGGTACTGTAGTATCGGTATGTAGTACTTGGTTAGCGAAGGAAGACCAATACTTACTTTGATCTGAAGCGAAGCTTGATCGATGGTGGCAGAGTCAAGGCCGTAGAGTGTAAACTGGACCTTTTTAGTGTCATCCATGCGAAGAGAGTCGATTTGAGCGGGTGAAAAGGAAGCAGATAGAGTTGAGAGAGAGGAGGCCAGGCGATAGCCGGCGAACCAGATGACCAGCCAGAGAACCACATAGTGGAGTGGCCACAGTGGACACATCACTGCAACACAAGAACGCGTCAGCCATCATGCGTGCAAGTACACAGATAACTAATCTAAGTTCGCATGTACAAAAGAGTTTGTTTGATTTTGATGAGTAAATCACAACGCATCACTGACTAACTCAAAAAGCAGATGTAGAATGGTACTAGAATAGAAAGAGAATAGTATAGAATACTAAAATGGAAATAGAATAGTACTACAATACTAGAATTGAAGTAGAATAGTTCCATATTTCCATTAGTTCCATTATATAATCACAGTAAAAAATTATTCAGATCATTTCCTTGTAAGGTGTCTTTTTTTTTTGGAAAATGTCACTATGATAAATTAAACGTTGTGACCTGTAGCTTTTGGAATCTATAATAAGTGATTTTTGTTTTACTTTTAAATTGTAAAACTTATTCTAATACTTATAGCATAGTATTAGAATAACTATAATCGAAATAGAATAGTACTAGAATGGAAATAGAATACTCGTAGTACTGGAACGGAAACAGAATAGTACCAGAATGGAAATAGAATGTTACCATAGTATAGCACTGCCGGATTAAAGCAGAATTTAATACTAAAATGTTCTAAGCCAGAGGTTCCGCAATCTTTTTCGGTTTGCGGCTCCCATAACATTTCGGATTTTTTCCGCGACTCCCTTAATAGGTACAATCCGATTTTTTTTATTAATTTTTGACTTTTTAAGGATTTGGAAATCTATTTTTTGTTCGTTATGGTTAGGTTAACTGAAAAATAAATTAGAACACGAGCTTTAAATTCACAGTTTATTGAACATCGTTTAATAATTTAAAATTATTAATGGGATGGATGGGCTAATAAGTTAATTAGATTTGTTAATCTAATCTTTTTAAACCAGAGGTACAAAACTAGACAAGTACGCCTTCACTAAATATGAGTACTGGAAACATAACAACGTAATTATACTCAAGAAGAAATGTTAATTGCAAATCTATTACGAGTAGATAACATTTGTTAACACCTGTTTATGTCCTGTTTACCCTTAATTAAAGAATATATTTATAATAAAAAAAAGTTGTTTTCTTTAATTTACGATGGTGTAGTTCATAGGATAGTAGATGTAACGGAAATAATTAATAATTTACGTAGGGTTATTTCGGATTATAAAAATGAGAACCATTTGATATTTTGTTTGCCTATTCTTAAAGGCTTTCCAACCACTTTTTGTATTTGTCAAAAGACGAAATGCAGTTCTTTCATGATTCAGCACCATTTCACCCATACGGTCCATCTTGTCACCCATGCAAATAGTGCCCAGTGTCAATGTCACTTAGCATGGGTGATTTAGGTGGAACGGTGTTTATAGCATGGCCTTTACATCGCATAACAGCGTCAAGGAAAACTTAGCATGGGAAATTCTAGTGGAGCAGATATTTCCATAGCATGACCTTGTAACTAGGAGTTGATAACAATTTACAATGTCACTTAGCATGGTGATTTCAGTTGAGCGGTGTTTACTAGTTTCTATGCCTTCACTACCGTATAACAGCGTCAATATCACTTAGATGGAAGTAAAATAATTCGTGAGCGTAGTTTATAGCATGCCTTTACCATCGCATAACAGCGTCAATGTCATTTTGCATGGGTGCCTTATCAGTGGACGGTGTAATTAATTACAGAGCTATTACATGCATAACTGAATACTCTTGATGAAACTCAAAGAGAATATTTAATCAGCATAAGGAACCTGTATATGGATTAAACAATTACAATCAGTTAAATCGTTGACCTAGTTCTAGATCTCTACTACCGTAGATTCAAAATGGGTAATTTACGTCTGAACGTAATCGTATCAGCCTTAACATTCAATGGCAATTTCGACTCTTAGCCATTTCAGTATTGAATCAATTAAAGTATTTCTTCAGTAATGAATTCACTTGCTGCAACTCATAGAGAGAGGCGAACAGGGTACTATTGCAGGAAACAACCACGGGAGTCTTGCTAGGTCCAGATCGCTTCATTCCAGTCTTAGTGTACGTCTGATGTAATCGTATTTACTCACATTAAGAGTTAATTCTTCTTACATGTCATTTATTTATGTAAAAAGTCAATTAAGAGGCACAGTCAGGTACTACTGGGCACACGATATTCTTACCAAAGCCATCGTCTTTCCTGTAATATTTACTCAATAGTAATCTTTCATTATTACATTGGCCATCATGTACCAAATATTCTTATGATGGTCATTGTATTTCATTTTACGCCATTAAAAAATTTATGATGAATGTATTTTATTCTATTAAATTTTTTAACATTTCATCTCCATAAAGGTATTTCTATTTGGTACAACAGACAAAAATTGTCTATTTTCAGCTTGCGTCCTAGAAGACAAAAAGGTCCCATCTGGGAGTTATTGAGGAGTGACAGCTGAAAGGTATTAGTTGTATCAAGCTTACTTAGCTGTTTAGTTTTCGTCACTGGTATTGGAGAAAACTCCATCTTCGCAGAGATAGGTTCTAGGAAATGGCAAAAGAGTTATGACTCATGTTGTGTCTGTGGTATCCACAGCTACATAACTTCTAATGATCTTAGGTAGACAGTAGTTACGTCTAAATAAAATGGTATGGACTGTGTACATACAACTACAGTCAATGATCAAACCACAATAAGAAAATGGGAAAACAAGACTAAGATCTTTGAACCGTAACAAGCGGTCTTGTTTTCCCATTTTCTTATTGTGGTTTGATCATTGATTGTTATTTCACGTGTTTATGTGAAATCTTTTTATACAACTACAGTGTATATTTGCACAGGGATCTTTCGTACAAACTTTTAATTTTCCCACATACTTGTAAGGTCACGTATATTTATTGATTGAATATTTCTCTCTAGGCCAGGTACCAGTCCGCGGACCAGGGGTTGCCAACTCCCGATTTAGAAGTTTTTGGGAGACAGCAGTTATGACAAAGATGATACTTAAATGTGCAGTTTGTTTTTCCTTAATTCTGATTCACTTTAAAAAAAAGATTAAAAGGCTGTTATATCTGGTTTGAAGTGGAGTCATTGAGAAATGTACGTAAAACATTGCTACCATCAAATTCGTCAGGAATGGAATGGGTAATTCATACATTTTGTAGGATACTTTTAACTTTTGATATATCACTCAATAATTTTTTTTTGATATAAACTATAATTAAAGTAATGCACACGAAAAAGAAAACAAAGGAATAAAATGAATTTAAAACGTGATAACGAATGCTGCAATCATTAACAGGTGGGATTCAAAAAGTAAACACAGATCAAGAAGTGAGTAAACTTCCTTATCTCCATCCTGACCTTCATCTGGCGTCTTGACCTGACTAAACCCTTTCAATGGCCAATCTCAATTACCCTCTAAGGTTTAATTAACACTAATAGAGCTATTTCACAATAAAACTCAATAACAAATAAATATACATACAGAGATCGTATAGATTCTACCACTATACCAATACCACCAAGTAGCACGTTCTGGCTCTGGTTATTTTAGTTGTGAGATGAACTTTTTTTCATCTTCTTCCTTAGAGAGAAGGTAGGTCATAATTCTTAACCAGTACTGTAGTTTCATTCCTTTATAGAAAATGATGGCTTATTCCAATTTCCGGTACATGCTAAATGCAGTGATAAAATTGCTATGTCAACTGAGGCTCCTCTATGGGCGACGTTTCTTGAAAGTGGAGGATATACTGTTCATCCTGTTCCTGCTCCTATATCTACTAATCTTGTTAATAGAAGGAGTGTGATAGATGGAAGTAAAAGGCAGAATCTTATATTATTTATTCGGGAGAATAGTATATCTGGAGACCCAAGTATACGTGGTGCTAATCAGTTTCCAAATCCTCCAATTATGATTGGTATAACTCTAAAGAAAATTATAATAAATGCGTAAGCGGTTACGATTACATTGTAAATTTGGTCGTCTCCAATAAATGACCTGGGTTGACCTAATTCAATTACAATAATTCATCATTGATATTCCAATTATTCTTGCTCATATTGGGAATATAAAGTATAAAGTTGCAATATCATTGTGGTTGGTTGAACATCTTTGTACTAAATAAAAAGTTTGTAACGCAAAATATCGTTTACAGCAAAATTTTAACAATACCTACCGTCATAATGGAGAATACAGGGAATTGATAAAAAGTACATCAGCTATTTAAAAAAAATTGGAATAAAGTATGAGTTTGTCACGACTTGCATGAAAGAAAGTTTAAAGTCATTGAAATCCGAGGGATGGATTCAGAAGGATGAATGAGAACTGATACAACGGAATACCCATTCAATACTATAAGTAGCATGGGGAGAGGTTTTGCCTTGTCAGTGATGACGAACTCGAAGAGGCTCTCATGCTCTACACAAGCCATGTAGAACACATTGAACCAGTTGAAAGTTTCAAGAGCCTCTAAATGACAACTGATTACTTCTCTGATAGTCACGTGCTCTTAACAAGAGGTAGCTAGAGACCTCGAATTCAACCACAAGAGGGTGCACTACAGGGACGTTTCTTCAACTATGGTACTCATTTTGCAGTTTCTGTTCCCAAAGTGCAGGTTATTCAAGGCGGTTGTCGTCAAAAGATTACTAACCCGAAAACTGTATTAGGTCAGAGGACTTATTATCTACACATGACTATATAATAAACCAGTGATTAAGCTAACAGCAAGGCATTATGATTACATAAGTATTAACTAGTTTAATCAGAATAGAAGCTCGGCTTGTTAAGGAAAGTGGTTTAGGAATCACCCTTTTGCGAATTAGAATGTATTAGAATAAAGTACATTACACTAAGTGAACTTAGCTTCAAATAGTTAACCACTCCGATGCATTTGAGATTATCATGAAAGCAAAATACAAATCCTTCCTCAACACTAATCCGCCTAATGCAGACCTAATGACGTAAAGCAAGTTTATGTAAGTCAGAGGTGCTCAAATATTTTCTGCATGCGATCTACTTATGAAATGAACCATTCACAATGATTTACAAGCTGAATTCATTTGGAAATATTCAGAGGATTCTTACAATTTATGATGATGTATGTAAAATTTCATCGTTAAAAAAACCTTCTCTTCCAATTTCATATGAAATTGATACGTTGTTTTCTTCTGACCCGATACAGTCTCACCACTCATTTTTATACCCTTTCTTAATAATAAATGAAGAAATTAAAAGTGAAGAGTAAGAGGGAACTTAATGGCTAGTTTTTACTGGATTTAGAACCACTTTTGTCGTGGCAGAGTGACCTAAGTATAAAGAAAACTAGAATTCATTCCACTGGCAGTCCTGTACATCAATCGGTGATGGGATAAATTATAGATGATGTTATTTTTTTGTATATCATGCAATCTAGCAATAATACGTTAGCCATGGACGTGCTGAGCACTCCTGATATAAGGAGCGTATCAAGTGTTCACCCTCCCTCCTTTATTCAAAGTAAATAAAAAAATAACCAGAATGAAATTTTACTTAATCTTTTAACACCTTTGGTAGCGCATGATATTATGCATAATGGAACAAGTAACCAAAATAGTCTCACTTAAAAGAAGTTTTAATAAAAAACAATAAGCTTGAACCACTTAGTTTTCTTCCTCAGGTTTCATATACAAAGTACTTTGTATGAATGAGTTTCATTCATTACTCAGATGTACCCAAGCAACTCCATAAGAAAGCATTACTGAGACCGATCCGGACTTACAGACTTGAACCATGGAGTTGTGCAAAACCTTGAAATATTCATAAAATACAGTCATTGCAATCTAAAATACTCCGCACTATCACTTTAGCCAACTTATAATGACACAAATCACACTCTTCATAGAAACTTAAAAATTCCATTTCTACAAAATTTAACCTCTGATCGTTATATGATGTTTCATATCAAACTTTCTTCTAACCCAAATCCACTTGTACAAAAACCTTGCTTTTTTCTTTACATAATCCATCAAGACGACTCAAGGGAAGATGGCCGAGGGATCAACTGCTACGATTATCAGCTATAATCAAGAAACGAAGTGAAAAGTTGAACCAGTGGGTTTCATTCATTACTCAGATGTACCCAAGCTATGCGTATGTTACGCAAGATATGCGTAAATGTGTATTTCTACATAAAATGTTAAAAAAAAAATGAATAAAGCACACATAGTCATATTAAGGGAGATAAATAAATTACATAACTATTTTCTTAAATATTTAGTTTGTTCATCTGACTATGTTGTTCTAATTTCTCATATACAACTTTATTTTATAAGTCACCTGAAAAAAAAAACACTAAGTGGGTTGAAATGATGAATTCGCTGCAAGGACATTGTTAAGATTCAAGGTCTTCATTCATGGCGCATTGACATGAATAAATTTAGCCTCTTAGAATCTCGAATGCTGAGAAGTTATTCATATTGAAGGAGGAAGTCAACCAAGTGCTACAAAACATAAGTGACGACACTGCAATATTCAAGGTGCTTCGCAAGTCAAACAAACCAAGCTGTGCCAGACGTCTACATCAAAAACACACCTTCCTTCCTTTTCGCATATAAACTTGCAAATTAAGTCATTAAAAATTAATATGAACTTAATTCATGTACACCAATTAGTATAACTTGATAAGGCATATCCGTTATTCTTATTATTATATTATATTTAATAATTATAAACTATAATTTTTATATTTACAATATTAGTAATTTTTTTTTCATTGTTATAATGATCCCCTAGCGAGTGATAACGTCAGCCGTTTACCAGCTTTTTGTTTGATCGGTGAATTCTACAGATTCTACATTGGGAGTCGTAATTTTTGCCTAACTCAAGTGCATTTCGAGTAGAGATCTTTAATGAGTACTTGACATCGTATAGGCTCGGGACCGACGGCTTAACGTCCTCTCCAAGGGACGGCGTATTCAGATTTATTCATCTCCCGCATGAATAAATCGAGGGCCAGGTGGCGACTCAACTCCAGACTACATATTAGTAATTAGTAATAATAAATAGTAATGAGTAATTGATTATACTACTTATAATAATTATATTATTATATAAGCTTATTATTACTAATCAATTAAGTACAGTCACATTGGCATTAATGAAGTCATTAAACTAATCAACCATGATTTTCATAATTTTTACCAAATCGTTTGATATACCTCTATACTGTCTATACTATAGCAACATTAAAAAAAAATAATGAAATTGGTTGTCAATTAACTCATTATTATGTTTACTTATACTAAAGCTGAGTGTAAGCCACTCCAAATTTTTTTTCAAATCACAATGTATTTTTTTTTACTTTGGTGGTATTTTTTTGCAGCATGAACAATATACAAAACAGATAAGAAACATATCATAAATTGTCATAGGTTTCAAATAATTTTTTATATACAAAAACAATATTAGGTAAAATGATTTTCAAAATACAGTTATATAAGAATAAAAGTTAAGTTTTATGAAACTATAATGCAATCTAAGTAGTCTTTGTTAGTTTTAGATAAGCAATTTTTTTGAAAAAATATGCTTAAAATTACAGCTATGAAACAATGTGATGCATTAATATCTAAAAATATAAGAGAATTTTTTTTTAATTACAGTAGTACCACGGGATACGAGTGCCCCAACATACGAGTTATTTGAGATAAGAGCTGTCAAATGAGCGAAATTTTGTTTTGAAATACGAGTGAAATTTGAGATACGAGGAACAGCCAATTGTAGTATCAGGTCATTAATAAATATGTACATTTCTTTTTTCTACGATGCTGCCTACGGCCCACTCAGTTCTCAGTTTGCCTTTGAAAATTGGAAGATCAATTCAATCGGAAGATCTTAGGAATGTGGGAGAGAGTTTCACAGTTCGTGGCAAAGAAACACCCCGAAAAAGTTGCAACTGGTCGTGTATCGGATCTATTAAATGAAACTTGCCGAACACATTTCCGTAGCATTCTGAAAGGGAGGGAAAAAACAAACCTCCTTGGACAGTTTTTTTTTTAATCCAGCGAAAAAGGCAAAGACCAGTGAAGAGAAAAGCAGTAACTAAAAAAAATTAAGCATAGGTACAATAGCATTTAAGTTATGTCTAAGTTAAATTTAAATAACCAAAATACTAATTACATATGTACGTAAACTTAATAAAACCAGTTTTTTAACCAGTTTTTCTAACCACCTCTACATTCTTTTTTATTATGTTTTTATACAATACTTGTCATTTATAAATATATTTTTTTATTCAAAATAACGTAACAAAAACATTTAGGGGTTTTAAGTATTTTTGGGACTAGAACGTATTAATGGCATTCCAATTGATTTCAATGGGGAAAATTGCTTTGAGATTCGAGTAAATTAACATACGAGCAAGGTTACGGAACGAATTAAACTCGTATCCCGAGGTACCACTGCACTAAGACAATGTTAATCAAATTAAATAATAATTTACGTATTACACTAATATGACTAGGATTGACTTTTAATTACATATACAAAACTGGAATGTATTTCTGATGACCTCATACTATTGTTCCTGCTCTATATATTGGATAAGTGCATTCGTAATCACCAAAGATTCCTTAGCTAGTCATATTTTCTTTTTTGGCTAAAGGAGTTGTGCTACTGTGGCTAAAGTCCTGACCTACATTCTACTCCGGAGTTCAATGAATGGTTCCCATACTATGACTGTGTCGTAACAACGCTCAATGCAATACATAACAGGTTTGACCTGGTGAAGGAAAATAATTACATTCGCCAAGTCCTTGCTCGGTTTAATCTCTTAGGTCTCAAGGCAGCCAAATCAGGCTCTATTATTACTACTTGCTCTAAAACTCCTATAGTGGTAGATAGGCAATTGATTGATTGACAGTAAAGGTAAAACAATTAAATTAATTTAAAAAAAACTCTTGGGCTCGATTCTGTAAGAGTTCAAGGAAGACGTTAATAAGTGGTCGGACTACTGCAGGTAGGAACTACTCATGACGTGTTGAGTTGTGTCATCCTGCTCTAGCCATCTACCTTTAGCAGAGAGGACGAAGGCTTAGTAATCTTATAGAGCGGCACGGCGATCAAGAATCAAAAAGGCAGTTCTGAATCAGGAGGTCTACTCAGGTTCTGAGCCTCTGACCAGAGAGAATCGTTAAAAAAACTATCGTCCTTTTAATAAACTTGGATCAATAAAATTTATGGCTTTGGGTTTAGAATCAATCAACCCGTTAATATGAGAGGCCATAACTAAAATGGGCTACATTTAACAAGTGAACCATGTTTTCCGTCTCTAGAACAACTGGGAACTAGAAAGCCTAGAAGTGTGGCTTTGATCCCCTCCAATATATATATATATATATATATATATATATATATATATATATATATATATATATTATATATTATTAAACTATATATTTAATAATTAATAAATTAATTATTAATAATTAATAATAATTATATAATTAATATATTTAATATATATATATTAAAATAAACTGTGACACATGGGAAGAAACATAAAAAAGACTCATTTTTCAATATTTCGACCGTCATGGCGGTCGTCCTCAGGAGAAGTGAATTGACGGAGAAACTACAGTCGCTATACATATAATTCGGAAGGTTAGGTTAGGTTACAGTGGCAGCCTAACACGGGAACATACAAAGGCCGAACGTTAGCCCTCTGTGGTATATCATACAAAGAAGATTGATTCTAAATTGGAAGTCCTAAATTTTTGACTAATTCAAAGATATTTAAATTAGGAATTAAAGACTGAGGCTTTTCCTCGAGTGATATTAGAGAACTCTGACTCCGGAACTAACTCACAGCACTCACTGTTGAGTTACATACAAAGGATTCACAGTACTTAAGGAATAAATTCACTTCTGACTCCGTTTTTAACTTCCGGATTCCAACTCCACAGCTCTCATACTAACCTAAAACTCTTTAAGGAATACAGAGAGCATAGTAACTGAATCCATATATGACTTTGATCAATATTTAGATAAGACAGATGAATTAAGTATTAAGGTGAGTGTGCAATTGAAAATTAATATTTCAGTTTGCTTCACACCAGACACAATACACAAAAGAAGAAGGGGGGGGGGGGACAATGGGCGAGATGTGAGATAAGCCAGGGTCATGAATGTGCAGTCGAATCCAAAAGGCAACACTGAGGAAGCGATCAAGTGAATATAGTGTGGCGACAAGATGGAAAAGAAAGCACTGAAATTACTTTCTTATTTGCTTCATGATAACATCGGTTTCTAAAACAATGAAGAAATTGTTCTTCAGTTATTTTTATATTGTGTCTAATTTAAGGGAATCGTCTATTTCTAAAAAGAAAATTAAGATGTGAAATTCAATATTCAAATTTATTAAAATTAAAGAAAGTTTCATTTCATTTCTCTAACAGCGAACATTATATTAATAAACTACTATAAACTCTAGATATATCATATATCTTAGAAACCGACTTGAATCGGATACCCGACCTACATGTTAAAAAAACTCTAGTCTCAGTTACTACTTTCTGTAAGCAATAAATTTTAAATCTAGCCAATCCGGTCACAACTAACTTGAAACATAAGAGTATAGAACACATTTTGACTATACCATTAATAATGCAATCAGTTTTATATCAATTTATAACTGATTAATCGTTCTGAGACCCCCAGAATTAGAATTAGAGACCCCCACACATTAGAAGAGTATAGAACACATTTTGACTATACTATCAATAAATGTAATCAGTTTTATATCATTATATAACTGATTAATCGTTCTGAGACCCCCAGAATTAGAATTAGAGACCCCACACATTAGAAGAGTATAGAACACATTTTGACTATACTATCAATAAATGTAATCAGTTTTATATCAATTTATAACTGATTAATCGTTCTGAGACCCCCAGAATTAGAATTAGAGACCCCACCATTAGAAGAGTATAGAACAAATTTTGACTATACTATCAATAATGTAATCAGTTTTATATCATTATATAACTGATTAATCGTTCTGAGACCCCCAGAATTAGAATTAGAGACCCCCACACATTAGAAGAGTATAGAACACATTTTGACTATACTATCAATAAATGTAATCAGTTTTATATCATTATATAACTGATTAATCGTTCTGAGACCCCCAGAATTAGAATTAGAGACCCCCACACATTAGAAGAGTATAGAACACATTTTGACTATACTATCAATAAATGTAATCAGTTTTATACCATTATATAACTGATTAATCGTTCTGAGACCCCCAGAATTAGAATTAGAGACCCCACACATTAGAAGAGTATAGAACACATTTTGACTATACTATCAATAATGCAATCAGTTTTATATCAATTTATAACTGATTAATCGTTCTGAGACCCCCAGAATTAGAATTAGAGACCCCACCATTAGAAGAGTATAGAACACATTTTGACTATACTATCAATAATGTAATCAGTTTTATATCATTATATAACTGATTAATCGTTCTGAGACCCCCAGAATTAGAATTAGAGACCCCACACATTAGAAGAGTATAGAACACATTTTGACTATACTATCAATAATGTAATCAGTTTTATATCATTATATAACTGATTAATCGTTCTGAGACCCCCAGAATTAGAATTAGAGACCCCACCATCAGAAGAGTATAGAACACATTTTGACTATACTATCAATAATGTAATCAGTTTTATATCATTATATAACTGATTAATCGTTCTGAGACCCCCAGAATTAGAATTAGAGACCCCACCATTAGAAGAGTATAGAACACATTTTGACTATACTATCAATAATGTAATCAGTTTTATATCATTATATAACTGATTAATCGTTCTGAGACCCCCAGAATTAGAATTAGAGACCCCACACATCAGAAGAGTATAGAACACATTTTGACTATACTATCAATAATGTAATCAGTTTTATATCATTATATAACTGATTAATCGTTCTGAGACCCCCAGAATTAGAATTAGAGACCCCCACACATTAGAAGAGTATAGAACACATTTTGACTATACTATCAATAATGTAATCAGTTTTATATCATTATATAACTGATTAATCGTTCTGAGACCCCCAGAATTAGAATTAGAGACCCCACACATTAGAAGAGTATAGAACACATTTTGACTATACTATCAATAATGCAATCAGTTTTATATCAATTTATAACTGATTAATCGTTCTGAGACCCCCAGAATTAGAATTAGAGACCCCACCATTAGAAGAGTATAGAACACATTTTGACTACACTATCAATAATGTTTTTTTTTTTTTTTGGGGGGGTGCCCCAAATAAATTAGCCCCACACATTAAGAGTATAGAACATTTGACTATACATAATATGAATCATTTTAATCATTATAACTGATTAATCGTTCTGAGACCCCAGAATAATTAGAGACCCACCATTAGAAGAGTAGAACACATTTGACTATACTATCAATATGAATCAGTTTATATCATATACTGATAATCGTTCTGAGACCCCCAGAATTAGAATTAGAGACCCACCATAAAGAGTAACACATTTGACTATACTATCAATATGTAATCATTTATACATTTATAACTGATTAATCGTTCTGAACCCCCAGAATTAAATTAGAACCCACACATTAAAGTATAGAACAATTTTGACTATACATAATAATGAATCTTTTATATCATTATAACTGATTAATCGTTCTGAGACCCCCAGAATTAAATTAAGACCCACCATAGAAGAGTAAGAACACATTTTGACTATACTATCAATAATGAATCAGTTTTATATCATTTATAACTGATTAATCGTTCTGAGACCCCCAGAATTAGAATTAGAGACCCCACCATTAGAAGAGTATAGAACACATTTTGACTATACTATCAATAATGTAATCAGTTTTATATCATTATATAACTGATTAATCGTTCTGAGACCCCCAGAATTAGAATTAGAGACCCCACCATTAGAAGAGTATAGAACACATTTTGACTATACTATCAATAATGTAATCAGTTTTATATCATTTATAACTGATTAATCGTTCTGAGACCCCCAGAATTAAATTAGAGACCCCACCATTAGAAGAGTATAGAACACATTTTGACTATACTATCAATAATGTAATCAGTTTTATACATTATATAACTGATTAATCGTTCTGAGACCCCCAGAATTAGAATTAGAGACCCCACACATTAGAAGAGTATAGAACACATTTTGACTATACTATCAATAATGAATCAGTTTTATATCATTTATAACTGATTAATCGTTCTGAGACCCCCAGAATTAGAATTAGAGACCCCACCATTAGAAGAGTATAGAACACATTTTGACTATACTATCAATATGAATCATTTTTAATTTATAACTGATTAATCGTTCTGAGACCCCCAGAATTAGAATTAGAGACCCCACATTAGAAGAGTATAGAACAATTTTGACTATACTCAATAATGAATCAGTTTTATATCATTATAACTGATTAATCGTTCTGAGACCCCCAGAATTAGAATAGAGACCCCACATTAGAAAGTATAGAACACATTTTGACTATACTATCAATATGAATCATTTTTATCATTTATAACTGATTAATCGTTCTGAGACCCCCAGAATTAGAATTAGAGACCCCACCATTAGAAGAGTATAGAACACATTTGACTACTATCAATATGAATCAGTTTTATACATTTATAACTGATAATCGTTCTGAGACCCCCAGAATTAGAATTAGAGCCCCACCATAGAAGAGTATAGAACACATTTTGACTATATATCAATAATGAATCAGTTTTATATCATTTATAACTGATTAATCGTTCTGAGACCCCCAGAATTAGAATTAGAGACCCCACATTAGAAAGTATAGAACAATTTTGACTATACTATCAATAATGTAATCTTTTATATCTTATATAACTGATTAATCGTTCTGAGACCCCCAGAATTAGAATTAGAGACCCCACCATAGAAGAGTATAGAACACTTTGACTATACTATCAATAATGTAATCAGTTTTATATCATTTTAACTGATTAAGTTCTGAGACCCCAGAATTAGAATTAGAGACCCCACCATTAGAAGAGTATAGAACACATTTTGACTATACTATCAATAATGAATCAGTTTTATATCATTTATAACTGATTAATCGTTCTGAGACCCCCAGAATTAGAATTAGAGACCCCACCATCAGAAGAGTATAGAACACATTTTGACTATACTATCAATAATGTAATCAGTTTTATATCATTATATAACTGATTAATCGTTCTGAGACCCCCAGAATTAGAATTAGAGACCCCACCATCAGAAGAGTATAGAACACATTTTGACTATACTATCAATAATGTAATCAGTTTTATATCATTATATAACTGATTAATCGTTCTGAGACCCCCAGAATTAGAATTAGAGACCCCACACATTAGAAGAGTATAGAACACATTTTGACTATACTATCAATAATGTAATCAGTTTTATATCATTATATAACTGATTAATCGTTCTGAGACCCCCAGAATTAGAATTAGAGACCCCACCATCAGAAGAGTATAGAACACATTTTGACTATACTATCAATAATGTAATCAGTTTTATATCAATTTATAACTAATTAATCGTTTTCAGACTCCCAGAAGTATTTTTCATATAACTGCTATCGGCTCAATCGCGCGTAATTTTTGTTTATTAGTTTTACAGGATGCTGTTCTTTTATATAGTTAATTTACATTTATAAATCATTAGTTGTGCAATCCGTAATTGTGTGGTATTTACTCATTCTGAGGTAAAATGGATAAACCAACAAAAATGTAACTAATTAGATATAATTTGTATTATAGTGTTTTCCTGATGATGAACACAAAGTGTTCGAAACGCGTTGAATAAAACTTCATTTGTGTGGAGACTTTTGTTGGTTTATCCATTTTACCTCAGAATAATTTACATTTGTATTCTTACCTTTTTTCCCCCAATTTTGTTTACATTTTCAGTTAAAGCCAAAAACCTTGTCTATTTTCCGTACTAGTTGATTTAGTTAAATAAGGATCAAAATCCTTTTACAATACTAGGTCTATTTTTCATTATGTCAACACTAATTAACGTATACTAAACTAATAAATATCAATGGCAAGTAATAATAATAATAATGAAATCAAATATAAATCAATTTAAATCAGTGGCAGTTAATAATAAGCAGTTACATAATGGTGGTAATTAGGGAACAGGCGAGTTTGTCTAAAGGACGATTTATCTAAAATCAAGATGCTGATAATTTTGAGAACACATAGATCGAAAAGTCCAACAATGGTCGACACAAATCTTTCGACATGGTATAGTATACGAAATATGTATTTTAGAGCCCTTGATAATTTATCTCAAACTAACAATTCGGTAGAAGGATAGCACCGTAGCATATACGAAGTTACATTCATGTCTTTAGCAACTGAAGTAGGTGCGCATCACCCCAACATATTGAGGTTTATAAAATGTCTACTACAGGAATAAGCTTACAATAAGGTCCAGATTGAACAGTATGTTGCTGAGATTTGCAAGAAGCACCAAGGAAACGTTACCTACTATAGATGCTGCAAAACGAATAAAGACTCGTTGAAGCATTTAATCCAAGAATTATAGTTTAATACATTCAGGGAATTACCCATAATTTATTCTTTTAGTAAATAGTATGTATTTTAAGTTTTAATTCGATAATAAATTTAGAATTTCTAAATTTGGTTTTGCTGTAATAATTTTAAGATATTTTAATAAAACTTGAATTTTCATTGAATTTTGACTAAATAAGAATTGTAATTTAATGATAAATCATAAAATAAAATATTACACACCAATTTCTGTCTCTTTTTCTTGTTCACTTCTAAATTGTCAGTTTTTAGACAAATTGTTTTGGACAAATCATCCTGGACCCTGGTTAACTGTACTATGTGTATAATTACAATACCATACTAGTTTTATGAATATTTATGTAAGTTATATTTATATTTATGTAAGAGTGTTCTATCTCTGACTGACATCTGCTACCGCTTTCATTAATAAATGAACGACTTTCTTTCATGATCATTCAGTCATTGCACACGTTTATAGTAGACGTAAGTCACGCGCGTGTGCTCACTTCTATATCTAGCACTGGTTCACCCGCCACTAACAACAGAAGTCAACAGTAAAAGTTGTAGCACCAGAAGAAGTTGGATACGGCACCTCTAGCACACTCTCATATATTATGCACCAAAAACCGGGACCACAATACGAACTTTGATTGTCCTGTTTATAGAAATAACTTTTTCCCAACAAGTACAAATTTCTTGACCATTTGAAACTCCTGAGACTGTACAAGATAATTGGCCAGCATGCTGCACCAAATGCACCACACAAGTCTAATGAGACCATTATCTCCTCCCACTTCACATCCAGGTAACCCTCAATAAACTCTGATACCATTTAATTTCACCCCAATCTCTGAATTTCACCCTCAACTGAGAACCCCTACCATAAACCTTCTCTAGTAACTTTTATTTGGGTGAAGTGTCTATCAGGACGTATCTAGGGACCCTTACATCACTCCTAGATAGCTACCACAATAACTAAACCCCTGAAAACCGAAGATACCGAAGAGAATCACACAAGAAAACACTGTGTGCGTTGTGTGTATGCGCGTTTGTGAAGTGAATGTATCTGTATTTAAGTAATTTTCACTCACCAGTTAGTTCATTGCTCTTTGATACTGTGGTTGATTTTTTTCAAAATTGAATTTGTTATTTATAGTTTAAATCCTTGGACATCAATAGCAAGGAGACAGACAAATTGCTTCGGTTACTGTATGAATAACAAGCCGCTCTCTGACTTCAATTTAAAAGTCAGATTCGTTCTTAAAAAAACGTTCATGTAATTGAATTTTGCTTTCAAAATGTGACACCATTTTATCTTCAAGTTCCTCTATAATTATTGTGAGAAGCAATAATTTTTTCAACTTTTATTTAGATGTTGCATAATTTGGAAAAAATATCTATTTTTCCTTTTTTTTTTTGTTGAATCGTCGTAAAGGACGATCCTCTGGAAATCTTGTTCTAAGATGAAAAAGTGAATAAGAAATTAATTCTCAATAACCATAGGATTGTTCATACAACTTTGGATAGGGAAGCACAATTTCGAAAGACCTAAATCAAACTACGAGCGCATGTATTGGGCATGGAATATTTCTGTAACTACAATACAGATCATATTCAATGCATTTGGGTGGTATATCTGAACATTGTATGACCTACTCAACATAAGTGAGAGGTCTCTGATAACAAACATGTTATATAATATTATAAACTTTTTTTACAATTTAGTGCTGTTTTCAAAACCCACAATTACATGTTTTCACCTATTAGTGCACTCTTCACGTTTTATAATAGTAAACTTGGACAGCTTGATATTGGTCTCATCTGCCTCATTCCGGTGAATTTGAGGAAAGTGGTTTCCGATTATGTTTATAGCGACCTGAAAAAAGACTGTTTAGAAATCCACAATAAAAAACTTAAAGCATTAATAGTGCAAAGTCCTTGGAATCTAAATACCAATAAAAAAATAGTTCTTAATCTATTATATAAAATGTTGAATATTAATTCAGTAGCTGCATTAGGATGAGGGTTAAATTTTTTCATAAAACTAGATATATATACTTGTTTGTTCAGTTAGCTAAATGTTTTTGTAATTCAGAAAAATTTCAAATATAAATCATTATTTCAAAGGCTATGATTCACAGACTTCTAGAAAAGAACGAAGTTTCGTGTACCTAAATGCTTGATCAACTCATTATTCAAAACTTAAACATCATAATACTGTTGAAATGACAAAAGCTGTTAAAACAAAACTAAAAGTGATTTTAAATGAAAAAGAGTACTTATGAAAAAGAGTACTACGAAAAAGTTGAGACCATGTTAAGTGTGAAAGTGGTTATTTTAAGTGGATATATCCATCCTTTATATAGGGACAATACTCATTTAATAAAAATATAAAAACTACAGTAGTACCTCGAGATACGACTGCTTCTTCTTATGAATTATTCGAGATAAGGCCAAAAATTTCGTGAAAATCCTGTTCTAAATACGACGTAATGTTCATCTAACGACGTAAAATCTGAGGCGCCGAGAAAGAATTTTCTCGAAACTTCTGGAACTTTCTGAGACCGTTCGGGACAGTCAGTCGTGTGTGTTGAAGGAACGAACGACCCAATGTGCTCACGTGAACTGCGCGTAGCGATGCGTATACGACGCCGCAGCATCCCACAAGGCGTCCTTTCTTCAGAAAGCCGGTAAATTTCGTATCGTTCGAGTCCCTGTATTTGTATGGTTAAATGCTTGTTTTTTAGTGTACTTTTGTTAGTTTTATAACGTAAAATAGGAAATTATATACGTGTTTTGGGCCGTGGAACCAATTAATTTTTTTTCCATTAATGCTTATGGTAATTATATGTTCGTGATACGAATTTTTTAAGATACGACAGGGGTTCTGGAACCAATTAAATTCGTATCTCGAGGTACTACTGTACTTTGAAAAGTCAACCCCAATTAAATACTATTTTTTTTTCCTCCAAATCTTCTGCACTACCATATATGAACAGGTTGACTAGATAAATAAAAATAATTTCTCCATACATTTACTTGAGGGTTCGTTTGATTGGTATTTATATACCGGTTACAAATGCTTCCTTAGGGTTTAAGGAAGCATTAGTCCATTAATTGTTTAAATTTCAGAAAGTTACAGTAAAAATAATATATATTGAACTAGTGAATAAGAGGGTTGGTATTCTGGGATTGGTACCCGGGTGAACCTGGGATTGTACTCCGGGCTTCGATCCACACCTGGCCCTCGATTTATTCAGGCAGTGAATAAATCTGAGTACGTCGTCTCTCTGAGAGGACGTTAAGCCGTCGGTCCCGAGCGTATACGATGTCAGGTACTCGTTAAGGATCCCTACTTGAAGTACACTTGAATTAAGCAAAATTTAGGACTCTTAATGTAGAATCTGTACAATCACCGATCAAACAAAGAGTCGGCAAACGGCTGACGTTAAAACCCGCAAGGGGATCGGTTTAAACAATAAAAAAAAACCTAGTGAATTAAAGAGCATCAATATTAAGGAAGAATATAGATTGATCAGAATTTATGTAAAGCCCGTTTTTACCAATGTACGTGAAACTGAACTTCTAACAATTCAAATTAGTAATAAACTATGAAACTAGTTAATTATTTTTATTTTTATAATTATTCTCTCTTCCTACCTAAAAAATTCGGATTTTACCTATTAGTAAAACACTGAATACCCATGGGGCCCCAATATCACTACATTTCAAACCAGTCATGCTAGAATTATTGTTTGATAATAACTGAAATAATTACACAATTGTTTGATATACTTAGTATTAACAACTTTGTATATACTAACTATTTAAAATTGTTTCACCTGAAGAAGATAATCCTTCAGATGATATTGCTCATTTTTCATTACATTTATGATTTTAATAAAAAATAGTTTCAATATGCGATTTTATGATTGATTATTTTCTAAATATACGATTTAAATTGATATTAATATTACTTATTTTCTTGAATGTCGTCAAACACATGCATTAGGCACTTTAATCCTTCATCAATAGTTGTAAATAATTATCCCTGTTAAATTTAAATCATAATTGTAATCGTTTTACTTATAATAAAATTGAGTGTAGACCATTCCAGATTTTGTTCACTCTTTACTTTAGAGTTGTGAAATCAAAAAAAAATTGTAAAAAAAAAGTTGTAAATTCATATTGAATTATGTTGTAAATAATATTTTATTATATTTATTATTAAATTTAATAATAAAATGCCTTACTAATATATTTAATACAACTAGTTTAAATGATCTCATATAATGTTAAGTTATTTTTAAAACAAACATATAACTAGAAATAAGTGATGTTCTATTGAAGGCATTGGAGGTCGTGTATGTAATTGAGGAATGTCCAAGGACACCCGCAGAGACCTGAAGAACCAGGTAATTAACTTCGCCATTCAGACCAGCAACCTAAACATAATCTTGGTTCTTTCACACAATTGGGAAAATCCAGTGACCTCTGGAGCATATCAAAAACAAGTTAAGGATAGTATGAGTTTTAAGTTTATAACTAATATGTGTCGAAATGTTGATAGTAAAGGAAAAACCTGGATCTAACTGTATGGACAAACTTAGTAGCAGAACTTTCGTTTGTCACTAATGACAAATTCAATGTTCTCAATTGGGTCATCTTGCATGGGAATTCAATTTGAAGGAGGGAGTTTTTAAGACAAAATGCAGTCTTTCTATTTTTACGCATGGGAGCAAAGGCAATAAATTAGTGGACTGTGCTTTTATAGTATATAATAAAAGTGAAACTAGAACAGAAGAAGGTACACTGCTATATAGATTGTGCCATCGCTATTTCAACCAGACCAAGCAGTCGGCCTTGGTTAAGGCTGCCTAATGGATTAAAAGCTTACTCAGGGGCCTCCAAGAAGTGAAAGGTGTTACAATTTACAGTGATAGCCAAACAAGTCTATACAACTAAAAATCAAAAGGCATTAACTGCAATTAGGGACCGGGAACATCAAGGTTTCCTTTAGCTATGCACGAGTATATGAGGATATTAGCCATATTGGCTGACTCACTCACCAAATTAGTATCACAGGAAAACAATATGAAAGGGTCATATAACAAAAGCACTTCAATCCTTCATCAAGGTAATCCTCGCTGAAGAGAGCTGACACCCATAGAAACTATATATAAGGAAACACACGAGGAAGTTTCGTTAAGAGATTCGATATTACTAACCAACATCTTGCTAACAGGGTTCAACTGGAAAAGGAGTTCGCCAAGTGACATCTAAATAAATAAAACAAACATTAAGCCTGTAAATTGCTTAAGTCAGTTCTAGACTCTTTTCAAGATATCTTTACGCTTTATACATTAGAGAAACCAAATCCATCCTTAGAAAAATTTCTGTCAGTTTACAATTTTGTCACTTGTAAACTCAATCACCATAAGGCATAACGAGTTGAAACTTTAACAGATGATTTTTACATATCAAAATCTAAAATTTAAAGGGATTGAAAATTCAGCGTAGAAGCGAAGATATGGACTTTTAAGCTGTGTTTGGTGACTTACACAGATATTATTATTTAAAAATAAATACATACAGGTATTTATTTATATTATTTTAAAAAGTGCCTGATACCGTGGTTAGTAGTAGCCATTCTTAGTTGATTTTAATTTCGTTTGCGCTTAAGCTCTCAGCAACAGATTATTGACAATGTGTTTCCCAGAATTCAAGATCTGACACCTATTTAGAATACCTGGCTTTGTGAACGAGCAATTTTCACTGATTCTAATGAGCAGGCAAGAAAAATCACCATTAAGTTTTTATGCTATATCAAGCCAAAGAAAGAATTTACAAGTCAGTAGAATGATTAGTGATGAAGAAGCAGTTCTTTATCCAACTGAATTTCTTGAAACCGTAACTGCTCCTCTACTGCCTGCTGATGAGTTAAAACTTAAAGTAGGGACACTAGTCATACTGTTACGAAACTTGAGTACCTTAAAAAATGTGGAAGGGGACACGAATCTGAATTTGTACTCTGCACAGGTACGTCAGAGAGGTGAAGATCATAACTGGGTATGATACTGAGGAGTCTATGTTTATATCACGATAACCATTGATTCCGAGCAACTAGGAATTGAAGTGAGCTAGACCAAATGTTTCTCACATTATCAACTGTACGTTGCTTGCTCAAGAGTCAGAGTTTATAACTCTCTGTTCTTTCATGCACATGAAGGATAGACAGCTAATGTGGTGTATACAGAGGCATTTACTTAACACTGTACTAATAATGACATTTTCCACTATTCTGTAATTTCTAATAATATTTTGGGATTATCATCTCAGAATTTTTGTAAAATACCCGTCAAGGACGGGTACGCCTTATAGTGTTAGATAAAATTTATAAAATAGATAAGGGGTATGAAATACCAAAAAGAGAAGAGTAGTATAAATAGGAGTTATATTGTTATACGTACAACTACTGGTAGTCCGGGGTTCGATCCCCACCTGGGCTTCGATTAATTTACGCGGGAGGTGAATAAATCTGAGTACGTCGTTCCTCGGGGAGGACGTTAAGGTCTCGGTCCCGAGTTTGTACAATGTCAGGTATTCGTTAAAGATCCGGCTCGAACTGCACTTGAGTTAGGCAAAATTTAGGACTCTCAATATAAAATCTGTAGAATCATCGACCAAATAACGGCTGGCGTTATCACCCACTAAGAGATTAGTTTAATAAATAAAATAAAAACATAGGTACTACTAAAAGGCTAGATAAAATAAATAAAAATAGATAAAAGATATGAAATATCAAAAAGAGAAGATCAGATATATATATATATGCCAAAATGTATATTTAGTTATATTAAGAGATAAATCTAGTATTACAACAAATGGAACAATTATCAATAAACTTCCAGGTGAAGGGTACTTTCGCCAGGAAACACACACCAACGTAAATATACACATACATACATAACTATCTACACACATATATACATACTACATAAATAAATACAAACACACGCACATACAGCGAAAGACTACTCCAAAAAAAAAAAGTTTTCGCGCACGCATTCTTAAAGAAAAATGTTGAATACACAATGGAAAAAACGAAATATATAGTACTTACCAGCAGTCTTATAGTAAGCGGAGATAAAAATAACTTTACGAGTTTTATTAATGCACATAAAAGGCTTCAAAAAGAATACATAATATATTATGATGACAATTTTTGTAAAATCCTAAAAAGTTAGTACATTGCTGAAATGAGACACTCAAAAATACCATTATTTCAAGTATGAAAAGGAGAATACTTAATATGATAATAGTTATACTTTTCTTTATATTAGAGCAAATAATACTTTTTAACCTTCAAATAAAATACAACAATTGTACAGAAGTGGATACATTGATCCACTTAATATCCATTCTGATAGTAATATGGTTATATCCGTAAATTATAAACACCAGTAAGTTACGGTTTCTTCTTACTATATGTCGTAAGAAAATAACTTCTTTAATCAGTAAAAACAATTTTTCTCACATATAATAATCAACAAAGATTTTAACAAAAATAAAAACTGTATTTAAGAGGATGACTTACTGTTTATGAAAAAAAAAAACGTGAATTGAGTCACGTATCTATGTAGGACTACACAAGGGAGTTAGCCAGCAGGTAGAAAGAAACAAGCAAAGCACACTGACTACTTTCACTGTAAGGATGACAGAACTGGTGGGGGAAAGAGGCGTGGCCACACGTCACTGACTCAGACCTACTTAAGGACTCAAAAATTTGTTGGAAACCAAAAGTAAAAAAAATATATATATACCAGAACATACCAGTATCAATACCAGTATATATCAGTATGACTAAATTTAATTTCTACTGTTATCACCAAGAAAAAAATATAATAAAAATCAACTCAACCAAAAAAATATATATACCAGAACATACCAGTATATATCAGTATGACTAAATTCAATTCCTACTGTTATCAGGAAGTAAAAATTATAATAAAAATCAACTCGAGAAATACGTATGCATTTATAGATCAACACGAGTACAGGTAACCACATAAGAAAAAACCGAAAGCTTACAGCCTCCAACTATCAGTTCCCACTTTTTTTTTACCTGAAGTTTTTCTCAATTTGTAGAGTATGTTGCATAAACTCAAAGTTAATATAATCTAATATGGCACTTCACGTATTCTGGAATACAAAAATTGTCATTATTTAGGGTATACGGTAGATCATCTATAACTAATGACCACACTCGTGGTAACGGGTTGCCTCCTTGAAGAGAAGAGCTGTTAATAGTTACGATGCCAACTGTGGCAGTTCTAAAAGTGACATTTAATATTCTTGCATCGATTATTATAATGTATTATATAATGCATTATATATGTGTTATTGGATTATACATCTACGTATCAGTGCTGATTTAATGCATTCCAGGGCATGTTTCTAAAAGCCTTTTCAATATCAATGAAGCAGTCTAGAGTGATATTCTTTTAATAATCCTTAATGATCTTTTTAATAATTAACAGTGTTTTATTTGGTTAACAAATATTTTTGAAACTGATTTTGTTGAAGTGCTCTTTTCAAATGGCCGTTGTCCCTCATGATCATGCATATTTACCAAAAACTTATCATGTTACTACAGATAGAACTTAACAGTTGCTATTTTTAGTGTACTATTACACTTCTAATTTTTACACTTTTTCAATAAAAATACGATCCCAAACGGACAAATAAACTTCAACGTAGATAAAGAAGCATAGAGAAATTAAAAACACACACTTGCAGTCTGTAATTTTCGGTTTGAACCATCTTCAGGAGAGATAAAAGAGGGAAACAAGTGGACTGGTACAGAGACCCATGAGGGTCTCGAAAGTTCACTGTACCAGTGGACTTGGTTCCCTCTCATATCTCTCCTGAAGGAGGTTCAAACTGAAAATTAGAGAATGTAAAAGTGTGTAAATTTCTCCATATTTCTAATTTTAAGCTCATGAATGTATATAGCAAGACAATATATAATAAAATATGTCAAGTTCACGAATCACTGACGAAATGACGAAATTCGTCTTAACATTAGTATGCTTTTTGTAATAAAAAGCAAAATAATACCTCTCCCATACCCCAATATCGCCCACAGACCATATTGCCAATGTCCGTGGTTTAAGTACTCGCCTCTGGGCTGGTAGTTCGGGGTTCGATCCCCACTTGGCTCTCGATTCAATCACGAGGGAGGTGAACAAATCTGAGTACGTCATCCCTTGAAGAGGGCATTAAAGCCATCGGTCCCGAGCATGTATGATGTACTCGTTAAACATCCCTACTCGAAATGCACTTGAGTTAGGCAAAATTTAGGACTCCCAATGTAGAATCTGTAGAATCACCGAACAAACGAGAAGCCGGTAAACGGCTGACGTTAATACCCACTAGGGGATCGGATTAGGAATAAAAAAAAAAATTCTTAAACATACCTAGAACTACATGTCTGACATTAAGTTTTTTTCAAGGGTGCAACATGTAAATTGTTGACATAATACGAGTAGTATATATGTCTGATTGGTGTTAATTTGATATATTTAAGAATTTGTTTTATTTATTTGAAATAAATAAATTTTATAATATTTATTTCAATCGATTCTCCTAACAAAAAACTTCTGTCAAGGTAAACAAATTCGACAACCAGAGCGCTGGTCCATTATTCCAAGATGAGTTTTCACTTTTTCTAGCTATAATATTTTGTGGTAATCGAAATTTCATTTTTTTTTTCTAAACTACTCATTTTAGGTTTAATTTTTTCACAAAAATTCACTGTTTAATAATAACTTAACAAAAAAATTTCTGAAATCGTAAAATAGTTCATAAAGCCTCTTCATGTTAAAAAATTTTGAAAAAAAAACACCCTCAGCTCATTCTCACGTAAGTACTATTCTTAAATATATTTTTATTTGAATCCGTCAAACAGTATGGTTTGTACTGAAATCCACAAGATTTCAGAATTAATCATAATTAAAAAATTGTTATTTTTTTTAGTAAAAAATCTTTCAGTTTTTTTTAAAAAAAATTTGAGGATTTTTTCAATTATTGCTTCTGACATTATTAATGAAGTAATTTATTTCATAGAATTAATGAAGATTAAACATTAATTTTATCATGTTGCGAAACAGCTTTAGTCAATAGGGCCATCTGGGTGAGGTTCATAGGACGGACATCAATTAGGACTCTGACCTTCAAACAATAATATGCAATATCTTTCAGTGATATTAGATCACTTCATTCTTATCTTCAATATCTCTGTTAATTACTTCTAATAGCTGGCTTATTGCGCGAAACATCAATAATGTCATTATTTCAAGTACTCCAGCCTTATCATACAATAGCCTTTACACATATTACAAATTAATGCATGAATAGCAATTCTGACTAAAAACAAACTTTTTAACAAATAAACCCTTCAATTTTGAAGAAAAAAAACCAGCTATGATCACATCAAATTATGATGACATCTTTTCAAAAATATGACTGATTGATTAAAAACTGTAATTTAAAATAATTGTAAATATAAAATATATAGCATACTAGAGTAAACTGCTCGCCTGGATTTTTGGTAAAAAATGTATGTCAATTTAAACAAATCTGACAATGGTAGCAGGTAGCAGGCATAGATATATATTCCTATTATTTTATAGAGAATTTTTAGTCTTCATACCTATGCAGTAAATTTTTTTATACATTATTAATTATACTCGTAAGTTGATTTGTTTGACAAAATTTCATGGTTCCATAACAATTATTAAAGTTCTTAATAAATACAACTTTAATTAATCCCTTAAAAAAACATTTTTTGAAATAAAAAAATGCACAAAAGCTAATTTTTTCCATGTAATTTAGAAAAAAAAAAAGAAACAAAAGCTTCAGCTCGTCATCATACAAGACATATTTTAGGTATTATTTTGTTTTGGTATCTCAAACGGTGTGACTTACGTCGTGCCTCTAAGCTTCCAAAGTCGTATTCAACAAAAAGTATATTTTCTGTTGTTATAAAAATCTAAGGTTTTTTTCCAGTCATTGATTCTGTCTACATTATAGATTTGGTAGTTTAAGGAACAAAAAAAAATGACAAAAATCACTTTCTTGGAAGAAAAATTACATTCCCATGATGCAATATTATTATACAAATAATAGGGCACATCAATGGGATATAGAGGGCACATTGTGTGTGCATGTGAAAATAACTTACGTTTTTGTGCGTGCTCACAAACTTTTGGATACACAACAACACAGAGATATAATCGAAAAAAAAAGTCATAAAAGGACTTTGGGCCTCTCAAAACATATAAATCCATCAAATGTTTCTATAATCACTATAGTTTCTTTATATTGAAATTAAAAAAAGTGAAAAAAGAAGTTCCAATAGTAGAATGATGAAATTACAAAAATTTCCTAATCAATCTACGTGTTGAATCACTCTTGAACAAAACTTAATATCAGTTGTAAATTATTTTGTGTTTATGAATCATAGTATTTTTGGGAAATATTGAACTGTGAGGAATACTCTTTCCTCAAAAAAAGAGGAGTTATGTTTATTGACAAATATCCAGTTTTTTTCACTATTCTAGTCTAATAATAGTTTATATCTATTATTTTTAAAAATTTTAAGCTTCCAGCTATAAAAGTTCTAAATTATACTGAATAGCCGGCTTTGACTTTGATTATAAAACCATGAAATTTTGTCAAAAAAAAAACAACCTAAAATTATTACTTTAAAAAAAATTGATTACTACCATACAAAGGGTACTATAGGTACAAAAACTACAAATTCAAATTGAATCTATTGTTTGACCATTGAATAATGAGCAATTGTTTACATTGACTGAAACATATTTTAACAATATTCAGTCAGATAGAACTGTTTTTAATTGTTTTGTTATATTTGAAGATCTTTTAATGATTTAAAATGAGAAGCACGAAGATTTAATTCTTAAAACTATAAGAACTGTAAGTAAATCAACAATTTTTTTTTTTTTTTTTGTAGGGTTTGATGGATGCTTGTCTAACAAAGTGTTGTAATCAACAGACATGTTCATTCTGAGGTAAAACGATAACATAAAAGAATATTTTTTATTCAAACGACACGTTTCAAAAACTTCGTGTTCATTATCAGGTATACATGTTGCATAATTGAAAATAACACAACGTCAGATACAGTGGAACCTCTACATACGAGCTACTCTACTTACGAGAAACTCGAGATACGAGAGGTCTTTCGAGCAAAAATCTTGCTCTACATACGAGAGAAAATCCAAGTTACGAGAATTTCCAGATGGGTGTACATGGAGTGGATTTCAAGGCAAGCCATGGCTGGTTTGAGAAATTCAAGAAGAGGACAGGCATCCACTCTACTAGTCGTGCTACAGCTCTTTTTAATGACACTTGCCTTAAACATTTCCGTAACATTTTAAAAGGGAGGCAGAGACAAACCTCCTTGGATAAGTTTTTCTTCAAAAGACCTATAGAAAGTGAAAGTGTTGCGATTCCAGCTAAAAGGGCAAAAGAAAGCGAAGAAAAGTAAAAACTGATACAGTAATGTTAAAAAGCAAAAAAGCAGAAAAAAGTGCATAAATAAATTAGTGCCGTAAAAAAATTTAGTTTTTCATAAAGTTAACTTTAATTTTAAGTGGAAGTGCTCATAATAAACTCGCATTTTATTTCGTTAATATCATCTTATTTATCTTATTACTGTATTTTTATGTTCAGTCACTATTTGAATGTGTTTTTAGTAATCAGGAAGATGTGTTCATAGTTATTTAGGGTTAACTTGAATGATTTTGGGAGGCCGGGAACAAATTAATTGGTTTTCAGTTATTTCTTATGGGAAAAATTCGCTCTAGATACGAGGAATTCTAGATACGAGCACGATCCGGGAACAAATTAATCTCGTATGTAGAGGTTCCACTGTATATAGTTCTTGGTGTGTTTCAGAACCCATTATTTTTGACTAATACTGAACTATAGTAAAGGTATTTTTTCATTCCCCATGACTAAATGACTACTAATTTTAAGCTACCTCATCGGTAGCTTCCCGCTGTCGTTTTTAAAATCAGATTTCGATTTCAATCTCATAATTGAACTTCAAAAGAGGACTTAAATAATTATCTCAATTCTATTGGTTTTAGGTATTATTTGTGAAAAACTGTACCCTCTTAAACGCAATTGCCTCACAATTCATATAGAATGTGACCAAATTTTCCGCCTCTTAGAGACAGTTTGCATTCTTCGGATGATGTTAATTGCATTTGTCATAAGTAGTGACTGAAAACACAATTTGAGGTTATTTATTATATTTATATTTGTAAATTCTTCCTTTGAAGATACAGTATTTTCATATGAATATAAATTCAGTTGGAGTGAATTTTCTAAACTAAATTAGACACGATTGTTGAACCCCATATTTTATCTGTTTTTCTTCTTAATCCATTCATCAATTACTCCAAACTTTTCCAAGCGGTCCACTATCCATATTAGAGCCAACCGATTTTTACTGCTTTTAGTATTGATGTTTGACTAATCAGTATACCAGACTGGAGGGTATTTCTTGAAATCAGGAAGCTTTCAATTCAGGTAATCATTTGATCCTTCGAAGCTCCTGGCAAAATCCTACACTTATACTGATTATTCCTTACATGGCATTGCATAAACCAGTGTTTCCCAAAGTGGGCGGTACCGCCCCCCTGGGGGCGGGTGCTTTGATATAGGGGGGCGCTAATGCAAAAAGGAGTTGGGGATTCTATTTCCATAAATTGAAAATGTTCATGCAATATAATTTCTAAATTTAACTGAAAACACCACATGTAAACTTCTAGGAAAAGGTTTCTTAAAATTATTTGTTTTGATAGTTTATTTTTATGTTAAAAGTATATTCTCATCTGAGTTTCTTTTATTGTGTATTAATTTTTTTGCATAAATATACTATGAAACAATACATATATTGGATTATAAATAAATATTTGATTAGTCATTATATTAATTTAATTATTAAAATGTTACTCATTTCGTTATTTAGTCTAAGATTCTGATTATTGAGGAGTGTTGAGTATAGGTTTACGGACCCAAGGGGGCGGTCGCTCAAAAAAGTTTAGGAAACGCTGGCATAAACCATTCTGAAGTTGCATAGATTAATACATCCATGTATTCCTGCTGATTCAATAGTTACAAAGGATGACCTATCATAAGAGTACAAGGATCATTCTTTGAATCCTTAATAATTCATTTATTTTGTCATCCAAAACTTTCGGAACTGATTCTGTGTTATCCTTGAAATAGGTATGTTATCCCAAATATATACCTCAAATTTTTATTTGGGGTATTTATTATATAAATAAAGGCGCGTCCATTATTCCCGGATTTTCGCTTTTCGCGGGTGTCTTCGGTCCCCATTATCCGCGAAAAGTGAGGGTTTACTGTACTCATATGACAAAGATTGACCCTTTGCCATAAATTTACATGGTCTATTAGTCTAGTTACTATAGACAGAACTTTAGCAATTATTAATGTAATATTACTCATCTAATTCTCTAAACTCATCAAATATTCCCAGTATGAAAATATCAAATAATGCGTTTTAAGTTTATAAAATCATCTGAGAAGTAACTAACAGAAGTCGTACTATCAAAAAAATGTATAAGTATTTTCCCTTTTGCCAATATCACCAAAAATTGGGAGGATTTTTAAAACACATAAAAAATATATGTCTGACAATTAGATATGTTGAAGCATAAACCATGTGGATTGATCGCTACATTGTTGTTAGATCACCATTCTTCAGCTAAGAGATCATCTAAATATATACAGTTGTTTAGCATTTTCTTATATAAGCTTGCATATGAGGTGGTAAAGGGTATAATATCCACTTAAATATTCCATAGACTTGTAAATCTTTTCTTTGAATATTTATTATTTTGTAGAAAAATGTATATTCAGTTTCAGTAAGCTTTTTATACATAGTCCTTCATGCATTCAGTTTATGGGTTTTATCAATTATTGCCATATAGTTAATGGGTTAGTTCCACTGAGGTTAGAAATATTAGAATTAGTAATAATATAATCCGTCATACCTCGTAAAGTTTCAGAAAAGCTCGACCGGTTTCGGGTCCGTCTGGATCCCATCTTCAAGAGCACCTAACTGACAGTCAGTTAGGTGCTCTTGAAGATGGGATCCAGATGGACCCGAAACCGGTCGAGCTTTTCTAAAACTTTACGAGGTATGACGGATTGTATTATTACTAATTCTAATTATTGCCATGTTAGTATACCAGACATGAAACTCTTTCTTGAAATCAGGATGTTTCTAAACCATCCATTTGTGACCATTTCTTAGCCCCTATAAAATATTTTGCAGGCAATGAGGCAATGCATCTGGCAAATATGAGACAAATATTTATACTTCGTTCTATTCAATTTTTACATATTCAACATTTTATCTCCGATTGAGGTATTTTCATTATTTTGGAATACATTAATGTATTGCAGATCCTCTCTTTCATCATACAAATATCTTCATAAAAATAACAAACCCGATATTTAGTATAGGAAGTTATCCGTTTTTTCAAGACAATTTGTTGTTTTTATGACTATATTACCCTTCGACGTAATCACAATTTCTTGAATATTTTTTTTTAGTTTACTAATTTTAGGCTGATTTGCTTTACAAAATGTTCACTTTGTACAGTTAGCTGTTTAGCATTAAGGAAGCATTTTCTGAAAACATAAAAAGTACCATAACACCTCTTTCCTTTCTACAAAAAGTATTCATTTCTTCCCTCTATGAGGTTCTATTTTTGGGTATAATTTCATTATGTTACGTCAAACAGTACCTGTATCGTGCTCTTAAAAGCTTTCAAAATCAATCATAAGTGAAATGCAAAACATCAAATATTGAAAAAAAACCATAAGTTTCTTCCAGTTAACGTTTGCTGTCAGTCTCATATAATCCAAAATTTCAATACTCTAGAATTAGTAGTTTAGAAGAAAGATATGTTATTTAAAATCACATTTCAGGAAAAAAAAAATAGGTGTCATTTTTTTGTAAAATATGAATTTGGTTCATTAAACGGTGTGGTCTGCAGGGTATCTAAAAAATATTGGTTACACACCTACATGGCTTTTCATTACGGAAAAACATCACAAAAAGGACTTCAGGCACCTCAAAACATGTAAATCCGTCAAAATCTTTAGATCTAATTTTTTTATGGATTGCTATACTTCACTTATAGAAATACCATAAAAAGTACATACATAACATTGGTTATGAATGAATAACATTTTTATCATAAATAATTCATATTGAAATAATATTTAACACGCGATTTAAGATCCATAGAATAACTAGGAGTACTTGTTTGGGAATAAAATACAATAAGAAATGTTACTCTATTTAATACCACCCGAAAATAATAGAGTTGTTTCCAACATTAAAAACTATATTTCTAGTAAATATACTGCATCGTTAAACAGTTCGACTTAAAAATTATTGATGAACACCAACTACAGCGATATGTAGCAAACATCATTAATTATGATTCATTGGATCTCGAAACTAGTAAATCCTTAAACTATCCAGAAACAATTTCTTCGTCATAGCAAATACTTAGTACAGTCAACAAATAAAAAGGATGAATAAGTGCAAGAAACCAAAAATCATGTCTTTAATGAACTGGTGCAACAAACATTTTTTAAACCATAACTATAGACCACACCGTATTTATATTTCAAAACTTATATCCACTTACTTATACTGATTTATAAGTACTGAAATATTCTTTAACTATAATGGTATGACAGTAAATAATTATGCTACAAAGTAGAAGTACCATCAGGAATGATATAGCAATAAAATAATAGGTCAAAAAAGGTTTTTCAAATAGCATGGTATGTTTCATATTATTATTATACAAAAAATTTTCTACTTGGATTCTGATAAACAAAATTCCAAATTAATGTGAATAAATACAAGTAGACAAGGCTACCCTAATTTAAATAAAGCTTTACGTTTTTTATAGTTATTTCGCCTGTTCCAAAATTGTTTTCATAATATTCTAATCTTAGGTAGGTGCTATTTCAAAACTTATATCAACTTACTTATACTGATTTATAAGTACTGAAATATTCTTTAACTATAATGGTATGACAGTAAATAATTATGCTACAAAGTAGAAGTACCATCAGGAATGATATAGCAATAAAATAATAGATCAAAAAAGGTTTTTCAAATAGCATAGCATGTTTCATATTATTATTATACAAAAATTTTTCTACTTGGATTCTGATAAACAAAATTCCAAATTAATGTGAATAAATACAAGTAGACCAGGCTAACCTAATTCAAATAAAGCTTTACGTTTTTTATAGTTATTTCACCTGTTCCAAAATTGTTTTCATAATATTCTAATCTTAGGTAGGTGCTATTTCAAAACTGATATCAACTTACTTATACTGATTTATAAGTACTCAAATATTCGTTAACTATATGGTATGATAGTAAATAATGATGTTATGTATCTGCTAAAGCAGAAGTACCATCAGGAATGATATGACGTGCAAAGGTTTCATAGTTTACTATTTGTAGTTAGTCAATAAAGAAAAAAAGTTTCAGAATTCACAAAATGGGAACAGATGGTGTTATAGGAGGTGTAATGATCTATTCATTGTGTTCCATTAAACAGCAACAAAGTGGAACTTATTAATCTGCACGTCAATGATTGTACCGGAAGGTAGAAACAGAACGAATAGTATTCAAAACATTGTGAATAAGTCATTGAAATCAGTATCTCATGGGCTCATGTTGCCAGGAGAAAAATTATAACGAATAAATAGTTATGACAGAAAAATAACAACCAAGAAATTTCTGTAAGCAATTGAAAAAAGTTTTCCAAAGGTATAACTCTTGTCTTTTATAATAAAAGAAAAGTAGAAACTTTGAAATCTTTAACAAACCGTATATTAGTAAATAATCAGAAGTAACAGATATGCAATAAAGTGCAGACTATAAAAAAGTCCATTATAGAGAGTCAAGCCATTTCTAAAAAGGGTGTTTGTACGAACATTATACTTAATATAGAAAGAAATTAATAATGAATAAAAGATGATTGCAACTGCATTGGCAACACATGGTATTAATGAACGATATACTTTTATTGATGCAGGAATTATAGCTAAGTAATAAGATTAGGTCAGTAACTTAGTGAGGGGAATAACAATTAGCCAATGAAGAATTTTTGAAATTCGACGATAGTTGAGTTACTCAACTTATTTTTACAATTATCTGGAAGAAAAATATGTCTTAAATTAGATTCAAGGTAGTTCTAAAAAAAATTTTCACTGTTGTGCAAAAAAAAGCAACTGATAATTTGAATTAATAAGGATGGAGCATATATACCAGTAGTTTGATGCAGAAGCAGGAAATTACGTTGCCCTAAATTAAATTTATATATCCTCACATTAACTAGTTTACAATTGAAGATTAACACTAGAAACAACCTCCAGTAAAACCTCTGCTCTATTAGAAACCTGTACAGTATGTAACCTTCTTCCAGAGTTTATTAAATTTAATAAATACACTAGATTTCCAGGAATACAAATTGAAATTATTCAAACTGACTATTCATTATACTACTTGATATTATAATCTAAATTATTTAAACATTAAGTATAAATATTGTGAAAATAGAAGAATTGCCCTTAAAAGCTTCCTAAAAGTAATTATCCTAAGCTATAATCAACTTAACTAAGTTTTATTTATATATATATATATATATTAATGGTTTTCGGAATCAAACAAATAGAAAGAATTTTTTCTTCAAGTTTCGACATTACCTAAGTAACAATTACATTCTTTCCCGCACTAAGAATTATATGACTCTGAAACTCTTTCCAAATTCTCAAATTTTACTACCTGGTAGTGTTCAATATATACTTAGGTTTAAAAATAGTATTTAAAATATATAAAATATATTTTCGATAGTCATCAAGTCAGACACATGCAAACGGTCACCATGTAAATTATATTCAGGGAACATTTTCTTCATGGTTTTGATTAATTATGATTACTTTTTATTTGCAAAGTAAAAATCGAAATTAAAACATAATATCATTGACAAGGGATAAAAATACACTATTATCCATTAATACCAAAACCATTAAATTGATATTAAGCTCCTTCCACTCGTTTTCGTTTCTATTCAAACATTACAATCGCAATTCATCAATTATTCTTAGACCGGATAATCTACTACCATTACAACAGCATTAAAACTGAATTTGCAGATTAGTCTCCCAATCCTAGTAAGTTATGGACTTTTTGTTCTTAATCTAAATACAACTTTTTATCCCTTTTTCTTTTCCCTACTAATGATATTTAAATTACAAATTTGAGACCAAGTGTGTATCTCACTCTTGTTTTTCTATAGTTTACTTATTATATACTAGCAGACGAGACCGTCATTGACGGGTATTTTACAAAAATTCAGAGATGATATGTAGTATTTCAAAATATTAGAAAAATTATAGAATAGGAAAAAATATATTTATTAGCACAGTATTAAGTAAGTGCCTCTGTATTGACCACATTAGCTGTCTGTCCTCCAGGTGCATGGAAGAATAGAGAGTTGGAACCTCTGACTCTTGAGCGAGCAACTTACAGTTGACTATATGAGAAACACTTGGCCTTCCGGAGAGTTTGTCCTTGCGAAACAGACTCTGACGTTAAATTATAACTAACATAATAATTATGCACATTATGCTGTAATAAGTATAGAGATAAATTATAAAAATAAATAATAATAATACGTAAAGGCATTTACCTTTTGTATACGAGCGACTGAGTAGGTGAACGAAAGGGTATGGTTTTTACTTTTCTGTTTTATATTTCATTATTCACTTGTTTTAACTACTATCTTCTGAGATAAGTTCCTCCTTGTCTGAGGGAATCCCTCAGAATCTCTGAGGGAATCCCGGGTCATGCTAGAGAGTACGGGTTGGCTAATGTGATAACAATTAGAAAGAGTCACTATCAAACATGATAAAACAAGGTTATCTATGTAACAAAAAATCCCCAGGTCTTGGGAAAATGCTAAGAAAAAAATCTTCTATATTTTATATTTTCTTCTAAGAACTGAAAAAACAAGCACGCACTTTAATAATTTGGCCTTTTGTATGATGAAACAAAGTTTAAAAGATGAGGTACTTTTTATTTTCAGAAATACGTTTCGTAAGATGCAAATTTTGTAAAAAGAGGATTTCTTGTAAAGAGTTATCACTGTATTTAAGCTCTACAAGGCTTTCCACGACTAATCACTACAAGGGCATCAGCACAATATCCAGAAGGCAGCATCTTGTGGTCACAATTTCATTTGTGCTGTTCCATTACACTTATTATTCCTACGTTAGATTGTAGTAATCCATTCTATATTTCTTGAATTAAAACTTGCATGTATTAGTTCAGATTAAGTGGATTTTAAATCATATTCAAATATATAATATGCTCACATATCTAAACTTAAACAAATGTGTAATGGAAGCTGATATGAGATAAACAAATGTGTAATGGAAGCTGAAATGAGATAAACAAATGGTAATGGAGGCTGATATGAGATAAACAAATGGTAAGGGAAGCTGAAATGAGATGAACAAATGTGTAGTGGAGGCTGATATGAGATAAACAAATGTGTCTTGGAGGCTGATATGAGATAAACAAACGGTAATGGAGGCTGATATGAGATAAACAAATGTGTAAGGGAAGCTTAAATGAGATTTTAACATAACCCGTTAACTGTTGCCAATCAAAATGATAATTAAGGTACTCTGTAGGGTTCATGGTTTGTAAATCTGACTATGATGAAGTCAGTTCTTCACCTGAACCTCACCGCACTTCACTACCAGTGTTGATGGTTCCACGAAAAAAAGTGTTTTTCACTTTCTGAAGATGCAAGGAAGTTGGGATATAGTTCAACTTAAGGACAAGGAGGCTATTATTAGAATACATGAAATATTTCGGTATCACTTAGTTGGATATGTTGATTGTTCTAAAACTCTCTTTAATCGAACAGAACAAAATAAAGTCAGTTTTATAGAAACAAAATATTTTATTGATAATGCACTAGACAAATAAAACATTACATTAGGCTTCCTTTTAATAACATCCATATTTTTAAATTTCACTTTAAAAAAAATTACAATCTGAGTTTTAATTAATTTCATTTTTTGAAAATATTAGTTCCTAGAACTATTCCTGAGTTCAATTTCTAAAAAGCATTTTACATGAACAAGTTTCTTTCTTTTTAGAACAGTTTCTTACATATATATATTATGTTATATATATATTAAACATTTGTACTCGTGTTTCAAAGAAAAAAATAATAATAGTAAAGTTAACAATTACATACGTACGAAGCTACATTACACAATAAATATAACTTACATAAGCACAAGAAATAAAACACTTAAAATAATTTACTTTAAATTAATACATATTATATATAATTTTACACACATATAAATAAAAATATATTTACAGGCTTGTAATAAGAAGTACGTAAAAAAGGCAATGAACAGCTATTGCCTAGTTATGAGGTAGTATTCTTCACTTAGTCTAATTCTAACTTACTTCCCAGTATCTGCTTTAATAAATATTTCTTTTATATAAAAAAGAAACGATATTAATCGTCAAAATTAATGAGCAAATCTAAACAATATTGGAATCAATACACTAAACCTACAAGTTTTAGGTTTTTCTTTTTTTTTTTAAGCATATTTTGGTACCAGGAATGTAGTAATTCGTTGAAAATAAGATCAATATATTTCTCTTTTACAAAAAAAAAAAACACGGAAAAAAGTATGTAAACAAATTAATATTGTGCTGAAAATCAAAAGAGGTAACATACTAGAGTGGGTGAGTTTTTATTCTTTTAGAAAATTAAAAGATCAATTTCTCTTTTGGAAGGCACTTAAGTATATCATTTTTCTTCTCTCCGAATTGATTACTATTAATTTTGGATGGATGCATAATCACCTCGAAAATTCTAAAGAGGCACTTGCTCTAGGAAATAAAATAAACATTTGGATAGATTATTTAAAGTTTTTAAGTATTAGTATAATTTTAAGAATAAAGTAGGCAGATTTTAAATAATTGAAATGGGTCTTTTAAAGATAGTAGTTTATAGCAGATGTTTGCTTAAAACTATTAACCCGAGTAAATGATTGCCTACTAATTTTTATCTTTTACACATTTTTTATTAATTAAAAATATAATTAAGTTTTCATTTAAATATTATTCTCCCATTTTCTTCTGTTAGAACAAATTTCAACCATATTGCTTCGTATACCTACTTGGGCTATTTTGGATGTGTTCTTTAATATCGCAATCAGTAAAAATACCAAAGTTAACTTGAGTCATGTTACTATAAAATAACCTCTTTGGAGAAAAAAATATTATTATTTTTTATTGCTTTCTTTTTAACTTAAGAAAGACCTTATTAAATTAAAACTTCTTTCTTAAAAGTAGTTAATATTCTTATTTTGAATTATACAAAAGATTGTAGAATTTATGTCCTCAATCAGTTTCAGTTAAAAAATACACCCGAACATCCTACATGAATCAGAGATGGATTCAATAAGAAGTTCTAAATTTAATTAATAAATCTCAAAAAATTAATAAGAATCTCAGAAATGTCGATTATTTCATTTAAGAATATATATTCAGTAGAGTACAATGTTCCAATAACATAACTTAATGATTCAAAAATTTGTAATTTGTTAGGCGAGCATGCGATTAAAGCATATAACTTGACATAATTTAACTGAAAACTTTAATGCAGTTTATATTTAAAACCCCTGAACTGAAAATACAGCTTTTTTTTTTAAATTTGAATAATTAACTTGTACTCTACAGTACTTATTCTGTACAGTTTCAGAATAATTGAAATGATTCATGACTTAAGTTTTCAAGACAATTAAAAATTATTTCCAAAACTATTTCAAATTGTATATTATATACATATGTCTAAACTATAGTAAGAAATTCAGAAATTAAACTAAGATAGTTTGACCAAAATAAATGGACCTCATAAGAGTCATACTACGAGTTTCTCACTATTATTTAGTCATTGATTTTTATCTCAATAGTTTATTGTGAAATCTCGATATATATATCCACCTTATTATATCCATAAATATATGATACTTATCTTCCTTGACCACACTGTTGATATAATCGTTCAATTTGTATATTTATGGTTTTAAATAAACTCTATTAAACATCGAAACGTCGGAATAAAGCAGTTTATTCAAATTTAACATAAATATAAAACACAAATTTAACGATTATATCTATCAACCTTCAAACCACAATAAGAAATGAGAAAAACGACTAAAATCTTTAGTCAGATAGTAATATTAGTTTGATGTAACCGTAACAGAGTCAGCAGCTTGTTACGGTTGAAAGATCTTAGTCTTTTTTCTCATTTCTTACTGTGGTTTGAACGTTGATTGTTATTTCACGTGTTTATTGTGAAATTTTATTATTTATATATACATACATAAAGAGACAAAAAAAGCTGAATAGAATAAGAAACACTGAAAATGATTAAGACAACAAACAGAGGAAAACAGAGGTCGGCGCGATACACGCATTCAAATCAAGAACATTAAAATGTCCAACAGAACTACTAGCTCAATTTATGGAAAATTATAGAAAAAAATATCTTTCTCTTAATCTTAAGGACACACGTCAAACAAATTATAGAGAAGAGGAACACTTTCTATTGTCGATATTCCGATTTGAGATGGATAATAAATTTTATATTCAAAATGAAAGAGAAATTTATGGAGTTAATCCTCTGTAGCGTATAAATGATCAAAAAAAAAATAAGGAATCTTAAAGCAAAAGAACTATAAATTGGTAAATTGAAAAATTAACAAAATTAGTAGACCAGATATGGTATTAAAAGGGATTTATATCCACACCTAGAACTTTTCACAGTTACTTTAATTTCAGTCTAAGTACACTGATCCGACCTATTTCAGTTATATATGGTTTTATTTCTCATAAACAAAAACTTTAATACAATAAATATTAACTTGTATAAGTTTATTATTAGTTGTATAATCATTAACGCTTATCTTAATAATTAATAAGATTATTTCCTTAATAATTATAGTTATTAATATTCATTACATAATACAACATTAGTCTCTTGGGTATTTTTGAAAATAAGTATTTTCATAATTTTGTTTACTCTTTAACGAAAAAAAATATATACATGATTCATATAATATATATATATATATATATATATATATATATATATATATATATATATATATATATATATATATATATATATATATATATATATGAAGAAACGTCCCAAACAGACTACAAAAAATAAAACAAAACAGACACTTACTAAATAAATTCATTTCACTTAATAAATTCAATATTAGGAACAACAGTTCGAAATATTGAATTTAAAAAGTGTATATTTTATCTTTTTTCTGTGTCGTATTTTGTGTAATTTAAGTTATATATACATATTGGTGTATGATTACAGCAAGGCCTCTTTCAAGTAACTTTTTTGTTAATGTTTTCTAATCTCCTAAATAGTACAGTACTAGTTAGGGGACTAGTAAACATCAGCAAAAAAGTGGTCAATGCAGAAGCTGCTGTTAACTTTAACAGTATATATAAACAAATTAATAATCAACAATAACTCTTGATATAATATATGAATGAAATACCACAATAAACAAATATATATTAATTAAAAGGCCTTACAGAATTTTAATTAATATATATTTGTTTATTGTGGTATTTAATTTATATGTTCAATATTTCGAACTGTTGTTCCTAATATTGAATTTATTAAGTGAAGTGAATTTATTTAGTAAGTGTGTATTTTATCTTTTTTCTGTGTCGTGTTTTGTGTAATTTAATATATATATATATATTGGATATGGTTTTCTCACCGTACCATTTGCTTTCCTGAAAATGACCGTTAAAACGGTCAAAATATTAAAGTTATCACGGGTGTTTCGTTGCCATTCGTGTTTCTATCTATTTGAAGTTATGTATATTTTCTAAAGATGCCAAACGTCTTTCAAAACACATAAAAATAATACCACATTTTTGCCTGCATATATAAAAGATAGTTTTTACAAGATTTCACAATAAACACGTGAAATAAAATCAAAACCAAACCACAGTAGATATCAGAAAAAGAAAAAAGCCCAAGACCTTTCAAACATAACAAGCTGTCTTCATCAAAGTCAAATCTCAACAGCTGAGAATTGAATCAACCTTCCTACGGTTGAAAAACCTAGTTTATTTTACTTTTATCTTACAGTGGTTTGGATGTCAATTTAAAAGATAGTTTCTATTGACCGATTGTGAATTTTAATTAACAGAAATCATGTTGTATCCAATTTTAAAATTTATAAATTACCTCAAATGTAGATGATCAAATGTACACTATGATTTTTCGTTCACTTCTATTATAATGAAAACCATTATTATTCTCAATTCCAAATTAAAGGCTTCTATAGCCAATCGAATATTAATAGAGTTCTTAATGAATTATTGCGAAGAGTTCCCCATAAGTTACTTTATTTGATATTAATGGTGTGACCTTATTTATTTGAATTAAGTTAACACACCAATGCAATTATTAACCCTGTAACTTATGGGACATTATTGGAATTCTTGTAACTGATATTTTTCACATAGAAATGCCCCGACAAAACTTGTATTCAAAACATATTTAACTTTTCTTATCATTCCATAAACTAATTATAAATTATTAAAGTAAATAATTAAAATTAAATGTGTTAATATTTTACATAGATATAAGTATGATTTGAAACTCATCCCACCAAGTTAAATATCAAATTTGATTTTCATAACACAGATATTATATATATATGTATATACACCAAAGATTATACACACTAAGATATCTCAAACAACGTCTAAACAAAACAAACTGCCTAACTACACAGAAAATTCCAAGCACCATTAACGAAAGAAAAAACTTTTTCTTTTTTAATAATAAAAAAAAAAACTAAATTTCGTATTGTGTTTAAAAAATTTACATTATAAAAATTCTTAAAACATAATTAAGTCGCAAATTATGACCTACCATATTTCTTGTAAAACCCTAAGCATTAAAAAAATTAATGTTTAAAGCACAAAATACCTGCTTAATTTAGACCGAATGACACCTTAAAATTTGTGCAGTAATTGATATATCAAGTCACTATAGTTATATATATACAATGAGCAAATTGCAAGCAAAGAACGATTTCGTTGACTACACAAAGTTATGTGAAGTGGATCCTAAGAAATAGTCATATTTCGTTTTCGATTATTACAAATGAGCACTTTTTTCTGTAGGCAACTGTAAAATTGATATATTTAATAATATAAGAGATCTTATTATTTTTTTAAAAAAAAATGATTTATTTGAAATAAATATGTTTGAGTTTGTATTTCATTCTACAAGTTTAAATGACAGTTATTCCTAAAATACAAAAAGCTAATAAAACTATCGAGAACCATACATATAGCTACCATCAGTGACCTTTATATAATGAAAATCTGTTGGAACAAACATCACACTGCGATAATCCATTAAATATAATGCCAATTTAGATAAAGAATACATCCAATAGTTCCCTTCTTTCTTCAAATGATAATTTAGTTTTTAAATTAAAAAAAAAACACATAATTAATTATAATAAAATTGTCAGTTACAATAAAACCAAATTCTTTTAAAAATGTATTCAGATCAGAAATAATAATAAGTTAAACACTAAACTTCTTTCATATAAGCAAACTTTTCAATTAATTATTTATTACTTTTTTCAGGATACAGTATCAACAAAAGTTTAGAGTTCTTAAAATTATTTAAATATCACTGAAGCAAAGTATTTTATTTATAAACAAACTACCTATAAGAATTAGCTTTTTCATATAAAAATAAAGTAATTGCGATGTCTCCAATGATAAATAATTAAAGTTATTACAAATCACGACTTAAATAGATAGACATGTACCTTTACACGGGCATCAAAATGTCTTATGCAGTATAACATTGAGACCTGTTGTATAACTTGAATTTACTTCATCAAGAAAGCATATTCTCACCTTCTCTAAGGTGTTCTATTTACTTTTGGAAATATTCAGCATATAAATAATATTAACGTAATTTATGTTGATTCAGCATCCCAGACAAACCTTAAAATGTTCATCCCTTAGAAAGTTTGTTATTTACTCTTAATATCTTCCACATGAACCCTATATTTTCCCCAAACGCTTTTTATTTATCTATATTTCTACACTGAACTTATATAAACATTTAAACAACAGCAAAAAAAAAATCAGAAATAGAATTAAGATCATACAGCCAAAACAACTGGTCTTCGTCAAAGTACACTCGAACGAAGACGTTCTTCAAGTTGTTTTGGTTGAAAGATCTTAGTACCATTTCTGAATTTCCTACTGTGGTTTAGACGATTTTTATTTCGGAGAGCAGGACAAAACACTTACTAAGATCAATGTTTGAAATAACAGTTCGTTATCAGGAGAAGATGAAACTGGAGAGATGTCGTCAGACTGATACGCCCATCTGAGCACATCTTGCCAGCTGAAATCACCTCTTTTGATCTTCTTCTAATAACAAATTAGTATTTAAAATTCGAGTTTAGTTTTGTCCTGTATGATTTTTTAAAGTCTAGTTGGTTACTATTTTCGTAATTTGTTATATATGTTTATATCAGAGTTTGACAATAAACAAAAAGTTATTTGTACCCATATCACACAAACTGCAGATATTTACTCTATATTTCTAGACAAAGTAACAGTTGAATAATTTAATTAAACTTTATTACAGATCAGGAATGTTGCTTTCTGGAATGATTATAATCTCATTTCTGATATTTTCTGTAGTTTACACGTTGTTTTATATACTACAATCCTCAAGTCAAATTAGTACACCAAAGATTACAGAGATAAACACAAAAAAAAAACAGTTCAGTAATATGAAACATTATTCAAAGAATGTGGATCAACTTAATCAACTTAGAACTTGATTTTCTGAAATTAGTCTTTCAAGAGGTAAAGCAAAAAACTGAGCAGTATGAAAATTTGAAAGAAATTTAAATAATGTTCAATCAAAAATTTCTCATTGATTTTATTTATATTTTAAGTTGACTTATCAATGAATACAATTTTTATTTTTATTTAATTGGGGTTAAAGGTGCTAAAACCTGTCGATCGATAATTCATTTGGTATTTAAGTGTATATTCTGTATTAAAATAGATGAACATTCTTCGGCTGCAACTGGGAGCAGTAAAGTTATTTTCATCAAAGTTATCTTAAAAACCATATAAAAAAATAATTCAAGCAAAAACAATAGATCACAATTTCTAAAACAGTTTATAACTTCTTTTCTAAGAATTAAATTTATAATATTTGAATTAAAAAAATAATCTCACTGAGAAATTAAATTATTCATATTTTATTAATTGTAATTCTTTTGGACCACCTAAAATATAGTCTCATTATCAAACGTCATTAAATTCCAAACCCACATAGTTATATTTTCGTTACAATTATTTGGTCAATTGAAAAAGGTCAAATCATTTATTACTTTTTTTTAAGTTTTTTCATATCTTTCGTAAAAATGTCTGTCAAGAAAACTGTTATAAAAATCTGATGATACCATGAAAAAGTAAATAAATTAGAACATAGGTAGATTGGAGGCAACTTAATTTTTTTACGACTTTTAGCAATGCTAATATTGAGTTATTTTTTTGCTTTTTAATTTCAAAAGGTAGTTGTAAAACTAAAGAAACACTTTTTCAATGTATCACAAATACAATTTTTATAGACACGATACTTTATGATAGTTCTTTTGAATTATTTATTAAACAAAAATATTAAATAAGCATTGCTGTAAAGTGTATTTGGAAATTAATACAAATTATGTATGCATATATAATTAAAAACATTAAACGGTCCAACAGGACAATTAGTTCACAAAAGGAAAGAGAAAAACAGATAAAAACACACACTAAAGACTCACTACGATATTTCGACATTCGTCGTCGTCGGGCAGAAGTAGTCCCTTTGAGTAGGCTTCAGCTACTCAAAGGGACTACTCCTGCCCGATGACGACAAATGTCGAAATATCGATGTGAGTCTATAGTGTGTGTTTTTATCTGTTTTTCTCTTTCGTTTGTGAACTATATAATTAAAAAGATATATCAATCGCCTGATATACTCTAACAAAAATAATTCTGGATTAGGTCAGCTTTCCAGTTTCAGACCAAACCAATGTTTCAGTTTTCGTTGTTATTTAAACCTTTTTCACAATATTAATAAGAATTGGTGATAAAGAAAACCATTTTAATACTGTGATTAGAAATCAAAATTCGTGAATATAACCGGGGCCTGCCCCTGTGATCATTGTTTTCTGTAAAGATTAAACCAGTGTAAATTTGACATAACAGTGACCTTAAAAGTGTATTTTGAAAATTATACTTTTTTTCTTAAACCATTCCAGGATACATTATCCTGAAATTTTACAATATTTTCAATTCCGAAACTATTTAATTAAAGGCTAGTCTTCAGAAGCAATTTTTTTTTGGAACTACAAAAATGTTGATGACTATGGACACTAAAGAGGGAACGGACGGATCAATTAAAAGTCTTATACTATTTTGAGGACGTAATTATAGTGGTCGATGTAAAATTCTGGGACAGTTAAACCATTATACCTGAATTCTGACCAGTAACTTTTATTCTGAGACAATCTCAACAATAGGACACAGAAACCTTAACATTGATATTTTTCTTTATTAATATCAAGTATAAATATCCAGAGATTACAAAAAAAAAATTATTTCATTTATTCTATTTCTACCAAATTATATTTCTGCGTATGTAGTTATCAAAGCATCCTTAGACTGGACATACCACTTTCAGGGATATTGTCTCAAGTAACGAAGGTGAAACTAGCTCAATCATTATAGAAGGCAATCTCAGGGTCTATACTAATTACAACAAACTAGCACTCTAGAGTTTTGTTTTAATTCATTTACCTGCCGTTCCTTGCACATATTCCTTTACAATCAACCGTTGAACAAAACTGTTATTATAGCCCTTCAAAAAACAATAAACCTATGGAGAAATAATTCTGTTATTCTTTCATGACTTAGTAACCATAAAAATACAACACTTAAAATTTCAAAAAAAAAAAAAATATAAATTGAGAGTTATATTGTTTCCACAAGTTTATCAGTAATCTTTGGGTAGTGCAGAATCAGAGGTAACATATCATTACCACTGACTGAAAGTCAGCTCTGAGTGGTAAGTAATAGATTTTAACAATTAGTAAGTGAATTCAACAATGAAACCGTAAAAAAATAAAATTTGTATGTATATATATGTAATTTAAAACATATTTAGTTTTCATTTACAAAAAGAAAACATTAATTACAAATATAGGAATGTATATATTTAGTGATGTATGATTTACATCAACCTTCAATAGCATATAGGGTACTTTATAAAAATAAATTAAAAAGTAATTCCATCAAAAATATAAACGGGTGAAATGGATATTAAAATTTGACTCTAAAGCTTTAAAAATTACTGAACAAACCAGATATGTAAAAACAGAATGTAAATTTGTTGAAGCACTACGCACCAGGATTTAAATAAATTAATAAATAAATTAATTTTAAGTGTTTTGAAAACTGAAATTTACATTTGGAAATTTACTAATATTTATGTAACTGTCATTGAAGATTTTTAATTACGCTGCATGACATGGTTTGAGAAATTTTGAGTCAAATTCACTGCTTATCAAAGAATTTGTTCATAAACGACAAAATGGTTCCTTTTCCAGATTTCCTATTTGAACTTTACTCAACATTATTTCAACATATATTTTGCAAAAAAAAATTATTATAAACCCTTCTCTTACCCAAAATAATAGAAAACATATTATTAAAAAAAAAAACTAAACATGGTATAACATCATTACATTAATCATTTTAATATTACTCCGACATACCCTAATATGGTTTAATCTCTTCTAAATGTATCCGAATAAACATATATTTCATATTATCAAATATATATACGGGTTTATGAAGTTATGTAGGGTAAACTAATATATATATTATATATACAGAAACTATAATCAAACACGTGAAATATCAATGATCAAAACACAATAAGAAATCAATTCTGGAAATTTCAATCAGCCAAGTTAACAAGTATTTATTGTTTTTTTAGTTCACTTGCTCTCTGAAGATGTGTTAACGAAAGGCCTTAGAGCATTGTTTCAAAAATTGTTTTCATTGTGTAAATTAATCCATCTATTATATCAAGTGTTATTTTGATTATTATTCATATATATATATTTGTAAAAGTTGGGAGCAGTCCTTCTTCAATGAATGCTTTTAAAAACTGGATGTCTGTTTCCACTTTGTTCAATTTCGTCTTATATTTTTCCAAATTACGAAATTTTGTCTTTAATTCTGAGTTCAACATAAAAATTAAATCACCTTAATTTTTTAATGTATTATTGGACATGTTTCGGTGTTACATCCACCATCTTCAGCAAAAAAAAAATTTTAATTTTTTAAAGGTGACTTTAAATATTAGATTAATTTGTTAAGTGTAGTTTCAATTGTTTTTAAAAAATTAAATTTATTTTTTTTGCTGAAGTTGGTGGATGTAACACCGAAACATGTCCAATAATACATTAAAAAATTATGGTGATTTAATTTTTATGTTGAACTCGGAATTAAAGACAAAATTTCGTAATTTGAAAAATATAAGACGAAATCGACCAATGTGGAAACAGACATCCAGTTTTTAAAAGCATATATATATATATAAAGAAAAATCACAATTAAACACGTGATGTTATCAATGAAGTCCAAACTCCAAGGAAAAAGAAAAACAAAAGAAATAAATCCTCCGAGATTTTTCACTTTATATCATCAGAGAACAAAGTAAGAAAAAAAAAAGAAAAGTTATTTCTCACTTTGTTTGGTCTCTGATAACATAAAGAAATTAAAAAAATAGTAATAGACAGAGGGAAGAAATACAATTACTAAGTCAAATTTACTGAAATACATCTTAAAGAGAAAAGAGAGAAGAAGACCAAGCACACCAGAGACACAACGGCGAGTTGTACCTCTGGCGTGCTTGCTCTTCATTTCTCTTTTCTCCTTAAGACGTATTTTCCGAAAATTTAAATTAGTAAGTGTATTTCTTTACTCTATGTATTACTCTTCTTTAATTATGGACTTAGGTATGTCCAGTTTGGATCGTCTTTCAGATTTTATAGTGAACACATATGTATGTTTAATATTTGTCTTGTAGGCAGATAATTTTGACTTGAATATTTTAGAAAGTAAATCTTAAAACGGAAAAGTGTGCATCATGTCCTTGCATTTGATAATCATTTTCTACCCATATGGAAACAAAGAACTATACATTACTGAATTAATCACACCTAACATTTGGAACATAGAACCCCCAGGGTCATATTCTAACAAGCATTATATCATAAAAAGCAAAGTAGTAATACCCGCTTGAGTTTTCACAAAAAGAACACAAATCACTATTAATGGAATGTATACTTCCCTACTACAACTAAACAGTATAAAACTACATCCTTCGATTAAAACATCTACTTTTTCTATTATTTTTTTCGACTTACTAGTACAAAATCTATTGAAAGCTAGACCAGAAGTTATAAATATTTTAAACCCAATATACGACATTTTAGTAAATATAAAAACTGCAAAGGTAAGCTATAGTTGATGACTATTCTCTTATAATAATTTGAACAAGTAACATTTACACGTTCATACAGAAAAATCTATCCCTGATATAAAAATAGACACTATTAAAATAGTAATAAGGAACTCAGGTCTGAGCAATGGACGTCAAATGAAATAAAACGTTATACTTATGAAACCATTTTAAATTATGGTTTTATAATGCAACACCAATCTTGTTTTCAATATCATCAATGTTTATAAAGGATTGGATAAGGAAGAAGAGAATATCAAACAAAGTTTTAATTAAACTTTCGAATTCATCTTAGCTATTATTATTTCCTTCCAATTAATCAGTTGTCAATTGTTTAAAATTAAAATAGATGAGATAAAATCTTCCCTCAAATGTAGTTAATAAAATAAATCTGTTAAATAAATTATTATTAAAACTTGTGAGATGGACAGAACTAGAAAAGTGAATAATAGAAAAAAGAGATATATAAAAACATATGGTACCAAGCAAGATGATTTTGTTTCTCTTGCACATACAAAACTGACTCTCTGGAAAGAGTTCTAAAGAACCAAATAAAAATATACATAGACTAACTATATATTGTATTACAAAAAATCTCTTCCTAGTTTTCTATATCATCCTTGCTAGTAGACTTGTTTCTCTAATTAGTTAGAATATTTATCAGCAAAGCTAAGCTTTTTAGTTCAGTTTTATTAAATTGTAATTGATTAAACTGAATTCATAAGAACTGTAACATTAAACAGCATTTGAATGTGCTTAACGTTCAACAAAAACATATCAAAAGTTTTATATAATACTGCAATAGGTAATTAATAGTAATATAATACTATAATTAATTACAGCAATATAATTATTACCAGTAATAATTATATGTAGAATAATGGGAAACAGACAAAAAATATTAACGTTGCTGAAACAATTTTCTCACTAACAGAAACAAAGAGATACTATCAATGAAAACAGAGAAGGTTACATATAAAAAAGTATACACAATATCAGAAATTGATTATAATACAATATACTTCAAAAGAAAGTATTATGAAAATAATATATATTCTATGTTATTTTTTAATTTTTAATAAGTCCGTCTGGATCATATTTTCATATAAATACATAGTACAACATACAAATGAAGATATACAAAAACTGGACATATTTAAAACTAAACATAACAAAGGAGAAAATTTAGAAATTTATTGATATTTAACATCAGTTCATCTTATCAGAAGATGATGAGAGAAGAGGAAGTGGGATCATAACAGTTATGATATTCATACGTCTATCGCATCATCTTCTTCTGGTGATGAAGACCAGAATAGAAGAGAAAACGAGATCAGTGAAGGCATAACAAACCGAGCCAAGAGACGTGTCACTATTTTGATACGTCCTGTCTAGAACATCTGTCTCACATCATGTTCTCCTAGTGATGACGATCAGAAAAGAAGAGAATGTGAGATCAATCAACGCAAAATAAAACCGAGACACTCGAGTCATGTCATTCTTTTGATAAGTCAACCTGAGAACAAACATCCCCGTTACATCATCCCCTTCTGAAGATGGAAATGAAGATGAGATGAAGTAGGATAAAGCAGCTAGAAGATCCCGTTGATGAACCGCTGTCCAAACATCAATCTAGTTAATGTTTTGTTTTGGATTGTGATAATCCAATTAAATAATACATCTTCAGTAATTTATGTAGCTCACAAAAGTCTCGATAAAATTTAATTTAGTAATATGCAGGTTAATTCCACAAAATATTTGAATATACAGTAGAGAAAAAAAATAGAATGTAATTTTCCAAACTAATTACATTTTAGTCATATTTTATTTAATACAATATAAGAAAAAATTGAATCCTTCCATCAGGTATTTTTAGCATAATATAAACGTCAACGTTTATATTACGCTCCACTATAATATAATAATTTAAAGCAGATAATCATTAATTTAAATTATATTACGAAGAGTAGAAAAACTTTACGACAACTAGTAAAATCTGATTTCTGTAGTTTCAAAAGTTACTGACATTTAATGTAAAGTAAAAAGGACCCTAGCACCATCATAAAAATATAAAAACAAATTTTAATAAGAAAGCTTCAAAAGCAATACGATTCTAGACTTCTTACAATAAATACAATCTTTAGGTTTATAAATTTCTATTGAGTATTATATTAGAAAAAAAAGGACTTTTACCTGGAGGTAGTTGTTTAATTATTGAGGAACATAAACCAATGTTGTTAGAAGGAGTAAAATTAAAGAAAAATAAAATTGAGAAATAATAAGAAATATTGGGAAGAAGTAATTAAAAATAAAAAAAATTGGGGAAAAATAAAAGATTGATCGCAAACAACGATTTAAGAATTATTGTTATATCCATTAGGTCGTTATATTACGACTCCAAGTGTAGTTTTCTGTACTACAATTTTCGAAGTATTAACCATAATTTTTTGTTCATAGAGTGGGAAAATGCATCTGATTTTTGTTCATGATTAATGATATAATCCGTAGTCTTGATAAAAGGCTATTAGTTCCACATAAGTCAAATAGTTTTTAAGGAAATATATTATAAACTATTATAAATATATATAAACACCAATAAAATGGTTCGACTGGATCAGTAAGACAATAACATAAATAACATAAAGATAAGAACACCGAAGTTACAAACAAGGACCCACTGCGATATTTTGACAACCGTTAAAACAGAAGTGCACTATTCGTAAACAAATCCAGTGATAGGGACGCACATTGTATTATTACCACATTACACAAAGGAGTAATAAAAAAAAAGTATGTGAAGGAGTAAAATAACTAAAAATATGACACATAAAAAATATTTAAGAGAAAATTATTTCTTTTTTCTTGGTTATTTGACCTGTTTTTTTTTAAATTATTTATTTACCTTTTATTTTTAATTTTTTTTCAGTTATTCATATTTAGTTCATTTGTGTAATTAGTCCTCTTGCGTAAGGCAACAATACTGCAATGCGCATACGTTTGCGTCAATTAGTTGCGACCACTCAAGCAGTGCACTGTCAGCTGAGGACGGCGGATGACAAAATATCGTAGTGAGTCTTCTTTGTAAGTATCTGTGTTCTTATCTTTGTTATGATATAAATATATATATATATATATATATATATATATCATGATTTGTTTTCTTGACCCAATATTTATATGATGTAATTTTTTGAGGGTTGACGTCGGCAAAAGGACTAGCTTAAAATCATTGGACCTCAACCCTCAAAAAATTACATCATATATATATATATATTATACTCGTACATGTTCAACAGAACTAAAACGAATCAGGATTCTATTGTTCTTCCATGTACATATTAAACGTTCAATAACTAAGTTTCGATTTTATTTAAGTTCTTTTATCATAGCGCGAAGTAAGAATATTTCAATTTGAACAATTCTAGATTGTAGATTACAAGAGTAACAAAGTATGAATATGAAATAATTCTGTTTACACAATGGAACTTTACAATGTACTAAAAGTACAAAGCTTATAGCAGTAGTAAGTATACATACAGTTACCAGTACAGTAGAGTACACTGTAAGATTCCGTTATGTAAACCAGTGTAAAATTCATAATATAGAGGTTCAATTAACTTGTTAAAAATTAAGTAACATTTGAAAAGAGCTGAAAAATATTTACTATGATTAATATTACAATCGTAGTAACTGCTTTCTTCAAGTGTTTTTAGTTCCTAATATAGAGAATGGTCAAAAAAGTAGGTTTGCAATTGGTCTGTATATGATATATTGTTACAATTATGTTATTTGTTAAAATGAAATTGTATTTAATAACCTGATAGACATATAATTTTACCTTGTTTCCATTTTAATTGTCATATTTTATTTTTAAAATTAACAAGTAAATGATTTATTTATTGTATATCTACTTTTGGATTATCTTCCATATTTACAGTCAAATTACTGTTTACTTGAATTTGTTAAAGAAAACACTGGCAAAACTTAATAGTTGTTATCAGGAGGAGAAGTAACGAGTTTGGTACTAAGAACGAAAATATGGAACGTCAAACAGTAAAAAACGTAACATAAACTTAAAAAAAAATCAAGAAAAGAAATTTAAAAAATAAGAGGTATTAAAGGAAATTAGGCTCCATGGTGCTCGATCAACTCCGGTACTAAATCCTAATTGTTGTTGATTCTTTTCTTCTTTTATTTTCTATTTTGTATATTTTTTGTATCAATTATATCTTTAATTATGTTCATTTACATAAACATTTTGATCATTTTCCCCTTTTCACTTAAGTAACACTGACAAGACGTTCCAAAGTTCCTGTTTCTTATTTGTCATCTTGCCATTTACTAAAGACACTTCTTTTCTTCTTAACTATAGGCAAAAAATATAGAAGTACACTTGTGTCAGAGTTATTCACCATAATTTTTCCTTTTATACATGAAATTGAATTAAAACAAGTTTTAATTTAACATAAAACAAAGATTTCTTTCATTTTATGAAACATTATGAATTTCCCTCTTTGAACCCACAGTTTCATTACGTACTATAATGCAATATATTGTCATAATATGTGAAATGAACATACAGAACCTAAATTATAATTTTAAAAAAAGAAAAGTATTTATATTAATATAACATACTCGTATTACTAACAATGTCTGTAAAGTCTTCAATAGTATTATAATCATTAAAGGAATTTTTGTTGGTAATTAAATGTTTTCTATAATAAATCCACTTTCCACCAGTCCTAAGAGAAATAATAAATATAGATAAGGTTTTTATTGTGATGAAAATATCCAGACTTTATAACCTTATTTAGGTTTCTTTATAGATGTTCCATGATAGAAGTATTTTATAATATAGTAAAACACCTTTACAGGAAACCAATTCCACAGTGAGGTGTAACATGAACCTTAATACATTGGTCATTGATTATGATCCTAGTCATTACAGATTTAATATGAATATAATGATTTTTCTGAGCAATAACTTTGTTACAATATTGATTTAGTAAATGACACAAACTGTAAAATCAATTTCACATTCTCTCCGGAAAGGAATAGTATATGGACATTTGGTCTTTTCTTTTATCGTTTTCAATTCTTTATAGTAAAGAGTGAATTACATTTAACGCAATAAAATTTACAATTTAAATTAAAAAGGTTATATAACAATAACAGAGAGTTATTTTTTTTTACTACTTTCTAGAAAAATAGCCATCATACACATTCATTACATACAAAATTTCAAAAAGTTCCAACAGCAGTTATGGAGGAAAATTCGAATGCAAGAAACTTGTAACGCCTGTGCTAATCTAAGGTGTATTAAGTATGTTTTGTTAAAATATTCTTTCATTGGTAGTGAACTACCTACTGTTGGTAAATTATCATACCTTTCCATATATTTAAATAGTATTTATGAAAACTATTAAATAAAGGTAATTAGAATGATATAAACATTTAGCATGTCATAAATTTAAAAATCCAATAATATACAATAACGATAAAAAAAAATTACACAAGCATGTATCCCATAAAATACATGATTTAAATATATACACTAAATATATGAGTAAAATATAAAAATGTAATAAACAAAAATATTCTCTAAAGCTCAACATTTTGTGTAAAGTTACACAGTTTTGTAAAATTGAAAAAGTCTTAAAATCTAAAAAATATAAAAATTCTTCAAATATTATATAAATTTAAAATAAATGTTTTTAAAAATTACAACATATATGGTAATCAGGTACTAAGTGCGAAAGATAATTTCAAACAGGATTTGAGAGATGAAAAATTAAATAGATATGTTTTTAAACTATATTATCATATAGAACGTACACATTTATTTGAATTTATGATGAAATGGCTAGAAACCCAAATTCCATTGAATATGAAAGTCTACTCAGAATTAACTAAAGGCAAAAGCAACAGAAGAAAACATCAACATTAGGAACCAAAATTAACATATATTGAATTAATATCACTTCAGTGTATTAACATCTTAATAACTAAACAATAACATTAACAAAATTAAATTAATATCATTTTATTAAAAAAAAAAAAATACCCGCATTAATGCAAATAAAATTATATTTGATACTTATAATTAAAAATAGTATTATCAGTTGTTTTCACAATTATTTTGAGGTATACAGAAAAAAAATATTCCATTGAAAAGAAAATTTCTGACTTCTTAAGTAAGTAGCCCTTTATTAAATATTGCTTAAAAAACTTATCAAGTTCAGAAATAAAATACACTTCAATATTATTAATTAATTACGATCAAGTAATTTTACAAGCTAATATTTAATAATTAGATATTTATAAAAAAATCTAAATCTATTGCTGCAGATTTTAATTTTATTTCACGATTTTCGAAATTTATATTATTTAAGTCAATTTTTAATATTCAGGAATGTCATTTTTTTTAAAAAAAAAAATTAGTAATAAACGTGACTAATTTCTATGGTATTTACAAATAAATAATTTAAGACAAAAATAACTGAAAGAAATTATCATTCTAATATTCCTGTCTAGGTATATTAAAACAATAATGGAAAATAACTATTGTTTTTATTTAAACCCATTACGTAACTATATATTTGGAAAAAAAAATCAAATTTCATTTCAGGAGAAATTTTAATAGAATATTGGGCTAACTCAACAGATCTTAGAGTTTTGGTCCTTTTATTTATTATTGTGTTTTTGTTTGTCAAATATATATGTAAAAGGGTTTAACGATAGAGGTGGAAAAACCAAATTTTATGGTACATATAGAACATATTAAATTCTAAAATGGAATAAGATCTTTCACCTTGCAAGGTCAAATTCTTATAAGCATCACAAGTAGTCACATTCGGTTGGTGACTCTGAACAGCACCGTTAAGAAAAACAAAATTATAGTCGCATTATACATTTTATGTTATAGTTTATTATTTTTGTCGAAGATGAGATAGTCACTAGAGTATACACTTATGTATAAGATTGGTTTTAATTTTAATAGAAAGAGACAATAATTTTAAGAGTCTCAGAGATTAAGTTAACAATGTTATTGAAATATTCTGCTATCTCAAAGAGATCAAAACGATAATAAAATACAGTTTTGAGACATGTCAAAAACTGTTGTACTGCATGAAATGGGACTACGATATTTCGACCAGAATAAATGTAATAATACACTTCATTTTGCGACAATCACAAGTGCAATTACAGGTTAAAAGTTCTTAAAAAAGGCTTTAGAATTTCGTACTGTTTATACATCAGTGTTCTTCATATGAAATAAACTAAAATAATGTCAAATATAAATTAAATAATAATTAAAAGATTTAATTTTATTAATTTGTATATATTAAAAAAGATAACAAAAAAAAAGTGATATGACATCCCTTCATAATTTTTGGGCTAACTTCAATATATATATATATGGTCTAATTCATTTGATCAATACCTGCTTTTAAGTTAGCAATATACTTAGATTAAGTTCTAAAACAAATGAATGCTTCTGTTTTTATAGTAGTCTAATATTTGTGTTTATTGTATTAAATGCTTTCTAAATGTTGAAGCTACTACAATCTCATTCCAAGCTTATATAAATTATTTACTTGTACTAATTTGAGGAACAGTATAATTCCTCTCCAGTATCATGTAAAAGCGTTTTCAATTAATTATATTTAAACAATTAGTTTTTCATGAGATAAGTATTTAAAAAATTATTATAAATAAGTAATTTCTAAAATCTTTTACTAAACTGAACAATAAATAAATATATCCCTTGAGTTTGAGTTTTAGATAAGTATGTTTTCTCTCCTCACCAGATGTAAAATTATTAAAATAAAGGGTGTTCAAAAAGTTTCACCAAGTAAATTGCAGAATAAATTTTGATAAGATAGGTATTTTAAAAGAAATATTATGGAATATAAGACATTAAACAATTTCATAAGAGGTCTTAAGTGTCGTCCTTTTCCATTCAACTAAAAGATGGTTCTTTAATTAATAGAACATCGACTCTCTGAAGAGTTATGCAGTGCAGAAGACTTGTCCATTTACAGTCATAATCAAGATGTGGATACACAGGATAAAAAAAAAAAACATCACAGAAAGGAAATTTCCAAACGATTATCTACTTTTGCTGGTGTGACAGCACGAATATATTAAGAATCTTAGAGAACTTACTGGGAAGAAACTTTTTGAACTCCTTTTAAAACAGGCATGGGCAACTTTTTGTGAACAGGAGGCCGCATTACATAATTTACATAAGTGATCGCGGGCAGAAAGGTAATTTCTGTGGTATTTGTATATATACAGATTATATATAGAAATATATACTGTGTGCTATATTAATATATCAATAATTATTTAATGTTTTTTTTATTCTTATAATGAAAAGTATTATTCATGCTTTATTATTTTATAATGATAATGAAGCAATTATCACAATGTATTCCCCAAAAGATTAGTAGAATCATAAAAAAAAAAGGCTAAAGCATTTGTTACTGTTGAGCTCTGTCTCTCCCCAATGATTTAATTTTTTTTCAAAAGTTTCGGTGAGCTTTTGTCGATAAGCAAAAAGCAAAGGAATTTTTAATATTAACATAAAATTCCAGACAATCTGACAGTCGCACAAAAACATGTATTGGGGAGCAAATTGCCCATGCCTGGTCTACAAGATAATCTCTCTTAACAGAGATATATTGCACAGTATTGATTAGCAAAAACAAATCTAAACAGATTGCAGTTTTTCAAGCAACAACGGTCATTGTCAAAAAGTAAAAGGAATTCAATTCATTTTTCTTTATTGTTCGCAAAAACTGACCATTCACTTATTTATTCATTAGCACTTTCAAACTTCTAAGGAAAGAAAAATAAGAAGAAAATAAATAAGTAATTGCTCAAAATGTAATTTTCATTATGTTAAATAAATGGATAAATATTATTTGTACTTTCATTCAAAAAGTTTAAAATTCTAGAATATATGTTTTAAAAATTCAAGAAAGTGAACGTTTTTGAAACTGAAACAGTCCATTTGACTGGGTTTTAATAATATTAATTTTTGGCAACATTTTTATCCGGCATCAGTTCACTATTCTTTTTTTTTTATGATGAAGTTAAAATGTTATTTTAATAGTAATGTTTGCACATTAATTAATTCATATTTTCACAATAATTAATTTCAATAAACGAGTTATTATCAAGAACCGACTAGAGAACTGGAGAGGAAGATGACAAACATTTTATAATTTTTATAATATTTGTTTTCTTTCTTTCAAATAATTAAAAAAAAAAAAAAATCTTTTTTTCCAGACATTATTATATGTAATTTTATCCAAATATATTGATTTGCTTGATAATATTAGAATAGAAATTTTGGAGGATCATTGAAAAAATAAAACTTCAAAAACATTACAAAATGATTACCTTAGTAATCAATTTACAAATATCATCACAAAATATAAAGAGAAATTACCTCATTTGACCAGTATTAGCCTTCTTCTTAATTTCAAAGATAATTAATAACTGTCTTGGAAAATTTTCTGAGGATAGTACTGGTATCAAGACGCACTTTCTCGTATGATTTTCATATGTTGTACATTAAAAGCATTCCCAATAAGGTTTTATACATAAAAATATAAGAAGAATTGATCATTAATCCAAAATCAATGGGAAACATTTTACTTCTTTTTGTTTCATCGATAAACCTCATTAAATTTTCTTTCTAACTCTAATCTACAATTATATTTGCTTTAAAGTTCATATTCAAAACATTCAAGGAATTTTTTTTGATAGCATATTCAGTATTCAGTTCAAAAAAGACTTTAAGCATACTTATACTTTGAGTGGTTTTCAAACTGTTTTTTTTTGGAAAAATAAATTTAATCATTTTTTCAAAGAAATGAAAAGCTTTTTCATTAAAACCTTTTAAAAGTTCATTACTTCAAAGATGAAATTTTGAATACAGAATGAGATCAATTTTTAAATCGAATCATTCATATAGCACAATAATTTAGGACAAGATGTAACTTGTGAATTACGTATATTGAAGTAAAAATAAACTTAAAACAATTCACTTTTATGCATATTGGTTATGTAGTTATGGATGTACCTGCTGGGATTAATGCGATGTGATAGCTTCATGAAAGCCATCATCAGGCACGAGGTCTACCTTAGCTACCCAGATGGAGGTATTTGATTGTTGACAAGGCAGGCTTCCGTTGCAGCCAGAATCCATTTCGTTTAAATCATTCTCACAATTGTTTGAATGCCTAGTCTGATGGCATGGACTTAATAGAGGACTGCCATTATAGCCTGAACAAGTTTCATCATTTCCACATCCACTCAGCAGGCTGTCACCTTCTTCAGTTGTTCTACTGCTTCCTTCATCACCACCTTGGCGTCTTCTTCGTTCAAACTGCACATTAATTGAACCACATACACAAAAAATTAAAAAAAAAACAAAATGAATCATGAAACAAGCAAACCTTAACTGAAGGTAATAATTAAATAGCTGAAACATAAGTTACACAGTTGGCAAATAAATATATTTTGTTGTATTAATTCATAACAAAATACATTAATGTATGATTCCACATAAATATATGATCAAACCACAATATGAAATGGGAAAACAAGACTAAGATCTTTCCAACGTAACAAGCGGTCTTCGTCAGAGTCAAAAGCCCAACTGAACACTAGATGCAGAAAACATCTGGTGAGGGTTTGAGAAGAGTGGGAGGGAAGAGTGGTATTTTAAAAGGGTGAAAGCGCAAGGAAAGGACTAATGTCCAGAAAGGGATGTTTGGGAAAACAAAGGAGTACAGTAAGAAACTATCCGCTATTCCTAAAAAAAGAACTATTCCTTTCTTTATACATAAACATATATATGAAAGTATAAAACATGAAAGTTTCCACATATGTAAATGTATACAAGTATTTAGGAGTTTAAAGATATGAGTAAGGCACCACACTGTAAATTAATTAAAAATGACTAGTGAAGATTTATATGCATTATACTCCTCCATCCCCCTCCAAAACACAAAAATATAAGGAATTTATTTTACTTACAGTTAATAAAAAGGTCCTCTCTCATAAATTCCAACTGTTGCTATGTAACTCTTCAATGATCCCAACTTATTTTTGTATATTTTAATTTACTCGATTCTGATTCTAAATTCTGTCTGGTTGTTTTTAACCGCAAATGTAATCTTGATGAACGTTACATGCGTTTGAAGGCAACATAAATATGTTTTAAGTGCGTTTTTTTTTTAAAACATATCTTCTGACAAAAGTTTAACAGTGATCCCATTTTCATATTTGAAGTACATTAATATACTACAACAATGCAAATATTTTAAAAAAAATTAGTCATATAAATTACTAGCTGGTAAGTTTTAAGGTTCTTAACACAAGACAAGAGAGTTTTGAAGACTTGTGGAGAAGAAAATGCCACGTATTATGTGTATGTAATAGTTCTCGCAATCACTAAATAACTTCATGGTACTTTACTAAATAAAGCACAAGAATAAAGCATACCTTATAAATCATTTTAACTTTCATCTGAAGATACTTACTTGAGGATTTTCTGTGATCCTCAGATCATTAGTTGTTACATGTCCATTTGGAACAAAACCATTAGAATCAATTGGACAAGTCTCCAAACCAGTTACAGACTTATCTGGGCTCTGCAAAAAAAAAAAAATCATTTAGCAATTCGCGATTATCAATTCACGATCTACTGCGAGACTTCTATTAGTTAAATTTATCAGTAAAATATTAGAAACATGATGGAAAAACTAAGAAATCATAAATAATAAAGAAGGGTTTTAGAGTTTCTAAAACTATATGATGTGAATAATAATATATTTCAATCGTCCTTGGGATGATTCTCTGCATATAACATCACACAATAACATCATACAATTTAAATACGCATTATTTACTAAACATCCACGATCTTTATAAACACACCAACATGAATAACAAACTTTTGGACCGAAAAAGAAAATTATTTATAGATAGAACTATAAATAGCGTTATTCATTCTAGCATGAATAAAACTCATGTTCTATTTCTTTTTTAAAGCACATGGACTCGATTCGAACAACAAATTTCCAGGTCATGTAAACAGATCAAACAAGTATGTTATTTGAAGTTGAGTGTTCAGTTTTTATGGTTATATTATACGAGTATATATTATATTATACTCGTACTATTGGTGGTAATCGGTAAGTCATGAACATTTTTTAAGCGCATAATTGTATGTTACTATTTTTATTACACATTGTAAAAAAAATAAGTCAAAAGGACTTTGGGGACCTCAAATCATGTAAAGCCAACAAAATCTGGAGTCAAGTTTTTTCATGATTACTATACTTTAGTTATAGTAAAGTAACAATAAATCCATGATAGTTTCAGATTTCCTATCCAAAGTCCCCGCACTGGTTTTTTTTTATACTGTTTAGAATTTCTATAATATTAACAAGCATTTGTTAGATTTTCATCAAATTAAAATTAAATAAAAGTATACTTTTTTGGGAATATTTGTCAGTGATAATGTTTCGGTGCAGTTTGGTTCCTGTCTCCAAGCCTCCATGTTATTTGTCTTCATGCAACGTCTTCTGTATACCATGGTAAGCGCACAAACTCCAATAAAGCATAAACTTATGCCACAACCAACTATTATTCCTGAAATAAAAAAAAAATTTTTTTAAAAACTCAACTGAAAAAGTTAATTACTAATTAATGTAAGATGATTAATGTTCTTTTAAAGAACATGTTTTAAGCATAACTTTTGAAAATAAATTCGTTGAATAAACTCTACTAGCCATTTATTTCAATTTGACAGACATTAGCTTTGAAGTACTAATTTTTATTTTATTGTTAAACCGACCCCCTAGCGAGTGATAGCGTCATCCGTTTACCGGCTTTTTGTTTGATCGGTTGTTCTACAGATTCTAACTTGGGATTCCTAAATTTTGACTAACTCAAGTACATTTCGAGTAGGGATCTTTAACTTCCTCTCCGATATCACCTCCTGCGTGAATAAATCGAAGGCCAGGTGGGGATCGAATCTGGACTATCAGCCCAGAGGCGAGTACGTTAACAATGAGCTAACCTGGCCCCTTTTAAGTACACATAGTAGTAGTAGACAACTCTATAGGTTGCAGTGACAGTCCCACAAGGGAACACACACAGACTGAACATTGGACCCTTTGTAGATTGATTCTACATTCGTAGTCTTAAATTTTGACTAACTCAAGTATATTTAGAGTAGGGATCTTTAACGAGTACATGACATCCTACCAGCTCGGGACCGACGTGCTCAGATTTATTCACTTCCTACATGAATAAATCGATGGCCAGAGTGGGTTTCAAATCCCGGACCTACCAATTCAGAGGGGAGCATGTTAACCACCGAGCTAACCTGGCTCCTGAAGTACTCATAACAAAAACTAATTACACAAGACTGTTATAGGACCAATGAATTAAATTACGTTTGTTTTAATTTTCTCACTGAATGTTTTACTCCGTAATTTAAGCGTTGTCCAGGAGGAAAATATCATTTTTGTTTACATACATAACAAAAATAAACAGTCATTGAAGTGAATATTTCGACCAACAGTTCAACGTCAAGGGAAAAACGAAAGCAAGTTATATATATTGAAAGATTGATTTTATTTTTAATAATTTGATCCAGATTTAAGAAACCTGATGTCTCACTAATATTGGAACCTTGATTCTTTAAGATTCCTCCCTGGACTATATGACCTCTACCCCTCCAATACAGTACGACTCTATTATTTGCATGTAATAAGAATATTTTTCGAGTTTTTTTTTAAAGGCTCAATATATAACAAATTAATGTATTACCAATGACTTTATCAGATATTGATTTTCTTTTTTCAGGCTGATTAAGGTTGCCTTGAGGAAGGTCGATAGAGAATCTTAGACTTGATGACCATTCAGGAGTTTCAACACGTACAAAGTATCGTGCCTGGTTCTCGAGCCCAGTAAGCTGAAAAAAAAAGAAAAAAAGAAAAATGTCTTATTGTTTTTGAACAAGGCAAAACAATAAAATAAGTGTTTATGTGAGTGAAAACATATAGTAAAAGTTGAATTTTTCATACAAAAGTTGAAGCAAGTTTTAGGAAGGAATCAAAAATTTCTTTTGAAAGATACAGAAGTATCCATTTGTACTATAGAGATATCAAAATTAGAGAGAGAAAGAGAGGGAGAACAAGCACACCTGAGACGCAACAACAGACAAACCGGTGTTACTTGTGTTGTGTTTCCAGCGTCTTGGTCTACTTTTCTCTCTTTTCTCCTGAAGATGGATTTTCCGAAAATTTGAGTTAATAAGTGTGTTTATTTATTCTTTGTATTACCTCTTCTTCGATTTTGAACTTGTATATGTCCATTTTTGATTGCCTTTCTAATTTTATAGTATATATATTGATTACAGTATAACAAAAAAAAAAAGAGACTAACACTAACGATTTTCGATCATTTCGACTGTTGCCGTCTTTAGAAGAGGAGAAAAAGAAAAAAGAAGTTGAAACACAAGAGTTGAGACGTGAATGCGTCCACCGACCGATACCCGATTCAACATACATATATTGAATAATATACTAGAATATTCAGTATTATAATATACTTTATTTATTACATCACGTGTATATTGTGATTCATCTGCATATACAGTCGATTCCGGTTAATTGGGACACATTGGGACCGAGGTGTTTTGTCCCAATTAAGCGGCTGTCCTAATTAAACGAATTTCACTTTTTTTTTGGAAATTTATTTGATTGTTTTTAGGAACAATGCCATTAAGCATTGGAAGGTGGTGGTGGTGGTGGGGGGGGGGGGGGGGGGGGGTGTTTGTTTTGCCGCTGCACTGGCTCGGATGGAAAAGATAGCAAATGTGAACATGAGGCAGCTGCGGTTTTTTAAAACACGGGTATCGGGTTCAGAAAGAAGCCACCTTTCTGGCTTTTCCGGGATTTAGAAGGGGGTGATGTTTGTTTTGCCGCTGCACCGGCTCGGTTAAACCGGAACTCAATTAAAACATACTCGGTTAATCAGGACTGACTCTACTGTACTAAAATCTTTAATTTACTGTCCCAATACAATTGTAGTTCATAGTTTGGTTTCCGTTCTTTGAGATTTGTCCCAAATAAGCGGCTGTCCCAATTAAGCGGTGTCCCAATTAAGCGGAATCCACTGTATATTGAAGTACTCACCAAAAAAAAAGAGCGTTTATTCCTATTTTTCGTGGTGAGTGACTTGAATATTTATATCACGTATTATTGTGATAATATTGCATATATCTATATAAGACTTTACACTTTAACAATGAGATTAAGATCTTTCAATCAAAACAACTGGTCGACGTCAGTCTCACTCAAACCGAACAAGTAAAATAGGACATCTGTGCAAGGGAGGGGATAAAAGAGATATCTTAAAGGGTATAAAAAGCACGAAAAGGGTAAACGAAGGAGTTCAGGAAGATATAAGTAATAGTTAACTGCTTGCTGATAACAGTAATTTTGGTTATTGGTTGAAAGATCTGTCACATTTCTGAATTTCTTCATGTGAATTTATATGTACGTTTTTCCAATAAAATCTTTGAATTATATGAATATATTATTTGATTTGAACATGGAACTTACGATTAGGGAGGTTTCCATAGGAGGCAACACTTTTTTTATCCATGTTTGGTTGTATGGGTTGAGACGAGATGTAAAACTCACAATAATGTGAGAACCAATTTTGACTTCAGTTAACGCTTTCCAAAACAGCTCAACACTGGTTCTGTTCACAATTCTCCAAGACAGGCTGTCAACTAAACATGACGAAAAAAAAAAGCAGTTCAATAATTAGGAAAAAGTGTCATTTAGAGATGTTGTGTTCAAACTTAATATATATTAAAAAAATTAAGCTCAAAAATATAAAAAGGAAACAATCACTAATGTCTCTTTATAAACTCTTTAGAAAAATATTAAAGAAAGAGATATCATATACGTCTTTAAGTGACATTCAGTACCTGCTAATATATTTTGCAATAACATAAAGTCTGGCAATTAGACAAAAACCTTTCAGTTGTAATTCCAAAAGTGCTGCTAAAAGGGTTATAAATGAATTGACATTTTGAATAATGAATTAAAGTAAATCTTCCTTTTTAAAAAACTCTTCTATTATTTATAATGAAATTGGAAAATGTAGGCTACAGCAGTTATAAGAGAGGAAATAGGAAGGGAAGTTAGGTACTAAGCAATGCGGTTAGGAAGGAAGTGGTTTCAGGAAATGTCATGACAAACTACACGTTTCTAAAAGTTTTCATGTGATTCTCAAGTGCTCAACTTATGGTATCAAGTTATTTAGAGAGCAAATATTTCAGTAAATTAAAAACAAAAAAACAAAAATTTGAACAACAAATAACATTGCTGTAGATGTAACTTCACTTTGTTACATATTGGCACTTTTACTTCAAAGTTAGCTAACTTTTTTTTTATCTCCGCACCCAAAAATGTTTAAAAATATAAAAAAAATATTTGAAATATGACAATATTACATGCATAAATTAATATTAGAGCATTCTTTCTCTATAATGGTAGTCAACAGGTTAATAACTCACAAATCAAACTTCAGTCAATGTTAAAGTATTAGAACAAAAGCTTGACATCAAATTGCAATGAACTATATATCAAGAAATGTGTATCAGACGTAACACACAAATTATTTTAACATATTACTTAACTGATTTTTTTTATGTAAAAATAGTCCTAAGAGAAATTCCTAGCAATAGTTTAATAAAAGTTGTTTTCATTTTTTTTTTAATTTTTAGAAGTTCATTTCGTATAGTTTATATTTGTAACTGTAATTTTTGATTCTATGAAGTTTTTTATATCTGCTTACTGTATTTGTAATGGGTTCTGGTAAACAGTATTCAACTAATCTCTCGTACTTTCTCTAATTTATATTACATTATTACTTCTTATGTTTTAAAACTCATGTCTGTGCTTTACGTAAACCCCTATTCAGACCTGTATTATTTAGCCCACTATCAAACTCCACAAGTGTCGCGTGACTCACGTAACTTGTGCATCTATGACAACGTAATTATTAAATTTGAGTTCAATCAAAGTGCTTTTGTCAAATGCAATAGAGTCTTCAATTTCGATATTTTAAAACATTAATGCGTTCTAATTAATACATTACATGGCTATATTCTATTCCGTTCAAACATTTTTAATTCCGAAAATTATTTTCGAAAAAATAAAACGACAAATTTTGTTTAGAAAAATTAATCAGATAAAAAGGCAATATACAACTAAAACAACTTTTTTTTTGTCATAAACCAATAAATGATTAAGTTTTCAATCAATTTTCATTTTCAGAGATTACAAAATAGGCATAAAGAAATCTAAAACTTAAGTGTATAACTTCAAATAAAATTCCTCCTATTCTGAAAAGAAAAATAAAATAAATAAGGACGGTACCTCAATCAAATTGGTTTGTAGAGATTCTAGTTGATCACTTAATACACACCAACATTCTGTTGGATGAATCCATTTAGTGTGATAAATACAAAACGGAAATGAGATCCCACTTTTAGGATAAATAAGTTAGTTTTATATACAAATTTCTCAGAAATAAATCTCCTCAGGTCTATAGACCTGACATGTGATTTCCGTGAATAACGTCAATTTTTAAGTAATGTTAAAAATCATGTTAATAAATAAATGAGCGTACAATGTTTCAACGACTGCTAACTAGGTCTATGATTCTGAAATAAGATATGTAGTCAGTGATGGGATTCATCAGGATTCAGACTGTTCGCACCGGTTCGTGCGACCCGGTGTTTAAAATATTATGAGTTCGGCGTTCCGGTTGTTAAAATTACGTAAACCCCTATTTAGACCTGTATTATTTAGCCCACTATCAAACTCCACAAGTGTCGCGTGACTCACGTAACTTGTGCATGTATGATAACGTAATTTGCGCATGTATATAGCCTATATATAACTAAACGATTTAGTTTCGTTTGCGTAACCGTTACAGTGCTCAAACTGCTCATGACAATGCAGATGTTGAGTTGGTCTAGCCTACATTAGGCCCAATTTTAATTTTTAGTTCTGAATGAAATATTGAATGTTTTTAGATCTAATTTCCTGAAATCGCCAGATTAAAGTGTTTGTTTACATAAATAATTCAGGGATGGCTGCCCGTCTTTGTAACAAAAATTTTCTGAAGGACCTAGCTTTAATGATTGATATTTTGAATGAAATGTCATTGCTTAATAATGCCTTCCAAGCAAGAGGCACAACTTTGTTCAGAGGAGAAAACCTCATAAAGAGGTCTATTAAAGCATTTGAATTGCTTAAGGACAATATAGGGACATTTGAAAAAGAAATTGATGAGAGGGTTGCTTCGGACGCATTCAAAGAGATCCAGTTTACTGAAAACCACAGATTTATTAGCCTACCTGGTCAAAAGCTACTGGAAGCAATAATAGAAAATATGAAAAAAAAGACTGATCGCTGGTGATCATGTAAAAGCAACAAGCAAAGAGCAGGAAAACTTCCTTGAGCTATTTAACTCGCCGAACTCGTAATATTTTAAGCACCGATTCGCACGAACCGGTTCTTAAACAATTTGAATCCCACCACTGTATGTAGTTGAAATAACATATCGACTACCCTTATGCTCATACATGAATATATTTACACATGAATTTATTTTAGCTTTTGGTAGTACATAGCTTGTTAATAAATTTCCCTGGACTGTCTGGATATAACTGTGTTTTGAAGTACAAAAGTGCTTCTAAACGAGTTTGAGGAATAATCTGATGAAAGGACTTTAGTGCGATATGCACTCCGCATAGTCTGCCAAAAAATTACACCTTCCACTGAGTCTGATATACCCACAAATATCTCGTAGTGTTAATATGCTGAAATTTTTATTTTGATATTTTGAATGAGTTAGAAGTTATCCGATCGTTGCTATATATTAAGAGTAAATATCCTAGACCAAGATTCCACAAATATGTAAGAAATCAAGGTAACTCAAGAAATTTAATAAAAAACCTACAAATACTTAAAGATTGCAGATATACGTCGTTGTTTTTTTGTTTTAATAGTGGAAGTTAGCAATAATCGATCTCTGAAGACACATACATACATTGTCAATATAGACAGATGGAAGACACATACCGCTAGCAGGAGAGGTGATTTCAATGCCGTCACTGGCCCGACTTTGTTCACCATTCATATCAACGGCCGTCACAAACATCATGTACTCTGTAGATTTCTTTAGCCCTGTCACTTGTACCCAGGTTAACTTTCTGCAAAACACAACAACTAGTTAACAAACTATAACAAGACTAAATAACTTGAGTCAATAATAACTCAATAATAATAATAAGTAATAACTAATAATAATAATCAATCAATCAATCAATAATAATAATAAATAAATAATAACTCAATAATAGTATGCTAGGACGCCTAACATACGTTTTGAGTCTTATTAGGATGTTGGTATATAACAAACGTCCGTTAAGCATATAGTACTTATGAAAATGTTCCTACGTGAACTATATATAAATGATAATTTTTCATAGAGTTGTAATTTACTATCTTTTAAATTACAATCTTGTCTTTATCCAAAGTACACATGAAGTCAGTTATTACGTCATACTGATTATAACTAACACAATTTTATTCAATAGGAGTAAAGTATAGTTATCACGGGAAAAAAATATTACGAGGTTTTCATACATTTACATGTAATTTTTGTATATGTGTGGATGGGTGCGTGATATGCTAGTGTCAACTCTTAGTTTTTCAAAAACACAACCTAAAGTAAGTACGCTATAAAAAAAAAAAAGATAATTTTCGATTATCACAAACGGCTGTTAAGGTTGTTAAGCTGTTTTTAATTAAAACAATTAAATTAAGGTTAAAATTAAGTTAAGCTTTTTTACAAAAATTGAAAAGCTATACAAAAATTGGGTGTGTAACCAAAACTATGTGGCATGCCCACACCAATTGATGGATCAAATTTACATTTTACCAGATATTGGACCCTACGTTACACATATACCCTATTGTTTTTATGCTGTATTGCATAATGGGAAAGTCATTTTTTTAGGTCAACATGTCATTTTAAAAACATTTTTTTTTCATAAACTGCTACATCTAGAGCGTCGAAACTTTGGGATTATTATAAAAAGTGACAGAAGTTTTAACTTAAAAAGCATCAAATTTTTATAGTATCAAGAAAGGTATTCTTTACAGTAAAATATAAACTTTTTGACTTATGATTGATTCAAAAAACTTGTGGACCCGATTGATATAGATCACACTCCTTGACGGATCCTAATCTCAACTGATCGTAAAGTACGAGTACCCAAAAATAACACTCTTTAAGGATACGAGTTAAATAGTTTTTTTTGTTTAAATTATTTTAATGGAATGAGTTTTGGTACATGACCTTTTAATTAAAGTATTTAACATTCATATTTATATCTACATTACTAGTAAATTAGTATTAATTTTTCACCTACCTAAATTGTTACGAACGAAAACAGCTCTTTAAGTATGTTAGTAAATTTTTTTGTAACGGAAAATAAAAATGCCAGCTTCTTCGGTTCTAGTAAAGGAAACATTGTTGAAAACGTGATAATTCTACAACGCTTTAATTCCATTAGTTTAGATGTCTTTTGTTTTTCAATTTCATCAATTGAAAAACGAATAATTCGTAATAATGGATCAAGAACATGACATGCGTGATCCAAGAGAGAAACTATTTTATGCATATAGATTAAGTTAGGTTTCAGTGGTAGCCTCACAGAGGATATACATTGTTCGAACGTTGGCCCTTTGTGATAACATACAAGTTCTAAGTCTTGCCTAATGCATGTGTAGTTTCATTAGGGATCTATAACGAGTACCTAACATCGTACAGGCTCGAGACAAACGGCTTAACGTCGTTTCCAATAATGTGCTCAGATGTATTCACGTCCAGCGTGAATAAATCGAGGACCAGAGTGGGTATTGAACCTCGAATCTACCAGTCCAGAGGTGCGCTCGTTGCCACTGGGCCAACCCGGTCCTATTTTATGTATATACAGATAATTTAAACTGCTTGTCAGAGAAATAAATGAGATTTATATTTAGTTTAAATATAAATTAAATTAAGTACGAGTAGAACATCCATATATATAATTTTACAAGAATAAAATCCATAGCATTATTATAAACACATTTGTTACATCAGTATTCAGCATTGACACTGAAATAGATTGTATTAATATTTAAATTTACTAACGCAGGATGTGAAGCATATATGGAGGAGGATACTGAAGGAAGCAAATGAAGAATATAAGAAGAAGCGTTAGGAACAGCAATCCAGGATGTAGTGAGTGTAGAGGGGGTGACGAAAGAAGCATTCGTTAAGGTCGGTGGAGGCAGGGCATTGGTTGATCCCTGAATCACCTTTACCCATCGACAGTTCTCACTCCCTCGGATCTCAATCTCATGCCAACTGCCGGGATCTGAAAAAAAAAGTGAACTAAATACATGGTCTGGTGTTAGTAAATACATATGTTTAGTTTACACCTGCTATGTAATTATAGTAAACGAAATTACAGAAAAAATGAATCCAAATGTGTACTTCCCATTTAGAAACTTACACTGGTCCTACGATTTAATGCAGACATGATCAAATCTGCTACCCGCGGGCCACATGCGGCCCGGGGTAAGTGTTTTTGTGCGGCACTCGGAGATTAACTGTTTGCGTTTTGCTTATTAACAAGAGCTCACCGAGACTTTTAGAGAGAGAGCTTTATAGCAACAAATGTTTTAGTTTATTTCTTATATTATGCACTAACATTTTTTGAGATTGTTTTGTTATAATTATACACCATAATGAAATAATGAGATGAATAATAATTTTTATTATAAGAAATATAAAAAGTTAATAATTATTGACACATTCATATAGCGCACAGTACGAGTATATATCTATATATTACACACACATATATATTATATATATATATATATGATGTAATTTTTTTTTTGAGGTTTGAGGTCCAATGATTAAAACTAGTCCTTTTGCCGACGTTTCGACATATATTTATGTCATCTTCAGGGCTACAACATGAAGATGACATAAATATATGTCGAAACGTCGGCAAAAGGACTAGTTTTAATCATTGGACCTCAAACCTCAAAAAAAAAAATTACATCATATAAATATTGGGTCAAGAAAACAAATCATGATGTATATATATATATATATATATAATAAACTACAATTAAAAGAAACGGTCCAGCGGACTTTTTTACAATAAAATAAAAAACGAAGGAAACACACAGAAAGACACAGACATAACTCACATCGATATTTCGACAATCGTCGTCATCAGGAGGTGCGAAGAGCGAAGAGCGAAGAGTCCCGCAGGAAGACAGGGCGGTACTGAACTCGGAAACCGCAGCCAGTACCCCACCACTTACCACCAAGCGGGGGAAGGGAGGGAAGGAAATGAAGAGCCAAATTAAGACGTAAAAGGAACGAGTAAAAATTATAACTATAAAAAATTTATAAAAAAGTAGATAAATCAAATTAAAATTAATAAAAATAATAAATAAAAAGTAAAATAAAAAATAATAAATAAATAAATAAAAAATAATAAATAAATAAATAAATCATAAATAAATAAATCATAAATAAATAAATCATAAATAAATTATCGGTTGAGGTTGAGTCCGGGGGAAGAGCGAGCATCAAGTAAGCATATGTATGCCTCCTCTGAAGCTCTTAGGGTAACTTTATTGTTGGATTCGGGGATCTGTTTCAGGATCTGAACCCTGAAACAGTCATTGAAACTGAGTCCATGCGAGTTCGCATGGATGGCTACAGGATAGTTACTGCGTTGACCGACTGAAGCCCTATGACCATTCATACGAAGGCTCAACTTATTAGAAGTTAAGCCAACGTAAAAGGAGTCACACTGAGTGCAATCCAGTCGGTAAACACAGTTGCTCGAGGTACAGGAGGAATTGACCTGAACCGGGTAGGAACTATGGTGGAGAGGGGAATCGAAGGAAGGATTAGGATTAACAATCAGGCAAGTTTGACAGCCACGGCGTCCACATTGTTTCATTCCAGGAACAGGATTGGAAGGCTGAGGGGAAATATGAGAGAAAATGCTTTTTAGATTGGCAGGTTTACGGTAGGAAATAGAAGGGGGGTGATTAAAGATGGAAGAAGTAGAAGTAGAAGTAGACAGAATCGGAAAAGACTCCTTAATAACAGCACGAAGCTTATAAGCGCCAGGGAAGTAGGTTGTCAGGAAGAAGGAAGCGTTACTTCTATCCCTCTTGGGTCTGGGTTGGTGGGAGATGTCAGCCGGTAAAACACGACTATCAATGAAGGAGCGAGGATAGCCTCGTTCAGAAAATTTGTCCTTTAAGAGGTTAAGGTGATGTCTGCGGTTTTGGAGATTATTGCAGATATTGTGAATACGGAGGGACAAGGATCGAGGTATAGACTTTTTAACATGGGATGGATGGCAACTATTGTAATGGAGGTACTGTTGGGAGTTGGTGGGTTTTATATGTACGGAAGTCAAGAAGTGTCCATTGTCTAAAGTAACGTAACGTCAAGAAAGGTGATAAGTCTGTCGGAGATGTCGTAAGTGAAAGTGATGGAGGGGCAGAAATTTTGAAGGAGTGTAGGAAAAGTTCTAAGTTATGTTTGCCATGGGGCCAAATGAAGAAAATATCATCAATAAAACGGAGATAAAGGAGTGGAAGAAGTTGACAGGTGGCCAGGAAATCCTGCTCTAATTTGGCCATGAAAAGATTAGCGTAAGAAGGGGCCATAATCGTACCCATAGCTGTGCCTCTGGTTTGAAGGTAATAACGACCCTCAAACTGAAAGACATTATGCTGTAGCACGAAATCAGCCAAAGAGACTAGAAAGGATGTGGAAGGATTAAGGGGTGCGGTTCTGCCATCAAGAAAGTATCGCAGAGCGTCCAGACCTTCAGAATGAATGATTGAAGTATAGAGAGAAGTGACGTCCATGGCAACCATGAGAAGAGGATGATCAAGGGTAGAGGGAAGAGAAAGATTTTTAAGAATTTGGAGAAAATGGAAAGTGTCTTTGCAGAAAGAAGGTTGGTTCCGAACTAGAGGCTGTAGGAAGTGATCAATGAAGGCGGAAAGTCTTTCTGTAAGGCAGCCATAACTGGAAACGATAGGTCTACCGGCGGGAGGGGAGTCAGGCATGTTGAAGGGCTTGTGGACTTTAGGGAGCAGGTAGAAAACAGGACATCGGGGATTTGAGGGAATGAGGGTGTCAATATCCTGGGGAGAAAGGCCCTCACACACAGCACTGTTATTAAGAAGAGAAACTAAGTTCTTGAGGAAAAGAGGAATAGGGTTGGAAGAAAGCTGTTGATAAAAAGATGAGTTAGAGAGTTGTTTCATTGCCTCACGGTGGTAGACAGAACGGTCCATGAGGACTACAGAGGAACCTTTATCAGCTGGCATGATAAGGAGGGAGCTGTCTCTTTTCAAACTGCTAATCGCTTTTCTCTCGGGAATGGTGAGGTTATCCGGGGGAGATAGGCTTCTGAGGAAGGCAGGATTAGAACATCTGCGGACAATAGAGGAGATGAAGAGTTCGAGAGGATGTGATGCAGAAAGTGGAGGTGGTTCGTGGGAAGATAGAGGTTTAAAGCGCTTGAGGGAAGTGTGAACTTTAGAAGTTGTATCACCGGAGCTTTTGTCATTGGAACTCCAAAAATACTGCCAGCGAAGAGATCGAAAAAACATCTGGAGATCCTCCAAGATGCTGATGTGATTAATTTTAGGGACTGGACTGAAGCTAAGACCCTTAGAAAGAATACTGGCTTCAGCAGTACTCAAATTGCGGGAAGAAAGGTTTATAATATTCTTATTGTTGTTAGGGATTAAGTTGTTGCAGTTGTGTATATTATTGTTATTTGTAATGTTAAAATTATTATTACTAGTACCGTAATGATGATGATGATTATTATTATTATTATTATTATTATTATTATTAACATTATTATTATGATTGTTATTATTATTACGGGTATTGGTATAAGTAAAATTAGAAACAGAAGAAGAAAAGGGATTGAGGCTTTTATGGGCTGAATAAAGAGATTTATTGATTGGAATTAAATAGAATTAAATAGATCGGAATTAAATTTTTTTTGCTTTTGTTTAATCTTCTTGTTTTAATTATGAATGATCCTATTGTTTATTGGTTGAGTGAGGTTAATTACCTTTCCCAAAAAATTGTGAGCTGCACTGTCCATATTGATTTCATTTCTAGTTGTCTCAATCTAAATATAATTCCTAATGGTCTAGCTGTAAAAATGCCTCTATCTGCCTTCCCTCTCAAGTTTCGTCACTCTATCGCAGTTTACGGGTTTCATATTTCTCTTCAATTGTCTCACCTTACCTTATCTAATTATATCAGCCTGAGGGACTCGTACTCCTCTAGACTACATTCAGTTATTAAAATACTTCTGAACATATCATCTAACTATTTAATTCCGATCAATAAATCTCTTTATTCAGCCCATAAAAGACTCCAGAAATCCTGTCATAATAGTTACAAAAAGCTGTCTAATCTTTATCTCTCGTATCTCTCTCAAGGCCTATCTCTTCCCTACCAAGTGCCCTTCCTTAAGTCACAGAATACTTCTCCAGTTTCTTATACCCAAATTCCTCTGTGTCATTCTACATCCTTCTCATCGTACCAATCATCACCTTTTGTCACTGAACTCAATCCCTTTTCTTCTTCTGTTTCTAATTTTACTTACACCAATACCCGTAATAATAATAACAATCATAATAATAATGTTAATAATAATAATAATAATAATAATAATAATAATCATCATCATCATCATTACGGTACTAGTAATAATAATTTTAACATTACAAATAACAATAATATACACAACTGCAACAACTTAATCCCTAACAACAATAAGAATATTATAAACCTTTCTTCCCGCAATTTGAGTACTGCTGAAGCCAGTATTCTTTCTAAGGGTCTTAGCTTCAGTCCAGTCCCTAAAATTAATCACATCAGCATCTTGGAGGATCTCCAGATGTTTTTTCGATCTCTTCGCTGGCAGTATTTTTGGAGTTCCAATGACAAAAGCTCCGGTGATACAACTTCTAAAGTTCACACTTCCCTCAAGCGCTTTAAACCTCTATCTTCCACGAACCACCTCCACTTTCTGCATCACATCCTCTCGAACTCTTCATCTCCTCTATTGTCCGCAGATGTTCTAATCCTGCCTTCCTCAGAAGCCTATCTCCCCCGGATAACCTCACCATTCCCGAGAGAAAAGCGATTAGCAGTTTGAAAAGAGACAGCTCCCTCCTTATCATGCCAGCTGATAAAGGTTCCTCTGTAGTCCTCATGGACCGTTCTGTCTACCACCGTGAGGCAATGAAAACAACTCTCTAACTCATCTTTTTATCAACAGCTTTCTTCCAACCCTATTCCTCTTTTCCTCAAGAACTTAGTTTCTCTTCTTAATAACAGTGCTGTGTGTGAGGGCCTTTCTCCCCAGGATATTGACACCCTCATTCCCTCAAATCCCCGATGTCCTGTTTTCTACCTGCTCCCTAAAGTCCACAAGCCCTTCAACATGCCTGACTCCCCTCCCGCCGGTAGACCTATCGTTTCCAGTTATGGCTGCCTTACAGAAAGACTTTCCGCCTTCATTGATCACTTCCTACAGCCTCTAGTTCGGAACCAACCTTCTTTCTGCAAAGACACTTTCCATTTTCTCCAAATTCTTAAAAATCTTTCTCTTCCCTCTACCCTTGATCATCCTCTTCTCATGGTTGCCATGGACGTCACTTCTCTCTATACTTCAATCATTCATTCTGAAGGTCTGGACGCTCTGCGATACTTTCTTGATGGCAGAACCGCACCCCTTAATCCTTCCACATCCTTTCTAGTCTCTTTGGCTGATTTCGTGCTACAGCATAATGTCTTTCAGTTTGAGGGTCGTTATTACCTTCAAACCAGAGGCACAGCTATGGGTACGATTATGGCCCCTTCTTACGCTAATCTTTTCATGGCCAAATTAGAGCAGGATTTCCTGGCCACCTGTCAACTTCTTCCACTCCTTTATCTCCGTTTTATTGATGATATTTTCTTCATTTGGCCCCATGGCAAACATAACTTAGAACTTTTCCTACACTCCTTTCAAAATTTCTGCCCCTCCATCACTTTCACTTACGACATCTCCGACAGACTTATCACCTTTCTTGACGTTGACGTTACTTTAGACAATGGACACTTCTTGACTTCCGTACATATAAAACCCACCAACTCCCAACAGTACCTCCATTACAATAGTTGCCATCCATCCCATGTTAAAAAGTCTATACCTCGATCCTTGTCCCTCCGTATTCACAATATCTGCAATAATCTCCAAGACCGCAGACATCACCTTAACCTCTTAAAGGACAAATTTTCTGAACGAGGCTATCCTCGCTCCTTCATTGATAGTCGTGTTTTACCGGCTGACATCTCCCACCAACCCAGACCCAAGAGGGATAGAAGTAACGCTTCCTTCTTCCTGACAACCTACTTCCCTGGCGCTTATAAGCTTCGTGCTGTTATTAAGGAGTCTTTTCCGATTCTGTCTACTTCTACTTCTACTTCTTCCATCTTTAATCACCCCCCCTTCTATTTCCTACCGTAAACCTGCCAATCTAAAATGCATTTTCTCTCATATTTCCCCTCAGCCTTCCAATCCTGTTCCTGGAATGAAACAATGTGGACGCCGTGGCTGTCAAACTTGCCTGATTGTTAATCCTAATCCTTCCTTCGATTCCCCTCTCCACCATAGTTCCTACCCGGTTCAGGTCAATTCCTCCTGTACCTCGAGCAACTGTGTTTACCGACTGGATTGCACTCAGTGTGACTCCTTTTACGTTGGCTTAACTTCTAATAAGTTGAGCCTTCGTATGAATGGTCATAGGGCTTCAGTCGGTCAACGCAGTAACTATCCTGTAGCCATCCATGCGAACTCGCATGGACTCAGTTTCAATGACTGTTTCAGGGTTCAGATCCTGAAACAGATCCCCGAATCCAACAATAAAGTTACCCTAAGAGCTTCAGAGGAGGCATACATATGCTTACTTGATGCTCGCTCTTCCCCCGGACTCAACCTCAACCGATAATTTATTTATGATTTATTTATTTATGATTTATTTATTTATGATTTATTTATTTATTTATTATTTTTTATTTATTATTTTTTATTTATTTATTTATTATTTTTTATTTTACTTTTTATTTATTATTTTTATTAATTTTAATTTGATTTATCTACTTTTTTATAAATTTTTTATAGTTATAATTTTTACTCGTTCCTTTTACGTCTTAATTTGGCTCTTCATTTCCTTCCCTCCCTTCCCCCGCTTGGTGGTAAGTGGTGGGGTACTGGCTGCGGTTTCCGAGTTCAGTACCGCCCTGTCTTCCTGCGGGACTCTTCGCTCTTCGCACCTCCTGATGACGACGATTGTCGAAATATCGATGTGAGTTATGTCTGTGTCTTTCTGTGTGTTTCCTTCGTTTTTTATTTTATTGTATATAATAAACTATACATATAAGCTGTAAGTATCCAAATACTATCTGTAGAAATTACCATGCTGCCCTTGGTCATTTGAGAATTATATAATGCGGCTCCCAGTTCAAAAAAGGTTGCCCATACCTGATTTAATGCAATTCAAGACATAATTTATACAAAAAAATTTAAATATTGGAATATTCCTGGTGCCAAACTCGTAATACATTTCTTACGAAAGAATCTAAAAGTAATTTTAAGGTTTTTTTTTTAAATATTTTGACAGACTAAACGTTTTGAGTCTCCTAGAACCATTTTTGAAGGTTTTTTTTTGATGATATCATGTGTGGCGTGTGTGTTTTTTTTATGTTTTTCTCACGTGTAGTAATCCCACTATGACGGAGCTTTTTTTTTGCAACCTGTTCCTATTTTGATTACAGGTTTATTTTTACGTTTTAAATATATATTTGAACTACATTATTAGATTATAAGAGTCACTCTATACATTAAATGATGAACTTATATATGTATACTTATTTATGACATATATAATTTACATAATCAACAAATCTGTTGATATATAACTAACTTAATGTTAACAATAGGCTATTTATGTAAGTTATAATTCATTAATTGGTAGGTTATTGATAAAGCTGAAGAAGTCTTTGCTTACTTGGTGATTAGGTACTTGTACTTAAGTGTGATTGTACTTGGATGCATAATAGTGTTAAAACTTAAATAATAAAGCCTTAGTTAACCATATTTTCAAATTACAACTGTCATCTTAGAAATAAAACTCTTCAAAATTTGAGACAAGTCATTATATGGATTGAATTTTAAGTGGTAAAGATGCAATATTTACCTAAAGTAGGAATGGTGGTTGACATGTTAGAACTGTTGTTTGGAACAGATATCGTGACAGGGACATTTGTCAAGAAATCTCTGCAAGTCACGTTGAAAGAAGAAATGTTTTTACACGAAGATGTCCATTCAATCTGAAATACATTTCAAGCATATATATACATCAGTTCTGTTAACATAATTAAGGTAAAAACCAAGTTCACTTATTATAAATGCATTAGGTTATCAAAGAATTTAAAAGAGAAACATTTTTAATTATATAAAATAGGAATTATATATAACATGAAATTAGATTTTTTATCCAAATTAAGTTCATTAAAATAAAGGAAAGTCGATATATATTGAATCGGGTTCTTCTAATCTCGATCAAATATGAGATAAGAGGTCTTCAGGGATGGCGTTTAACTAAAAATTTCTAATTCAATAAATCCTACAACTTAATTGTAATTACAGAACAGATAAATATTAGTTTTTTATTAAGATTTTCTTTCAAAGAAAAAAAAAATTAAAAGTTTGCTTTCTTTTTCTCTTGATTTGGTAAGTTGAGGAGGGAAAGAGAAAGAGAAAAAGAGAAAGAGAGAGAGAAAGAGAGAGAGAGAGAGAGAGTATTCAATCTAACCTAGACTAGGTAATTAAAATAGTAGAATCTTGTTACAATGTGATACCTACTTTAGAATTGTAATAGATTGAAACTTTAAGTTACGGAATTATGGATGTACCAGAAAATCTGATAGAAAATCTAATTCCGCATATTTTTTAAGGGCTTTATCATATGAAGCTCCTTTTTCTTATAGACTTATGCTAAAATAGAACTAAATATATAACTTAACAGTACACATACTGTAGATAAAGATTGTTTGAATACTCATATTGATGAATCATTTCATCAAAACTACAAGATGAAATGTAATGTAAAATAAGTAGAGATCATTGAAAGGAATTGATGTTTTATAAACACTCTATAACAATGTACCAACTGAAATAATGTTTAGAATTGAACAGAAAAATAAATTTGAGTTCAAGTCCAATTTATCAACCAAAGTAATAAATACACCACTGTGCAGAAAGTAATAAAACTATTTACCAACAATATTTGTTTCAAGAATAGATTTAAATGTATAGATCTGGTAACTGCAAAAACAAAATTGGCTTCATAAAATTAAAACAAATATCGGATACCTTGTCATCGCTGCACTACTGCTAGGGTAATCGATCAAAACTGTAGCTCAATTCTTAAAGACTGTTGGATACGACTACCTGGGATCCACCTGGGATTTGATTTCCCAAAGCATAATACACGTATTACATGAACAGCATTCTCAGTGGTGATATCTTTATTATTAAATTTTTAAAATGGTATTTTCCAGTACTTGTTTTATATCAGAAATGTATTATATCCTTCCTTGCTATCAAAAAAAGTATTATTAAAACACTTACGATATGATTGGTGCTATAGACTGATTGGAGAGAGACAGAGATAGAAGGTGCACTGGTGAATGAAGGAATGGTGATGTTCGTCCAAGGTATTCTGTCAGTGTTTTGAATCCAACCGGCTGAGGTTGACATCAAAATTCTTGCCATTATTATCTTCCAGTTAGCTTGACCTAAAAGGCACAGAAAAGTATTCAACAGAATATTAATATATAAACATATGTTCAAAAAGATCGTAAGAAACATTTTCATTTATAAATTTCCTGAACGAATAGTAGGAGAAGTAAAAATCTTCCTTGTATAAATCAACAAAAATTAAGGAGTCTTTAAGAAATTTTTTTCTGGAAATGTTTTAATTCTCTTTGGTAGCTTACAAATAGGTTATAGGTTTTTTATATTGAGTAGGCACTATATATATATATATATATATATATATATATATATATATATATATATATATATTATTATTAAAGTAGACGGCAGCTTCCGCATTTACGACTACAAGTCGTTTACTACTTCCGCAAGTCGTAAATGCGGAAGCTGCCGTCTACTTTAATAAAATATGTTTACAAGAAAATCTGCTGCCAATATACACTAATATATATATATATATATATAGGTGTATAATGTAATCGGGATTCGGTCAATTTTCCAGGATCAAAATCAAACTCTCAATGCCGACGTTTCGGTTTTATTTAAAACCTATTTCATAGGCAGAAGTTTGAATTTTTGAATTAGAAAAATGATGAAATTTACATTTCTGACTTCTGCCTATGAAAAAAGGTTTTAAATAAAACCGAAACGTCGGCATTGAGACCTGGAAAATTGACCGAATCCCGATTACATTATACACCTATTCTATCCAACGGTTGATATATTATTGAATTTGTTATATATATATATATATATATATATATATGGCAGATTCAATAATATATCGACCGTTTGATAGAATAGGTGTGTTCTCTAATCGGGATTCGGTCAATTTTCTAGGATAAAAAATCAAACTCCCGTTGCCAACGTTTCGGTTTTATTTAAAACCTTTTTCATAGGCAGAAGTAAGAAATTTTCTTTAATCCTCTTTCTTTTCTTAGGATTGAAGTTCTGTCAATTTCAAAGAAAGTGTCTCAATGTCCTTTGGACAACTTATTTGAGAATTACCACCTTCTATTCGTAATACTGTCAGGAGACAACACAGGAAAAAAGACGAAAGAAGGTTTTGTCACAGTCAAAAACCCAACTGAATTCACTTTTTTTTTTACTTTTCGTTTTGTGGTTTGATCATTAATTGTTATTTCACGTGTTTATGTGAAATCTTTGTATATATATATATATATATATATATATATATATATATATATATATATATGATTAAACTACAATATGAAATGGGAAGAAAATACTAAGATCTTTAAATATATATATATATATATATATCAGATATAACTGATATCAGTTGGGTTTTGACTCTGACGAAGACAGCTTGTTACGGTTGAAAGATCTTAGTCTTTTTTCCCCATTTTATATTGTGGTTTGATCATTGATTGCTATTTCACGTGTTTATGTGAAATCTTTATATTTATATATATATATACATGAGACAGAATTATGAAACTTTCAAACAACTGAATTTATTAAAATACGAAGGAAGTCTAAAACTTATTAAATCATGATAATTCTTAACTGCCTATGAATTACTTACATTTTCAACAACTATACTTTGATGATTGAAGGTACTTAATTTTAATTTTAAAAAAAAAATAATTAAAAACTTTTTATAAAAATAATGTACATTTTCTTAAGAAACAACTTCCCAATAGAATGCTGGTTTTTAAGATCCCTCAGAATCCGTTATTTTTTTAGCACAGTTATCTTTTATCAAAATAAGTTATCTTTTTTTAGCCTATTCTTACCATTTATAATGTAGGTGTGAACATAGTTGGGGAGCAGATGGAAATAAATAAAAGTTCCGTTTAGTGTCTTCCATTCAAGTTTATAAAGGTCAATGTTGCCTCTAGATTTTGAAATAGAGGGAGCCTTCCACGAAGCCTTAACGCAACAATCAGCAATGTATTCCAATGAAATTTCAGGCCATCCAATTGGAACTAAACAAAAAACATACACTGTGATTAAATATCATTAAAACAGATGATTTCATTCTGATAATTATGAGTGAACACAGTATTATTAAAAATAGCTGATTACTGGGAACTCAAACACTTCACTTGGAAAGTGACCATTATTCTGTGACAACTTAAAATCGAAGACCCACGCCAGGAAGTGTAGTCACTGGATTGCTTCTTCCCTCCTGTGTTCCCCTCCTACAACTTTATTATCAGTGTCACTGGTAATGTAATACTTACATTGTTGTGACTTTAAACAAACAAAATTAAAAAAAAAACTTAAAATCGGAACGAAAATTTTAAATAAATTTTACTTCCAAGCTAGAACACCTTTTCAGACTAACTCTCAGAATTTTTGAATCAACCGCTACAACCTTACTACAATCTCCATCTACTCAATAATAATTTCTGCATACGACGTTTCTATTCAAACCTGGTCATAATTTGTGCTGTTGTATTGACAGCATTGTAAATTGAGCTTAGGAAAATTATTAATTAATTATAAGAAACAAAGTAATTGTCACGAACGATATTTCGAAAAACACATCAACGTTTTGATTAGTAACAATATCAGTTTAGACTCTAACGAAGACCGCTTGTTACAGTTATAGATCTTAGTCTTTCTTCTTATTTCTTACTGTGCTTCAGGCGTTGAGATATACATGTAACAAGATTTCACAATAAACAAGTTTAAACAACAATCAATGTTCAAACGACAATAAGAAATAGGAAAAGGACTAAGATCTTTCAACTGTAACAAGCGGTATATATATATAACTATTTTTCTTTTTTATCAAGGTTTGGTCTAGCTTGATAAATGTAACTTGTAAATGTAAGCTTGATAAATTGTATTCCTTTTAGTGAATACATTATGAACAACCCGATAACTTAAAAAAGTATGTGCATTTGTAAGAAGTTTTCAGTTTACTATTCATTTAAGTGCGTTATGCATAAAACTGATCAGAGTTATAGAGTAATATTGTGTATAACATTTAGTTACAGCTTTGTGGAACTTGAAAACACTGTTTTATGAACATGTTGAAAGGTATTTGAACAAATGAATATCAATACCCTCATTAATCACAGCAGAAAATGCTAAAAATGACTTCACTTTGCAATTCAGTTGGTGGTCCAAATCTGCCGATATTTACGAGATCCTGTCTGCTAGTGTATTTCTTGTCAAGCTAATACTGGCAAAAGCAGAACGCTTCTCAAAACACACATTTCAACAGCCATCAGCTTACAGTTTTTGATGAACTCTCTACCGCAGCACGGCTTTAATGCTAATTCTATTTGACTCGCAATTATGTAGTTGACTTTCATCACGGACTTCTCGACTTCCAGTGAAAACAGATTGTTGTTTCCTTAGATACACTTTGAAATCTGTCAAAGGAAGTCAGTTTATGAGCTAATATGGCTTATTTTTGTTGTGACATTATATTCTAAAAGGAAATTTTGATGACGGTTCAATTTTAATGGAAGAAATGTAGGTTAGGTTAGGTTACAGTGGCCGTCCCAAGAGAGAAAAACACATAGGCCACAAGTCGACCCCTTGTGATACTACAAAAGAAAAAGTGCTATTCTTCTCCGTCTCTGGTCACTCGAACCATCTTGAAAGAACAATAAATTTAATTAGATCCTTGATATCAGTGGATGCTAAGTTCTCAAGATTGCCAAAGAAGTATTCTCCTAATGTTGCCTTCCTTCTTTAAGCCAGGGCATCTAATTTAATAAAATTTAAGACCAGGGCATTGACAAAGAAATTGAGGAACCGACTCTTTCTCTTCCTCGCTTTGGCCAGCTCTGCAAATATCACTTGTATCCTGACTCAACCTGGTGGCATGCTTTCCTATAGCCAATATCCAGTGCAAAAAGCAAATCACATCGGCTTCCAAACCTCTACTCCTAGAAAGAAGCTCTTTAGTCCTTCTGAAATAAAAGGCCAATGTTGCTTCGAAATGAGACATGTGTTCTCCCTTTCCATCTTTTAGGATACGGTCACTCCATTCCATTAAGAATGGAAATAATTCCGTTAATTAACGTTAGTTAATACCGTTAATTCCATTAGTTAACACGGTCACTGATACTTTGTTAGACCCAAAGTTTACATGTAGAGAATGGAACTCCAGAATGAAAGAAATGTATAGAAGAATGTTCTGAAAGTTTGTTTTGCTGACAAAAGAGGAAGGATGTGGGTTTTATACTGACCAGCCTCAGCAGTGGCGCATATAACCTTGCTGCTGGACTCACTCGCTGTCTTCGCGCTCCAGCTGCGTACATACATTGTGTAGTTTGTGTAGGGTAACAGCTTCTTCAACACAATGCTTTTGTTCAGAGCTGGTTTTCTATCCTCTTCACCCCCATCTGAAATACACAGTACAATAGCACAAATTACTATGATTAATATATAATACAAATAATAATAATAATACTTAGAATGAAAAAAATAATTATTAGTTTTCTTATCGGAACCACATGTATAGTACTATACTATTTTTCTTTACTCAAGAAAACTAGTGCAGCCCTAACTGTAATTAATTATCTATTGATGTAGCCCTGAAGATGTCTAGAAATAGACACAAAACGTTGGATTAGAACTGTTTGAAGCTGGACCATAAGTCGATAAAGAAAAATAGAGTAAAGCTGATTATATATAATATCAATAACACAAATATAATTAAATATATTTATAAATAATTATTATGATTTAGAAATAATATGACCTATTATTAACCTAGTTTAAACACACAAACTTTTATTGCTAATCATATTCAAACACAAATTTACAAATTTCTTTTAGGTATTGTTATATTATGAATATTTCACGAGCTTAAATATTGGAAGAATAATGTATTGTAAAAATAAGAACGGTTTAGTTCTATCGCTAGCAACATGAAAATAAGCATCTTCATGAGGGAAAACATAATATCAGAAGGGCAAAACAACTGAGAAAGGTCCAAAAAGTGTGGTTAACAAATAGAAAAATTTTTAAGTTTCAAAAAATCAATCTCAGCTGCTTCTTTAAAATTGGGTGATCTTTTGATAACATGTTTTAGTCATTAAATCATAACTAATATACTAATATATATATATATTTCGTTAAACACTTTTTGCACCTTTGTTTTAGTTTCTTTTCTTATTAACTTTTCTAATTTTCTAATTAGTGTTTTGATGTTTTCTGGGATATGAAATCATAACTGTCCAAAAGTTTTATCTTTAAAACTCATTGTTCACAACATACACTTTTAAACAATTAACCGACGTTTCAGTCTCCATAGACCATCTTCAGGGTATTTTTTTAAAAATTTAACAGACTAAGGCTAGAAATTTAAAACTCTATATAAACTAAGATTAAAAACTATACAAAAAACAATAACACAGTCGACATGCATAATGGTTACATAAATAAGGGAGGTTATCATAAGGCTATGCTCACTAAATTGAAACAGTTTAAACTAGATATTTGTCCCTAAGGCTAAGCCTAATTTCAATTATCTTCTGCATTCCTGCTCGCTGACTCCTTTACATGTAGCTTCAAAATTCTTGTAAAACTTATAAGTTGGCCATCTATTTTAGATTTCTTTTCTAATGTCTGGAGTGCCTCTATTATTTGCAGCCGACCGACATCATCATTTTCTCTGTTGATAATTTCGCTATTATTGGTTAACTGAATTAATATGATTGACAGGGATAATTTTAAGTGTTTTTTTCTCGTTATTAAGGCACATAAACAGATTCTTATATGAAAATTATAAGCACCCAAGCTTTCGATATAGTATTATTAACATGATTTAAGATACACACACAGTAAGTATATTTAGCAAAATAAAAATCATTTAAAAGTAAAAAAAATAATGTATTGTATCATATAAATAAATAAAACATCAATTCAAGTAATATACACAATGAAATATATTTAAAACAACAAAAACTGTAAATTGAAATATTTAATTTATCTACCTAACATAAAATAACATTAATTGAAAGGAATGATGTTGATGAATGATCAAATATGACATTAAATCAAAAAAAAACTTTCTGTGATTTAACCCATCATTCAATCAACAATAGTCATAACTTTAACCTACATGATACTAAGATTATAGACTATGATAACAATAAAAATAAGAGGCTTATAAAAGAAATGAATCATATTCAAAAAACCAAGAATGCGTCCAATAAAAAAACGGATGGAGAAAACCTAAGTAAAATATATAGTATATTACTTAGTAATTAATAAATATGGTTGTAGTTTCCTGGTTCTTTTTTCTTTTTTGATATGTTTTAATGAGTTTTTAGGGTTGTTTTGAGTTATCAAGTCTGATAAGAAGGTTCGAAAAACTGTCACTAGGGCAAAACACTAGCTGATTAGAACACAAACCGTCTTGTTGTTGCTTCCTCACAATAGAAAAATACCAAGGTAATTATTATGTATATTAATTAAATAATGTAATATAATTATGTTTCATGTTATTGTAATTAAATTCTGTATTGATGTAGCCCTGAAGATGTCTACAAATATAGACGAAACGTCGGCTTAAGGGTGAAAAATTATTAAAGCTAGACCAAACCTCCATAAAAAAGAAAAATATTGTTATATATATATATATATATTGGTTACATTTATTTATAATACAATTGCATTACTGTCATCAGCGAGCACGGAAGCCTCTGTGTTATTCTGGCTCCATGACTTTATTTTATTACCAGTGTTTATATTGCGCAAATTTTAAATTAGAAATTTTTTTTTATATTTATATATAATACATTTTCAGTATTGTCATCGACGAGCAAGCAAGCGACTAGCTACTCTGGATCTATGACTTTATATTATTGTTTATATTATTCAAATTTTAAATTCAAAATTTTTTTGTTACATTTATTTATAATATATTTGTGCTACTGTCATCATGGAGCGCGCAAGCCAGTGGGCTATCCTGGCTCCAAACCTTTATTTTATTACAAGTGGTTATATTACGTAAATATTAAATTAAAAAAAATTTTTTTTGTTACATTTACATATATATAATATAAAAAGATTTCACATAAACACGTGAAACAACAATCAATGATCAAACCACAATAAGAAATGGGAAAACAAGACTAAGATCTTTCAACCGTAACAAGCGGTCTTCGTCAGAGTCAAAAACCCAACTGAACACTAGATGCAGAAAACATCTGGTGAGGAGTTGAGAAGAGTGGGAGGGAAGAGTGGTATTTTAAAGGGTGAAAGCACAGGAAAGGACTACATTAGTCATTTCCTGTGCTTTCACCCTTTAAAATATCACTCTTCCCTCCCACTCTTCTCAACTCCTCACCAGATGTTTTCTGCATCTAGTGTTCAGTTGGGTTTTTGACTCTGACGAAGACCGCTTGTTACGGTTGAAAGATCTTAGTCTTGTTTTCCCATTTCTTATTGTGGTTTGATCATTGATATATATAATATATTTTCACTACTGTCATCGGCGAGCACGCAAAACCCTTGCTACCCTGGCTCCAATTTTGGGGATATAGTAATAATTTACTTTTATTTAACATTATTCTGGTAATAAATAATATATATTTAATTTCAGGTCTCTGAAATCAAGGAAAATGGGTAAACAAACAAACTCACGAACTTTTTTTTATAGAGATTACCTGAAGTAGCGAAGTGAACGGTGTAGGCTTTAAGTGGCATAGCGAAAAATGGTTGGTCCCAGGAGAGGGAAATTTCAGTGGGAGAGAGGGTGGAGCAGGAGAGGTTGGACGGAGGTTGTGGTTGCTTCATGGCAGGTGTAACAGCCACATATGCAGCATGAAAACTGCCATCTTCCGCCATACACTGGTAAATGCCGGTATCCGAGCCCTCCACAGTCCCGATGATCAGATCTCGTTTTCGTTGTTTCATTCGACCTATACAGGTTTATAAAATTATTTAAGAACAACTAAATAAGTGAATGAAAAATATTCTTCCAAGATAATAAGTTATGGACCTTTGAAATAGAAGTTATATTTTTATAGTGTCCATGTCAAAACCACTGGCGCTGATTTTTCTTAACACCTCATAAAATTTGTTGTCTGATACAGGAAAATCATTTCCAACTATTGAGTTGGAGAAGAAAGAAATACCGTACTTAACGGGACAAGACATATAGTCTTCACAATGCCTGTAAAAGTTCTTGATCCTTCCAAAGTTCAAATTAAAACACAGATGGACAACTTATCACGTTTATAAAAAAAAAAAGAGAAAGGAATTTTAGGCAATCTGGAATTTGTGTATTGAGATGGATTTGGTTATTATTGAAAATTCTAGATTTGATTTTTCATCAATTTGCTATTATGCTGTAATAAGTCTATATTAGAACAAAATCATAATAAACCGGTGATCCAATCAGTGGAAGTTTAAACCGCAAGGAAAAAGATAAATAAAAGAAATAAATGCTCTGATAACATAAATGAAAGGCCTCAGAACATTTATTTCTATTATTTTCCTTTTTCCTTGTGGTTGAAACTTCATGTTTGTATTTCTGACTAGATCGTACATATTGGTGACTATATGCTCTGCAGTGGAGAGATTTCATAAAACATATGATGTAGAGACCCTCATTTAATTTTCCCAACAGTAGTAAATATACTATTAAAATTGGCTGAACAACCATTAAATAAATAAGCACATATTTACATGTAGAAACTAGTTACCATTCATTGTGACCGGGACACCATCCTTGTACCAAGTCAGAGTTGAACCGCTTACTTCACAGTCCATGTGAAGAGTCTTCCCAGTTGGCCACACCTGCGAGGTAGGCTTCCTAAGGAACACTATCGACGAGCCTTCCGACATAGTTTTGATCGTCTGCAATGGAAACTTACTTTTTTATGAGATTCCAATTTAGCATATTACGAATGCTAAGTACATCTTGTTTACACTTCACAAGATAACTGAACAAAAAGTGGTTCAAGTTGATTATTTTTTCATTCCAAGTGAGTTTTAAACCAATAAGATCAAATAGGATCCCCTGCTGAATAAATAAACAGATAACAAAACTTAAATGAAGCCGATGCAGTGCAGATGGTGACAAAACCAAATTAACTCAACTCTTAGAAGCCTTAAATTCAATCACAGTTTAAAATGAATGTTACATGGATTTGTAAAATTTAATTAATGGAAAAAAAATTTTATTTTCAACTTTCTTGGAAGTTTCTAGTGCAACTGCTCTCAATATTGATCATGTAATATCTTCTGTCAAAACATACTGTTTTGGAAGATCTTTCCTAGGACTCTAAAAAACTATAATGAAAAAATGATTGTTGACTTAAATTTAAATTAAAAATTATAACTAAAATTCATCAAATAGAACATTAAAAGGTTAAAGCTTTTTCTCAAATGATATCAAAAGTCAATAAAAAATGAGGGATAGTTCTCGTAGAACAATTATGAAGTTTATTTAAAGAACTTAAAATTTCAGCTTACATTTAAAATAGAAAAACGGATGCACAATATCAGTGGTATGGTATGTCACCGTGAAATGTCACCATGTCACCAAGTCCGATGAAATTAGGCCCTAAATTTAATAATATCAATAATATCTAAGATTGTTCTAAATCAATGATTTCAAATTCATTATAAGTGATGAAATGAAATAGTATTGTTTTATCAGTTAAACTACAAAACTAATGCAACATATTTGGGTCACATTGTTAATTCTCAATTTTTAGAATTAAAAATTTTTAATAAAAAGTATTTAATATTTAATAAAAATACTATTTTAAAAGATTTTTAAAATATTTACAATGTTTAAAAAAATTATAAAATGAAAGAGAACAGTTAATGGACTCACCTTAACAGAGGTAACTTGGTTATTCACATATAAGATACAGAACAGACTTCCATTAGTTAGAAACAGTTTATCTCTTAATTTTAAGATGTTTAGTCCACTGCTTGTACTTTTAAGAGTCATATTGGCGCCATCTGGAAAATTGGAGAAGTTCTAAGAAATGAATTGTTTAAAAAAAATAAGTTTTCAAAAGTAAATTAAATAAATATATACAAGTTTTATGAAATCAACTGTTGAAATATAGATATACAACAAGTTTTCAGAAGTAAATTAAATAAACAGATACAAAAGGCAGGGAATGGTAAAATATGGTTGTCGTGGTTGGTAACCTGTTTTATTATTAAACCCAATCTTTTCTTTACTTTTTCCCGGAAATTTAATACTCGTACCTACCCATGCTCTCCCCACACCTCTTATACATCACACAACTGTGTACTAGGTTTTACGCTTTTTACGTTGGCATTGTATCCATTAAACTGAGCCTACATATGAATTCTCACAGGGCTTCCGTTCGTCAGGCAATGAACCTATCTGTTCTAGTTTCCTATACATTATCAATACTCTAACAGTTAAGGAGTTTAAGGTATATTATGAGAAAAAAAGTCCTTCAGGTTAACATCCTTTCTAAACGTCAAATTCTTTGTCTTGTCTATACTGACTACACTGACTATATTTTTTCTCCTTCTTTCGAATTAATTATACTATTTAGGTATATTATATAATAAATAATAAAAATTTCATAGAAAGGTGAAACGTTCCAAATTAAATTCAAATATGTAGAATTTTACTTCCAAACCATTGGATAGAAATGGTTATAATTTGGATATAATGGTTATAATAGTAATCAATCGGTTATGGTTATCACTTTTGGTATTTACAAAAGTGATTATATTAAGCGGCGTCCACTGTAGTTATAAAATATCTAAGTTTATAATATATATTCACTCACTCCGTATAAGTCGCACTTTTGAAAATTACAGAAGATATAATTTAAAAGAAAATAAATTTATTTTGTTTGTTCATGAATTAATAGAATTCCACCTTCCATACTCTTCTCTAGGAGTAGAAATGTTGACTCACTTGCTATTTGACATCTACTGCACTTATCAGTAAGTTACAAAATCATGTTTGAAACTAGGTCATCAATTTTCTAACTAAAATCTTCAAGGAAGTTTTAAATTTTTCCATACCCATACCTGGCATCAAGACATGCATGAGACCTAACTGTTTCACATCCTCACCAATCGTTTATGTACAAAGTTTCATAATCTCACAAGAAAAATTTAGGATCTTAAAAAGATTCGAACCTTTGATTTTTAGTACCAACAACAAGAAGCATGATGAATAAAGATATAAACAAGATATAACCATAAATCTGTGAGTACCAAGCATGCCCACCATTAGCAACTCACTTTCATGAACTTCCAAGGATTATGCGGCTACCCTTACTAGGGTAATAGGAGTACACAAAATCTGTGTTGGGGATCCTCATAAGAGATAAGCTAAATAATTGAGGTCATAAACAAATAGGATTTTGAACATCATAAAGTTACCTGGTTTGGTGTAGACCCAAGATAAAGTAGATTGGGGAAGTGATGTTGCACAGGGAAGAGAAATTTGGCGACGAATGATAACAGAATCAGGAGGAGCTTCAGGCAAAAAGAAAGAACCAGATTGAATAGAAGTGTTTGTTGATTCAACAGACTCTCTCTTAGCCACAACATTTAGCATGCCTTCTCCACTCCAGCGGATTTTGTTTGTAACATTATTGGAGGCTTCACACCTGAAAAAGTAAAAAAAAAGTACAGTATTGCAAAACAAGACCGTAACAAAAGGTCTTCGTCACAGTCAAATCCCAACTCCTTGTTATACCAACTTGTTATCGATAAATATATATATACACGTTTCACGGTGAAATGTATATATATAGTCTTACTATGCATGTCATTTCAAGAGCGCCAAAGGACCACATTCAGTAAACACATAAATTCAGAATAGACCATGAAACCCTTGTAAAAAATACAAAAAAAAATAGGAACAGAACAGGGTGAAAAAATATTAAGATATTAGAAGCCCTGTATATTCTAGAGAAAACACCACAGATATCAGTAATAAGTTTAACAATAATAACCTGATGATGGTCTACGAGACTGAAACACTTGCTATTATATATTTTAGTTAATAGTTAATTAGTTTACTATAAATTAGTTAACAAATAGTGTTACAATGAGTAGGTTTGAAGGAAAAAATTTGGAGAATTTCTCAGCACCTGAGAAAATCATGCAGAACGCTCGAAAAATCTCTAAAAAGGTAATAAAACACGAGATTAGATCAAGTTTTTGAATACATGTTTGCAAGAAGGATTGCTCGTAACATTCACAAATATATATATATATATATATATATATATATATATATATATATATTAGTGTATTTCGGCAGCAAGTCCTCTTTCAAGCATATATTATTGAATTTGATGGCAGATTCTGCGTTCACGACTTTCTTACTTATAGCTTCTATTTTCCTTACAATTTTCTTTTGAGAAGGTGATAATTGCCAAAGCAAACTAGCAAACGACATTCAGAAGGCTGGAAATAACCACTTCACTGGGGATAACTATATTTAATTAAACACTTCACTAGATTAAACTAAGATAGCAACAAACTTTCGACCCTATGGGTCATCATCAGGTTCTTAAACTACTTATATTAACTAAATATACATATTACTGACTACTTTGGCGTTTAAATGCCAACTGAAGTAGTCAGTAATATGTATATTTAGTTAATATAAGTAGTTTAAGAACCTGATGATGACCCATGGGGCCGAAAGCTTGTTGTTATCTTAGTTTAATCTAGTGTAGTGTTTAATTAAATATAGTTATCCCCAGTGAAGTGGTTATTTCCAGCCTTCTGAATGTCATTTGCTAGTTTGCTTTGGCAATTATCACCTTCTCAAAAGAAAATTGAAAGGAAAATAGAAGCTATAAGTAAGAAAGTCGTGAACGCAGAATCTGCCATCAAATTGATATATATATATATATATATATATATATATATATATATATATATATATATATTTGATTGAAATAGACAGCAGTTTCTGCATTGACGACCTTGAAGCTGTTTTGTTCCAGTTTCCTGACTATCTTACGGTGCTCATGGGGTAAATCCCAAATCAGCTGCCCAAGGGACATTTAATAAGAGAAAACACAGACCTATGACAACAACGGTATATTGCGAAGGTTAATTATCTAAATCTAAAACTACACTTTACAAACGAGCTTTCGATCCCATAGATCATCATCAGGTAAACAATAAATAGAATATAGACTAACGAAACAATTTACAAAAAATTAATAAAACAGGATGGATTAAATAGACAGTAACAAAAGTTATAAAAGAATATGCTGCTATATTTATGTAAAAATTTAAGTAAAAATGTGATAGGATGGTTCGATGCTATCGCACTGTAAACGGTAGAGTTGACACTTGGAACTGAATATATTAAATTTTTTTTATAAAAGATACAATAAATAAAAGAAATGGTACACAAAGCCGTTTTGATAATAATAAGAAACTAAATAACATTAGTACTGTTACTAATAATACAGATGTTCTTAACCTTTGGGGGTACCGAACTCCACCAGTTTCATAAGAGCATTCATCGAACCCATCTTTAGTGAAAAATAAAATATGATTAAATATGAAATGGAATTAGGCCACTTTCAAAATAAACGGCTCATATAGCATATCAAACATTATTCAATCAAAACGAAAAAAAAATTGTTAGATTAAGATGACGTGGATCACTGATGAGTATCAAAACCAAACAATTGGCAAATACAATAGAGTTTTATAGTTTCCTGAGACCTTAGATAAGTCACTGAGAGGCCAGAGAAGCCTAATTTAACGTTCTCCTCTCTGGAATGGTAAATCCAGAGGTCAATACCACCCTAATCCTCGATTTATTCACACGGGATGCGAAAAAAATCTGAGCACATCGTTCCTCGGAGAGGACGTTAAGACATCAGTCACCAGTGTGTACGATGTCAAATACTCGTCAAAGATCTCTACTCTAAATACACTTGAGTTAAGCTAGATTAAGTTAGTTTGCAGTAATAGTCCCGCAAACAACAGACAGGTCAAAGATTGGTGATATCAGATGGCCTTCTACAGCTTTAGATGAAAAAGTATAATAATTAAGAATGTTTCTTTTTCCACGCCCACAATTATAAGGCGTTCACCTTATTAGTTCTGTTTTAGGGGGCGGAAATTATGGTTCATTTATAATTAGGCATCCACTTTAGTAATTGTCAAGCCATTTTACCTGTTGATTCTACAATAGGAGTTCTACATTTTGCTTAACTCAAGTATATTTAGACTAGGGATCTACGAGTATAACGATTGCTTGATGTCATTCAGGCTAGGGACCGAAGCTTGAAGTCCTCTCCGAGGGATGACATGCTCAGATGTATTTTTTACATTCCCGCGTGAATAAATCTAGAGTCAGATTGAATATCGAATTTTGGAGGTAAAATTTATAACTCCATCTTTATTTTGCGACATCACAATAGGCCAGTGTTTGGTCTATTTTTGTTTTCTCTAGGAGCACCCACTGTAACGTAACCTAAATGCGTCACAGAACAATGATTTTGTCAACGAAATTTGTTGAAAATGAAATTGAAACCCACTTAGTGTTTTAAGATTTTCTACATAGTCATTGGTTTTTAAAGTATTTAAATCCCCATATATTACTATCAATTTTTTATATATTCAATACCTTATAACGTTTATATATTTAAACGAACCATGGTATAAAAAGTATTCCACAAAGAACTTATCAAGGACTATTTCATGCCACATTTTCACTTTGGTTTATTAGCAACGCACTAACAGTGAATACAATCTATTAAAGTAATAAAAAAAAAGTCAAAAACCAACATATTATACATTAGTCTTTTGTTTAATTATGTATGAACTAATTTTCAAAATTTTTTCATACCAAACCTTGGTCATGAGAGTTGAAAGTCGCATAACAAATGAGACTTTCCACCATCAAATGGTTGTTATTTGGCAATTTCTATAGTGCAAACGAGCTCATATACATACATGCATACCAACACTTAATTTTTAAAAATATAGATAATAACCTTATTTATATATATAAAATTTTAAATAAAACACTTACCTGTATTTACCAGAATCACTTATTTTAACATTAATAATTATAAGAGTAGTCCCTGATTTGGTAATATAGTACCTGCAACAAAAAGGGATATTTCAGTATTATAGCTGGAATGATAGATATACAAATTTATTGACAAAATTATGCATTGAGACAACACTATTCAAGGTAGTAATAAATTTTATGTATGAAACAATCATTATTTATACATTACTACAAAATTTCTTCAATTTTAAAATTATTAAACACATGGGATTTTCAGATATGACGATTTTCCGAAAAACCTTAATGGTAAAATTGGTTGTGCAGAAAAAAACGACTGAAATATAATGTATGAGATGCAGAACCAAAATACCAAGGAATAGGTATACCAGAGAAAACCTAAATGTATATTCTGAATGCAAGGAAAATAAGTTTACACTAAGTAAACTAAGTTTAACTAAGTTAACTCTAAACTTAAACTAAGACATACGAGAAAACGTAATCATGGAAGTCACTTATTTAAAAGCACAATTTCTCAATTACTTCGTTTTTTTTTTTCTTTTTGTCCTATTCTTTGATTCAATTTTCTATTACTCACTCTTTTCATCAGTGTTTCACTTTCACCAGTTTCTAATTTATTAATTTTTTAAAATTTAATTATTTTTTATTTACCTCCGGTTCCTTTTGATTTGTTTATTCTTACCTACCTTGTACTACTTATTCCCATTTTCAAATGATCCCCATTTTATAACCGGGTACGCGTAGCAGCACTGTCGGTTACCTTCAATTTGCATCTAAGGCGTGCCTTGGTCTCCCTGTCTTTTCACTCCTGACGACCAATTTTTCAAAAAATTAGAGATAGAAAGTGTGTTTCTTTACTCCGTGCGTTACTTTCCTTCGTATTTCAACTTATATAAATATTAATGTATGTACTCTAAACGTTTTCTTGACTTTCATTATAATCTTAGTAAACACGTACGATTAAAATCACTAATCACTTGTGATTTTATAAAAATATAAAACTTACTGTATTTCTGCTTCCAACTGTATAAGCACTCCCAAATAGAATTTTAAATTAACCTTACTGTTCAATTTATATATATATATATATATATTAAAATAAGCAGTGACACATAAACTGAAACAGAACAAAGACTCACTTTTCAATATTTCGACCGCCATTACGGTCGAAATATTGAAAAGTGAGTCATTGTTCTGTTTCAGTTTATGTGTCACTGCTTATTTTAATTATTATTTGTCCTGCCGGACCGTTTTTCGTTTATCATGGTATATATATATATATATATATATACAATTTTTCGTTGGAAATACGATCCAAAACGGACAAATATAGTTCAATATAGAAAAAGAAACATAGAGAAATCAAAAGAACACACTTACAGTCTCTAAGTTTCGGCTTGAACCGTCTTCAGGAGAGATAAGAGAGAGAAACCAAGCGCACTGGTTCAGAGACGGTTGGAAACCCTCCAACCGTCTCTGAACCAGTGCGCTTGGTTTCTCTCTCTTATCTCTCCTGAAGACGGTTCAAACCGAAACTTAGAGACTGTAAGTGTGTTCTTTTGATTTCTCTATGTTTCTTTTTCTATACTGAACTCTATATATATATATATATATATATATATATATATATATATATATATATATATATATTAACCTTTTGATTAACTTAAATATAATTTTAAATGTTTATTGAAGTTGATAATTAAAAGGTTTTAGGTGCATTTAATTACCTGTAGGTTAAGTTAGGTTAGGTTACAGTGGTCTTTCCCCGAGAGAACACACATAGACCAAAGATTGGCCTCTACCATAGAATGAACGTTCTATAATGTAAGTCCTAAATTTTACCTGACTCAAATCTATTTTGAGTAGATATCTTTAAAGAGTACGTGATATCGTACAGGCTTATGGGCCAACGGTTTAACGGTTGGTTAACATTCAAAGAGGAATCAGTATTCAGATTTTTTCACCTCCCGAGTGGTATCGAACACCGGATCTACCAATCCAGAAGTGAGCACACGTAACAAACCACAGGGATAACATGACCACTTAATTGATTATCTGTCAGTCAATGAAAATTATCATAAACAAAAATGATAATGAAGTAATTTTATTTATTAACATCTACTTTCGTTGGTTTTATTTACCTACAGAATCTCCAAAAGTTTATGTTATGAAGTTTTAACTACAACCCCAAAAAAAGGAAAGAGTGTTGGAAAACACTCATGAAGTCAATTAAAAATCAATAAATTAAATGAAACGCTGAGGATTAAATAAGGGATTAGCAAATATTGACGTGAAAACATCGAGTAAAAGAGCTCCAGAAATACTTTGCGGCAGAGCTGTCGTACTACACTACTAAGGAGCAACAACCAGCTTCAATTAAGTATTGAAATCGGAAACGGGATTGTATTTTGCTTAAAATATTTTCAATTTTTCATCGAAGCAATCAGTGATTAATTTAAAGTTATGAAAGTTGTCTGTACGAGAGAAGCCGGAACCTATTTTCATGAACCAATGAAAATAATGTCCCGAAAGGTTAATCGTGAATTCGGCTGGTTCAGTACCAATGTCCTGTCCAAATAGTGTTTTCAGTGCAGCATATTAAAATATATTGATTTAATTAATAAATTAAACAACGTCAATATTAATAATGAATACAGATTGCTTTGTTTGCACAGATTGATCTACTAATGCACCACTAATTGCCTTGCAAGATTTCTAAACGAGAAACTCGTTAAATAATCCCCTCCCCTTGCAAATACAACTATAATAGAATTAATTTATTTATGCGCTGTTGACTGCCATTTAAAATCATAAAATAATATACATGACGATGATAAATTCACTATCATTAAATACTACTACTACTACTACTACCTCCTTGGCATTACAGCCCTTGAAGAGCTCAGGCCTCCTATCATTAAATTAATTATTATTAAATACTAATAAGAATTATAACCCCTCATGTGTATTTTATATAACAATGAAAGATGAAGTAAATAGTATTTTACATTTCTTAGATGTTTTTATCGAAAAAACTATTAAAAACATATGCTTCAGTCTACACAAGACATCCACCTTTGTTATGTACCTTGTATTGTGCTTCTCCCAAAACTGTTAAAGTATCAGTTTTTAGCCCTTCCTTTTAAAGCCAAAAAAAAAGAAAAATACAATAATTTTTATTTGAAATTATTTAAAATATCATCGATTAAATCCATAGCACCCCACGAAAATCACTCTTTGATGTACTTACACTTACCTACTTAAACTGACTTCCTACATGAAATTTAGAGTCAATGTCTAAACTACAGTAGAAATTATAAAAATGACTAAGATCTATCAATCAAAGAATGTTACAGATGTGGGCATTCTTGGTAAACACGTAGTTTGTCGTTTTAGTTTAAAATATTATAATGTTTTACGCTTGAAGTTCATTCTATGGTAAATAAGCATTTGTCCTTTAATATAAATGACATTCCTTTTTATTCATTGTAGGGTAAAAAAGTTAATGAAATAGTCTCCAGATATACAAGTTTAATAATCTAAACAAAACGTTTCGAACATGTAGTGTTCTTCCTCAGTCGTAAAAACTTGGTTTATTAAAAAGTAATGAAATTGTCTCCATACATTCAAGTTTAATGATCTAACCAACGCTTTTCGAAAACATAGTGTTCTTCTTCAGGTCAAGGTTTTATACCCTACAAAGAGAATACCACATAATAACTGATTGTACTACCTTAGAAATACATTTTTCTTTGCTATAAGCGAAGTTTACCAATAGTTAAAATATTCGATCTCGATATTTTGAAGTTATACGTTTTGAGGTCTCCTAAGTCTATAATCCAAGTTTTCCCATGATATGTGTATGTGTATTAGATGGTATCCTCTGGTAGTTTTGGGAAAATATTTAGTGTTGTTAAAATATTCGACAACAGAATTGTTTAAAGGTTTAATAAAAGAAATTATAAAACCATTTAAAGAGATAATATCATATATAAGAAGAATAAGATAAGACACAAATGAACCATATATTTTATTGTTTTCCAGTCAGTGACGAATGGTTGTCTAATAGAAGTGTTTATAGTTTTTAAGTTTTTTTTGAAATAGTGTTGTGATTCAACTGAATTTGAAGTAATTTCTGGCAGATTATATATATATATATATATATATATATATATATATATATGGATTAATTTACCACAATGAAAACAATTTTTTGATTATTATTCATATATATATATATATATATATATATATATATATATATATATATATAATGTATATAGTTTGATGGGTTTTATCAGGACAGCTCATCAGCCATTCTGGTGTTAGCTCATCAGACCTGCCTAAACTTCAGTTATAATGACTACTTCCCTCGTCTATTAGCTGTATTGACCTTTCTATTAGTGTTAGAACAAACTGTACTGTTTTACCATAGATATAAAAAGCTACAACAATCTTTTTTGCAGCTATTTATATCTATGGAGACGGCGGATGGACAAAGGCTAAAGAACGCTTCACTTATGTGTGGTAGAACCCCTGAAGTCTAAAAGCCTACCTTCTACGTCTCATGTACTGGTAAAGAATGGTTACCGGTAAAGACAGAAAGCTAGAAAATAGCCTATTAAACTACTCACTTAGGGTGTTAAGTGTCTTGGTGGTTCACATAAATGCTCATTCAAATACTATCAGTGTAATGCAGAGTAGGCGTGACCTCGCGAAATCTCGCATGTGTTCATCGTATGGTGTTGACCTTGTGGTGGTTACGGTTCCAAGCTCAAGGTTAAGGAGACTGTGTTGTAGTGTGAAACGTGTTCTTCTCTGGTGATTGCATACTAACAAGTGGTGAACTAGAACACCGCTGCTCCTCAGAATACGTATGCAATGAAGCAGAGTTTGTCCGTACTGCTCTGACCCTCAGGATCCCTATGTCCTAGAAATGGGGAACGGATACTTCATGGGAAACCGAGGCACTTAAAGACAGTTCTAAGAGGTACTGCAGGGTAGTTCTAAAAACTGATGACTTTATGAGTAAGTTGGCGATCGATCTATCGATTACGAATTCTTGTTTCTTCTTTTTTTTGTTTAGTGCAATCTCTGCACGCAAATACCTCTCCAGTTTTTTAAAATTCTAACTAACAGAAATAAATAATTTATTATTTGGGTTCTTAGCTTGTTTTTCCACTTGCTTACGACTGTTAAACAAAATCAGTCTAGAGCCCACAAAAGAATTTTATTCGCAGTTTTCTATCCCACTTTGAGAATGAGTTTGATAATTCTCTGACTTAGATGCAGAAGTATTAGGAAGTTTGGTTGTTTTCTAACGCCCACAATTAAAAGGCTTTCATCTATTTAGTGTTGTTCTAGGGGCGGAAATTGTGGCTCATTTATTATTTAGCACCACATTAGTAATGGAGAAACCAAATTTCCTGTTGATTTTACATTAGGAGTCCCAAACTTTTACTAACTCAAGTGCATTTGGAGTACGGATCTTTAATGAGTACCTGATATGAGTACATGCTCAGGACTGACGGTTTAACGCCCTCTCAGAAGGACGACGTTCAGATTAATTCACCACCCACGTGAATAAATCGAGGTTCAGGTGGGTGTCGAACCCCAGACCTACTAGATCAGAGGCGAGTACGTTAACCACTGAGCTACCCTGGTTCCTAGTAGAAGAAAGTTAAATCTTTTAGCGACTTCAGATAATCATGTTACCAACACCTGCTTGTCCTCAGTCCATCTTGTATATTATTTATACTGTGATGCTTACAATAGAAATGAACTTACCACCTGTTACCAATACAAAAGTACATTATCATACTGAGTAGAGTGAAAACCATTAAGTTGCGCTAACAGTATATAATGACCTACACGAGCCCAACCAGGGTCGCCAATCGTGACTGACATTCAAAGGGTGGCTTCCCTGATTATACATCGTACTTCTGATTTCATACATATCGTTTGAAATCAAAATATTTAATAAAAACAAATCTGGTGTGTCGTTCACAAAACTATACAGTTAACGAACTGTCAAACTCGTCACAATCAATTGAGTTTTGAACTTATTTTTACATGATTATGACATATGCGTATTATCAAACTCACTGATCAAACTCAAATTTTTGGGCAATCCGTCTTCAAGAAAAAAGAAAAAGGGAGTCCAAGCACGCTGTAAACACAACGGCAGTTGACTCTACATAACAGTTACCTACCGTTGCGTCTACAACGTTGTTGGTTCGGTCACTCTCTCTCTTTTCTCCTGAAGACGGATTTGCCCAAAACTTTGAGTTTCTAAATGTGTTTCACTACTCTATGTGTTACTCTTCTTCGATTTTGAAGTCATATATAAATAAATAAATAGAAATACATATTGTGTGTTATATTAACTTGTCAGTAATTAACTTTTTACTATTCTTATAATAAAAATCATTATTGATATATCTTTATTTCATAATGATAATGAAGCAGTTATCCCCAAAAGGTTATAACGTCATATTAAAAAAAAAAACGAAAGCATTTTTTCTGTTGAGTTATTTCTCACCCTCCAATATTGTAATTTCCTTCCAAACTTTTCGGTGAGCTTTTAAAATTTTTAAAAGTTTCGGAAATTGTAATATTCAGATAGAATCCTAAACAATCTCCAAAAACCACCCAAAAACACGTGTTGGGCCGCAGGTTACCCATAACTACTTTACGATATCTGTTACTTGATATAAATCCTTTAATTTAAGTTACGTAACATTTTGGACTCCAAACTAACAATGTTAGACCCTACTGAGTCCTTTCGAGAAGCTGCCACTGTAACCCAACCTAATTCAAATAAAACGTTCAGACTCCTGGAAGCCGTGGAATCATCATCGTCAGATCTGAACAACAGTACAAACTTGAAAGATATTCTACCAATGAAAGACGCAAAGAGTCAAATAAATTTCTATTAACACAACCGAAAGAGAAAAAAAGAAGTTAATAAACAATAAAGAATGTGGGATAAAGAACCATTGAACTTTAAACTCGATTGTTTAGAAACAATTGAATTGAATAAAAAATTATACAGACAGAGTATGCTAAAGCTCTGGGTACAGTCTAACCTCGCTAAAACGCATTGCTATTACACATTTCTCTACATAAGTTTTTATTAGGGTAAATTTATTTAACCATTCAAAAGTAATCAAAACAAAAAGGTATTTCAAGATAATTTATTCTAGGAGAAATCTTCATTAAAATGTAGCCTAACCTAATACTCCTTCCTTCATACGTTCCTTTTATTAACAAAATTTCATTTTCTTCAATAATAAAGCTATAATAAATTCTTATTCTGAATGCATTCTATTTATTATTTTCAACCAACAAGTTCACCTCATTTTAAATTAAAACTGGAAACATTAACTGAACAATATGAAAAGTGAAATATACATTTACTTATTTACATTGTATTTGCTCTTAGCGTGATATTACTTGTTCTTTTACGAGCCACGCAAATGTTTAATCACAATTATTTCTAAATATATTATAGGGGTATACCAAACACTTTGCTTCCATCTTTACTTTCTCAGAGTAAGAAAACCATTAAAGTAACGTTTATACCTTCATAAATAAAGGGCAAAGTTTTGAACGATTTAACTTTCGTGGCTTGATGTATATATTTACAATTATTCCTCGTAATTCTCAAAAAAAAGTAAAGAAATTATAAAATCAATATATTCCCAATGTATTTGTTTTTTTTTTACAATTAGCCACATAACATATTACTATAAACCATAATTTCAAAATTTAAATAGAACTTAAATCTTTCTAATCCTAGCCTAATCTGATACACCATTTTTTGAGTATTTACTTATATTATAGTTCGGACAATCTCTTATTCACCAGGTTTAGAAAATGTTACAAAAATAAGGTAATCTGAAGACAAGCTACTCTAGCAGAAATAATAAGGTAAACTTTGTTTCCAAGTTCAGTTAACTCTTCAAGGCTCTCGCATTAAACATTTGTTTGTTTCATATAAACCTGTTGGATATATAACCTGTTACTTTCAGAACTGTCCGTGGGCGGAAAGCGTGATTCTTGTTTGAATGAGACTCAGTTATGGGTTGATTCCACATTGGGAATCCTAATTTTTGCTTGCTCAGGTTATTAGAGCAGGGAATTTTAAGCAAATAGCTGATATTGTTCATATTTGAAAATGACAGTTTTACATCCTCTCCAAATTCGGGTCATCGGCAAGATTTTCTATCTAACACATTCAAAATCTATGATTCAAACATTAGACGTTCAGTAAAAACAAACACACAACCACTGGATCACCAATAACCAAAAATATTACTATAGCCGTTCCCTATATACTGCGCGCTCGCACACTGCTCGGACATGATCTGGCACAACAAAACTAATCCAACGCACAAAAAAAGTCAACATACAGTCGCCAAAAAAGTTTTGACCTTTGAAAAAAATGAAGTAGCATTTTGAAAAGTAAAATACACCATTTTTCTCATGTTATCAACTTAGTACAATCGTGAAATGCGCTTTTTTCTAGTTTATTATTTTTTTAACTCAATAGGATACAAAATGAAATCAAGAGCAACAAAAAATTGCAAAAAAAAATATTTTTAAAAAACTTCCTATAGTCGTTTTTGTTTTTTAGACAAAACATTTTTTTAATTTCATTGATTATATTTCAAGATCATAGAAATTACAATTTTTCTGTGAGTAATATATATCACTTACTGTGGTCCCTAGTCTCCTCAGAGAGCTTGCGTGTGTGCTCAGATGCATGAAAATTTAGAGGGAACATTGACTATAGCTAAATTTTTTCACTAAGCACCAGGATTACGTATATTGGTGGATAAATGGGGTTTAAAACCAGTGTCACTTTCCGCCGAATACGGGTCAGTTGTGGTCTTGTGTTAGTAGTACTGTAGATTACCTCCGAGGAGGTAAAAAATTCTGTTCACACTAGAAATTTTATTTTGTTAGTCTTAAATCGTAACATCGTCAATGTTGTTAATATTGTCTTCTGTGCACCAAACATAACTACAGTTTTTCAAATCGTTAACCAAGAAAATGTAAGATTTTTTATTTGTTTAGTTTCACTTCTTTGCTATTCTCTAGCCTACAGGCCGGTATTGTTGAAAATCAGGAGTTCCTCTAATGATGTAAAGTGGAAGATATGTTTTCATATATCTTTGGTCCATTTACTGCAGGCTATTAGAATTTAGTTATAAGACTTTTGCCTCACAGTCGAAAGTTTGCCATCATCCTTGGTAACCATTGAAAAAATCTTTTCTACTTTTCTACTAATTCCTTCCACACGTTGTCCGTTGCATCAACCTTTCGAAATGCATTACATTTCGCTGGGAGGGTCCCACTCATCGTTAGTGGTTTCTCAGATTGATGCATGTTTCCTTTCTTACCAGATTATCTGCTTCCCTCGTTTCAAGGATTTTCCGTGGTTATGAGGCTATTGAGGATGCCTACTCTTTAGAATTTCCATATTCGCGCAGAGTCCATAGCTACAAATAGGCAAGATAGCAGCATGATATCACAGATTTTTCTATCTTTAGTTATTCAATTTTTTCTAGGGTCAAGAGGACAGAACCAACCTCATTATTAAAGTGAGTAGTCAGTCCACCAATATTCAAAGGACTTTGAATAGGTCCTAGCTCACACGTTACATACTACACTTGGCACTGTTTGTATATCAGAAACATTCCCTGCCCGGGTACCATAGAGCTTCTATTCCTTGTGCGGTCTCTTTGACTGGTTTAATGAGTTCTAGGGAAAATACAGTAATGCTTCTTACTCGTAATAGGCTAACTTAGGGAAAATCTATCAATGTTAGATGCTTAGATTTCTGTTTCCCTGCGTACTGACACAAGTAGGTCTGAGGCTTCACCTCCTAGAATCCGGCTTGTATGCGTTAATCAATAACAGTCCTGTAAAGTCCATCGTACATAATGGGTGACCCAAAAGTAGATGGACAGTAAATAACATCATTCAGAGATTACTTACATATATAACTAACATATGTGTACCGACACTTAAATTTTATTGTGAACAATAACACAAAACTTTTACATTTTATTTATGCACGTGCTCAAAACTGTGTTCCATCATGATTTACACAGATTTGAAGTCTGCCTCTTACGCTTCGATAAACATTTTTTGCACAAATCTGTTTGGGTATCAATTTCTTAAAATGCATCTTTTATTCACCGATACTTCTTGGTTTTTGACTGTAAACTTTGTCCTTGAATACTCAATTATGAATTGATTAATTTCATCAATTATAGGAAACAAAAGTCGGTCTTTTTGGCATAGAAACAGTATACAAGAAAAACGTAGGAATCACATTTACAAATGAAAATAAAACACGTTGTTAAGCATTACATAGCACGCAAACAAAACTATTCACCATTATGTTCCAAATTCATACAATAACAAAAGAAAATTTTATTGAATCCATCATTATGAGAAAAAAATGTTTACCCTTTCTGGCATAAAAATGGCACAAAAAGAAAAATAATGTTATTTTTTCTGGCATAAGAATATTGAAATATTTAATATTTTCATTTTAGCTACCTCAGGCTTTTAGAAAAGTAATGGAGTTTCATCTTGGATACAGCAAACTCGATAGTAGAGATTTTTGATGCTACTTCTACCACTGTCCTGTCCATAGTTTTATAGATCATGGGATCTTCCATGCATTTTTCTTTCACATAGCACATTCACATCCGCAGGACATTCAATACTTGTTTTGATCGCTGTGCTCCCTAGCCTTCCGGCCATAACACCTAAAGATCAAATCAGGCCGACGATTTAACGTGTTGCCCTTTTGTCACCTCCAAGTTTAGCCACACAAACTTGGGGTGTCCGAGGTGGACCTCGCGGAGGCGGGCACCACGATTCTACGTCGCGTATTAGACCAATATTATCTAACTAATTCACGCAATTATACCAGCGGCGAATAGCAACAAAACGACAGTTAAACCCCCGGTACAAAGGTGGCTCTATTACCTCACTACCAATAAATTATCTCATTCAATACCCCTCAAACATTTCTAATTTACCCCCATTTTGAGTAATTTACCCCTGTTCGCTGACCACTGTTCTAAATGAATGTTATCTACTCTCCACCTAGTTTTAGCTTGCCAAGTATATATGGCCAGATTTTTTCGTTTGATCCGGATCGATTTCTGTCTGGAATTCCATTGCTGTAAGTGGTGAGGATTTAGTCACAAGGTCTGATTCTGAGAACGACCAGTTTAATTATAGTTGAGTCATAAGCAGCAACAATAACTTCTGATGCATATCCATTAAGGACCATACATCAGATTTAAAAGTATAGCTTACGATTCACCCCTCTTTGTTAGTGTCAATAGCTTCATAAGGAACAATATGTGTTACCCGAGTACCTTTCTATATCCGCGTGCTTTCTACAGCTCAACATTTCATATAATTCGACTTCGCAGTAAATAACTTTTTCCTTCTGGTCTAACGGTTAAAACTTGAGATTGAGACGGACTTTACTGATTTATTGCACAATTCACCCCCTGATAGATCTTCATGTCCATAATCCTTGGAATATATAGACATCTATAGCACATAAAAGTTCGAATAGGGATCATTAAATTGCAACAGTATTGTTATCTGCAGTCATTTCAATGCTTATGCACCATGTGTGGCTTTGCAATAAAATGCAATAGACTATGATCATTTTTAGCACAAAGACAAGTTCCGTTAGGTGATCACATAATGTGATTTTAGCATAACATCAATAACTAATTTTTATAATGACGTCTGTGTAGAAACATTAAAAAAATGAAACAGTAAATAAACATTCATACTAATTTTCATTTCGATAAATGTGGCATAAAATCTAACTTAATTTAAATAAGCATCGCATCCTTTAATTTTAATTGAATTTGAGCATTTTACCAATCCTAGAAGAAAAGACATTCACTATTGCACATTCCCTCTAAACATTTATAGGTTTGATTCACATTTTCGAAAGAAATAAAATTACAAATAGATACCAAAATTCCCTTGAGAAATCAGTGTTAGAGAGGTGTAGTTTAATTTATATAGAGTTAGTTATTTTTAGACTATTCTAATATATATTCAAATCAAGCACATCTTCATAACTTTTTCTGTGCTTTTATTATAATTTATTCATACTGTCTGAGCTTTCCAATAATTAGTTCAAAAAGTAATGGAATGTAGATATCTAAAGTACCTTAATTTTTTGCATACAATTTTAATTTTTGCATAGAATTTTATGCACATCCTTAAGGAAAACCACTTCTTGATGGAAGCAAAGAAGGTATGAATAAATTAACACAAAAGAGCTGATAATGTTATGAAAATGTGTTTAATTTGAATATTAATTTATATCAAAAAGTTTTTTCTTTGATGTTTCCCAGAATTGAAGGAACAAGTTGACTGGATGGAAAAGAGTTTAAAGAAGTGAAAAGAGTTTTCTTACCGAGTATCATTATGAGGTAGAATGAGTTTGGAGTGTTTGAACCATCGGACGGTAGCACTGGGAACTGAGTCAATTTGACAAGTCATGGACACCAGTCTTCTTTCTTCCACCGTCTGGTTCTGCGGTGACAAGGAGAACTCCCTCGCCAAACCTGATCAACAAAACAATCATTTCACTTGAAGCAAAAAAAACCTCTATGCTTAATTTTAGATTTAAAAAGTGATTAACAGGGTTGGATGATGAGATATTAAAAAAAGAAGTATAGTAATCCCTCAATTTTCGCGGATAATGGGGACCGAAGATACCCGCTAGTTAGAAATTATAATCTAAAAAAATCGAACTAGTTAGTTAGCTCTAGAGTTCTAGAGTTAGTTGCGATTGAAGATGGACAACGTCCGAAAGCGTTCCAACGACTCCAACATCATCGTACGATGTATGACGGTTTGCCATATTAATAATATAAATCACAATAACCCTAGTGGTAATAATAATATGCATATATTTTTAATGTTAAATAAGATTGATCCAGGATGTAGTATATGGAGCATGCTTAAAAAAAATGCCTTATAAAAAATTTCAGTTTATTAAATCACCAGGAAAGTCTTAAAAATATTAGGTTATAAAGAATGAAAAAATACTTACCTGAATAATGCTAAAAAAAACTCTTAAACAGACTAGACCAAATATATCTGACATTAAGATTTGTTGAAGGGTACAACAAGTACCAGTAGATTGATTACAACACTGTTCTTAGACAACCATTCAACATATGCTGGAAAACATGACAAAATGTAGGGTAGAAACCGTTTCTCACCTACTTGTTAATCTTGATAAAGGTATAAGGGCCGTTTTAGGTGGATTTATATACAAACCTTTCTCCTTTACCAATATTTCAACAATTTTGAGTGTTGAATAGTCTCAAAGGCAGAAACATCAAGCAATCCTCTTATATTTATAACTAGATCATCAGTATATTTATGAATGTCATCATAATCTCAATTTATCAAGTAGATCAAAAACAACAATCCATCAGAATACGAGCGATGGCACAATTTCCTGAGAGAAGTCTTTGACGGTGCAGGAAAAAATCACCGAGGAAAAAAAAACCCTGGGAAAAACATCCCCCTAGAAAAAATCCTTCAAAAAAAAGAAAATTAATCTATTTTTTGACTAGAAGTAGGATATTAAACCAATATCAAATTACCAAAATAATACAAAAAATTTTGGAAATTCAAAATAATTTTTACGGGTCATTATATTTATTTAAACAAAAACTGGAACTAGCACAATATAGAAATGCTGAAGTAAATCAAATTCATCAATAAAATAAAATAAATTAAAACAATAATTCATATATTTTTCGATAAAGAATGACAAAATCATTTCAATAAAATAAAATACATCCAAATAAAAACAATATAAACAATAGTGTCAAAGTATAATATGTTAATGTCAAAGTTAAGTCTGAAATCATTAACTGAAAATGCACAGAATCCTAGATCAAGTAATCAAATTCTTCTTTCTTTGGTTTATATAGCCGAATGGTAAATTATATACATATATATATATACATAACGAGAAAAATGTATTGTTAGTTTATCATTTAATTGTTTTTTGAGGGGGTTTTTTCCTCAAGGGAATTTTTTTTTTAGAATCCAGTCTTTGGTGTTTACAATTTAAGTTATATTAAATCCTTTATATACGCTAATTTTCTTGTATTATATACTATTCAATCGCTTCTCAATAAGCTCATCTATATATTCGAAAGGTGCCCATCATGAGTTCCTTCCATATCTAAAAAGCAAGACAAAGCGACTCCTTAGGGAGTTCCAAAGATTTACTATTTTGTTAAAAAAAATATTTGGAACAGATTCTGTTGATTTACCCTTGTGATTGCTATGTTATCCATTATGATAGATATTATTTGACTAAAATTCTCTTATCATTTTTAATAGAACAATAGTGGATAAATTTTGTAAGGGTATGGAAAATTCGTAGTAAGATAATATCTGATGTATTATATTATGTTTGTGCAATCACTGGAAATATGGCTTAAAAATAGTAGCTGAATTATCAAAAAGAAAAAGAAAACATTTCTTTCCCAGAAAACTTTTAACTCTAAATCAAAAAATAATGCAATCAAAAATAGTGGAGTCCTTAAATACAATAAGAACCATACTTCAGATAATTATGTTACCTGATATATGTGTTATAGTTATAGTTATTCAGATGGTTAGTTATAAAGAGTGTAGTACATAGATTTATTGCAACTCATTATCTAGACAAAAATTCTTCACGTTTGGAACATCATACATTATATCCTAGTTTGGTGTTTATTTTTAAATAAAGTTAATGGGTTAGTTCCACTGAGGTTAGTAATATTAGAATTAGTAATAATACATTCCGTCATACCTCGTAAAGTCTTTGAAAAGCTCGACCGGTTTCGGGTCCGTCTGGATCCCATAAAAAAAACCACTAATAATATTTAAAAGACGACACAAGGAACTGGAAATAGATAATGAAATAAGAAATAAAAGGAAAAAAAACATAGCAATTAAAGAAATAGGAAAAATAAAATTAACTACACACACAACATTGATTACACAATGCAGATGCTATATATAGGTAGGTTATAGGAAAACAACATTCACAGTCAGTTAGGTGCTCTTGAAGATGGGATCCAGACGGACCCGAAACCGGTCGAGCTTTTCAGAGACTTTACGAGGTATAACGGAATGTATTATTACTAATTTATTTTTAAAGTTTATAAGAATTGTTTGTTCTTAAATTTATTAATTTTAATAAATAATAAAAAAAGAATATTACTTTAAATAACATATTAGCAGTTAATATAGCTTTAAAATTCTTCTATTAAACTTTTAAAACAACAATTATGTTTGAATGGATTTTGCTAAAATTTAAGTGAGTGTAGACAAATATGACAAGTACAGTAGGTAATGCAATATTGCAGTCTGGCTTTCAGCTTTTATAGCAATATTACCCTTTGCAGTGACCGCTTTGTTGTATTTAGCAACATATAAACCAATCTATTAATGTTTGGTTCAATTAGATTTTTCAAAGTTCTATCTCCTCTACAAAGCCATTCTCATTTCCAGTCGCAGCAGACTGCAGTCGACCTCATTTATGACAAAACTGTCTAAAACAGTGATGTTTGAATATTCGGTCGATAATTCAAAACAGCAATAACTATTGGAGCACATATACCTGTGAACACATTTTGTGTGACCATAATTTGTAGTACATCCAATACTTACAATAATTAGTCTTTGTATGTAAAGAATAGTATGAATCCATTCTGTCCTTGCTGGATCAATACATCTAAGCATTACCACGGATTTAATATATATCAAAAACGTGAATTCAACAGATCCTTCTAGTATATATCCAAACAGTTCAGGGTTTTCTTTCAAGCCAGAAAGATTTTTCTATACTGAATTAAAACTTGTTATCAGAATCGAGTCAAAAAGAATAGGTAATTAAATATTGAAATAAATGTATATTGAAGATATTTTAGTAAAATAAGTTATATATAAGTTGATTTAATTCTTAAAACTATAAAAGGAAATACCAAATACAGTACATTATTCTTTTTATTATTTACGCGTGTAATGAACGGTTGTCTAGCAAATATGTTGTAATTAATCTATGTTTATGTTGGTTGCTTCAACAAAACTTAATAAAAAGTACATAGTTCTTGTTGTGTTTGAGATTTCCATTGTTTTTGCGCAATACTGAAGCATGGATAAGATATTTCTTGTTCAATATCACAAAATTGATACTAATTTTAAACAATTTTGCAGGTGATTGTGTTTGCCCATTTAAAAATGCTACTTCATTTATTTCAAAGGTTTTTTTTTTTTTTTTTTTTTTTAGCGACTGTATGTTGACTTTTTTTGTGCGCTGGATTAGTTTTGTTGTGCGCAAAAGCATGTGCAAGCAGTGCGCGATGCGTATGTGCGCAGATTACAGGGAACGTTAATTCAAATATATATTCCAAGGTAGTGAAATCACGTATTATGTGGTATTTACTTATTGTAGGGTAAAAGAGGGAAATCTTAGAGTGAATGTAAAGGCCTCTACCAAATCTTTTAGAAAAAAAAAATTGCAAAGAAATGTACCAATATGAAACACGTGCAGACTCTCCCACATCCATCCTATTTCAAGCCTGAGTACCACAGACACTCATCCTTTGGGTATGTACTTCTCTGTTTCCTTATTTTATTTTGTACCATTTATTTGACACTATAGATAACCTTCTGATCTTATTATATTTTTTTTTACTTTCAGACCTCAAGAAGAACACTACGTGTTCAAAACGCGTTGTTTATATTATTAAACTTCTATATGTGGAAACTATTTCATTAATTTTTTTACGGAACAATTTTTTTTTACTCAACCCCAAATGAGTAAATATATCTTATTGGAAATAGTTGTGCATTAAATAAATGAACTTGAAATACCAATTAACTCTAAAGCATATTTAATTGTGGAGAAACACGTAGTTTTACAGTAAGGCTGACTAGGGAATCACTGGGGACTGGAAGAAGGGGAATGAAAAAGAGAGGTTTTAAATTAAAGTTGGATGCAGTGAAAGTAATTTAGTACTTTATGCTTCTGCGGTTGGGGTAGGCTGTATAACTTTCACAGGACTCATTATTGCCTAGCAAAAGGGAGTAACAAACAATTCTTATAGTTATTTATATTAAAAGATAATCATATGCTTTTCTTTATTTACAATAATCTAATGAGATCAACTTTTTTTTCTGTTTGGAGGTTGTAAAAATATGAAATTATATGAACACGATTTAAAAAAAAAACATTTATTTAATGAAATACTATTAGAACATTAGATATTTATTAAAAAGGTGTTAGGTTGCAATGGCAGTCACACAAGGGAACATACGTAGGCCGAGCATCGGCCCTTTGTGATACCACACAATGAAGATTGATTCTACAGTGGGAGTCCTAAATTTTGTCTAACTCCAGTATATATAGAGTAGGGTTCATTAAAGAGTACCTGACATCTTACAGGCTCAGGACCGACGGTTTAACGTCCATCTAGATTTAGATAACAACGTGCTCAGATTTATTCACCTCTTGCATGAATAAATCGAGGACCAGGTGGGGATCGAACCCCAGTCCTATCAGTTCAGAGGCGAGTACGTAAACCACTGAGCTAAATCACCCCCAAAATGCATGCGAGTGCGTGTGCGTGTGTGCGCGTGCATATATGTGTGTGGTCTCTGTGATTAAGATCGTGGTAAGATCAATCAAAGATTACAGAGACCATGGTGTTCGCACATTTCCGCAAGAGAACTACTTATGAAATAAACATGTCGTCTACCTACTGTATTTATTTAGAAATAAATTGGCGATTCTTACATAACATTATTTTGCAGTTAATATACAGTTAATATGTAGCCTTGAGAATGGCGAACAATCTTCCGCGAAACGTCCGCTTATAATCAGGAATAAGTAATCTTTGGACCTAATACTCAAAAAACGTATTTTGAATTTTATATCTTTAACGATAATATAACTATAAAATAAATATAAAATCAGCCTATAAGTCAGTAGTTATAAACTGATATTAATTCTTTTAAAGTCCTGCGATTTTTTTAATGTATAATAATAATACCAGTAGATCGCAATAGACATATTGACCTAGACAATTCAATCAAATCGAACCATAATAGAGTATAAATAGTTTGTATAATAATATTAATCCATTACATCATTGACTTATAAACTTAACTATAAATCTTTAATATTTATATTCCCTGATTCTCTTTAGTTTCAGTTATTTCTTATTAATATTCTTCATTATTATTATTTTTTTTAAGTTTTTATTATTTATATCCTCATTTCTTCAGCTTCAATTATTATTTTTCAGCTCTTCACTTATCCCTAGTTTATTTTTCTTACTTGAATTGAACCGGGCAGTCGTGTGACAATAGTGTTGGTCTCCAACCATCACTTCACAAATGCACCTGGTATCCCTCTATTCTCCTGATGACAGTTCAACCGAAAATTAAAGAATAAGTGTGTGCGTATTTTTAATCTGTGTCTATAATTTATGGTGAAACGCTTAACTCTAAATATACATACGAACCAGATAATATTGAAAAATAAATTTTATTAAAGGCAGAAAAAAGCATCGGTTTAATATAGTACAATTTTATATATATATTTATGAATGATCAAACCACAATAAGAAATGGGAAACAAGACTAAGATCTTTCAATCGTAACAAGCGGTCTTTGTTAGAGTCAAAAACCCAACTGTATATATATAACAATATATATATCCACGAACTAAATAAACTATATTGACACAAAGAACACACAGAAATGAAACAGAAACTCACTACTATATTTCGATGTCCTCGTCATTAGGAAGATAGAAACGAGTCACTCCGTAGGCAGATAACGACTCATATATGCGTGCTGTATATGGTATATGAGCCCTATATAGGTGTGGGACGGTCTCCAACCGTCTCTGTACCAGTGGGCTTGGTTTCCCTCTCTTATCTCTCCTGAAGACGGTTCCACCGAAAATTAGAGACTGTAAATGTGTGCTTTTAATTTCTCTATGTTCCTTTATGTACAGTGAACTGTATTTGTCCATTTCGAATCGTATTTTCATCGAAAAAGTATATATATATATATATATATATATATATATATATATATATATATATAATTAGAAATACAGTTAATATCTTAAAATAACTAGGCGGAAATCTTGATTAAACCACTAATTCAAAAGGAAGGATAACTTTAAATACTTTATAATGAAGAACAGGAAAATAATAAAATAACAAAGTAAATCACAAATAAGTTAAACCTGATAAGATAATTTATATTAGAATTGAATTAATGACAGTATTAAATATAACTGAGGTTCAAAACCTACAGAAAATTATTTAGATGAATTTCTTTTGAATGGATAGAGTCCGAAGCCAATCGAATGATACCAGCAACTGTGCAAGATATACGAAGAGATTCATTTTTCTTAAGTTAGATGTTAAGTTTCTGTTATACGTGTATGCTTCTAAATTAACTATCATTTCATGCCAAAATTTGAATATAAACAAAGGTTATACCTTTATGGAAAATCTGAACATCAAACAAAACATAGTGTATTAATTCGTTGAAAGTTGCATAAATCAGAGGTGATATATTGTCTGGGATGTCGGTTAGGTGTGGGACGAGCGGTGAATCGCAATGCGCAACGCATTGCAGAGAGGTTCATACTTTACCACCATAGGATTGCATTAAATATGTCATCACTCATACTAAAACCGTTCATATTCCAACGTCTACTCGGAAACCTACCTCTCACAAACTTGACAATCAATTTTCACCAATTTCATCCCCCCAAAAAAAAACTGCATTTGAAAATATATCCCACTTAGTTACTTATCAAGGAGATTTCAAAAGGAATAAATTATCAAACAAAAGTCGTAAATTACTAATTAAGATTACACCTTCTTATCATTATCAACTGATAAGAGATATCCTCAAATTCAAGCCGCCCCAACACCTTAGAATGATATAAAATAAACCCGCAATTAAAAAGCACTTAGCAGTGTAGAATTCCACTAGTACTAATATAAAATCTAACAAAACATATAGACCTAGACCTGTTAGTTAAGAAAACCTTACAAGATTTAACATCTTGATTAAACCACTAATTCAAAAGGAAGGATGACTTCATGTAATTTATAATGAAGAAGGGAACCAGGTTAGCTCAGTGGTTAAAGTACTCGCCTCTGGGCTGGTAGTCCGGGGTTCGATCCCCACCTGGACCTCGATTTATTCACGTGGGAGATGAATAAATCTGAGTACGTCATCCCTCGGAGAGGATGTTAAGCCGTAGATCTCAAGTCTGTACGATGTCAAGTATTCCTTAAAGATCCCTACTTGAAAATACACTTGAGTTAGGCAAAATTTAAGACTAACCTAATATAGAATTACCGATCAAACAAAAAATCGGTAAACGGCTGACATTATCACCCACTAGGGGATCGGTTTAAACAATAAAAAAAAAAAATGAAGAACAGGAAGATAATAAAAGGATTAATAAGGTAAATCATAAATAAGTTAAATTTCATAAAATCATTTTAACACTAGTATTTGTTAAACAGTACGATACTAGGATTCGTAGCAACGCTTTATATCAGAAAACTATACATCAAACGCTGGAAAACATTACAAGAATACAATGGTGTGAAATTTGCATTTACCTTCTTACAAAAGGGATCAGATTTGTTAGAGTATCGCTTGTATTAAGATAATACTGTTAAAAAAAAAACTGAAATATAGTCAAATTTAATTACTGAGTGATACTAATGTACAACTTATCTTTCCACTTTTGTTGATTTTTTTTTTTTTTAGGATTGTACACATTATTTTATTTATCCTGAAATCCTGGTCTAAATGCATTCGTTTAAACATTGCACATACTAATTTTAGACGAATGCAGAAATAGTGAATTATAACTGAGCGGGTAAGACACAATGCAACGTATATTACACAAAGATGTTTTGCCTGCATGGCATTAGTTTGAATAAATTTAGCTGAATGTTATGTTAATAGCTTGTTTTATTTTCTAATATATATATAGTTTTTCTTCAAAACAAATATATCATTTCTAGCAACAAATCTGTGCTATAGTAGAAAAAAATATTATTGGAAATAATAAAAATGTACTATATGAAGTAATGTGCCATATAGAGCATTTTTAATGCTAGGATATTGAAAAAAAAAAATTTGTATCAAAAGAAAATCAGAATTATTGTTTTTGAAGAATCTTGCACTTTAATGCATATATAACATAATAAATTCATGCATTTCATCATTACCACAGAGGTTAGTATTATTAATATTAAACATATAATCTACCGTCTCACCTCGTACATTACTGCCGTAGCTGTAGGACCGGTTTCGGGTCCTACAGCTACGGCAGTAATGTACGAGGTGAGACGGTAGATTATATGTTTAATATTAATATAACATAATAGTTACAGTTTTTAGTGTTATATTATTCTTCTAATATTGTAACATTATGAAATAATTGCAGTAAGGAAAAACCTAATAACAAATTTTAAGTTATTTGATTCATCGGAGAAGTGGCTTATAATAGTTGCAGTTTTGTCGTAATGAGAAGGCGCCTTTCTCATGGTACAATATTCTCAAAATCTATGAAGATCTTGAACACACTGAGAACTTTATGTCTAACAAATACTACTTTGGTTATTGAGGATTTGGCTCAAAAGCCGACGTTTTGCCGAAAATTTGTTCGTCATTCTCAAGGCTACAAACAATTTATTGAAAAAAAAATTAGTACTAATATAAACAAATACTTCTTCAGAATATCAGAAAACAAAAACACGAATGTCAATTCACTTAATTTTTGATACTATATATATTACAAAAAGAGATGTAGATAATGCGTTGAATGGTTTTTTCAATAAGGGAAAAACTTTGAAGATTTTCATTCTGCCCTGTTCTGTTTATTTTTGCTTATTTTTACTGTTGTAAAAATAATACTGTTGTAAAATTTTTACTGTTGTACTATTGTATTGTTGCTTATTGTGTTTTTTGTTTTCTGTTTCTGTATCCTCGTAGTTATTTTGCAGTATTACTTATCTTTGAAATTGTTTTTAGCACTAATAATAATCATAATAAAATTAATTTTTAAATTAATTATGTTTGAACCATCTATCTCTAAAAACAATAATACTCTCCATTTTTGGTTTTCTTTTCTTTGTGTTTGTTGCTTATTGGGTTTTTGTTTTTTGTTAGTTAATATTCTGTGGAGCTATTTGCTTATTTGCTTTCAATGTTTGTTTACAGTAGTATTGATGTTTTTAATACATTTTATTCAGCTTTGAGAATACTGAACAAATTTCGGTGGAATATCGGCTTATAACCACCAGAAGTTATTAATTTTGGACCTAACTCTCAGCAATCAAATTAGTATTTGAAGAATCAGTGGTCCAGACGCTATATCAATATTTGTCTAACATATTTGTTAAATGTCAATATGAAGATTAAATTTCAACATTTTCGTTAGAAAGCCATAGAATCAAACGCTGGAAAACGTAAGAATACCTTGCTGTGATTTGCATACCTTATAAAAGGTAGCAAATCCGTTAGAATAGGGCTTGTTGTATTACGGCAGTTCTCTTAATTCTATTGGTACTTATTTTTTAAACAAATATTCTTTTTCTGGTATCCCCGCGCTCACTCTCTCTCTCTCTCTCTTCCATCAATTAGCACCTAATTTTATTTTACTACGTATTTTTACTGTCTTTAACTTAATATCAATGCAAACAAAAATCCTTTAAAATTTTTTAACAATTACAAACCATATATTGAACTTCTGACCCTCAAAAAACAATTTATATACATCAAATATCTAATACAATTTCATCACAGCGATTTTAATCAAAATTATCTGAACAAAATTTCAGTAAATTTGAAAGTTCATGGGAAGTCTAGTATACTTATAAAACTCGTTGACAGCCAATTGAGTTCTAATTTTTTTTTTAATTTGACTATAGTGTAAATGCAATATCAACCTTTCGAGTAAAGTACCATCAAACTCATAGGTTATATCATTAGTTACAATTATTTATAGACTAGCAGAAGTACCCGACGTTGCTCGGGAATAAAGAGAAGAAATGATAGACAGAATAGTAATTTTTATTTCTAACATATATTTCTTCATAATTAGACAAAGATATACAATATCATATTTAAGACAACTGTATGAGACATTCATATTTTCAATTATCTTGAAAGCAAATCGTACATTTCACAATCCTTTACAATACTTTATAATACTTCTCTGTAAACTATATTCTTAGTTTTGCCTTGTGGTACATATATGAACAGATTTGATTTAATTCCAACTCTTGAGCAGCCAACATAAAGTTGACCATGTGAGAAACAATGTTCTTTCAAGTGTAAGCCTGCTACTTTCAGAGTCTGACCTTGAGACTTATTAATAGTCATGGCAAAACATAACTTTATTGGAAATTGCAGCCTCTTGAATTGAATTACAGAATCAGTTGGTGATATTGGTATCCTGGGTATGAAAACTGATTCTCCTGCTGCACATCCAGATAGAATTATTGCTTCAATAACATGAGGCATCATTTTTTTGATAACAAATCTAGTCCCATTACAAAGCTTAGGTGGATCTAAATTTCTAAGTAACATTATTGGGGCACCAATTTTAAGTTCTAATTTATGAGAAGGCAGACCAGACATCTCCAAAGAATTCAAAAATTCAACTGGATAATTCACTGCTTCATTTGGATCAATAACAGTGTCAATAGATTTGTAATTCATGGTGCCTCCCTCCAGGGAATTAATTAGCTGAGAATTGATTGAATTCACTGTAGAATTTTGAGGTGCTAGAATAGCCCTTTCACACAACCACTTCTCAGACTTGAAATTTTCTTGTAGATTTGGAAACACATTACAAATCAGATCAGTTTCTGTTTTCACTATTGTATTTATTCTTGATGGATCTAATAAACCATCATTATCCAATGGTGCAGTTCCTCCTCCAAGGGCCAATAAATCTTCTGCAAATTGCTTAGACAATCGGTCTCTTTGCAAATATTCTCTCATATTTGTTTGGAGTTTAAGATTCTTCACATTCCTCCACAATCTTGAAGACTTTAAGCAAGCTTTTATTTCATCTGCTTTTGTACCTTTTGGGATCACTGGGAGAGTTTGTCTAAAATCACCAGACAAAACTAAAGTTATTCCTCCCATTGGCAAGTCATTTTCTCTGATATCTTTCAAAGTTCTATCAACAGCTTCCAGAGCTTTCTTGTGTGCCATAGTACATTCATCCCAGATGATAAGACTACATTTTTTGAGAACTTGGGCAATATTTGAACTTTTAGTAATATTGCAAAAAGGATTTTCATTACTGGACAAATCTATGGGAAGCTTGAATGTAGAGTGGGCTGTTCTTCCATTAGGCAAAAGTGTAGCTGCTATTCGTGAAGATGCAACAGCCAGAGCAATTCTTCCTTTCTGCCTTGCTTTAGCTAGTACCAATTTAGTCACAAAAGTTTTCCCAGTACCACCTGGAGCATCCAAGAAGAAAATGCCTCCATGATTCTTTTGAACTGAATCTAAAATTTCCACATAAACTCTATTTTGCTCTGGTAAGAGCTTTGGCTCATTTTCATTAATGAATCTGGTTAGAGCTTCTATGTCATAAGAGGTTTCTCTTAACATTTCTCTGCTTAATCCACTTTCATTGTTTCTGATGGGTTTAGGAAGACCATAAATTTGAAGTTCATTCCCTCCCATAGTGAGAACTTTATTTTATATGTCAATCAATGACTTATTGTAGATTTGATCATTGTAAGTAATTTCAATTTCTGGAAATTGTAACTGCATTTGATAATGATAATCTTCTGTTAAATCATCCTTGTACTTTGTCCAAAGTCTGACAGGATCACTAACATTGCATGCATTGAGAAGCATTGCAAAAAGTGTTCTTAGTCCAGAAGGAGAAGTTGATACTGAGGCCTCTGAAAGTGTAGCATCCCATTGAGCATCATTTTCAAGCAATCCTCTCTGCAAGCAAGCTTCTCTGTAAGTTGGATACACAATCCCATTCACTGTTCTAAGGTCATTAAATGAGGTTGGACCTTTCATTTCAAATAATAACATTCTGAGGAAAAAGCATTGTAAAGTAGACTCTCTGTCCATTTTCTAGATGGACAGAGAGGTGAACAACTGTTGGATAATGATCATGCATAAGAAATCCAAATATTCTCCAGCATGCCTCAAAAATTAAATGGTTAACACAATAAAAAGGTTTAAGGATATTTGGAATGACGCAGAGAACTAAACTAGGAGTATAATTGGCGCCTTTTTAGAATGATTCAGCTCTACTGTTCCTCTAATCAATGCCATCTGAATTAATTCATTTTAAAATAGTCCCCTTCTCTCAGTGTTGCTAATATAAGCATTAATTTAAAGAAAGGGAACGTATTTAATTATTTACATTTTTCTGCTTAAATACAATGTGAAACTACTTATTGTGTGTGTGTGTGTGTGTGTGTGTTTTGTTAGCAAAACACACACACACTTTTCGTTTTAGGCTTGTACTAAGGGAATGTGGTTAGTGTAAGCCAGGGATGCGCAAAGGTTTTTGTCTATGGTTGATGTGGGATCCCCCCACTGGGAGCCCTTAGTGTAAGCCAGGGATGCGCAAAGGTTTTTGTCTATGGTTGATGTGGGCTCCCAGTGGGGGGATGGTGCTTTGCAAAGTGGCCTAAAACCTTCCTTATTACCACATGTGGCCACATGTAAAATTTCAGAAAGATTCGTCAAGTCTGTGAGGAATGCATAGAGGACAAACGGACATACAAACATACAGACGAACAAAATTATTGGTGCTTTGCAAAGTGGCCTAAAACCTTCCTTATTACCACATGTGGCCACATGTAAAATTTCAGAAAGATTCGTCAAGTCTGTGAGGAATGTATAGAGGACAAACGGACATACAAACATACAGACGAACAAAATTATATATTAGATGCACAGGCTGTAATTGAACTTGATATGACAAGCTGTCCGTCCGTTGGTCTGCACAGCATAGTAACTTGCTTGTTGTCATTCAAGTCTGCTCTTATCACCTACCTTTCAATGAGCGCTATTAGGATCAAAATTCAGACTGATTCCTAATAATAAATCTATACAACTTAAATGACTTATACTGTGGAAACGCTTAGGCCAAGATTTAGGACTTTCAATGTAGAATGTTTAATTATTTGGTATCACAAAGGGTCAATTTTTAGCCTATGTGTGATCTGTCGTGGGATGGAAACTTCAAACTAACCTAACCTACAGAATAAGAAATGTTTATTTTGACTCTTGTCCTCATCCGAGAAAGGTTTCCGCCTGATAGCTATGCCAGCAACTTCTAAAATTACGATGAAAGTTAAAATATAGAAATGAATTGTGTCAGTACTTTTTAAGCAACCTGACTAGTTCTCCTCGTAGTTATATGTGAATGAGTTTAGCTTGACTTCCCAGATGGTCAATATAATAAAATACATACAAGTTTTTATTTAATTTTTTTTTCAGTACTAAAAAGTAGAGGAATACAAAGATTATACAGCAATGGCAAACATAAGCATAAACAAAAATAGAAATTGTAGGGTAAAAATATAATGAAATGGTCTCCACATATAAAAATTTTAATGATATAAACAACGCGTTTCGAACACGTAGTGTTCTTCCTCAGGCATTAACTAAAAAATACAATGACACCAGAGAGTTATCTATAGTACAAAGTAAATAAGTACAAAAATTAATATAAAATAAAATAAGGCAGAAAGTACGAACCTAAGGATGAGTGCCTCTGAATAAGACTGACTGGAAATGGAATGGACATGGGTGGGGGTATAGGGTACATCTGTTTCTTATTAGAAGGCAGGTACATTTTTCTCTTAGAAGTTAGGCTGAGCCTTTACATTTTCTTTTAGACTAAGTGTAGGAAACATATTGAAAAAATAACACACAGAGCTATAACGAAATATAAACCAAATATATGTATAAGGAGAAAGTAGAACTTTTGTTAATTTTTATATAAATATAAATAAAATAAATATAAATAAAAAATATACTATGTCCATTGCATTTCCAGTCAGTCTTATTCAGAGGCACTCATCCTTAGGTTCGTACTTTCTGCCTTATTTTATTTTATATTAATTTTTGTACTTATTTACTTTGTACTATAGATAACTCTCTGGTGTCATTGTATTTTTTAGTTAATGCCTGAGGAAGAACACTACGTGTTCGAAACGCATTGTTTATATCATTAAAATTTTTATATGTGGAGACCATTTCAATAGATTTTTATCCTACAATAAAAAAATATTATTTTTCGAATGTAAAACATTCAATATCTTACCATTTTTACTTTACTATAAGTAAAGTATAGTGATCGTGAAAAAATTCGATCTCGAGATTTTGACGGAATTACATGTTTTGAGGTCCCAGAAGTCGTTTTATGAAGTTTTTACGATGATGTCTGTGTGTGTGTGGGTGGGTGGGGTGGGTGGGTGGTGCGTGGGTGGGTGCGTGTGTTAGCATTGCTTGTTACCACGCTACGGTCCAGAATCTTTTATGGATCAAGTTGATATTTTACACAAAAATGGGCCCCATTTAGACGAAGATCCCTATTGTTTGGGAAGAATTATGCATGATGGGAAAGTCACTTTTTTTGCCAAAAACCGTTATTTTTAAAACATTTATTTCTCCTAAACTACTAACCCTAGAGTTTTGAGATTTTGACATTATCTTTGAGGTTACAAATGGAACAAACGAAAAATATATTCAAAATTTTATATCAACAGGAAATAATTTTTTTTCAATAAAATGTACAAATTTTGACTTATAAATCAATCTCAAACCTTGTGAGAGCGATACAAGCCATACTGTTTGACGGACAAGAATGAAACTATGCCTATAAATAGAACATTATATGGACAATGAGTTGAGATATTTTTTTCTGAAATTACATTCGTTAAAGGGGCGTTAGAGTACGATTTGTGTTTTCAGAAAATGTTTTTTTGACGCTAAACGGCTCGTTCAAAATTAATGAAAATTTGACCAAAAATGGAACAAAAAATTAGCAATTCATAAAAAAAAAATCATGAAGTTTCAATTACGGGAAAGAGCAATAACGATATAAAAACTCTTTGTTTATCCTAGACTAAGAGATCACCTGCTATACTTGTCGAATTTTTTGTATTTTTTTACATTGTTTACATTGACTTAGAAATTTTTTGAGCGAATCCACTGAGATAAAATTGATGTTTCTAATGGAAAAATGAAAATATATTATTGACTTATAAGAGATGTAAGAGGAATAATATTGTGCAGGTAAATGATAACACTCATTAAAAAAAAAATCGTATATATATTATTTGACAAAGGGGAAGGGAAATGATCTTATTAAATACTAAGAAGCCATAAAATTCCCAGTATAATAATTCTGTTAAAAACCAAAAATGTAAAAGATAATTCAAAATATAAATCTTTCGTTTAGAGATTAATAACTGTAATTATCGTACATCTTTAATTAACAAATCACCTTAAAACAACATTTTCTTCGCTGTTTAAGATGTTTTTCAGAGAAAAAAAGGGTATTTTACTGTTTTAAATTTGAAAATTTTACATTAATATTCAATGTAGAAGGATGTTAAGTAAACGATGTAAGAAATCTACTGGCTATTTGAACAATAGCCATGTTCTCTTGTAGGATAATATTTTGTTTCAAGAAATGTTCACATTGGTTTTTCAAAAATGATATTACTGCTGTAGTTATACTAATGAAATTATTTGCAAATAATAAATTATTTGTGATGTACAAAAATAAGCTTATAAATTGATATGTCCTTCAATCACTATCTGTACTACCTCACGAATGCAATGCTAATAATTATATCCCATTTAGATATTTATGTTATGCTTAAATGATACGTTATGTTTTATATACTCAAGAAATTTGACATTGAGTTACTTATAGTAAAGTAGAGTGTAGGCCACTCCAGATTTTTTGTTTTTGCTTTTTATCAACAATAAATAAAATGAAATACAATACAATAAAATTTCTAGAAAGTCTGCTGTTCGGTTAATCGATGACAGGAATGGCAACTTTTATTACTTTTATATGTTCTTATTGAATAAAATGGCGTTATAAGCTCTCGTTTAAAAAAACAGCTTGTCTCTCCAAAGTATTGTTTGTTACAATATTTATATTTCATAGCATAAATCAGATTGATTTATAACTATTTTCGTAAACAGTGAATTATCTTTTTTTTTATTGAAGAATGATATGGTAACTTGTGGTATATTTCATTTGAACACTTTTTTAACGTTGAATAAATAAAAACCTTGAAAAAAATTGAAATTTTTACATACAATTTAATTAAAACTATATCAAAATTATTTTGATCAAAATTTTCTTGTTGCCTTAAATGTCTGGACCAGTAATATTCAATTTCGGGCCGAAGGTTTTCCGTAACAATAATTTTATCTTTTCTTTTTTGTTACTTAGGAAAGATGGACAATACGAAGTTTGTCTGTCTGTCCGGTATAGAAATAAAACTGGAGACTTTTAGATACAAAGAAACGTATGGATCTTATATGACTTTTTTCGGATGAACTAACTACAGTATTTTGAATTTGATCAGGGTCCTTTTTTGGGATCTTCCGCCCATAATAATATAAAATAAGAATTCAGAATTTTCTCATTTAATTAATTCTTACTTCTTTATGTCGTTATATTGTTTTATTAAATTAGTATTGACTTGTATCATTCCACAATTTTTGTAACAAACTATTTTGTTACAGGTGTATGTTTGTGGTTGGTGCACAATGTTTTCCTGTGTTTTAAGCCTGTTCAAAAAAGTTTTAAATGAAAAAAAAATTAAAACTTGAGGGTATGAGATTTTGATTTTAACTTGGATAACTGACCGAGTGACGATTTCTGTTGTAGTATTATTCTATAGGCTGGTCGATGCATTTCAATATGTTATATATATAGGTGCGATAGCGAGGATGAAGCTGACAGTGTTATTGTGATAGGCGGAGAAGGGAGGGGGAGAAATGATGACGTTGCCCTGAGTTGGTGGCTTGAGGCAGGTCAAGAATGGCACACAGTATACCAGCAGTCCATTGATCCGACAAGCCAACTCTACTAGTGTTGGCCCACTTACCCTCCTTGCCACCTACACCCTCTGCCAAACCTTGTTCCACTGGAATCAAAACACATTCCCCCAGTGCTGCCTTTCAGCCAACCATAACTCCTCTAACTTATTACATCACTAGCCAACCCGTGACTCTTTTTTGCCACTCAGAAATTATAACAATAGGTATTGAAATTAATTCACTGAACATGATTAACAAGGATAATTTTAATTATTGTTTCTTGTTATTGAGGCACAGAAACAGATTCTTATATCGCCCAAGCTGTTGATCTAGTATCAAGTGATTTGTATCTAGTTTTTATTTTAAGTAATGGTTTTGGCTAATTCAATTGGAACATCAATGTTGAATTGGATATTTTTATTCTAGCAGCTTTGAAATCGTGCACAACCAACAGTACAAAGAAACTTTCTTTTAGCATGGAGCTACGTGATTATATTTACTACGCTTAAAACATCCTGTTAAAGATAAGAACTCTATAATTTTACATATCTACCATTCCGATATATGCTTATTATTGATAATTTTATTGAGTAACTAACGAAACATTTCTGAAATATAATGCCTACGGTGTGTTTGTTTATTTGCAATTATCCTTTTTACTTCAATAACAGATACCTCTGCATTAACTCTTCATTTTGGGAGTTGATTATTTGCAATATATTTCTCTCACTAGACTATCTGTGATCCTTTGTGTCACTCAGAAATTATAACAATTGCTATTGAAATAAATTCACTGAATATAATTGACAGGGATAATTTTAATTGTGGTTTCTTGTTATAAGGGCACGGAAACATTCTTATATGACCCAAGCTGTTGATCTAGTATTCTTAACATGATTCAAGATATATATGGTACACAGTAAGTATATTTAGCAAAATAAAAATGATTTAAAAGTAAAAAAAAATAATTTATTTTACCATATAAATAAATAAAACATCAATTCAATTTACATACACAATGAAATACATTTAAAAGAAACAAAACTTGTAAATTGAAATATTCAATTTATTTACCTAACCTGTTTCGGTCTCTATAGTACGCAAATTCGAGGGTCCAGCGTAATCTGTATGTATAAAATACGAAGTTTGTCTGTCTGTCCGGTATAGAAATAAAACTGGAGACATTTAGATACAAAGAAACATATGGATCTTATGACTTTCTTCGGAAGAACTAACTACAGTATTTTGAATTTAATCAGGGTCCTTTTTTGAGATCTTCCGCCCATAATAATATAAAATAATATTAATGAAAGGAATGTGTCTATCATTTTCACTACTGATATCGGCGAGCACGCAACCGACTGGCTACCCTGGCTCTATGCCTTTACTTTATTACCATTGTTCTATATTATTCAAATTTTAAATTAAAATTTTTTTTTTGTTACATATATTTATAATATATTTGTGCTACTGTCATTGGATAGCACGCAAACCAGTGGGCAACCCTCGCTCCATGCCTTTAGTTTATTACCAGTGTTTATATTACGCAAATATTAAATAAAAAAAATTTTTTTTTACATTTATATATAATACATTTGCACTACTGTCATCAGCGAGCACACAAGATACTTGCTACCCTGGCTTAAAAAGTTAAGACTAAGAGGTAAACATACAATCACAGAATTTATTTTTTATAACGATCTACGAACCAAAATTATTTATTTCTACCTCCCTAACATTATAGTCAGAAAATGTAATCTTTTCGTTGAATAGTGATTACAGTAATCTTTGTCATATCTTAATACAGAACAAGACAAACAATGTCCTTAAAGTGTGCATTTCAAATAAAACACATTCATGTATAGATTTGAAATTTTCTTCATATCTGATAAGAAAAGATACCTCCCTAATACCACATTAGTTCCAAATAAAGACTAAATTTTTCTATGTTTTCTTTGCACAGCTATATTAATGTACAAGGATTTCAAATATAAAGCATATAATGAAAGTCTACACACAGATAAGATCATTCATAGTAATCTACTCTGCAGAAGCAGAAAGAAAATTACTATTGCTGCTTGAATTCAAATTACGTTATAAGTATACAGAGTGATTAGCAAGTATATTCGACCTTCAGATTTCCGTACTTCAAATTTTTCGTACTTTTTTTTTTCTTCTGAATACCATAAATTATCATCCCGGTATTGGTATTCACAATGAGGGCAGAGTGAGACCAAGAAGGCTGGGCTACTCCAGTTCCATTATCTTAAGTAAACTTTATTATGCATAAACAATATTATTATTTCGTATTTTAATGGATAATAAACATAAACTAACTTTATCTACCTCTGTTTGATGATTGTGATTTAAGTCAAAGTGAGTCAGAGAGCTAGGCTATCCTGCCTATTCATATGCCTACCCTACCCACCATAAGGCTACCACTTACCAGTGTTTCCCAGTTCCAGACCTGTATCGATCTCTATAGTACAGAAATTTGAGAGTCGAGTGTAATCTGTATATATAAAATACACAGTTTGTCTGTCTGTCCGGCATAGAAATAAAACTGGAGATATTTTGATACAAAGAAACATATGGATCTTATATAACATATATGGGGAACTAACTACGGTATTTTGATTTTGATCAGGGTCCTTTTTTGAAATCTACCACCCATAATCAAAACGCCGGGGCATAATCTACCGCCCGGGCAACGCTCAAAATGATAACTTTCATGTCATTTATTTTCTTCTTAATCATTGCTTTGGAAGGGTAGAATTAATTTTTTTTTGCCAATTCCAAACAAAATAATTTTACTGAGAATATCAATAGAGCAAAAAAAAAATGCATTATATATCATTAATGATTCTAGTCAAATTAGAATTAGTCAAAATGAATACAATACAATACCCAGGATTTTGGTAACAAAATTATTTATTATAAAGTTGGATGAAGACATGTTTTTCAATAAATCTTCTTAAATTATATTTTATTTATTGCGGAAAACTAAACTGAAAGGGCAAACTAAGAAGGATGTTTAAATACGACCCTTGGGATAAATCCATCTCTACTTGAACAATTGAGCAAATACTTGAAAAGTAATAGCCTAAGATAAGCATCCTTCACATATGCTTACCTTTAAGTCATAACCTAAGGTTTGCTTTTAACAGCCTTTTAAAAGAATAATAGTCGTATTGTTCATAATAAAGACCAATAACTTCTATTCATTACAAATGTTCTGTAAAACGCTATAGTTTTAAGAACGAAAATCAATAACTTCTCAACAGTATAGATTATTTGGAATGAAAGAGAGATAATAACAGGTCTAGCGAGTGGGACTGAACATCCGACTCCGACTCTGACTCCGGGATATGACTCCGACTAGGACTCGTTAATAATAACTGGATATATATGCATATAACATTTTCGTGTTGCATGCTACGTGTTGTTTGTTAATGCCAAGAGAAACATCAGGCTAATTTTAAAGTCATAAATAACTTTATAGCTATAGCCTTGTTGGTCCTTTTTATCAACTTCATTAAAAAATATATACTAATTAACTCAATGCTTACTGTTTATAATATAAAATTAAAATAATATAATCCCATACACATTTTTTCTGGCAAGGTAATCACAACAAATACATAATTCATATTAAAAACAAAAATCAAAAATTTATACATCTATCTCTCTCTCTCCTCTCTCTCTCTCTCTCTCTCTCTCTCTCTCTCTCTCTCTCTCTCTCTCTCTCAAGTGCTTTGTTAACATCATATATCGTAAAGTCCGGCGTATAAGACTCCTTTTCATAACCAAAATTTAGCTCCAAACTTGAGGGGGGGTCTTATACGCCGAGGAAGAAAATCATAACTCAATAAAATAATCTAAATTAAATTAAAATTTGGGATAAAATTATTTAATTTTTCCATAAAAAGGGTATTATTTAAAGTATATATTTTTATTAGTAATTTGAAGGTAATTTCAATTTATTCATAATACTATCATACAATAGCGCTACACGTCAGTTCTAAAGTCACGGGACATTGACATTGCTGGACGATTTTGCTGGACTTGATGAATAAGGTTTTTACTTTTAAACTTTTTGTTGTTTTGATGAATATATTTTATTACCTAGATAGTCTTTTTATTTCTTTTAATATATTTATAAACAAAATATTTTTCTTTCGAATAAGTACGCATACCGATATTTTATATGAGGGGTCTTATACGGCGAGGATATGCTAAATCCTAGTTTTTACTTTATAATTTAAGGGGGGGTCTTATATGCCGGACTTTACAGTATCTGGAACCAAAGCAACCATAACATTCAGGTATGGTGTGCAGATACATAGAAATACAATGCATAGGTATTTAATACCAATATTATTTTTCGCAAATTTGACCCTAAACTAATTCAGTCATAGAGCCACAGCACTTTATATCCCTATTCTTGTTAATTCTTTGAAGAGTCAGAGTCCCCGGGTAGTTCACCGACTCCGACTACGAATTTACAGCCCTGAATAATACATTTTACAATAATATAAAATGCAATCTTTACTCTATACAGTGTGTCCCTAAATCCATGTAGAGTGAAAGATCGGTTTCTGAACTTAATTCCTTTCCGAAAGTAATTCCTGACAAGAGTCGTTCAAAAAGCGAATCGCGAAGCATCATATCTGTGTAACCAATGCAACCATAACAGTCAGGTATGGTGTGCAGATACATAGAAATACAATGGCATAGGTATTCAGATCAATATTATTTTTTGTCAATTTCGTAAAAGCAATGATAAATAATGTAAACTGGATTTATGTATGAGTCTTTCACGATAACAAAATATACATTATCAACATTTTTCTATTAATTTCAATTATTTGTATAATACCTATATAATACTATTGTACTTACTACAAAAGTGTGTTTCAAAACAAAGTGGAACACAAGAAAACAATAAATGAAAAATTAACTGTGCTTTACTTGTACTGAGAACTGAAAGTGAGCACAAGCAGGGTGTGGACCTACACTAACCTCCCGACCTCTATTGGTGCCTGAAGTATAGATGAGTCTCGTTGTCGGCATTATTGCATCATGAAAAAGTAACTTCATCGGGTAAAATGAGATTTTAGACAATTTTTTTTTCCCCTAAACCACCATAAGGTATCGACCTTATTGTGGTGATTAGTTGCGTAAGTCCTACAGGATACTGGAAATAATGATGGTTATGAATGCAAGTATAATCAGATGACTCTGTCATTACAGGAGGAAGATATTTGTTGGTACTGGCTTTGAGCTTATGCAGCTTGCTCTCTCTACACCTTGTTGAAAGCTCGCTGAAGGAGAAATGACTTGATTATCAAACAGATCTTATTCCTTGCAGACCTACAAGAAGAAAAAAAAATGTAGGTCTCAAAAGAAATCTTCATTCTACGATGATGTAAGCCGATTACATCTAAGAGGTTAATGTTTTTGACAAATTATACCTAATACGAATAAAAAAGCACGAAATATTCCTTAAAGATAATTAGAAAGTTCATTTTAAAGTGAACAAAAAAAAAATGCAGAAGCCAATGAAACTATGAAAATTCACTGATAGTGCAATCTGTTATAGTGTGGTATTTACTCATATTGGGGAAAGTATTATGTCTCCTTACAAAAAAAAGTGGAGATCATTACCACACACTATTTCGTATGGAGACATAATACTTTCCCCAAATAAAACAATGAAAAATTCATTAACAATAAAATCATAATATATTATTCTAAAGCAATGGTTTCAAGGTTGTTACAACTGATAAAATGGAAAACCCACAAAAAAAAATTAAATAATGTCATTATTTGTACTTTCAGTATTCATTACCAAGAGGCTAGGTGTTACTATAGCATGAGATAAAACTATAGAATAATCAATTCTACAGTTACAGGAGGTTTACAGTAAAATAATAACAAAACCTAATAGATGATGTACGAGATTTCTATTACGTTTACTTATAGTAAAGTTGCGAGAGAGTTGGCAACTTAAGTTTGTTACTTCAAGATAAGTAATGTATAGTAATCATGGAAAAGAACTATTTTGAGATTATTACACATTTACTTACTTACATATTTATTTTCAGTTCACAAAGTCAAAATCATAGGTTAATTATGCATTCGGTTGTTTCAGTACTCTATGCCCTGTCCAAATAGTTAAGTGTTTTCAGTGAAACATATTAAAATATAGTGATTTAATTAATAAATTAAACAACGTCAATATTAATAGAGATTGATTTGTTTGGATGTAAAGTCTCATTCTACTAATGCAACACTAATTGCCTTGCAAGATTTCTTCACGAGAAACTGGTTAAATATTCCCCTCCCCTTGCAAAAACAACTATAATAGAATTTATATATTTCATTATTGCTGACTGTCATTTTAACATCATTCGTTATTATTACAACTACAACCCTGAAAAGTAATGTATATATATATATAGTTCAATGTACAAAAAGAAACAAAGAAATTAAAAACACACACTTACAGTCTCTAATTTTCAGTTTGAATCATCTTCTAACCGTCTTCGGTTCAAACCGAAAATTAGAGACTGTAGGTGTGCGCTTTTAATTTCTCTATGTTTCTTTTTCTACATTGAACTATATTTGTTTATTTTGGATCATATTTGAAATGAAAAATTATATATATACATATAAACAAAACTAAAATTTATCGGGACTCGGTCAGTTCTTTAGGTTCAAATTAAACTCTCATTGCAAACGTTTCGGTTTTTATTTAAAACCTTTTTCATAGGCAGAAGTATACATTTTGAAACAGAAAAACTAAGTATTACATTACAAATTATTTTACAAAGAAAATGAGTCTGTGGATTTTAACAACTGAAGTCTGAAGTTGTTAAAATCCACAGACTCATTTTCTTTGTAAAATAATTTGTAATGTAATACTTAGTTTTTCTGTTTCAAAATTTATACTTCTGCCTATGAAAAAGGTTTTAAATAAAAACCGAAACGTTGGTAATGAGAGTTTAATTTGAACCTGAAGAACTGACCGAGTCCTGATAAATTTAGTTTTGTTTCTATTCCACGGTCGATACTTTTATCAATATATATATATACATATATATATATACCATGATAAACGGAAACGGTCCGGCAGGACAGATTATACTTAAAATAAACTGTGACACATAGACAGAAACATAACAAAGACTCACTCTTCAATATTTCGACCGCCATTAAGGTCTATTTGTCACAGTTTATTTTAAGTATATATATATATATATATATATATATATATATATATATATATAAATATACATATATATGAGTTCAAAATTCAAGAAGAGTAACACACAGAGTAAGGAAACACACTTACAGACTTACAGTGTAGTTGTTACAGTGTAAGTTACTGTAACGGGTTACTTGCCGTTGCGTCTACAACGTGTTTGATCTCCCTTTCTCTTTCTTACTGAAGACGGATTACCCGAAAATTTGAGTTTGAATGTTTTCTTACTCTTGAAATGTGTAGTGCGTTACTCTTCTTACTCTGTAGTGTGTTACTCTTCTTGAATTTTGAACTCGTATTATGACCAGTTAGGATCGTGTTTCGTTTTATTAAGATATATATATATCTTAATAAAACGAAACACGATCCAAACTATATATATATATATATCAATGAAAGATTAAATAATATATATATTGTAATTTTTAGATGTTTTTGACTATAAAACAACTACGTTAAGTTAGGTTGTAGTGGCAGTCTCTCACAAGGGAACGCACAATAAGACGAATATTGGCCCCTTGTGATATCACACAAAGAAAATTGATTCTACAATAGGAGTTCAAAATTTTGCCTAACTCAAGTGTAGTTAGGGTAGGGACCTTTAACCAGTACCTCACATCATACAGGCTCGGGACCGATGGCTTTTCGTCCTCTCCGAGGGACTACATACTCAGATTTATTCACCTCCACAGTAAATATGGGCCAGAGTGGGTATTGAACCCTGGACCTACCTGCCCAGTGGCAAGCACGTAGCCACTAGGCTAACCTGGCCTCTCTTGCTTATAATAACTATGATTATTCAGAGTACATATATGGTATATCATTCATAACTCATGACTAATATAACGATATCCCACGTGCCTGAGTAATGCTTTAATGACCACAATTTCATTTCTAGTAGATCCTACACCTGCCGTAATTATTCAATGCATTGGCAATCTATTAATCACCTAAAACTTCTCACGTTACTTTAGATAGAACTTTTGCCTTTTTAATACAATTTTACTCTTTGTATATTATAAGCTTATCTAATATTCATAGTAAAGAATACCTAAAAAGAAATTTAATCTTCAATCACTGGAGAAATGTATTAAAAATACTAATCGTGTTATGTTAAGAATGAAAAGTATCTTCCTTAACGTCAAATATTACCATAAATAATGGAGTTAATAAAGACAACAAGAACAATATTTCTAACAATTAACTATGTTGCAACATATGCAACATTCTGGTACCTTACAATTATAATTATAACTCTTAAGACTAATATATATATACATATAAAAAGATTTCACATAAACACGTGAAACAACAATCAATGATCAAACCACAATAAGAAATTGGAAAACAAGACTAAGATCTTTCAACTGTAACAAGCGGTCTTCGTCAGAGTCAAAAACCCAACTGAACACTAGATGCAGAAAGCATCTAGCGTATAGTTTTTTACTTTTTCTTACTGTACTCCTTTGTTTCCCCAAACATCCCTTTCTGGAGATTAGTCCTTTCCTGTGCTTTCACCCTTTTAAAATACCACTCTTCCCTCCCACTCTTCTCAACTCCTCACCAGATGTTTTCTGCATCTAGTGTTCAGTTGGGTTTTTGACTCTGACGAAGACCGCTCGTTACGGTTGAAAGATCTTAGTCTTGTTTTCCAATTTCTTATTGTGGTTTGATCATTGATTGTTGAAAGTGGTGAGTATCTTAAAAATTGTTGTTTGGAGTTTTAAGTATTCTATTGTAATTACACATCATATTTTAGTGCTTTTAAACAAGTATTTCAAAAAAATAGAAAAGAATAATCTCAGAGGTCAATGCTCCTGTAGAAACTTCTTTCAATTTATTACACTTATGCTAAAGCGGTAAGTAATACTAACAACTTTTAATCAAAATGTGAACAATTAGGTCTTTAAATCGAGTTTTTGCTGTTTAGTTAAACCACAAAGGATGAATAAATAATGAGGAAGCAAAAAAAAATTACTAACAAGAAAAGAAATGTAACCCTCCTAAATTACAATTCAGTGTTTTTAAATTAAATTCATTAGTTAATAGTAATATGATATTACAAACAGATTCTAGTGCAAACATTACTAAATTGTGTAATGAGATAAATTGCATGCCCTTCTCAATTTTCAGCGATAAAACCACATCTTATATATCAGATATCACTTCAATGTAAATCTCTATATATAAAGAGTTCCTCATTTTGTTTGTTTGTTCATATATTATTTATTACCTGAATAATGCTAAATAAAAAAAAATTATCCTTATATTCCCAAAATTGGAGCCAGGGTAGCAAGTCCCTTGCGTGCTCGCCCATGACAGTAGTGCAAATGTATTATATATAAATGTAACAAACATTTTTTTTTAAATTTAATATTCGCGTAATATAAACACTGGTAATAAACTAAAGGCATGGAGCCAGGGTAGCCCACTGGCTTGCGCGATCGCCGATATCAGTAGCATAAATATTTTAAAAATAAATGTAAGCAAAAAAAATTTTTAATTTAAAATTTGAATAATATAGACAATGGTAATAAAGTAAAGGCATTGATCCAGAGTAGCCAGTCGCTTGCGTGCTCGTCGATGACAATAGTAAAATTGCATTACATATAAATGTAACAAGAAAAAAATTAATTTAAAATTTGCGAAATATAAACAATGGTAATAAAATTAATGCATGGAGCTAGACTAGCCCACAGGCTTCTGTGCTCGTTGATGACAGTAGGGCAAATGTATTACAAATAAATGCAAACATAAGTATATAATAAACTACTACATTAGAAGTTTCTAAAATGAATAATTTTAGAAACAAACTTGAATACAACTGTCAGATATAATACGAATGTTCTAAGGTAAGGTATTTTATGTTCGTAAATAAACTGAATATTTCAATTTACAAGTTTTGTTTGTTTTAAATACATTTCATTGTGAATGTAACCTGAATTGATGATATATTTATTTATATGATAAATAAATGATTTTTTTTACTTTTAAATGCTTTTTATTTTGCTAAATATACTTACTGTGTATATATCTTGAAACATGTTAAGAATACTATATCAAAAACTTGGGCCATATAAGAATCTGTTTCCGTGCCTTAATAACAAGAAACAACAATTAAAATTATCCCTGTCAATTATATTCAGTGAATTTATTTCAATATCAATTGTTATAATTTCTGAGTGACACAAAGGATCACAGATAGTCTAGTGAGAGAAATATATTGTAAATAATCAACTCCCAAAATGAAGAGTTAACTGCAGAGGTATCACTTAACTCAGATGCTGACTGGCCATGGGAATTTCGAGAAATATCTACACAGGATGGGTAAAGTTGATAGTCCTCAATGTAAGCACTGTAGCTCGGGGGAAAACGACGATGCAGAACATACCTTCTTCTTCTGTGCTAAATGGGGAGTGCTGCGCCAGGAATTAATAGCATCACTTGGTGAGGTCACTCCAGAGACCATAGTTCAAAAGATGCTCCTATACGAAAACAATTGGTCAAAAGCTGCAAACTTTGTTGAGGCGGTTCTCCATCATAAGAAGAACGAAAGTGGTGTGAGGCAAGGGCAATGATTGAACGAATGGGGACAAGAAGGTGAATCCTATTCAGGAGGACTGAGGCACCGGCACGAAGTAATGTGCAAACGGTTTCCGTGTCGGGTATTGTCAGGAATAGGATGTGGTTTTTTAGTGGGTCGGGACCCCCAACCCCACATACCCTAAGCAAGACGTTTTGCTAAGGGATCTGATGAACAGATTTTTCCACATCCTACGACGAAAAAAAAAACTGCAGAGGTATCTGTTATTGAAGAAAAAGGATACTTGCAAATAAACAAAGACACCGTAGACATTATATTTCAGAAATGTATCGTAAGTTACTCAATAAAATTATCAATAATAAGCATATATTGGAATGGTAGATATGTAAAATTCGAGAGTTCTTATCTTTAACAGGATGTTTTAAGCGTAATAAATATAATCACGTAGCTCCATGCAAAAGAAAGTTTCTTTAACTGTTGGTTGTGCGCGATTTCAAAGCTGCTAAAATAAAAATTTCCCACTCAACATTGATGTTCCAATTGAATTAGCCAAAACCATTACTTAAAACAAAAACTAGATACAAATCACTTGATACTAGATTCATATTACGCCACACATTAAACAAATTTTAATTTAAAATAGATTATAGATGTGGGAGGCTCCCTCAATAAGCAGTGTTGTACGACTACAGAAAACATTAAGTGTAGACAATGTAATCGGCAACGTTTTTAAGCCACTAGTGATAACCTGATCAGTACCTAGTTATGAGTACCTAGTACAAGATTGAAATTTAGACATTGATCTTGTTGAGGAACCTAGTCTCAAACTACGAAATTGTACGTTTTATAGTAAGTTCAAATTATGTAAAACAGGTTTTATTTTTATATCTTTATTAGCAAATATAAAACTAGGCACATTCTGCATAACAGGCATATGTAGTAATAGATTACACAGTCACATCGATGCACATGAGCAAAGAATGGAACCCACTGGTTCAACCTTTCACTTTGTTTGTTTTTTTTTGTTTGTTTTGTTTTTTTAGCATATTATTGTAATAGGAGATCCCTGGGCCATTTTCTCTTGAGTCGTCTTGAGGGATTCTGGAAACGTGAGGAGGAAGCAAGGATTCGTACAAGTGGATTTGGGTGAGAGGAAAGGTTGTTGTGAAATGACTTGTAACGATCAGAGGATAGGTTTTGGATGAATTGAATTTGCAGGTCTTTATGAAGGATTAAAACAGGAAAGAATAGAAAAAGGGCTACAACAATATACACAACAAATTGATAGACAGTGTCTAATTAACCAAGTTCCTAATGAAGGCCTTGTCGTTGTTGCATTGAATATTAATACGAGTACTGCTTATTTTGAATTCCAGGAGTAGTAGTTTGAAATTTTATCAACTTATCTGGAATAAAATATGGAGTGGCTTACACACACAAACATAATATAAAGATTGTTGATCAATTGAGTTTTGGTTTTATTTTAATCTGTCTATCGTGTAGATGTAATATCAAACACAAATCAATAATGATTTCATTTGTTTCAATATGACTACATCCATTGTATCAGTTATAAGAATTTAAAATCATAAACTTAAAACAATCATATATATTATAATGAATAAACTTTAAAGGTCTGAATGTCATCCGGCTCATTCACATAGAGTCAGGTCATTCACATTTCTCTGGTTGTCTATTTATTTTTCTTTTCTAATTTCAACTACAGATTTTATGTCCTTTAATGTCAGTGGACAAAATGTTATTTCTTCTAGATTTTTATATTTACACTTATGGTACTTACGTTAGATTTCTTTAACACCCTATGCGGTTATTGAATTAAAATATCTAACCATTTAATACTGATTTACTAAATTTTAATACATAATATATCAAAAAATTCCTTCAATATCTAAGAAGCAGCCCAAAGTGAATAAGACTTAGATAGGTTACTATTTTGTAAAACTTTTTGAAACTGGCTCTTGATTTGACCGTCGGATATGTGTGTTGTACCTTAGAGATAACTAATAGATTCTGACTTACAGATAATCTTTTAATAATTTTATTTGTTTAATGGTATCTACAACCATTTTTTTTGCAGTTATAACCAATTTGAAACAGTGTATTTAAAACAATCAGATTAAACTGACAAATTGAGACTCATCGGATTCGTGCACACTGCTACCATATCTGCCCTAATGAGTTATCCGATAACTGTCTTTAAATCATCTTTGGATCTTAATTTCTTTTTTGACCTTCAAAATTGCCCTTAACGAATTTATCTCTAACTTCAATGGGCTATTGAAATGATTTGCCAAGAATCTTTATCATCTTTTAGAAGATTGCCTCGCATTCAGAATATGAATGTGACGAAAGATTTCTTTCTCTTTCAGACGGTCTATATTATTCCTATGATGTCATTGCATTTTGCATAAGTACCAGTTAAGAAGATAAATTCATTTAAAGATTTAGTTGTGCAATCCGTAATTGTGTGGTATTTACTCATTCTGAGGTAAAATGGATAAACCAACAAAAGTCTCCACACAAATGAAGTTTTATTCAACGCGTTTCGAACACTTTGTGTTCATCATCAGGAAGACACCAAGGATCTGACGGGTTGGTGTCTTCCTGATGATGAACACAAAGTGTTCGAAACGCGTTGAATAAAACTTCATTTGTGTGGAGACGTTTGTTGGTTTATTCATTTTACCTCAGAATAATTCATTTAAAGATATTTTTTATACATATTTATTAATCCTTCCTTTGATAAGACAATATTTGCTAAGTAATGTAAGTTTGGGTTGGAATGGGATTTTCAAAACTAAATTAGTCACGGCTGTTGTACCCACCATTTATCTACTTTCTTCTCCATCAACTCATCAATTACACCAAACGAAGTATTGCCTCATTCCCCTGTATTTCTCTTGTTTCCAAGTTCCCATAAAAGCTAACTTATTTTTAATGGCTTCATAATTATTATTGACGCGTCAGTATACCAGACTGTAGCGCCACTTTTAATCAGAAGCTTTCAATACAGGTGATTTCTTTGACGCCTTATGAAAAATCCCAGACTCATCTTAATTATTCTTTACGTTAGCATTGAATTATTCCATTTTAAAGTTGCTGGACTAATAGATCTATATGGAAAGGATGTGCTATCAAAAGCTCATTCTATATTCTAGAAGTACAGGGCAATTCTTTTAAACAATAAGGATTTTTATATTTAGATAATCAACATTGTAGAATTGATTTGTCATTTTGTACTGGTGATGGGTATGTTGTCTCTTAATAAGGTGGTTATTTACCTAAAACTTTTAAGATATATGAGTTATATTTAATGCAATATTACTAATCTAATACTGTATTCTTATGAAACATTCATGGTATGCCAATATCTAATAATAAACATTAAGTTAATAGAATCCCAATCGTACAGTTTATATTGCCACCGAAAACTACACAGTAACTACAAATATTAATACAGGGTGCCCCCATGGATCTTTCAGTAAGTCCGGCTACTCCAATATTATGTTTAATTCTAGACTTAACTTCCTTTCCAAGGTACTGTTTAAATAGTTGCCTTTGCTGATGACATAATGATTACAGTGGCAGACAAAAATGCCTACGAACTGGAATGAAGGACCAAGGTGCATATGCAAACTACCAATTGGTCAATAGGTGTTAAAATTGTCTATACACTTGCAAGAGTAAATATCTTTACATTACTCGAAATAAAAGGAAACATTTGCTTTAAATCTCTTTAAATGGCTATGAGATTACCTTGTAGACAGTCTGAAGTACCTCGGTGTAGGTTAGGTTGGTAGCAGTACCGGTCAAACGAGTGTACACACATAGGCCGAGCATTGGCTTTTTCTGATACCATACAATGTGAACATTCTACAATATCGACTGTGTATTTTGCTTAACTCAAGTTTATTTAGTGTCGAGATCTTTAAACGAAGACTTGATATCGTACAGGCTCAAGACTGACGGCTTAGCGTCCTTCCCTCTCCGAAAAAACCTAACTCAGATTTTTTCCATTTCCCGCGTGAATAAATCGAAGATCAAGAGTAGGTATTGAACCCCGGATCTACCAGTCCAGAGGCAAGCACGTTACCACTGAGCTAGTCAAGTCTCTACCTCGGAGTATATTTTGATAGCCATTATAATTGGAAGTCTCAAGTTGACGATACAAGGTCGAGACCGATTGTTGTCCGACTTGAGTTTACAATTGTATTACTTGTTGAATCCGATTGTTGTAATACTTGAGTTTAGTATGAAATAGGATCGTAACGATATTACAAACAAAGGAGGTCTCATGATAAATAATTTTGTTCATTTCATAAAATGATAGTTGTAACGGTTTTTCCAAAAACTTTAGATTGAAGGAATTGATGAGAAATAAATTAGATGATCTACTAGATACCCAAATTTCTTGTTACAGGCCCAGAATGGTTTGAGAATGTTGCATATGTTTAACTATAACAGTCTAATAGGTCAGTGTGAGTTTTGTTTTTGTGTCTAAAAGATTTATTAAACCTTTGTACTGTCTCCCAATCATCGATCGTTTCAGCAGCTCATTGTGAAGTCATGCAAATACCATGCTTGAGACATAGTGGGGCCCAGGAGAGTGCTTTAAGTATATAATGCTTTAGTACAAGGGCAATAGTTCCGTGTAGGGAAGTGCACCACTCAAGTCACCGCATTATCAGAATAAGAGGGTAATTCGCAGCTCTCGGTAAGTAGCCATTATTCATATTTAATAACATTAAATTATTATTGTTTTGACAACTAACTCCTGACTCATACTGTGTGGTAATTACTATTGAAGGAAACAATAAACGTCATGGATATTAATTAGGAATGAGCCCTGTACTTTGGTTTAACTAATGAACAAATATTGACTTATCACATTGATAAATGGTTCAATAAATTACTGTAGATGTAATCACCCACACAAAAAGAAGTTAGTGATTTATACAGAGGCAGGAGACAATTAAGCGATTAAGGTACTCATTGTTTGAGACTGAACATCGTCTGAATGACAGTCGTAAGGTGGCCGGAAGATGCGAGATCCAACAGAGAAAAGTTTCCTCTCACGTTCCGACAACACGACTTGAATCTTCAAATCTCTTCCTACACTTGCTCATATGGTCCCCATTTACTGGTCCTTTTAATCCTAAAATTCCTTTCCAACAATAACTCACTACTAATTACATCTATCATAAAATAAGTGCAGCATAAATACCATTAAAAAAAAATACACGTAACATATTTAGAGTAATCTAAATCAACTGTACTATACATGAATAATTACCAAACTTCCTGAATATCAATTTGAATTATCGGTATTTTAATCTCTCTCTCTCTCTCTCTCTCACTCTCTTTCTTTCTTTCTTTCTTTCTCTCTCTCTCTCTCTCATATACAAACACATGCACGCATGCAAGCACATGGACATGGACACACACACACACACACACACACACATGCATACAAACATACATTCAATGATCAAACCACAATATGAAATGGTAAACAAGACTAAGATCTTTCAACTGTAAAAAGCGGTCTTCATCAGAGTCAAAAACCCAAATGAAACACTAGATGCAGAAAACATCTGGTGAGGGGTTGAGAGAGTGTGAGGGAAGAGTGCTATTTTAAAAGGGTGAAAGTGCAAGAAAGGACAAAGGTCCAAAAAGAGATGTTTGGGGAAACAAAAGGAGTACATTAAAAAAGAGTAAAAAACTATCCGCTAGCTGTCAACCCTCTTAGAAGAGGCTATTGCCATCGTAACGAAAGTATCATGTTTGAAGAGTACGTTACTAATGTTTATAATATTTGATCTATTAAATTAATTACAGACGATTTAATAATATACATTATTGAATTCAATAATACACATATACAAATCAATGATCACCACAATATGAAATGAAAAAAAAAAAGATCTTTCAACAGTAACAAGCAGTCTTCGTCAGAGTCAAAACCCAACTGAGTTGCGTTTTTGACTCTGACAAAGACCGCTTGTTATGGTTGAAAGATCTAAGTCTTTTTTTCTCATTTCATATTGTGGTTTGATCATTGATTGTTATTTCACGTGTTTAAGTGAAATATTGTATCTACATACACATATATGGATGTATATCAAACACATAAAGAAAACACTGGCAAAATTTACTATATTTCGACCAATCATCGTAATCAGGAGAGGAGAAGTGATTCGCTGTGAAATCACACTCTCAAATACCTTCATCGTAGTTACAGTAAAAGTGGTGAAACATCCGCAGAGAGAAAGAGGGACAAAAAATAAAGTTACAAAAATTGAATTTAAAGATTATTAATAGAATAAATAATAAGATAAAATAAAACAAGTTAGAAAAAATGAAATAACTAAAAAGATAAAAAAATAAAGAAACAATTTAAAAATTTAAATTATACAGGGAAATTATAATTGAACATAATTAATAGAAAAAGAAAGAACGTTTGTAGTAGAGGCTAAGAAGACTGATATGTGTTTCTCTGGAAGCCTTTAAGGTGACTTAAGTGTTAGACTCACAGGATTTGTACACGGAAACAAGTTATCAGGAGAAGAGATGTGAGTCGCTGGAAGAGTGAAGTCACAATGAGGAATCCCTTCGTAAAACTTCGTAGTTGCAGTAAAAGTGAAAAACATACACGAAGAGATAGAGGGGCAAAAAAAATAAAGTAAAACAATTGAATTTAAAGATCATTAATAGAACAAATAATAAAATAAAATAAATCAAATTAGAAAAAAGTCGTAAATCAAATTCCAATTTTTTTTTTGGAACTAAAATGTTTTTATAGTTTCATGAATTAAATATTTCTACAAATCAATTTAATCGCTAAAATATTATCAAATTTCTTCAATTAAGATGTATGCAAAAGTTACTATATGTCTTACTTTCAGATATTTTTTTTAATCACGAAAAAAAAATTTCAGATTATTAAAGCTTGTGCGAAATAAAAATTTTTCTATGTCAGACAAAATTGCAAAAAATGAATAGAACGTACGTTAGTATTTTGCCCTTTCTCGTCATTTTCGTCAGTGTTTCTAGATACTTTGACCCTTGCAGAATATTCTACAATATTCACAAATGATCACGTCGATTGTGAGGTTCTAGATTGCAAGGAAGATACTTTTACTGGTATAGTGATGAGTTAAAAATTAATATTATTATAAATAAGTACCATTAAAAATATGTTCATTCTCAGTTGGTACCTGGTTACAAGGGAATAGACGGGGAATGAAGACGGAAACTGGTAGAAGAGATGGAAAGTAAATTTCTGCGACCTAATTCTGCGACCTAATTTGCTATAGCAAGTAATTATTCTGCGAATCTGAAAGTGTGTGGTTGCGGTAGAGGTAATACCTTCGACAGATTGTAAACAAATTACACCCAAAATAGCATGTTTTAAGAGGATGAATTGAATACTTTATTCTTGAAATTTCATGAACGGATATAATCGTTGTGGTACATGGGTTTTTTTAACACCAAAAGGTTAACTATATAAAAATTACTTTTTTCACGATAAATCAAGCAAAAATTAGTAATCCACAAAAAAAAACTATAGAAAACTCAACAACCGCAAAGGGCAATAACGCGATAAAAACTGAAAACCAACTTGGAATAATTGAGTATCTTGACAGTTTTGTTTAGCTAGAATTAGAAATATTTGTACGAAAACCAGGGAAATTTACTTTCACCTTACCACAAGTAAAGTATAGTAGTCGGGAAAAAACCTATCTCTAAATTCTGAAAGATTTACATGTTTTGAAGTCCCCCGAAGTCTATGTTTAGCACTTTTTCGAAAATATCTGTTTGTATGTGAGTGGATGTTACCAAAAGTTTGCGGGAACGATACAAGCTTTACATTTCGAGAAATTAAAATTCATATTTTAGAAACAAAATGGATCCTATGGTGTTTATATGCCCTATGTCTTTTTGATTAATTACCTATCTGATATTTAATGACGAAAAAGTAGTTTTTTTTTGTTGGGAAAATGAGACTTTCTATATTCTTTTTCCCTCTTAATTTTATTCTAGAGTGGAATATTATGAAACTGACAATAGGATAATTTAAAAAAAAAACAAATTTTTAAATCAACCGCAAAGGTAGTTTTGTGTAATAAAATATACAAATATTGACTTATTATATTATAATTATTTTACTTACTGTTATATTGGTTCTGTTTTATTTATTATTACTATTTCTGAAAGCTTTGGAGACAATAGAGTTGACATTGTTTGACCAGTCATAATGATTTGAAAATGATTTTTTTTTTAACACAAAAACTGTAGATTAAAAAACTAATGGTACAGTTTTTATTGTAAGTATAGGATCTAGCACTACGGAAATTGAAGTCCACTGAAGACTTCTTCAGGCGTTGACTGAGTACTATATGGTACTATATTTTGACCATATAGTATATGGTACTATGACCATATGGTACTATGGTCTGACTATAGACCATATTGTGGTGACTGGCCTACTATATACTGTAAATAATAAAGGTTTCAGTAAGCAAGGATATACAAATTAACCTTGTTAATATAAGATGTAATGTTTTATGGCACTATATTACAGTTTACATTACAGCCGTGGTGGACAAAGTACGGCCCGCGGGCCACATTCGGCCAGTTAGACTTTTCAATCTGACCCACCGGTTCTTCAAGACTTACATATAACCTACAGACACAAGCTAAATTTTTGCGTGTATATTTCTTTCAATTTTATACCTTATTTGAATAAATGTAGAACTCAGTACACATTAGACCAGTGTTTCCCAAAGTGGGCGGTACCGCCCCCCTGGGGGCGCTAATGCAAAAAGGATTTGGGATTCTATTTCCATAAATTGAAAATGTTCATGCAATATAATTTCTAAATTTAAATGAAAACACCACATGTAAACTTCTAGGAAAAGGTTTCTTAAAATTATTTGTTTTGGTAATTTATTTTTATGTTAAAAGGATATTCTTATCTAAGTTTATTTTATTGTGTGTTAATTCTTCTGCATAAATATACTATGAAACAATACATATATTGGATTATAAATAAATATTCGATTAGTCATTATATTAATTTAATTATTAAAGTGTTACTCATTTCGTTATTTAGTCTAAGATTCTGATTATTGAGGAGTGTTGGTATAGGTTTACGAACCCAAGGGGGCGGTCGCTCGAAAAAGTTTGGAAAACACTGCATTAGACTGACTTAATCGTGTTTTTGCATAAAAAAATACCATCTTACTTGTGAAAAATACAAACAAAAAATAAAGTTGAACTGTCGAATAGGTTCTCCAGCTATTCATACTTGGTAAAAGTGGTTGAAACTCAACATAAGTTATTTATTTAAGATAAAATGTGATAATTTCAAAGTAGATGAATACGGCTCAAGGCTCAGGAAGAGCTCAATGCGATTAGTTTCTCGAGTCACTCGGAAAAGACAATATTGTTATTAGACTCACTGAAAGTTCATTTTGCAAAGAAAAATATCACATTTCCTATCATGATAAACGGGTGTGGGTTTTCAGAATAATAACTAAATAATAATAGTAATGATAACTAAAAGAACAAAAATGCTGTCATTTTTTCGACAGGAAAAACAATAACCAAAAAAAATTTCAAAAATGGAAGACTAAGATTCATAATTCTATCGAATGAACTGGAAAGATATTAGGTACATTAACTCCTTTTCGATCATCTAAAAGTGAATTGTTCCAAGATACAAAACTCGTAATCATACTAACACTAAGGAAATTGGAGTGAAATAAAATCAACAACCAATATGATGAAGACCAGAAAAATATGTTTTTTGTAATAAGTGAAATATATTTAAAAGAAATTGATCTGCAAGAAATTTGAAATTAAATTACTCTTGTAGGAGATTATTTCGTATCAAGAAATTTTCATTTTGGCTTTTCAAAAATGTTATTACTGCTGTAGTTATACTAATGAGATTATTTACATCAGCTGTGTGATGTACAAAAATAAGCTTATATATTGATAAGTCGATCAATCACTATCTATACTACCTCAGAAATGAAAGACTAATAAACAGCTCCCATTTAAATGTTTACATTATATTATATACCCAAGAACATTGATATTAAGTTTTCTTTTAGTAAAGTTGAGTGCAGGCCACTCCAGATTTTTTTTATTCAAAACGATGATAAAATATAAAAAAACAGAGATCATGCCTTTGGGTTGACATTCGTCTTTCACTCTGACCCGACTGATACATTTTTCAAGTTAAATGTTTGCCTACCCCTGTGGTGGGGAGTATTGATTTATTAATAATAAATCAATTTATACGAATTATACTTTTATTCGTATAAAGCATGTTCTACGAATGGTTGGTACAGGAGACAGTTTGGATGTAAATGCAGCTAAACTGTCATTATTTATATTTTAAAACGACAGAAAGTCTTTAAGGACTCTTCAAAAAATCTGGATTGGGCTACACTCTACTCTACTATAAGTAACTTAATGTAAAATTTCTTGAGTATATAAAACATAACGTCTCATTTAAGCATAACGTAAACATCTAAATGAAATAGAAAAAACTTCATAAAACGACTTCTCGGACCTCAAAACATGTAATTCCGTCAAAATCTCGAGATCGAATTTTTTCACGATCACTATACTTTACTTATAGTAAAGTAAAAAATACTAGACTTGAATTTTTTTTGGTATATGACTAGATGAAAGACCAAATCGGGAAATCCACATAACGGATAAACCATAAAAGGCCACAAAACAAATATCCTGCATGAAATTCTGTAAACATTTCAGTAGATTATACAATCTTTAAACCATTTTCAACATGGTTTAATAATAGCAATAGCATTAATATTAATGATAATAGCATCATATCCTATTGTTCTAGACAACTCATTTCAAGTTTGTAACAACTATCGAATGAAAATTGCTACATTAATACAAATGAAATCATTATTGATTATCTAGTAGTTTAGTTTGATATTACATCTACAGGATAGCTACGCTAAATTAAAACCAAAACTCAATTGGTTGTCAACTAGTCTGTCATATTTACCTTTCATAGAGTTCAGTGTAGACCACTTCGGATTTTTTGCAGTTTAAAGAATCTATTAGAAAATTAGTGAGGAAAAATACTTAGGTCTTCACCACAAGAATTTAATTATAAAAGGCGTGTTCATCATCAGGTAAATCTTACTGTTATGCTTTAGTCATAGCAGTGTGAAAATAAAGAATGCTTTTACTCTCGTGTACTGCAATTTAAATACTCAAAATATGTTAAATTAAAAATTAAATACCCTTAAACTTTTACAAATATTTGAGTAACTTTAAAACAGTAGGATGAATTTATAAGGCAGAGCTGTTATTAATAAGGTATAATAAAAATGTATCATCTTAATACCTTGTATGCAGTCATCCTCAACTACTAGAAGAGTCTAAATATCTTTTTTATGTTTCTAACCAGTTTCGAAATAAAATGTCTATAGCCCATTGCTATATTTGGTAGGAATATATATATATATATATATATATATAAAGATTTCACATAAACACGTGAAACAACAATCAATGATCAAACCACAAATAGAAATGGGAAAACAAGACTAAGATCTTTCAACCGTAACAAGCGGTCTTCGTCAGAGTCAAAAACCCAACCGGAAAAAGTCCAGTTGGGTTTTTGACTCTGACGAAGACCGCTTGTTACGGATGAAAGATCTTAGTCTTGTTTTCCCATTTCTATTTGTGGTTTGATCATTGATATATATATATATATATATATATATATATATATAATAAAAATAAAAAACGAAGGAAACACACAGAAAGACACAGACATAACTCACATCGATATTTCGACAATCGTCGTCATCAGGAGGTGCGAAGAGCGAAGAGCGAAGAGTCCCGCAGGAAGACAGGGCGGTACCGCCCTGTCTTCCTGCGGAACTCTTCGCTCTTCGCACCTCCTGATGACGACGATTGTCGAAATATCGATGTGAGTTATGTCTGTGTCTTTCTGTGTGTTTCCTTCGTTTTTTATTTTAATGTAAAAATGTCCGCTGGACCGTTTCTTTTAATTGGTATATATATATATATATATATAATATATATATTGGTATACTTTGGGAGCAAACCTTCTTTTAAACATACCTTATTAAAGATCTTGCCAACATTAAGTTTAGTATGTTTCCTACATACCTTTTCAAGGTTTCGAATGCTTCTTTTCCATCTTTGTGGTATCATATAAATTAACTCACCGATTTTTTTATCTTTAAATATATTTTTCATTTTACATGTCCGACGTTTCAGTCTACGTTGACCATTCTCAAGGATTCTATATACAAGGTTTTTTTAACAATTCTAATAAATACTTATTTACAATCACTTCTATCAAACATAACTAATAATACAATATTCTTTTAAAAAAAAAAAATAAGTAATTGAGATTAATAAGCTAATTAAAGAAGCTAATAAAGGAAAGAAGGAGAAAATTCTGAAGCCTATCATAGGTGAATTTAGCCCTGGTTACATATACGGTAATGTCAAAACGCACAAAGCAGGTAACCCCTTACGAAATATAATTTCTCAAGTTAATACACCCACTTATGGTACTGCTAAAGCACTAAATAAAATTATTACTCCTTACCTACCTGCTAAGTATCTACTTAAATCCACTGATGACTTCTTAGAAATACTACGAGCCACTGAGCCTAAAGGAACCATGGCCTCTCTAGATGTTGAATCTCTTTTCACAAATGTTCCAGTAGAAAAAACTATTGAAATTATTTGTGATTTAGCATATGAACATCCGACTCTAACTCCTCCTCCCTTTTCAAGAGTAATTCTGGAAAGTTTACTTCGTAGTTGCACTACTAAAAATCCTTTTACACATATTGATGGGAGCTTATATTATCAAATAGATGGCGTTGCCATGGGTTCTCCCCTTGGAGTAACATTTGCAAACTTTTACATGTGCCATGTAGAGAATAGTGTGTTAACACAAGAATGTATAGTCAAGCCCCATGTGTACTGCCGTTACGTTGATGACTGCTTCTTAGTGGTGAATAACGAACAAGAAATTGAGTGTTTAAAAAAAGCACTTGAAGAGGCATCAGTTTTAAAATTCACAAAGGAATTCAGTGTCAACAATAATATCAACTTTCTGGATGTAAGAATAAACCAGAATTACAGGAAATATATAACATCAGTATATGTTAAACCAACGCATGCAGGAGTTTATTTAAATGCACAAAGTGAGTGCCCAGAAAGATATAAAGATGGAACAATTAAGGCACTTATACATAGAGCATTCAAGACATCGTCTGACTGGCCTCTATTCGACCAAGCAGTAGAAAGGATTAAACAAGTATTGGTCAACAATGGTTATAGTAACCAACACTTCGACAATATTTTAAGGAAATATATGAAGAATCTAAATTCAAACAATAATCAAGAGCATCAGCTGGGTGAAGAAGGAAGAATACAAACGGTGTATTATAAGAATCAATTCTCTAATGAATATAAAAAGGATGAAAGAATTTTGAAGGCTATAATTAAAAGAAATACAACATGTGTTAACTCGGCAGACAAGCTAAATATTAGTATTTACTACAACAGTTCCTGCACAGCAAATATGATAATTAGGAACAACCTAGAACAAAAAACACAACTACAAAAAACCAATGTAGTGTACAGATATAATTGCACTATAGGAGACTGTGAGCTCCTAAAATCGAGCTATATTGGTTCTACGACGACAACACTTTCACGCAGACTTACGATGCATCTCGCAGCCGGAGGACCGAAAGAACACACAATGAACATACATAAAAGCAGGCTAAGTAGAAAAATGCTGGAAGACAACATTGAAGTATTATATGCAGACAATAATCACACGAGGCTGCATATAATTGAATCATTATGCATAAAGGAAAAGAAGCCGAACCTTAATGATCAGTCCTGTTGTTTTTCCAGAATTTTAAAGTTACATTCGTAAAAAATAACTATTTAGTGATTTAAATAATGTTGTGAAAAAGTTCATGTAGGGAATTTTGTAGCAAACCTGTTACTCAATTTTATTAAGGTAGTGTTTTTTTTTTAAAAGAATATTGTATTATTAGTTATGTTTGATAGAAGTGATTGTAAATAAGTATTTATTAGAATTGCTAAAAAAACCTTGTATATAGAATCCTTGAGAATGGTCAACGTAGACTGAAACGTCGGACATGTAAAATGAAAAATATATTTAAAGATAAAAAAATTGGTGAGTTAATTTATATGATACCACAAAGATGGAAAAGAAGCATTCGAAACCTTGAAAAGGTATGTAGGAAACATACTAAACTTAATGTTGGCAAGATCTTTAATGAGGTATGTTTAAAAGAAGGTCTGCTCCCAAAGTATACCAATATTCGTAGTCATGACCCAGCAGTCCAACAAGAAAGTTTCACCATAGAATATAGAAGAAGTCTTCTGAAATATGAAATAGAGAAACAAATAACAGGTATATCACAATATAAACAACAAATATCCGATATTAAAAAAGAGTTAGAATCATGGAATGATAACTCATGTTTGAAAGAAGAAATACTTGTAAGAATTGAGGAATTAAATGAACAAGAACATAGAGTAACTACTAGTAGAACAACAAGGAAGTTACATAGATTGTATGGTGGTAGAATGTGCATACCACAAGTAACGGATAAATATTTGAATTTGTCTAAATATAAGCTTACGGAAAATGAGCATGAATTCTTATCACTTGGCACTAGATGCCATTTTAAGAGCAAGTTTAATGGTATAAGGAAGAAGACAGAGCTTGAAATCCTGTATAATTCGTTAATTGAGTTACAAGAACAAAAGTTCATCACGATTAAACCTGAATTAAAGGATCAGTTAAAATCTGAAGCAACTAAACGCAGAGGTTATCATAACAGCATAGTACTCACTAAGAAAATGAAAGAAGCTGCTAAAAGTCTCCGAACTAACAATGAAATTGTTATAAGAAAGGCAGACAAGGCTAATATATTTGTGATCTTAGACAAATGTGAGTATAAACAAAAGTTAGACCATATATTAGAAGACAGTACTAAGTTTAAAAAGATTTCTCGAAACCCTACCAATAAATTGAAAATTGAGATTAATAAGCTAATTAAAGAAGCTAATAAAGGAAAGAAGGAGAAAATTCTGAAGCCTATCATAGGTGAATTTAGCCCTGGTTACATATACGGTAATGTCAAAACGCACAAAGCAGGTAACCCCTTACGAAATATAATTTCTCAAGTTAATACACCCACTTATGGTACTGCTAAAGCACTAAATAAAATTATTACTCCTTACCTACCTGCTAAGTATCTACTTAAATCCACTGATGACTTCTTAGAAATACTACGAGCCACTGAGCCTAAAGGAACCATGGCCTCTCTAGATGTTGAATCTCTTTTCACAAATGTTCCAGTAGAAAAAACTATTGAAATTATTTGTGATTTAGCATATGAACATCCGACTCTAACTCCTCCTCCCTTTTCAAGAGTAATTCTGGAAAGTTTACTTCGTAGTTGCACTACTAAAAATCCTTTTACACATATTGATGGGAGCTTATATTATCAAATAGATGGCGTTGCCATGGGTTCTCCCCTTGGAGTAACATTTGCAAACTTTTACATGTGCCATGTAGAGAATAGTGTGTTAACACAAGAATGTATAGTCAAGCCCCATGTGTACTGCCGTTACGTTGATGACTGCTTCTTAGTGGTGAATAACGAACAAGAAATTGAGTGTTTAAAAAAAGCACTTGAAGAGGCATCAGTTTTAAAATTCACAAAGGAATTCAGTGTCAACAATAATATCAACTTTCTGGATGTAAGAATAAACCAGAATTACAGGAAATATATAACATCAGTATATGTTAAACCAACGCATGCAGGAGTTTATTTAAATGCACAAAGTGAGTGCCCAGAAAGATATAAAGATGGAACAATTAAGGCACTTATACATAGAGCATTCAAGACATCGTCTGACTGGCCTCTATTCGACCAAGCAGTAGAAAGGATTAAACAAGTATTGGTCAACAATGGTTATAGTAACCAACACTTCGACAATATTTTAAGGAAATATATGAAGAATCTAAATTCAAACAATAATCAAGAGCATCAGCTGGGTGAAGAAGGAAGAATACAAACGGTGTATTATAAGAATCAATTCTCTAATGAATATAAAAAGGATGAAAGAATTTTGAAGGCTATAATTAAAAGAAATACAACATGTGTTAACTCGGCAGACAAGCTAAATATTAGTATTTACTACAACAGTTCCTGCACAGCAAATATGATAATTAGGAACAACCTAGAACAAAAAACACAACTACAAAAAACCAATGTAGTGTACAGATATAATTGCACTATAGGAGACTGTGAGCTCCTAAAATCGAGCTATATTGGTTCTACGACGACAACACTTTCACGCAGACTTACGATGCATCTCGCAGCCGGAGGACCGAAAGAACACACAATGAACATACATAAAAGCAGGCTAAGTAGAAAAATGCTGGAAGACAACATTGAAGTATTATATGCAGACAATAATCACACGAGGCTGCATATAATTGAATCATTATGCATAAAGGAAAAGAAGCCGAACCTTAATGATCAGTCCTGTTGTTTTTCCAGAATTTTAAAGTTACATTCGTAAAAAATAACTATTTAGTGATTTAAATAATGTTGTGAAAAAGTTCATGTAGGGAATTTTGTAGCAAACCTGTTACTCAATTTTATTAAGGTAGTGTTTTTTTTTTAAAAGAATATTGTATTATTAGTTATGTTTGATAGAAGTGATTGTAAATAAGTATTTATTAGAATTGTTAAAAAAACCTTGTATATAGAATCCTTGAGAATGGTCAACGTAGACTGAAACGTCGGACATGTAAAATGAAAAATATATTTAAAGATAAAAAAATCGGTGAGTTAATTTATATGATACCACAAAGATGGAAAAGAAGCATTCGAAACCTTGAAAAGGTATGTAGGAAACATACTAAACTTAATGTTGGCAAGATCTTTAATGAGGTATTATATATATATATATATATATATATATATATATATATATATATATATATATATATATTATAAAGTTACAGCTAGAGAACACAAGAAAAAGGACGAACACTCTCGAATCTCGATAATTTCGGCGTCTTGCCGTCTTCAGGAGAGTAGAAAGAAAGAAAATAAAAGGAGAAAGAATGAAGGAACGGAGACGTAAATGCGTCCACTGGCCGATGCAAACTGGCGCGGTACAATGACACGCAGTGCAGCCACCTTACCAACGTGAACCAGTGGTTCACACACACACATATATATATATATATATAATATATATATATATATATATATATATTATATATATGGTTAAAATTTGCAGCAGCTTCTGCACTTTAACAAACTTTAACAAATTTTTTATTGCTTCGGGCGATTTTTCTTTCGGTGGCCCGAAGGATCGAGGTCACCAGCGCAAAGCTAGTGAGTGCAAATGATCACTTTTGGCAAACTTTAATTTAGTAATTGATTAGATTAAGTTCTTAATTACCACTCTTAAATGATATAATAATAAATTTAATATCATTATATGAACTTGTTGAAACAAATTAATTCAAATCAATAAACACATGGAAAATGAATTCCTAAAAAGTCATAGAGGCTTGCGAAATATTATTTCAAATTTGCTTTGTCAGGAATAAAATACTAATGTCATTAGCAGGAGAATGTTAGAATGTAAACAAATAGATTATGCATACTCTTGTGCAAATTTTGCATTTTCTTTTCTCATAAAAATATTAAATCTTTTTTGCATTTTATTACGTCCAAACGTGACAGCAATTATTTGCAAAAAAACCCCGACCTTTTCTGTCCAAATTGGTAGAATTGTTCAACGTTTAACGCAAACAAACAGACAAACAAACATTAACATTTGTGTTTAAAATGGACATATATTAAAATGACTGTCAATACACTTGTTTTCCAATGACTATATTTATAGGCTTTCAGTGATGCTCTAAGGTGGAAAAGTGTGGCTCATATATTATTTGGTACCCATTTTAAGTAATGGGCAAGTCAGATTGATTTTGTAGGATAAAAAGCTAATGAAATGGTCCCCACATACAAAAATGTAATTGAATAAACAATGCGTTTATTAATTCTTCCTCAGGCATTAACTAAAAAATACATTGTCATCAGAGAGTTATCTATAGCACAAAGTAAATATAGTTCAAAATAAAAATAAAATAAATATTTTCTTCTATATTTACTTTATACTATAGATAACTCTCTGATAACAATGTATTTTTTAGTTAATGCCTGAAGAAGAACACTACGTGTTCGAAATGCGTTGTTTATACGATTAAATTTTTCTGAGGTAAAATGGATAAACAAACAAAAGTCTCCACACAAATGAAGTTTTATTCAACATCAACGCGTTTCGAACAAGTTGTGCTCATCATCAGGAATACACTATAATACAAATTATATCTAATCAGTTACAAAATTAGAGTTAAATAATAAAATTCAATTAAGAGAATTCAAGACATCCTTGAATTGTCTTAGTATGTCTTGAATTCTCTTAATTGAATTTTATTATTTCACTCTAATTTTGTAACTGATTACTACAGATATAATTTGTATTATAGTTTCTTCCTGATGATGAACACAAATTGTTCGAAACGCGTTGATGTTGAATAAAACTTCATTTGTGTGGAAACTTTTGTTTGTTTATCCATTTTACCTCAAAAAGAGTAAATACCACACAATTACGGATTGCACAACTAAGGATTAAATTTTTATATGTGGAGACCATTTCATTAGCTTTTTACCCTACAATGAGTAAATACCACATAATAACTGATTGCACTACGTTAGAATCAGATTGATTTTACACTGAGATTCCTAAATTTTGACTAACATAAGTGTATTTAGAGTTGGAATCTTTAACGAGTATCTGACATCGTAGAGACTGGGGACTGACAGCTTAACTTCCCCTAGGGACGACGTCCTTCAAATATTTTTTTCCATCTTTTGTATGAAAGAATCAATCACAAAAATTGAATCTCAAAGAATCTGATGAGGCAGTAACAATCACTGGTGTGATTTAAATTTCTAATGTTAACAATATCGTTCGTATGACTTACAAAATAAAGTCACATTGAAGAAAACCATTTCTCCATACTTAAGTTTTAGTTGCGAAAGATTATTTAAATTAGATAGAACAGTCAAAAACTTGAGAGGCAAACTATTGATGAAAAATAAATTAAATATTTCAAAAAAAAATTGTACAATTAATAGAAATTTTAGCTATAAGTTTCTTTATATTTTCAGATATGTTCATACTTATATTTAATAAAAGCGTATTATCTATAGTAATTCATACGTTTTCGACTGTTTCAGTGTATTTCATTTTAACTGTCTTATACTAATAACGAGGTTTTATGGTTTTTACATCTCTAGAAGAACTGAAACAAATACTAAAAAAAAAAAAGATAATTTTTTAATTCAGTTATCTCTTATGTACTCTCGAACTTTCCTCAAGCAAGTAATTACTTTCCAATTCCATCAATTACATAATACTCATTTATCACTTGGAACTTTTACTTTCTCTATAAATAAAGAGCTATCAAGAGCTATAAAACCCTTGAGCTCTCATATCAAACTCTTAGGACGCAAGGATTCCTAGACTTTATATATTAATTTAACTGTAAATATTTCCAACTGTTGTCTACCCTCTAAATTCCTGGTACTTTCATCTACTCCCAAAATACGTTGAAAATCTCACTAATACTCACGGTAGGTTGCAGTGATAGTCCCACAAGGGAACACACGTTGGCCGAGCATTGGCCCTTTGTGATCCCACACAATGAAGATTGATTCTACAGTGGGAGTCCTAAAGTTTGTCTAACTCAAATGTATTTAGAGTAGGGATCTTTAACGAGTACCTGACATCGTACAAACTCGGGACCGACAGTTTAACGTCCTCCTCCGAGGGACGACATGCTCAGATTTATTCACCTCCCGCATGAATAACTCGAGGGCTAGGTGGGGATCGAACCCCGGTCCTATCAGTCACTAATACCCAAAGTACCTAAAATTTTTATGGACAGCCTGAATAATCTCGAGCTTTCATTGACAAACCGATATTCTTGAGTTCTCCCTAGACCAGGGATGGGAAACCTTTCTTGGAGTAAAGACGATTTCAGCATTGTCCACTTCTCAAAAAAGCCACCACGAATGGATAAGCAAATTCTAATGTAATAGTTATATTATAAAATATTTGAATTTATCATTTGATTACTCGGTCAGTGTATCTAAAACTGTTTTGCATCTTTCAAAAGATTCAGCACTGTCCTCACTGCCTTCGTTTATCACCTTTGTTAACTCAGGAAAATTATTTTCTTTTCAAGTAATGATTGATAAATAATCTTCTTCTTAAATGCCAAATTTTTTTTTATTATCATAATTGCAATTCTTTATACTTTGAAACATTTTTTACAATACACCGCAGAAGGCAGCATTTCGGTTCAAAAGACCACATGCTTCATTACGACCGCAGGTTTCCCCACGCCTGCCCTAGACCCTAGAAGTCGACCACCCTGTTTTATTCAAAAGATTTTTCAAAAATTGGGCCTAACAGAATAATAGGAATTGATGGATGGATGATTGGTATGTAGTGGAGATTGGAGTTGGTTAAGGAGTGCGGCCAGGTGAGTGGAATGGCGATTAGGAGGAGACTCAGCGTCGTCGTGCCCAACCAAGCATGCACGCCGATACCCGCTCCCATTACCATGCCACAATTACACCGCTACAACTCTCAGAATTACTATCTAACCGTTTCCATTCTCGTATTACAAGACTGTGTACACAACAATTACAACAGAAACACATTTCCCTTTAGATATATCATTTAGATGAACCCACTGGATGTATACCAGTCATTATTGCTATACAGCTGCAACTTTACAATGTCGTTTTTATCACCTGTTATTTCTTACTTGCACTACAAATTAGTCAAACAAGAGAATAAATTGCTAACTACTACCAGGAACATGGTGTCGGTGCCTCTAGCAACAAGTAGAACTGGCTCATTTCATAATTGGGATCTTCATTAGAGTAGTGAAACATTGTGCTCCCTTTATCTGACATCCTTTCCATTATTAACAACCTCTCCCATGACAAACACTTAAACCAACATCTCCCTTAACGAATACTTCCCATATTTATTCATGGTTAAAGATGATTCAGAAAATATTTTTTCAAAAAAAAACACTAGACATTTCGGTAAATCTACAGTTTATTGTTAAATCTCAAATCCCTAGTTTTCCTGAGTGAGGTACGATCTTCACGTACCTTGACAATTACACCATCGAATAAAGCAGGGCTATGAAGTCCACATTGGAGTCGAGTCTAATTTATGGACTAGACATATCGGAGTCGGTAAATTCATACCGACTACGACTACTCTAAACAAAATTACTAAGAAATATTGCCATCTAAAGTGCTGTACTCCTCTGACTCAACTCAACTCAACTGGTACAGGATCAAATTTACAAAAACAACAACAACAAAATTGACGCCGATAGCAATGCCATTGTATTCGTATGAATCTGCACACCATTTTTGAACATTATGGATGTTTGGTTACAGAGGTAAGATGCAACCAAGCACTTTTAAAAAGGTGGAAGACGTGAAGGAATGCAAAACTTTTACTTTTTGAGTATGACATTTTTTGATAATTGTCAGCATTAAGGGCCATAATACATTTTTTTCAATAAAGTTGATAAAAAGATATCAAAAAGGCATATCTGTAGCCATAAATTTATGTATGACTTTAAAAATAGCCTGATGATTCACTTATCATTGATAAAAAATATCATTTTGGTTGGTAGGTAACACACAGCACGAAAATGATATGTGTATAACCATCCAGTTATTATTAACAGGTCCTTTCAAATATCCCAGAGTCGGAGTCGGATGTTCAGGGTACTGACTCACCAGCCCTGGAATGAAGTTTCACTGACTAATGCTTAAACAAAAATTGCTTAATAATTCTTGTCCAATCAAATCAAGTTTTAAATATACTAACATTTTTAATTGCATAATCTAAATGAATTCGTATAAATAACACATAATTACTAATTCTTGGTAATTACTTTAACCTGAAGTTCTCACATAAAATGATAATTATGAGAAAAGGAGTGTATGTTAAAACATTCCGCTTCATATGAAACAAACATGTACATGAGTAATATATTTTTAAACAAAATAATTAAAAATTTACTGTATTTAATATTCTTATAAATTTATACAATGGTACCTCGATATACTAGTAAAACCACACTGCAATTTTTCGAGATATGAGGTAAAATTGTCGCAAAAATTCCGCCCGACATAAGAGATAAAAATTCAAGGTAAGAACACATCACGAGATCGTAGCACCACGGAGGTAAATCATAAAAATAACCAATAGCGTCATTCTACATTTTCATTACTATTAGCAACCGAATTTTTTTAGTCAAATCATAATAATGACAAAAAAACAAAACTAGAAAAATAATAAAAAAGATTTTAGCTTACTGTTATGAGTATTACAGTAAGATTCAAGTTTGTGATTTTAGTAAAGTTAACCCTGGCGTATGACACACAATACTTACATTGCAAAAAGACAATAAAAAGTTTCTGCATATAAAGCCAGTTGAAGAACTAAATGGGAAAAGTCATGCACTATCTCAGAAGTATGCATTACTGTTAGAATTTCTTTTGATGAAGAACTAAACGGGAAAAGTCATGCACTATCTCAGAAGTATGCATTACTGTTAGAATTTCTTTTGATGAAGAACTAAACGGGAAAAGTCATGCAACAATCTCAGAAGTATGCATTACCGTTGGAATTTCTTTTGATGAAGAACTAAACGGGAAAAGTCATGCACTATCTCAGAAGTATGCATTACCGTTAGAATTTCTTTTGATGAAGAACTAAACGGGAAAAGTCATGCACTATCTCAGAAGTATGCATTACTGTTAGAATTTCTTTTGATGAAAAACTAAACTAGAAAAGTCATGCACTATCTCAGAAGTATGCATTACCGTTGGAATTTCTTTTGATAAAGAACTAAACGAGAAAAGTCATGCAACAATCTCAGAAGTATGCATTACCGTTGGAATTTCTTTTGATGAAGAACTAAACGAGAAAAGTCATGCAACAATCTCAGAAGTATGCATTACCGTTGGAGTTTCTTTCAATGAAGAACTATACGGGAAAAGTCATGCACTATCTCAGAAGTATGCATTACCGTTGGAATTTCTTTCGATGAAGAACTAAATGGGAAAAGTCATGCACTATCTCAGAAGTATGCATTACGGTTGGAATTTCTTTCGATGAAGAACTAAATGGGAAAAGTCATGCACTATCTCAGAAGTATGCATTACCGTTGGAATTTCTTTCGATGAAGAACTAAACGGGAAAAGTCATGCACTATCTCAGAAGTATGCATTACCATAAGAATTTCTTTTGATGAACAACTAAACGGGAAAAGTCATTCACTATCTCAGAAGTATGCATTACCGTTGGAATTTCTTTCGATGAAGAACTAAACGGGAAATCCATGAAACAAATATATAAGGAAAGGCCAAAAAAATATTTTTCACTCTATGAGATTACATGATAGATTTGGATAGGATAACTCGAAATCTCGGTTTTTTTATCTAGAAAAATACTATTGCTACTGTGGTAACATAATAGTATCCAATACATCGGTATTAGCATACATCTATTAAATTAAATAGAAATCCAAATTAGGCTTAATAACTAATGACAAACGTGTCTAACGATAAAGATTACGCCCACACGATCATCGCATTAAATTAAGTCAAAACTCAATTCCTAATCAACTTGTTTAATGTTATGTTAATAATAACAATAACATAACATCAAAATGTTATTTTACTAACCTTAGGTTAGTAAAATAACTATATATTAGTTATATAATATATACACTTTTTTTCGTTGGAAATACGATCCAAAACGGACAAATATAGTTCAATATAAACAAAGAAACATAGAGAAATCAATAGAACACACTTACAGTCTCTAATTTTCGGTTTGAACCGTCTTCAGGAGAGATAAGAGAGGGAAACCAAGCGCACTGGTTCAGAGACGATTGGAGACCAACAGTGTTGCCGCATGCGCGCCCGTTCACAGAAAATAAGGTAGACAGGAATCAATTTATAATTACATTAAATTAATGGAATATGAAAACAATAAATAAATAAAAGAAAAAATTGAAAAATTAAAAAATTAAAAAATTGATACATATTAACGAACAGAGAAATTGATACATAAACAAAAGTACTGACTAAGCTATGATAGAATAAAATAAAACTAAGAATACAAATAATAATAATAATAAATGAAATAATTTAATAATTTATTAAAAAATTGGTGATAAAATATGATAATTATAATATTATATAATATATATGTATATATATAACAATATAACCATAGTATATTGTTCTATGTGGTAATATAGCACCACAGACGTAAATCATAAAAATAACCAATAGCACCATTCTACGTTTTCATTACTATTAGCAACCGAATTTTTTTAGTCAAATCATAATGATGACAAAAAACAAAACTAAATACAATAAATACAAACAATAAATAATACAACTTTATATTATTTATTAATATAAAGTTATAGTAGGGCTATACATTACTATAACTGTACTTATAGTAAAGTTCAAGGCAGGCCACTCCCTTTTCATTTTTTTTTTTTTTTAAATAAAATTTATATACTTTAATGAAAGTGCAAACTGTTTTAAACACCTTTCCTAAAATATATAATACGTTAAATCAGAGATAATACTTAGTGGAACAAACTGATTACATATGCATTCTTGTTTAAGGGTATAATCAGTTATTAAAAATGAAAACATAATTTCAAACCAAATATTCTTATATTTACAGAAGAAATTACGAACTATGAAAAATGCCATTTAAAGAAATGACGTTTTCCTGTAAGCTGGATTCTCGAAATCAATAGCTGTCGTAGGACTAAAAATAGTTTGAACTATGTTTATATTACCTTGATTCATAATGAAGCAATATTGATTTCAGGCTAGATTAGAGTGCTAGTCTCTTTAATGTATTTTTTGAACGAACTACTTGTTTGCTTTTCTATCTAAAGAAATATAGTAGTTACTAGTCGACCCGTGACCCCTTGTGTCATTCAGTGTTAAGAAATTATAGCAACAGTTAATAAAATACATTCACTGAATGTGATTGACAGCAATAACTGTTATTGATATTTCTTGTTAATTAAGCCATGAAAACAAAGATTCTTATATCGTCTAATCATTTTAATATCTTAACCTGAATCCAGATACACAATAAGTTTTTACAAATCATTTAAAATTAAAAAAATAATTTATTTTATTACTTTTCAAGGTTTTAAACATTAATTCAAGATATATAAACAATCAAGCATATTTAAAACAAATAAAACCTGTAAATTTAAATATTTCATGTATTTTACCCTACATAAAATAACATTAATGAAAGGAATGTGTCTTTAAATATTACTCGTACTTCAAAACATGAGTATTTAAGCTGACATTTGTGTTCAAGTTTGTATTCTCAATTATTCATTTTAAAATATATTCATTTTAATATAGTCTATTATATATATATATATATATATATATATATATATATATATAATAGCCGGTGCCAGATTAATTCTTATGGCACCAACTCCGGCTCGGGCTCCTTCTGCTTGAGACACCATCTTACTCTTTTCCCTAACGACATAATATGTAAAAAGGAATAATGCCACCTTGAAGAAACATGAAGCAACATTCCACTTTTAATAAATCACAATGTTTAATAAAACTACAAGACTTAGAAACAAAATAACATTAAAATTTTTTTAAATAAATTCGCAAAAAAAAATTCTTTTAGTTATTACCTCTAGCGTAATGTAAACAACTGGAATTAATTAAAAAATAACATGAAAAGGAGTTCCTTTATTCATGGTTCATAACCACTGAAGTATTAAAAAAAAAGTACACATGTTGAACTCATATCTCAATAAAAACAACTGCTTGATAAAGTTGTTAATATTCATATATGAGGCATTTCAAAGAATTGTTTTCCATGTAAATGACAAGTATAATTTCATTGAAGCAAACTAGTTTCGAAACAAAATTATTATAATTGTTAGCCTGTAAAGGTGTATTATTTCCAAGAATTGGCAAAGTTTCAAAAAAGTGTTGAACAAAACAATTAACTTAGTTTTCAATGTGTAGTATTATAATGATAATATTATTATGCAATGAGAATGAGCAAGTAGTAATATAATTAAACGAAACAGCAGCATTCAAAATGTATACCATTCATATTAGAAGGCCTAAGGCCAAAAGACTAATATATGAATCATGTAAAAAAGAAAATCTTGAGAGATTTCTCACTGAACTATAATATTAATGAACGTATTATCACACTCATTATTCACTTAATTTAATTAACTGATTTATTTATAATTTCGCAATCTCCATTTTGCTGAATATAATAAAAAATTACTAATATGAGGGTGGTTTAATAAGTCCGTGACTTTTTGAATAAAACAAAATTTTTTCGGCAAAGAAACATTTTATTTTTCTACATAGTCACCTTTTAGCTCGATACATTTAGTCCAGAGTTTTTCTATTTTTTTTTATTCCCTCCAAATAATACGTTTTCTCAAAGCTCTCAAAATACGCGTTTGTTTCGGTAATGACTTTATCAACAATCATAATCTATTATGATTTCTTTATGTGTAATAGGAAAGAAATGACAGTATGATCTTCATACATATTTGCAAGGAAATTAGAATTGAAATTTATTAATTGTTTAAAAGTGATATGCTCCAAATTAAAAAGCAGAGTACTATATTGTAGAACAAGAATTATAATAAGTTTATATTACTAATAAAATTCAATGCAACTAAATAATTTATTTCTAATATGAAACAGATTTAAATCATTAGTTGTTCAATCCGTAATTGTGTGGTATTTACTCATTCTGAGGTAAAATGGATAAACCAACAAAAGTCTCCACACAAATGAAGTTTTATTCATGAAGAATAAATAATAAATTCATAAGAATTCATAAGATATTCATAAGAATAAATAAATGAAGAATAAAACTTCATTTGTGTGGAGACTTTTGTTGGTTATCCATTATACCTCAGAATGAAACAGATTTAACCCATACCCTCATCCACGTCCATCCTATTCCCAGTCAGTTGTACCATAGACTCTCACCCTTAGGTTCGTACTCTCTTCCTTATTTTATTTTTATTTTGTACTATATTTACTATATACTACAGATAACTCTCTGGTGTCATTGCATTTTTTAGTTAATGCCTGAGGAAGAACACTACGTGTTCGAAACGCGTTGTTTAAACCATTAAATTTTTATATGTGGAGACCATTTCATTAGCTTTTTACCCAACAATAAATAATTTATGATGTAATAAGAGTATAGTAAGTAAATTAATGCGTATATTTTAGGAGAATACGACTTGATAAGAACAAGGACTAGTCCCATTATTTTGGGAGGGGACGAAAATATGATGGAAACTCTTGCTAACAACGAGATTTGACGTCAGGGCTAAAAATTAATCAGCCGGAGGAAGCGAAGGTCGGAGGAGCAGTGACCTGACAAGGCTGCCCAGTTTGTACCGGTACAAAGCAGGGAGACCTGCTGCAGCACGTCTTGGTCATAATGATACACGAATGCTGCTCATTCAGTCAGAGTTGACAACTCTCAACACAAGGTCGGCTTTCATATATGTCGCAAATCTCCATACCTACTCTTCAACACATTAACTAGACCATCTTCAATATTATCTAAAACCAGTATTTATATCATCAACAAATACAAGGATCTTTACTACAATCAAAACTGAATCTTTTGATAAAAATGCAAAAGATAAGTTGCAAATATTAAATGTAAACAAATTCCAACTACAAGGCAATAATACATTTTATTTAACAGCTCGACAGCTAAATAAATAGTTAACATTCTTGCAATAATCTGCAGTAAGCCATCCATTTAGCAGAAAAAAAACAAAATTAATGATTTCATAAATTAATTATATAAAGTAAAATAAAAGTTTCAAAAATGGATAATTCTTTCAGAAGGAATCATGCCACACGAGATTCATCATAATCCTCTCAACTTACGCTGTGTATTACATCCATAAGTACGCATAAAGTATACGATGGAAGGTTTTTTGTATATTCTATTAAGAAGTATGCAATCTGTATACTATATTAATACGGCTTTCTGTATACTACATCTAAAATTAAACTTTCTGGGGCTACATTTAGAAGTAGCAACACAGTATATATAGTATATATCGTATACAGTAGATAGTAGAAAGAAGGCTTTCTGTGAAGAACATATAATTATGTTTTCTCTATACTATACCTAAAAATAGACGTTATGTGTACTACATTAAGAAGCATTATTCCTGTGTACTATATTAACAAGGCTTTCCACTTAATATACATAGGATGTTTCCAAAGTTCTGGGAATTTAGCTATACTTCTATTATTTTGTTAATTTTCGTCAATATTATTACAATGTATTTATTCAGTGTATTTAACTGAATGCAATTATCCCAAGGATAAACTAATTTGTTTAAGCGGCCTTCAAAAAACTATTTTAGTGACTCCTCAATCCACCTTTTTATGACACGTTTTACGACAGTTAAAGAAATCGAACACCCTGTAAGGTGTGTGGTCTTGAATAATCCTGTGCAATAACGGACGCTTTTGCACTTTCCAGGCCGATTTTTGACAAGTGCCTGTCGCAGTGGTTCGGATAATAAATTAGGATAATATTTTTCGTTAATTGTAGCCCATTAATTAACTAATTTTTATGATATTCCATAAAAATAATCCCTTCACAATCCTAGAACATACTAAGCATTACTTTCTAACACATAACTGCCCCGGCCTTAAGTGGAGGCCCTTCTTCAGGCTTGCGCCATTCTTCGCATAGACTTTTGGTCTCAGTATTGAAATATGGAAGACAAGTTTTAGCAGTGGTAATTATTCGTTGCCAAAATTCATCACCGTAATGGGCTAACAGCTCTTGAATATGACAAGAATCAGACCTATTGTCTTCCAGTTCTAGTTCCAACAGCTTGAGCATCCAGCGCGCCGAAACCTTGCTAACGCCCAAACAGTAATGCAAAGTGTCATGAACTTGTCATTTACCTATCCCTAGGCTCACACTAATTTTACGAATACTCTTTCACCAATACTCTCTTCCAGTACATCCTCAACAGCAATAACGTTTCTTTCATTTACTGACGTGCATGGGCGCCGACTGCTTGGGTAGTATTCTCGTGATGTTTTACCGGTTTTAAAACGATCGATCCACCGATAAAGAGTACTTTGGATTCTGTAGACTCACCAAATACTCCTTTCAGCCCCTGAACAATTTCTGATGTTTTCTCACCTACTTTCAACAAAAAGAAAATTATTGCTTTTTGAGATTTTGCTGCGTCTTCTATGGTTACAAAAACAGTGCTATAAATACTGGGCTATATCAGTCGAACACCTAAATCAGACTCAACAAGATACGCATAAACATGTCAAGACATGTCAGGTACCATTGACATTGCCTATAAGTTTTGCGTAAATTAATCATACCACAATTACCAGAACTTTGGAAACATTCCTCGTATCTAGCATTAGGCTTTCTATATACTATATCTAGAAGTAAGCATCTGTATATTGTATCTATAAGTATATTTAAGGTTTTCTACTGTATATACAGTAGAATGAGGCCTACTGTATACTATTATTGAGTAATACACTGTGAAGTAAACTTCATGTATATTTAATCTGAAAATAGATATGATAAACAATTTATCTATAAGTAGACTTCTTGAATATGATCGCAGTTTCTTCGTTAACAACCTTTTTGTTAACTGATTCTAACCTCCTGGCTATTCTCCTTGTTGTAGTAGGTAAACTATAAATCAGGTTCGCCAATGACATTTCCAAGTAAAAGGGTCAAATTAAGAAAGAAATTTAAAAACATGATCTAAATCTATAATCACTTTACACTAATACACGAGCTTTCAACATTCATATGTCGTGAATCACTATAATAGTGATTATAGATTTAGATCATGTTTTTAAAATTTGACCCTTTTACTTGGAAATGTCATTGGCGAACCTGATTTATAGTTTACCTACTACAACAAGGAGAATAGCCAGGAGGTTAGAATCAGTTAACAAAAAGGTCGTTAACGCAGAAACTGCGATCATATTCAATAAAATATGCTTGAAAGAAGATCTGCTGCCAATATATACCAACATAAGTAGACTTCTTGTGTATATAATACGTGATCTTTACTAGTAATGTATAATATTATCCATTTGTGTACTTCTCGATTGAATTCTACTTTATAAATACTACAAACTTTTCCGTTACTCAATAATGAATAGGACAGAGTAAGGTGGAGAAGCACATAAGCATGAGATTTGCCGGCAAACCAACTCAGTGTGCGCAGTGTTCCCTCAGGTGTAAAGTTCTTACTAATGCTAGCTACACCTTATGAATTAATTTCATGCCTTCTTCACAATCGCCTACCATCAACTAATTGCCTCCTCCTCCCCCACAAATAACCATTCCTTGGACCAACGTTTCAACATTCCATTCCGCTATTTATACATTTAAAAAAAACTTGACAGCGATTTATCAGTGAACAAAAGAATCGTGCATCTTCCCAACCTTCGTAATACATACACATATATATTTATTTATTAGAAACTAATGACTTGACAGAACCTTTATGATAATAAAAGTCTTTATCGGATTATGCTATAAAGCCGGTATAACTGAAAAACCACCTACACTCTTCCATTTGGCAACGACCAATTGTCATCTTCTCGGAAACTAAGATTTGACCATTTCGATCGAAATGGAAGAGTAATAATTACTCTTAAATATAGTATATGATATTTTCCATTAACTTACATGTACAAGTAAATTGATACAGTTCATATCTAAATAATAATTAAATCGTATTAATTTTATCAACAGGGATGAGGTACATTAGTAAATCTGGATTACTATTAAATAATAATAGTAATCGTTAGTAATCTTAAGTAAATAGAATATGAAATTCAAAGAAGGGTTTCTTGATGATTTTGGTCTAAAGAAATTATACTCCTGTTTATACGCCGACGTTTTGCCAAAAATTGTTTTGACATTTTCAAGGCTTGTTTTTTAGGAAAAAGCTATTTACAGTCTATGTTTCTATCTACCAGCATCATAACAGATCTGTTATGATCATAACATAACAAATAACACGAGTGTAATTTCTTTAGAGAAAATCCTCAAGAAATCAAAATTTGAAGTTTATAAATCAGTGGTCGAGAAGCTATATCAATGTAATATGAAACTTGTTGGCATAAGACATGAAATTAATTCACAGATCTGTTATGATGCTAGTAGACAGAGGCATGGATGGTAAATAACTTTTTCCTCAAAAAGAAGCCTTAAAAATGCCAAACAATTTTTGGCAAAAACGTCGGAGTATAAACAGGAGTGTAACTTCTTTAGACTAAAATCCTCAGGAAACCTATCTTTGAACTTTATAAATCAGTGGTCGAGAAGCTATATCAATATAATATGAAATTTGGTTGGAAATCATTTAAGTTTTGGTTTCATTTTAATGCGGGTGGACGTCATATCAAACTCTCTGTGCAAACTGTTATCAAACTCATTGATCATCAATTTCATGATATCATTCGTTTTATTGTAGCTATACCCTTCCTCATTTCCCTCTGTTTCTCAGTCTGTAGATACCAACATAAGAGTTTACTTATATTTACGAGTTTGTTTAATAATTTCTGACTCCTCAGTCTAACACACAGAAGCCACCTTCGAGATATTCATGAAGATTCTAATCCATCACGATTATTCCAATCACTTTTACCGTAAAATACTCAATGAAGAGCATTGTATCTAGCAACATATTTGCTAAATAATTAATTAAAGCAATATATTTAAATGTTTTTAATATGTATATTTGTTGTGCAATATGACATAACTTTTTCATGATTGACTCGTTTCAGAATTAAATTATTAATAATTATTTATATAAGAAATAATATTGATATAGCTCCTCGATCTCTGATATTAAAATTCAAAATAGGATTCTTGAGGATTTGGTTCAGAGAATTAACTACTCTTGATTATAACCAGACGTTTCACCGAAAATTGTTCGGCCTTTTTCAAAAAAAGCCTTCAAAATGCCGAACAAATTTCGGCTTATCATCAAGACTAGTTAATTATTTGCACTAAACCTCAAACAACTTATTTTGAAGGGGCCAGGCTAGCTCAGTGGTTACGTGCTCACCTCTGAACTGATAGGACCGGGGTTCAATCCTCACCTGGCCCTCGATTTATTCACGCGGGAGTTGAATAAATCTGAGCCCGTCGTCCCTCGGAAAAGGACGTTAAACCGTCGGTCCCGAGCCTGTACGATGTCAGGTACTCGTTAAAGATCCCTACTTTAAATATATTTGAGTTAGGCAAAATTTAGGACTCCCACTGTAGAATCAATCTTCATTGTGTGGTATCACAAAGGGCCAATGCTTGGTCTACGTGTGTTCCCTTGTGGGACTGCCACTGCAACCTAACCTAACTTATTTTGAATTGTAAGTAAGTTTATCGGGACTCGGTCAGTTCTTCAGGTTCAAATTAAACTCTCATTGCCAACGTTTCGGTCTTTATTTAAAACCTTTTTCATAGGCAGAAGTATAAATTTTGAAACAAAAGAACTAAGTATTGCATTACAAATTATTTTACAAAGAAAAATAGTATGTAGATTTTAACAACTGCAGTCTGAATGAACACGTGACACAGAACTGAAATAACCAAGCAAGGTAACCAAATTTCACCAGACAACCAAAAAGACACTAACACAATTTTTCATCTATCAACAATGTTTAACTTAATCATAGATGAAAAATTGTGTGACTGTCTTTTTGGTTGTCTGGTGAAATTTGGTTACCTTGCTTGGTTATTTCAGTTCAATGTCACGTGTTCATTCAGACTACAGTTGTTAAAATCCACATACTATTTTTCTTTGCAAAATAATTTGTAATGTAATACTTAGTTTTTCTGTTTCAAAATTTATACTTCTGTAAGTTTTCTCACTAACCTATAGTCAAAATTTCCATTGTAATTTCTTAATTGTAACTAATTCCACTTTTATGTATGTTTGATTTTTGAATGATTGCATTATTTCTTATATTTCCTCTGTTTTTGTAGGCCTATGAAAAAGGTTTTAAATAAAGACCGAAACGTTGGCAATGAGAGTTTAATTTGAATCTGAAGAACTGACCGAGTCCCGATAAAATTTTGTTTTGTTTCTATTCCACGGTCGATACTTTTTATCAATTCCGACATTAAATTAAAGTCTTTAATTCGGACAAAATTTCGTAATTTGGAAAAATATAAGACGAAATTGAACAAAGTGGGAACAGACATCCAGTTTTTAAAAGCATGCATTGACGAAGGACTGCTCCCAACTTTTACAAATATATATATACGTGTATAAAGATTTCACATAACACGTGAAATAACAATCAATGATCAAACCACAATATGAAATGGGAACACAATACTAAGATCTTTCAACCGTAACAAGCTGTCTTCGTCAGAGTCCAAAACCCAAATGATACTATATCAGTTGGTATACTGATACTATATAGTATACAATATATACTATATAGTGTTTCACGGTACACAGGAAGTGGTAAGAAACCTCCTGCTCTTAGTGAGAGCCTGGAAGAGGTATTGAACGGAGAAAGAATGAAAACGAAAGTGAGCAAGAAAGTGACAGTGAGAGACGGAATCGGAGAGTGAAATCAAGGTGAGTGTGTATGTATGTGAGTACAAATACTACTGATAAAAAATCTAGTTTATAAGTATGAAACTTAAACCTCTATTTCCAGCATCAGCTTTTTTTTTACTTCACCATAAATAAATATATAAATACTGGGGAAAGTATTAAGTCTCCACACAAAAAAGTTTACTATAAAAAATGAACAACGCGTTTCGAACATTTAATGTTCTTCTTCAGGTTACATCTGCTCTGCTGGGATGATTATTCGATGAGACCAAGCAAGGACTGTAACCTGAACAGCAAGTGTTCGAAAGCGTTGTTTAGTTTTTTATAATAAACTTTTTTGTATGGAGACTTAATATTTTCCCCAATATGAGTAAATACCACACTATAATAGATTGCATAATTTATTAATGAAATGTATAAATAATGAAAATATTCGATCTTGTGATTTTGACATGTTTTTGAGGTCCTCAAGTCCTTTTCACGTTTTCTGATGGTATCTGTGTATGTATGTGTGTTAAAGAGTTTTTAAGCACCCTACCGGTCACATCGTTCGATGGATTAAATTTATATTATATAAACAGATTCATCCTGCTAACCATAGATGTACCCTATTGTTTCTTGGTAATGTTGCCTCATGAAAAAATAATGTTAAAATATTTTTAAAATTAATATTCACTATACAACAGAAAAAAAGGTACAATTTATATATAACTGAAATGCTCTGTTTTGACACAAAATGCGAATTTTTTTTTTTTGCCTTTTGCTTTAACCCAAAAGCTTATGAACATTATATAAATCACACCGATTGATGTATAACAATGAAATTATACTCAAAAATAGTACTTTTTGAAATGATCAAGTCTGTACTTTTTTGTTGAAATTGCATGAAATGAAGGTAAGTTACGGTACATTTTATGATTTCAGAATAGGTTAAGTTAAACGTAAAAATAGAGAAATGTAATTTTGTCAAAAAATCAAACTAAAATTAGCAAGCTTTAGACGAAAGTTCATGTACTATAATATGCAATAAAGGTATAAAACTTCTAATGTAGTGCAATCAGTTATTATGTGGTATTTACTCATGGTAGGGTAAAAATCTAATGAAATGGTCTCCACATATAAAAATTTTAATGATATAAACAACGCGTTTCGAACACGTAGTGTTCTTCCTCAGGCATTGACTAAGGATGAGTGCTTCTGAATAAGACTTATTCAGAGGCACTCATTCTTAGTTAATGCGTGAGGAAGAACACTACGTGTTCGAAACGCGTTGTTTATATCATTAAAATTTTTATATGTGGAGACCATTTCATTAGATTTTTACCCTACAATGAGGTATAAAAATATCAATTTCGGAATAACAGCCGATCTGTTGTATTTGATAATTAATTTTGAAAAATTACGATATATCTGACAATTAGCATATATATGGTCTACAATATCCATCATCAGTATTTTGAACAAATACAATTTTAAACAAACTAATAATTTAATGATTATTAATATTTCTGATAGGTGCGATGGCTGGGTTTCTTTAAGTTAACAAAAAGTATAATTCTGTTAATTGAAACTTAAGTTGGCTACTTTATAGATTGTATTAAAACTATTCCATAGTAAAGAGACTCTCTCAGACTATTTAATTTTGCAACTCATTGCAAAAAAGAAGAGAATACCCTCCGGTCTGCAAGTGGTGTCCCATGTGACTTGTATAAAACACAGTCCGAAATAATGGGTCTTCCTTCCTGTTAGACGGTCCTTCTAGGAATATCCTTTATAATGTCCTGGCACTAGTCCAGGACACCTACCATGTATACTCGAAGGAATTCTCTTAGTTGGAGTAGTCTTTATTGAGGTGTTTTCTACAGCACGATTCTTATAATTCACTATTTTTACTTTACCATAAGTAAAGCTTACTTAAACGATCTATTCTGGAATATTCATAGATTACACATAATTAGGAATCAACTAAAACTATTCTAATATTTTTTGTATGACGTTAGAAAGTGTGTGTGGGTATGCTACACAAATTTTGAATTAAAAAATTATAGTTCAGCTTAGAACGAACTATTCTGTGGAAAGGACAACTAATAAGCTTTTATGATTTGTTTCCCAATAATCTTATTGAGACAAATAGAGCTCAAAATATGTTCTTGTGTTTTTCTTTTTTTCCAACCCTCAACACTTATAAGACTTTTTCGTCTTTTAGTTCTGTTCTAGACGGAAAACGTGGCTCATTTATTATTTGACACCCATAATAGTAATGGGCGAGTCACATTACCTGTTGATTCTACCTTGGGAGTCCTAAATTTTGCCTAACTCAAGTGTATTTATAGTTGATGTATAATAATGAAATTATACTCAAAAATAGTATTTTTTTGAAATGTTCAAGTCTGTACTTTTTTGTTGAAATTGCATGAAATGAAGGTATGATATACCTTCTTTGGATCTTTAAGATATTGGATATCATTAAGATATAAGATATTGGGTTCTTTAACGAGTATCAGGCATCGTACAGGCTCGGGACCGGCGGCTTAACGTCCTCTCCGAGTGACAACGTGCTCAGATTTATTCACTGCCCTCGTAAATAAATTGAGGGCCAGGTGAGCATCGACCCCTAACCTACCATTTCAGAGGCGACTACTTTAGCTACCGTGCTAACCTGGCCCCTTGAAGTCCAAATATATCCTTTAGTACAATAAAGTCTCATCCATTAGTACAATAATGTATAATAATTGGAATATTAATAATTGATGTCCAATTCGTACAATATTTTTAAACCATTAGGGGCGAGAACTATGCAAAAGTATGCACGTATTTCTATGTACTATACTTACTGCTATACTTTCTTTAGACAGGTATATTGCAGCCTTACTCATAATATGATAACTGGTATGTACCATACCACTGTAGCTAAAAAATACTATTACGGGTATAAGTTTGATGTGCCTTAATTTGTTCGTGGTGGAGAAGCTTAACATACCTGGCTGGTTTCTTCCATGCCGAGAACTAAGAAAGTACATGGAGCCAGGGTAGCCCAGTAGTTAGCGTGCTTGTCTCTGTAGTGGTAGAGCCGGGTTAGAATCTCACACTGATCACCGATTTTTTTCAGTTGGGAGGTGAATACGTCATCCCTTAGAGAAGTCATTAAGCTGTTGATTCCAAGCCTATTACCTGGTATCGTTCACATTAAAGCAGCAGGGGTAAAGGAAATCTACTTTACAGCAGATTCATATTCTCAATAGATTTATTAAGGAGACATAAAATATTCCCTTGAAGAAGATTTTCAAGATATAGTTTTCTAGCACAACCTCAAACCAAAGAAAAAAAATGTTTAGTTGGCACTCACGAGTGAATAGTATGTGGAAGTCAAAATATGTGGGAACACACATAGGCCGACCATTGGCCATTTGTGATACCACACAATGAAGATTGATTATACAGTGGGAGTTTTAAATTTTGCCAAACTCAAGTGTATTTAGAGTAGGAATCTTTAACGAGTACCTGACATCGTACAGGCTCGGGATAGACGGTTTAACATCCTCTCCGAGGAACAACGTGCTAAGATTTATTCACTTCCCGCATAAATAAATCGAGAGCCAGGTGGGGATCGAACCCCGGTTCTATTAGTTCATAAACGAGTACTTTAACCACTGAGCTAACCTGACCCCCTAATATATAAAAAAAGAAGCGACAACCTTTGAATACAATTCTCAATTGATGCAGAAGAGTTTAAGAGGCTAAATATTTTTGTCCAATCATATCTAAAACCAACAGAGGAATATGGTACTTCTCTAAGGATATATACGAAGTTTCATTAAATAACTTAAAATCTTAAATGGAATTTAGAAACAATAGAGTACAATACGATAGATAAATCGGCATTTCGCACGAGTCAACACACTCTGGTGAACATCATAAATTGTATGGTTAAAGGTTTTTGTTTTTACATCTTTAAGAATTTTATTATCCTTGCATATCATATTAACTCAATAAAATATCTTTGACTTCCTTATATTAAACCTTAAAACCAATAATGTAATATTACAATACAAATGGAAATATTTCATGGTATAGCAACTTGAGATATTTGCAGTAAGATGGTTTATCTTCACACGTGACAATATACTCATCACGAAACCAAATCAACAGAATCTGCTCCAGAAATGTTTATAAACAAAATAAACATTCTTTAAGTTCTAAAGCAATCAGTTTGTCCTGACTATTCTACTGAAAATCATATGATTTTTGATGAAACAGCTTATGGATAACATGTCCTTCCAATCTAATGAATCAGGGTTAATATCTGTAACTCCTCCTTTTTCGTAGTTTCCATCCATTTTGATCCATCAATTCGACGACTATGGATTGATTAATACAACACTAACGAAAATATGTATAAGGTCTACCACAACTGTAATTGTGACCTGTGTTGTACTCACTTCTGGTCAGAGTTGAGAATGACTTGTACAATACTCTAAATAATCAAAGCTAAAAAGATCAGTGAATAGGTATATCCTGCAGAGTGATTCAATATACTATGTAGTGAAGGTTTTATTTATCTAATGGGAGAACTAAGCAAATAATAAGCCTTCCATTGTTAAATTATCCTAGAAATGTAAAAACAAATAAAGGTGCATTCAAGAAGAAAAAACTAAAACAAAAAACTGACCTGCAATAAGGAGTGTGTACGGAGGTGAGAGAAGAGCTCCGTCTCTGTTGTTGACGAGGCATCTGTACTCCCCTGCGTCCGTGGACCCTTCGGCAGGAGCTGATCCCCGCCCAACCGCCAAGTTCCACTTCTTCTTGTGTACCACCTATCCAAATATAAGTTTTTTTCTTTAATAAATACAAAAATACTGTAAAAATTCAAATATATTTTTTCATATATTTAATTGTTGACCAAAGACAAGTTAAAATGCTCTTTTCTTTACTTCACTATTGATAAATAAAGTTTTATATTCTATAAAATGTACACTATATATGAATATTCAAATAGGAGAACATCATTAGAAACAAGTATAGTGCACTTGTTTTAATATTTTTTTCATTATATTAGTTTTAAAAGTCAAATAACCTTATTAAAGCGGAGGGTAGAAAAGTCGACGATTCGACGTCTGGAATCCGGGTAGATTCTCTGTCCATTGTGCATCCAAGTAACAGACACTGCATCGCTAACGTCCAATGAACATCGGAGGCTAACTTCTGAATTCCTAACCACCACGGTGATTGAGGCACCTCCCTCACCTTCCCAAGTCACTGCAAAAACAAACAACTTCAACTTAATATCTATCAATACTTTACCAGTAAATGCCATGAAAATAAAATAACAAAAACAACGAGATATATGCATTATTTTAGGATTTCAGATCAGAGAGTCAGAGTTATGTCCTTAGAAACGCTGATTCTATAGAAAAGAGCCGTAGAAGTAGAAGTCGGATATATATCAGGTGACTCTAGAACTTCAGTCAGTCATGATGAATGCTGCACCAAATGTCATTATACAGTAGAACCTCGCAGTGCGAGTTTCATTTTGTTCTCTGACCGAGCTCGCATTGCAATTTAGGTTAGGTTAGGTTACAGTGGTAGTCCCACAAGGTAACACATAAAGGCCGAGCATTGGCCCTTTGTGATACCACACAATGAAGATCGAATCTACAGTGGGAGTTCTAAATTTTGTCCAACAAGTGTATTTAGAGTAGAGATCTTTAACAAATACCTGACATCGTACAGGCTCGGGACCGGCCGTTTAACGTCCTTTTCCGAGGGACGATGTGCTCAGACTTATTCACCTCACGTATGAATAAATCGAGGGCCAGGTGGGGATCGATTTATAAGTTCAGAGACGAGTACTTTAACAACTGAGCTATCATGGCCACCCCGCAGTGCAATTTACTTCTATTTCAAAGCAATTTTTTTTACATTGAAATAATTATGAAAATAAAAATGAGTTCTATACCCAAAATGCCTGTTTTTAAGTTGTTTTTTTTTTTAAACATAAATAGAACAAGGAAAAAAATAAACAATACCGTACATATAATAAATAAAAATTCATGCAAGGAATAATCATGTTTTAATAATCTACTAAACATAAATGGAGACAATCTAACATAAATGGAGATCTAACAAACCTGAGTAGGTTTGTTGCGATCGAAGATGGACAGGACAACGTCCGAAAGCGCTCCAACTACCTAATATAAACATTTGTATTTAAATAGAAATAAACTTCTTTTAAGGTTGCATCCAACTTCACTCGGATAGATAAGTTAAGTTTCGTAACCTATAATATTGCATTGCACCAATATAATATTGCAATAATAATATTGCACCAATCACACATTGCATTGAATGTTTCTGTGATGAGTTTTTAAAATTCTTACAGGTTTCAGTTTTCCAAGTGTAATTGAAGTCCGGTAATTGTAGCTCTGCAGTTGTTATCTTCTAGTTGGACAGTTCTACTATGACGACTATCAGAAGATGTTTTACTCGATAGCCTCACGCTACTAATTGCTAGTTTTGCTATTTTAATTTCTCTATTTTCAAAGATAGGTTTTCTCTTGCGAATATCATTGTTTAAACTTCATAATATTAACTTTTGGTAATTTAGAAGAGAAATAATGCTCATATGTGCTAATTAAATAAAAAAGATTGATAATTAATTTTGTTAAAATTTTTTTTAAAAAATATACCAGTATCCTTACATCAATTCACCATAAACTTGATATTGATCTCGTCGACTTTCGGTACAATTTTGTTGTAAGTATATAACTATGAATGGATCTCCTGTAACTATGCAAATTCCAAAATCAATTTAAAATTTTACCCGTTACTTACGGTCCCCACCGTAAATATTTCTGCAGTCCATTCAAAGGCATTGGCAGTTTATTATAATAATAATAAATAATTGGCACCATATTATAATGAGAAATAATAATTTGTTAGAATCAACCAAACTATAAAATGTATAGACTTGATACTAATAATGTAAAATAGATACTAATAGTAAAAAGGCTACTTATTAATGTAATTCTATGTTAATTTGTTAATATATACATCAAATCAGGAACGAATAATTTATAAGAGTTATTATTATTTCACTTTCACTTAGGTCTTAACTTAACCAATGAAAAGAATTGCAAATTAAAGAACCATTATAAAATATAAACATGAAAAAACTTACTGGATAGAAATATTTGCATCACTAGCCGGTAAATAAAATGTAAACAGATAGTAAATTCCAATTTCAGACAGCAGTAGTTGTTTTTCAATTTCAAAGGTTCAGATAACGTCACAGACAAAACATGCAAATAAAAGTTGAGTCGAAAACAAATTATGCAAATAAAGACATGCAAATTGAAGACTATGTGTTTTCAAATGTTCTTTCAAGTTAATTGTTTCTTAAAAAAATATATTACTAATATTATACCATCAATTTTTGTATATTTTATTGCATATAACTTCTACTGAGATGGTAGGACATGATCTAAAAAGACGTCCACACTGAATCGACTTATATTTAATTCAGATTCATTATTCTTTTATTAGCAACTCAAAAATAGAGAATATGGTGACCGTATTCCTACATTAACTAACTGATTAAAGCAGTATTACTCAAGTTTTCTTGGTTTATCACTGGTACTGCTACTATTACGGTTTGACTGAAACTTATTATTTACTAAAATAATTTGCCGGATTATTCACCTCTCTACTTGATAACACACTATATACCCTACAAATTAGATCAGAAACCTACAACAACGTTTCACGAGTTCATTAATTATAGAACTATAATTCATTAATATGAACTATAGTTCATTATTTGCACTATAACGAGTGCAATTAGTTATAGTGTGGTATTTACTCATATTTGGGAAAGTATTATGTCTCCACAGAAAAAAATTTACTATAAAAAAACTACCCACGCGTTTCGAACACTATATGTTCTTCTTCAGGTCACATCTAAAAAATATATACATATAAGTATATGAGTATATGAAACATAGGGGTGAATTAATTTAAATTGAATATAATATCTGATTGTTCAATATCTGACAATATATTTATTCTACGGAATAAATCAGAGCAGGTCGTAACTCAGAGAAGGACGTTAAACCGTCGGCCCCGAGCCTGTACGATGTCAGGTACTCGTTAAAAATTCCTCCTTTAAATACACTTGAGTTAGGAAAAATTTAGGAATCCCACTGTAGAATCAATCTTCATTGTGTGGTATGCTCGGCCCACGTGTGTTCCCTTGTGGGACTGCCACTGTAACCTAACCTACATATATATATATATATAAATAATCATAAATTTTAGAGCGTATCTTAAAAAAACTTCCTTGGTTTTTGAGATACGCTCCCTCACTCACAAACACATACAAACAGATGAATTTGCGAAATCTCTTTTATTCCATTTTATGAGCTCATGAGAAAACAAACATGTATTTCTGTTGAAAACTTGATATCATAATGATAAATCCAATCCAATGACTATATTTCATTTAAATAGAACGTAAACGAAAATAAAAATGATTCTAGTCACATTAGCGTCAATAAATTAATTAAATAATTTAATTATTTATGAACCCATACAATATGGTAAAGTCACTCCAGGTTATTTAATAAACCATGGCAAAAGGGAAGGGAACTCGGACAACAGTTCTAGACACTGATTTTAGTGGTTGTACCAAACATCCGATCAAACAAAAAGACTGTAAGGACTGACGACGCTTTTCACCCCCAAGGGGATCGGTTTCTATTATATCTATATATGTATAGCAGAAATGGCATCTTTCAAAATTTAATATTTTTCGTAAGAATTTCACAATATTATTGCCAATATTAACTAACCCCCAATTAAAGAATATACAAATGATAGAGATAATATTTGCAAATCCCTATAAAAGATTTGATTCAATATTTATTGTATTATAAAACTGCGTATTTATTTTCTAACTTTAAATATTACTCAATACGAATAAAATACATTTCCAATACCCACTGATCCATTATTAAAAGGATGCATATGTCTCTGAGAATACTTTGAGGTTCTGGTAAAAGATGATATTTCATATTGCTTTGATGTTAAAATTGAAATCTCATACCATTCAGTATTATAACTGCTATTTATTATTTCGGTTAAATCTAACTGAACCCAGATATACCAAAACAGTTCAAGTAATATCTCTTGGCGAAACAATTAAGGACTGTTATGAAATTATCTTGTGTGGTAGGCTGCCGTTAACAATAAATACAAAACAACATTAGATAAAGAACTTCTTTTTGTACATGCAGTAATTGGCTCTTCCTTCATGCAAGCAAGCTCATAATTGGCTGAAGAGATAACAAACACAGTTCGCTAATGAACACTACCCTGATGAATCAGTCCCAGCCCCCAACCTCCTTCTCCGCAGGCCACAATAAAATAATTAGAACCACAACGCTTCGGTCATTAAACTGAATTATTTCATTAAATTGTTGCACGAAATATATCTTCTCTACAATGATAATAAATACATTAATAATAATCAGGTTTGCACAGAAGTATATTTATATAATTATAAAACTGAAAGAAGCACAAATGAAAAAAAGTAAATAGGACTCATATTCAATATTTCGACTGTTTTAACCGTCGTCCACAGGAAAGGAAACGAAGCGGTGAGAAGACAAAAGAATATATATATATATATATATATAAATCAAAATTCGAAAAAACGATCGAAACTGGATGCAAATCAACTCAAAAACGAAGAAAAGCCACACAAAGAGAAAGAGACACACTTATAAACTCAAATTTTCGGATGATCTGTCTTCAGGAGAAAAGAGAATGCGCGACCAAGCACGCCGGAAACCAAGTCCTGCCGTTGTGTTTCCAGCGTGCTTGGTTGCCCATTCACTTTTCTCCTGAAGACGGATCATCCGAAAATTTGAGTTTGTAAGTGTGTCACTTTCTCTGTGTGTTGTTTTTTTTTTTCCTTTTTGAGTTGATTATACATATATATATATAATATATATATATTATAATATATATATATATATATATATATATATATATATTTATATATAATATATATATATATATATATATATATATATATATAAAGATATCACATAAACACGTGAAATAACAATCAATGATCAAACCACAATAAGAAATGGGAAAACATGGGAAACATGGGAAAATTGAAAGATCTTAGTCTTGTTTTCCCATTTCTTATTGTGGTTTGCTCATTGATGTATATATATATATATATATATATATATATATATATATATATATATATATATATGCGACATCTTTTTGTTTGAAGAGGCGGAATGCTTCAAGATACTGGCTTTAAAGTTAAGCAGCAAGGTCTCCAAATTGTTGCAACGCGATTAATAAAACGTTTTTGTTAAATATCCACCTAAAACGGTCCTTATACCTATTCTGAAGACAAATGCTTTCATTAAAACTATTAAAGAACTATTAAACATACGAACACAATCTTGGGAGTTCTTTAGATGAAATACTGAAATATAAAAGTCAAGTTGCGGACAAATTGGCTAAAACTACAAAAGCAATGATCTCAAACTATCATAGTCAATTTAATAAGAATTCAGGTTAAGAAAATATTAACAAAAAAAATTCTAAGTCAATGTAAACAAATTAAGACAAGTAATCAAGTACTCCATTAGACAAATTTGAGTTTTCAGTTTTTATAGCGATATTGCCTTTCTGGTAATCGATACTTATTAATTTGAACCCAACACTGGCTTCGAAAGATATAGGGTATGTTGGAGTAAGGAAACCACAGCGACCACACCATGCCACTCCCTCAGGCAAGGGTTAGTCCTCAAAGAGGTTAAACTTAAACTTCTGAGCAGGGAAGTTTACCCAATCGAGTAAATTAGAGGGTTGGACCTAGGAATATATATTGCTAGCGCTAAGAATTTACTTCAGAAAGAATTGTCATGGAAGGCTTTTTATTGCTAACCGTTGCAAACGTACTGAATTTGGTGAGGGAGGCACCTAGGAAAATATATATATATACTACTACAGGGACTTGACGTCCAGGAGCGTCAATCACCCGTCTGTTGATTGAGTTGAGTTGATAAGAGTTGCCAACGACGAGGGTGCCTGACTTGTCCGCTTCTCAACCCCTTCCACACTTCACTCCGCCTTCCTGTAACCAGCCCTTCCCTGTTGCTAAGGATTACTCTTGTACATCCAAAAACTGTGTATACAAATTGGATTGTACTCGTTGTGATGCGTTCTACGTAGGACTGTCCTCTAACAAGCTCAGCCTCCGTATCAACGTCATAGAGCATCTGTTAACAACCTTTCCGATTTACCTGTTGCCATCCACGCCAACTCCCACGGCCTAACCTTCAATGATTGCTACAGTGTACAGATTCTGCGACAGATCCCCCCTGATGACAATACCGTGACCCTTAAAACCTCTGAAGAGGTACACATATGGTTACTCGGGGCGCGCAGTGCACGGACTAAACCTTAAAAGATAATTTTTTTTTAATTATTTTAATATATAGTTTACTTTTATATTTTTTCTGTTTTTTTTCCTCTCTCCTTTTTCTTATATATTTTTGTAATTATTTATTTATTTCATTTTTATTCCTTCAAGACCGGGCACGGGGGAACAGCACTGGCGGTTGCCGTGTCGGTTACTAGCCGTTGCGTCTACAATATGCTTGGTCTCCCTTTCTCTTTTCTCCTGAAGACGGATTACCCAAAAATTTGAGTCTGTAAGTGTGTTTCTTTTACCTTTCTTCAATTTTGAACTGTTATATATAACAATTCAATTTGACTGATATAAGAAAAAAAAAATATATATATATATATAAAGATTTCACATAAACACGTGAAATAACAATCAATGATCAAACCACAATAAGAAATGTGAAAACAAGACTAAGATCTTTCTACCGTAACAAGCTGTCTTCGTTAGAGTAAAAAACCCAACCCGTCACGTAAACATGTTTCATTGTATTATGAGCAGATAATAAAGATATTATATAAAGCAGCACCAGCTTTAAAGTCATTTTACACTTTAAAGTGTTAAAACACTTTAATGCTGCAATCATGATCAATGTTAGAAATGAACTTTGCAAAAAACATGATTTACAAGATGTTTCATTAAACATTTTGCATGCATCTTTTACTATTTATGATTCAGAAGAATTATATGCAGCCAAAACCGAAAAATCCTTCAAAACCCGTCATTATGAGATTCAAAATTTCTTTAAGGCAGGTACAAAAAAAATGCAAATTTTCTGTAAGAAAATGTTATTACAATTGAAAAGGATAATTGGACAGAAGTGGAAAATTGAATCAAGGGATAATATAAGAAATACGACGTAATTTAATATCGTGATCGTCATAGAGGAATCTTAAAGTAAATTTCACAGTAACTAATATAAGAAGAATACCGATATAACATAATTCCAACCAACTTAATGATGCCTGGAATAAACTGTATTGTCAAGAGGTTTTAGAAGCGACAAACACTTCAATGTAAGAGCATTAGCAATGCATAGAAATGATTTGTATGTAACAAGGTAATTGATTTCGAAAACATATACAAATAAAACTCCACCTTTAATCTAACTTACAATAGAGGAAATGGTAATAACAACTTAAATCCAATTGACTCAAAATAAAAATGAAATGCGCATGTAAGTATATTTTCCTTGGTCAAACTGTTAAAAAGACTATAACTGATCAATTAGAATTTGTAGCATGATATACGTGATAAACGATTTCATTATTCTTATTCTATTGCATGTTACATGCATATATATATATAGTTGGGTTTTTGACTCTGACGAAGACCGCTTGTTACGGTAAAAAGATCTTAGTCTTGTTTTCCCATTTCTTATTGTGGTTTGATCATTGATATATATATATATTCGTAAATTTTGGTAGCAGTCCTTCTTTGACACACACATTATTGAAAATGACACCAAATTTAGCTGATACCTGTTTCTTAACAAGTTTCTCAATTCTAAAGTTTCAATTGAGAAACTTGTTAAGAAACAGGTATCAGCTAAATTTGGTGGCATTTTCAATATATATATATATATATATATATGCAGATAAATCACAATAAACACGTGATGCAATCAATGAAAAGAAACCACAAGGAAAAAAAGAAAACAGATAGAAAAAATGCTCTGAGGCCTTTCAATTTATGTCATCAGAGAGCATAAATTGAATTATGTCATCTGATGACATAAATTGAAAGGCCTCAGAGCATTTTTTCTATCTGTTTTCTTTTTTTCCTTGTGGTTTGTTTTCATATATATATATATATATATATATATATATATATATATATATATATATATATATATATATCAGCTCAAAAACGAAGAAAAACAACACACAGAGAAAGAGACACACTTACAAACTCAAATTTTCGGATGATCCGTCTTCAGGAGAAAATAGAATGGGCGAACAAGCAAGGAAACCTGCAGTTGTGTAACGGCAGGGTTTCCTGCCGTTGTATTTTCGGCGTGTTTGGTCGCCCATTCTATTTTCTCCTGAAGACGGAACATCCGAAAATTTGAGTTTGTAAGTGTGTCTCTTTTTCTGTGTGAAAACTTTTCTTTATTTTTGAGCTGATTTGCGTCCAGTCTGGATCGTTTTTTTCGAATTTTGAGTGAAATACATATATACTATAAAAACTTTGAGAAATACGAATAAAAAACAGAAATTAGGATTCACACTCAATATTTCGACCCTTTCAACGGTCGTCCTCAAGAAAGGAAGTTGAGTGGCTAGAAGACGAAAGCAACAAAATTAGAAAATGAGTAACATAAAAAGGACGAAAACACTATCAATATATTTCGAACCGCAGTTCGTCGTCAGGAAGATACTAAAAAAGAAGAGCTACGATACTGCCAGATCAACGGTGCGGAATCTGGCAGTATCGCAGCTCTTCTCAACTAGTCTCTTCCTGACGACGAACTGAGGTTCGAAATATTGATTCTAGTAAGTGTTTTCGTAACTGGAGATAGTGCACTATATATAGCACACTTGATAAACAGTTAATGAGCCATATTGTAAGTTACCTGCGATTTGTATTACCTTATTATATTTTGAACAATGAAATCAGGTCGATCTTTTGAAACTGCTAGGTAGATGGCTATGATAAGTGAAACATAAATAATTATAACATGACACACCCCCCATTTGAAAGGCCGATTTCCAGACAGAACCTGTTGCTTTCATACCTTTCCAGTTCCTAGAAAAGAAAACAAGATATTTATTTTGGAAGATTACCGAAAATTTGGAAAGCAAACCGAAAAAATTTAGTTGTAAAATTGAACATAGTTTGAATGTACTGCTGCTCATACATGAGAAGATTTATTCTTTCCAATCTTTATTCATCTGCTTCATCTTATAAAACTATTCCGGGCACCTCGAAGGCTTGGTCGATACGGCACTTTGTCCCAACCAGAGAGACGTTGATTCAAATCCCTTGTTTGTTTATACTGTTTATATTTACTACCACTGACTTGCTCATCATATCCCTTACTTGATAATAATCGTCGAGGTTGATAAGCATTAATAAAATACTAAAAACCTATTTCTGTCTGGTTACAAATTTCATTTATTTTATAAATGTTTTTCTCTTTAAGGGCATTTGTAACATTGCATTTTATTTAATTGTACATTTTGCATAATATTATATGAAAATAAATGAACAACTAAATGAAAAGAAAAGACCTATCGAAACATCTGTGAACAATTTCATCACACGCGACATGAAACATAACTCTCAAATTAATATATTTTTTTATATATATATATTCAGAAGTCATCTATATCTTAAAGACAAATATTCAAAAACAATACAAGAATAGACAGTAGTTACAACTATATGTCACAAGATTGAAAATTAACGAATGTTAAAAGAGATGTGACAGAATATTTTTTTGCAATACTTAAAATTATATTAAAAAAAATAGAAGACTAGACAATAGTTACAATTGTATCTCATACTGAAAATTGATGTATGTTTAATGAGATGCTACAATCTCTTTTGTATCCCGCACTGATCGACTAGCCTAAAACAGTGTGTTGATAAAAAAACAAACGAATTTAATAAAAATAAAAATATGTAATTGTTAAAAGGTATATATCTCGGAAAGTCATAGGTCAAATTGATTCACAAGGAGTGGGTTAAGAGTGGTTTACATATTCACCGGGAGTTCTAGGAAAGCGATGAAAATGCAAGGCTGATGACGTAAGGAAGTGACTATTTCGGCAATAAGGGAGGAATATATTTTGTTGCGACAGGCAGCACCCCAAACGGCCCCCCATATTAATTCTTCTGATTAGGACTACTAGTTCTGCTCTCTACTTCTTCAAATTTCAAATTTCTAGACACACTTTAAAGCTTGGGTTTAACTGGAACGAGTCAGAGTCAACCAAAAGATTCCAGCAACATCTTTGGTCATTTCAGTTTTATAGGATTATGAAACTTTTTTTTTCTACAGTTTAGAACACCAGTCCTTTTTAGTATGTGATTTTTTTGGCTTCTCTTTTAGTATAACAGATACGTTGCTTCAAATGTATTACATAGGAATCCTTTCTTAAATCATCACGTTTGATTGATACTATCTTTTAGTATAACAGATACGTTGCTTCAAATGTATTTCATAGGAATCTTTTCTTAAATCATCACGTTTGATTGATACTACGAGTTTAAAAAACTTACAACCTTCAAAGTTCAAGACACCAAATGCTGGTCACTCCAGTTTCATAGGATCCCTTTCCAGGCTACAGGCATGTCCTTGGTCATATAGTCTCAATACCTACAAACCAATAAACTTCAGGAAATTTAACTTATTTGTTCATATGACTTTAAGAAGTTTCTCTTCTTCAGATATCAAACTCGTTTGATCATGGAGTTTTACCGTCTCCCAACCTTTCAACTTCAGAAAGATGAATTTCAAAGTTTCTCTTCATCAGATATCAAACTTGTTTGATCATGGAGTTTTACAGTCTCCCAATCTTTCAACTTCAGAAAGATGAATTTCAGACATCAAACTTGTTTGATTATGTGAGTTTTAGTCTTCCAACCTTTTTAAGACAAAGGCAGTAAATATTTTTGCTTATATGAGTTTCACAAACTTTTCTTCAGTTGACCACCTGAGTTTTTATATTACATATATTTGATAATCTTGAGTTTCAAAAGCTTCTCCTAAACAGAGTTTACAATATAAGAAATCTTTGGTCATCTGAGTTTATCAAGTTCTTACAAACAAACTTTTCAAATATACGGCGTGTTCCTAAATGGATGACCCCATTTTGCAGGCCAATAATCATGACACAATTGAACACGAGATGGACTCACCAAAACTTAATGTGTTTTGTGCAATATCGAAGAAAAAAGTTTATGGGCCATTTTTCTTCGAAGGAAATGTGAACGGAGATGTTTAACTTCAAAATTGGCTAATTGGTCAACTCATAGAAAATGAAGACGAAAGTTTCATTTTTCAGTAGGATGGGGCTCACCTCACTGGAAGCTCACTGTACGAGCCTACCTCAATGAGGTTCTGCCAGAGAGATGGATTGGTCGAGGTGGTGAAGAAGACTATTTGCTTCTGAAATGGCTACCACGATCACACGACCTTTCTCCGTGTGATTTTTTCCTCTGGGGTTATGTGAAAGGACAAGTCTTCGTACCTCCTCTTCCAGCTAACATTGAAGAAATGAAACAGAGAATTACAGCTGCACTGGAAACTGTTACCGAAGACATGCTAGCAGCGAGTTTGGCACGAGCTCGAATACCGACTCCGACGTGTGCAGAGTCACAGGCGGCGTTGACATTAACAATTTATGAAAATCTGTCATAGAACCAACAAATATTTGTACTTTTCCTTGTAAATTTAACCAATAAAACTTATGACCTTCAACATGAAATGTATTTAGTTTCATTATGATGCAGCAAGTAGTTTCCGAGATATCGGTATTTAGAAAGAGGTCAACAATTTTGGAACCTTTGTACATTTCACTAGAACATGTGAGATGTCTTAATTGCTCACTCTTGAGACTCTTGAATATTCACTTAGATGACAGTTGTCAATTTCAGTCATGATTTCGAGCAAGACTAGGAAGTGGGACTAATGACTCATTGTATGATAAAACTAACCCATTTGAAGGGTTTCTATTACAACCTCCAAAATGTTTTTTTGTTTACTGTCCTTTAAAGTTTTGTCTATATAAAAGGCGGGTATTTTAACGAGTGATTAATAGAAATAGTGTTAATTCAGTGACAGAGTAATGTATTATTAAATTAATGAAACTGAAGGTAAAAACAGTAGTTTAGAGAACTGAATAGTTTTCTTGGAGCTATTGCATCAACAGAAAAGAGCATTATTGTTCACTATGTAAATTCAGGAAATTTATGTTTCCACTGAACCACAAATACTGAAATATTCAAATTTTAAAATCTCTACATAGAATTAGTATGCAATGAAAAAAAAATCAAGATTTTTTACTGTTAGAAAAGGCCATATAACCCTAAAACTGTAGAACTAAACTCAGAATATTTCGTATCTGTCCTACTTGTTAAAATTATTTACATTTAATAGAAAATATTCTCTCATAGACAAGATAAATAGCTTTAAAATATTTTTTAATATTTTTTTTTAAACAAAGTATAGGTTTTAAGTTTTTTTTATTTTTAATGGTTGCTTCCAACTCCTATTTGCCTGAAATACAAACATTTCCCTTACTTTAAGGCGAAAAATATCTAAGATTTGAACTTTTCCAATGTTGTTTTCTTGTTGAATATCTTTGTATACCATGTCTATTGTTTATTGGCATCTCCTTATTTGTACGTCTGCTCTCATACTTCTACTAGTTCTCCTTTTCAACTGAGATGAGGAAACATCTTGTCTCCCTCACTTTGCTTTCCTGAAGACGATTAAAACATAAAATTAGAAATCGTGTGTGTTTTTCCTTTTATTTGTTTTTTACTTTACTGTAAGTAAAAGTATAGTGATTGTGAAAAAATTCGATCTCGAGATTTTGACGGAATTACATGTTTTGAGGTCCCAGAAGTCGTTTTATGATATTTTTGCGATGATCTCTGTGTGTGTGTGGGTGAGTGGGTGAGTGTGTTAGCATTGCTTGTTACCAAGTCACGCTCCAGAATCTTTGCTGGATTAAGTTGATATTTTATAATAAAAAATGAGCCCCATAGTGTAGATGAACCCTATTGTTTGGGGGAAAATTATGCATGACGGGAAAGTCACTTTTTTTTGCCAAAAACCTGTTTTTAGACGTTTTTTTTTTCCTAAACTGCTATTTCTAGAGTTTTTGAAATTTAAATATTACCTTTAAGGTTACAAATGCAATAAACAATAAATATATTCAGTTTAAAACAACCAGATTTCTTTTTTTTAGTAAAATGTAAAAATTTTGACTTATAATTCAATCTCAAAGCTTGTGAGAGCAATACAAGACATACCGTTTGACAGATAAAAATGAAACTATACATAAAAATAGAACATTGTGTGGAGAATGAATTGAGATAATGTTTTTAAAAATTAAATGCTTCAAAGAGGCGTTACGGTACGATTTCTGTTTTCAGAAAATGTTTTTTTGACGCTAAACGGCTCATTAAAAAATCATGAAAATTTGATGAAAAATGAAACAAAAAATTAGCAATGTATAAAAAAAAATATTGAAATTTCAATCACAGCAAAGAGCAATAAAGTTATAAAAACTGTTTGTTTATCCTAGAGAAGGGATCACCTGCTATACTTGTCAAATTTTTGATATTTCTTTAGATTGTTTACATTGACTTAGATATTTTATGAGCGAATCCACTGAGATAAAATTGACGTTTATAATAGAAAAATTTAAATAATTTAATGACTTATACGAGATATAAGAGGAGTAATATTTTTACATGTAAAAAAATCACCGCCAATAAACATTAATAAATTTCCTTTGTCTTTCATGGCATGATGGATTTGTCTCATAAAATGCTTTAATAAATCTATATATTGCACTCTTGAGCAAAACTTAATATCAATTACAATTACATTATCTTTCTGAATTGTAGTACCTTTCCATGAAATTTAAAGAAAGGACTCTTTCCTCAAGAAAGAGGACTAATGTTTGTTCAGAAATATCCAGTTTTTTTCACTATTCTACTCTAATAGTTCATATTTGTTATTTTTAAAAATTAGAAGCTCCCAGCTATAAAAGATTTAAATTATATTGAATAGCTGGCTTTGACTTTGATTTCATAATTTGAGTATGTAAACTGGCTAATTTATAAACTTGCTAGCTTATAACAGAGTACAGCAGGCAAGAAAAAGATAACACTCACTCAGAAAAAAATGATTTCTTACAAAGGGGAAGGAAAATGATTTTATTAAATACTAAGGAGCCATAAAATTTCCAGTATAATAATTCTGTAAAAGACCAAAAATGTAAAAGATAATTCAAAATTAAAATCTTTCGTTTGAAGATTAATAAATGTAATTATCGTACATCTTTAGTTATAAATCATCTTAAAACGACATTTTTTCTTCGCTGTTTATGATGTTTTTCAGAGAAAATAAGAATATTTCCTGTTTAAATTCGAAAATTTCACTTAATTATTCAATGTACAAGGAGGTCAAGTAAACGATGTAAGGAATCCACTGGCTATTTGAACAAAAGCCATGTTCTCTTGTAGGAGAATATTTCTTAACAAGAAATTTCACTTTAGCTTTTTAAAAATGTTATTACTGCTGTAGTTATACTAATGAAATTATTTGCATCAGCTGTGTGATGTACAAAAATAAGCTTATATATTGATAAGTCGATCAATCACTGTACTACCACAGGAATGAAAAACAACTAAACAACTCCTATTTAGATCTTTACATTATCCTTAAATGAGACGTTATATATTATATACCCAAGAAGTTTGATATTAAGTTTACTTATAGTTGAGTGTAGGCCACTCCAGATTTTTTTTAATAATTCCGAACTACATATCTTACATTAAAACGGTTCTTTATTGGACAAATAAAACTTCAGAAATTAACTTGAGAAATAACTGTTGAAAGAGACATATTTACAGTTTCTAAGTTTTGGTTAAACTGTCATCAGGAGAGAAGAAAGATGGAAACTAAGCACACTGTGTTTACAACGGATGGAAACCACCAATACGAACATTCGTCGGTCAAGTTAAAAAGATCTAATTACCGAAAAGTCGAGGAAGAATATACTTTCTGCAACTAGTTATTTTTAACTCAACCTGTTTAGTGGTTTCAACCTGTCGCGAACACGGTATGCTAAGTCTGCCTCAATCAATATAAAACTTGCACTTCCATCACTGGTGGAAGGTAAATTTTACACTTTTACGGTTTTTTTGTGTTTTTATAGCCTTAGATGATAGAGGAAATGGTTTCGAATATAAATTTGAGGCAAGAAATTATAATCAACTAACTGTTTTTCGTTTCGCTTTAAAGTGATCTCTACATGAAATATTTTAATATAAACATGTTGGTATTTATTTGTATATCTCTTATTTTTGACAACTTTTACTGATTTAGACGTATTTAGACCTATTCAGGATGAAATCAGCGATACTGTTTATTTCTCTTACTGGAAATGAAAAACTGGTTAGTCTCTCATTTATGTCTTCAAGGATTCACAACTGCGTTGAACACTGCTTCACAACCAACCCATCCTTATACTGTCTGGAACTTGTACGCAAACTCTTGGCTAAACCAGACAAATTTTAGCAAGTCAAAGACGCTTGTGATCAGCATACACAAGTCGTCTGCTCTACGACAAAGTAACTTCATGTATGATAATCTGTTTGTTTGTCTAGGCCCACACGCCTTATTAGCATTCGTCCAAAACTTACAACGGTAACCATTAATCTTTCTGGACGACTGTTGCCTTATATAAAGCAAGCCTGCTTGACTACAACTATTCTCAAGATGCTTATAGGATCCGAATCCTCAATATCACGAGTATAGATAATAGTATACCTGAAAAGAAAAAAGTTTGTGGATCCGTGAAATGGAAAAGCCGTAGCCATAACTACTTTGTCGTCGAAAACCTATTTAGCTTCAGGAAATCTTTGCGAAAGAATGACAACGAGTTTAAGGAACTTTAGTTCTTCAAACGATCAACCTTATGAGCAGCAATGCGCTCATTCTCACTCTGAATTTCTCCATTCTGTCTTAAAACGTTCAGTATTCGTACTGATGTTGTGTTCCTCTTGCGTATGCTTTTCAAGTGTTCCAGCCAAGATGTGCATGGTGAACCTTATTGATCGGTAGGTGATAATCATTCCAACAAACGATTGTTTTTGGGTGCCATTGTCTTCATTATTATACACAATTTCGTACACTCGTACCTTGAAATTATTCAAAGGAAGAATTAAAAATATATAAAATACCTAGGTTAGGTTAGGTTAGGTTGCAGGGGCAGTCCCACAAGGGAACACTTTTACGCCGAGCATTGGCCCTTTGTGATACCACACAATGAAGATTGATTCTACACTGGGAGTCTTAAATTTTGCCTAACTCAAGTGTATTTAGAGTAAGGATCTTTAACGAGTACCTGACATCGTACAGGCTCGGGACCGACAGTTTAACGTCCTTCTCCGAGGGACGACGTGCTCAGATTTATTCACCTCCCGCATTAATAAATCGAGGGCCAGGTGGGGATCGAACCCCTGCCCTATCAGTTCAGAGGCGAGCACGTAACCACTGAGCTAACCTGACCCCCCTATAAAATACCTAACCTGATGTTGTCCTCTTAACTATAACTTATGCAGGCAGCAATTAACATCATAGGAATAAAGAAAACTCTGTCTGGAAGAGGCGAAAACCTATCCAGACAGCCCATCCAGACAGCCCATCCAGACAGCCTATCCAGACAGTCTGGGGGAAAAGTTTCCTTCACTTTTCCATCACAGAGTCCATTCTAAATAGAAATTTCGCGAAGAAACATTAGTAAGGCGGGCTTTAAACTTCATTTTTGTAAAGGCAATCCTCATGGCGTGAAAAAATGTATAAATTCAAATAGATAGAGGTATCTCGGCCTATTTCTGTGCTACAAAAGATACTACAGTCACATTAAAAGTTCTTCATTGAAAAGTAAGTACGCATGAAATTCGAAGTATTATTTCAATCAGTTTTAAAAGGTTAATGAGTTTTTGGTAAGTCATACCTAAAACTTAATTGTATGTGAACGAGTTTGATATCAGATTTACTTATAGGAAGGTTGAGTGTAGGTCACTCGAGATTCTCATCAACAGTTCTCAAGTTTAAACAACGTTGGGTCATTATTTGTCAGTTACTTGTCATATTTGATTACTTTGATCGATTTTTGGACTTTACTACTACTTTATACTTGCTCTGTTTTTCACCCTTAGGGGTTGGATTTCAAAAAAAACCATTCTTATTTCATCCTCATGTCGTTAATGGAATCACTAACATAGATTCGATATCCCTGGCATCAGAAGTTTGACCTTTGCCAATGATGAGTCAGTCAGCCAGGCAGTGGATGGAGTTCTCTGTTTATTATTTATAGGAAGACTCAAGCAAAGACGGTAATGTCCAAACATTACGCCCTCTTAAGTAACGAATTAACTCCTTTTTTTTTTACTACCTTGTCACATATTATTTCCCATTGTACAATATTACGAATTTTTTTTTTTAAGTAATTTCAAATTAAGACCAGATCGAAAAAAGAGAATGAAAAACTTAAATCACCAGGTTGATTTTTGTGTAGATTTGATAGGAAAGAGGAAAGGAAAAAGACTACTATTGAGTTTTTGGCTAGTTTAGATTGAGCGCTTGACAGTAAGTTATATAGGAATATGTTCAAGAATGACGTGGGGGTGGGTGTTGAGCACGAAGTCGTGACACGCCTAATGAGAACATGTCGGCCTTCTCTCCTCTCTTTGGTGTGGCCCTGTCATTTGTTTCCTAACCGGGATATTCATTAACTTCCCACTTGTTTATTGCCTATTATAGCGTGTCCAATCGGTAAAGCTTAAGTGTCATTAATAAACAAAAAGAATTCCAAGTTTAATGCATTTTCTTTTTAATTTATTATCTGTTTAAAAGGAAACACAGTTATAGGAAGTTTGGTATGAAATGTAGCTATGAGGTATGGATTCTATTTTCCTTCTGGTTACTAGTGGCAATAGATGCTTTCAAGCTGAGAATAGTGAATCTTGACATATAATTCAATATTAGGTAACCCAGAAAGAACACTGATATTATAGGAACATAGAATATAATTTAATATTCACTGGCGAGGCAGTGAAATTCCTAACGGACGACACTTTTAGGACGAGGTACCGAATTCAGTAGTACAGCCTTCCAGGCTGTAGGATCGATCACTACAGGCAGAAATAAATACAGAAAATAGATGTTATTATTATGTCATTTTTATCTTGGTTTTAGGTAAATTTCTCCATTTCCTCGGCAACAGTTTCTCGATAGCAGTTTGTCCCTTTCCCTGCTTGCCTATGTTCATCACCTAAACTCTTTTATCTGATAATTTGCGACTCTTAAATTGAACGCAGCAGCGTCATGAATAAACAAGGTTTTAAACTTAAAACAGAATGTAGTAGTTCTAGTGAATAATACTGAGTCCACATACACACATACAGTGGTATCACGTTTAATAATAAACATTATTGAAAATTATTAAACCCCTCAACTTACATACTTGCATCAAGAAAGATGGAATTATATTAAAAAGATGCAATGTGTATTGAGAATTATACAAAGCGATATAGGGAATAGTACTTTCATAACTTTAAATACAAAATACTAATATATTTGACTATATGTTACCAGATACAATACGATTCATAACATATTTTACTGGAGACAAACAAGTCATCACAAATGATCTTGGTTGGAAGTCATCTGAATTCATGAATTTGGATTTATCTGGTATACTAATGGCTCATATTAACAATAATGAATCAGTGGTTTCAAAGTATTTTTACTAGATGAAATGCCATAGCTATATTAAAGAAAAATCTGAAGTGGCCTACACTCTACTACAAGTAAAAAATATCAAACTCGTTGACAACCAACTATATTTTGTTTTCTATTAAAAAAAAATAAGGGATTAACATCCATTTTAATTAATAATGTTATCATTTGCTTACATGTGCCTATAATCATTTATAATCAGTTATAATTATTTATAACATAATCAGTTATAAGAAACTTAAAATCATTGTTGAATTTGATCTATTATTACAATTTTTAAACTGCGAGCCTGAATTTCATCAGACTTGTACGTTTCACGATCATACCTGTCATACAGTATATTAAAATCTTACTTTAAGTATTTTAATAACATTCATAAATATACACTCCTATAGTTTTAGGTATGATTTGACATAAATCCTCATCCTCTATAATGAGGAATATTTGATAACATTATATATTTGATATAATGTCATTAAAGGTTTCTATCTCTTTTCGATTAAGATCTGCATTCTTCATACGAATCTTCATATTAAACTTAACAATAATGATGGAACAGTTCATGAATGTCGAACATCTCTCGTTATTAGTAAAATTCAAATTTGCATATTCATAGGTATTACTGTGTTATTATCTGTCTCAATTAATAGAAATTCATTATTTTCTAAATCGTTAGTTGGTTTTATATATGATTAAAATTCAATATTTTTAAAATTCGAATATTCATACCTTCAATATTATTGAAATCCAATTGCTTTAATTTAATTATATGAAATTATACGTAATTAGATTTCATTTGTTTTATTGTGTTCTAAATTTGTTCTAAAACCATCAATTTAGAACAACTATCATGTTATTATTACTGTTATTAAACTGGATGTCCTAGTTTCATCGACTTGTGCACCTCTTAGCCAAATCTGTCCTATTATTCCTCCTTTTGTCTTTCTAAATCAGCTTTAGCTATTAAATTCTTAAATGAACTTCCTAATCATCCTTAGAGAAGTATCTCTCAGTTTTATTGGTTTTAAGTATAATTTGCCAAGAATCGTTAGCCCCTTAAACGTAATTGGTTGGCATTAACATAAAATGAAGAAGTCCGTGAGACCTACATTTTTTTTTTCTCTCTTTTTAGAGAAAGGAATATGGACCGTTTAGCTAGATTTATCACCAGACCTTTTTCCTTTATTCATCATTCAACAATGTATAAAGCAAGATGCATTCGCTTTATGGCGGTACCAACAAGCATTGTTCTCCTTATAATGGCAGAGCCATCTGCATATTCTTGAATATCTTAACCTATTCTTGCGTTAGATTGTAGTAATCCATTTTTGATTAATACATCTATATATGAGTTACGATTCAGTTGATTAGAATCCATGTTATCAAGAGATCTTTTTGGGTCCAACAATCAGCACTCAGTTATTTTACTTAAGGTATTTTCTATTTTATTAACCAAAATTGTTTGAACTGATAAAGTTAATTTTTTCTTGTAATGCTTATTTATTAAAACCTTCACATGTTACTGCAGATTGAAACTTAATATCTTTACCTTCTTATTTTTTTTTTTATTGTTTAAACCAATCCCATAGAGGGTGATAACGTGAGCCGTTTAACCAGCTTTTTGTTTGATCGGTGATTCTATAGATTCTACATTGTGAGTCGTAAATTTTGCATAACTCAAATACAAGTACCTGAACATCGTACAGGATCGGAACCGACAGCTTAACAACCTCTTCCGAGGGACGATGTACTGAGATTTATCCATCTCCCGTGTGAATAAATCGAGGGCCAAGTGAGGATCGAACCCCGGACCACTAGCTCAGAGACGAGTACGTTAGCTAACCTGTCAGCCGTCGGTCTCGAGACTGTTCGATATCAGGTAGTTGTTAAAGACCCCTACGCTAAATATACTTTAGTTAAGCAACATTCAGGGCTCCCAATGTGGAAGTTTCATTGTTTAATACCACAAAGGGCCAATATTAGGCATATTGGTGATCTTTTCTGCAACCTAATCTACTCTAGCCTAATCTTTAGGTTAGGTGACAGAGACAGATGGAAAGAACCTCGTATAGAGGGGTTCTATTTTGGCAAGCTGTAAATTGTTGACAAGCGGTTATTCCACACACAAAACCTATTAAAATTCTCCTTCATGATGGTAGAAACCACTTCTACCGAAATTAATGAGTTAAGAATTAGCCTGACCATTTGCATAGGGTCGTTTGAGTTACACAGTGTAGCCGTGACGAATTTACTTGATGTGAAATTCACTCAATGAAACACTGTCATTACTATTGCTGTCATCCAGGCATCTCGAGCATGAATTTAACACTTTTTGGAAGCAACATGCAAAATTGAAGAAGCCAAAAATAAAAGCGCCTTTCTATATAGTGTAAAACAGCTATGACCTAAAAGCAAGACAAACAATGAGTAGAGACTATAGAATATCACTGGAAAATAATAGTTATCACTATAAGAAAACAGGTGAAACGTATTTAACAGTTATTGCTTCTATTTCCCGGGCTTATGCACTTTCAGCTTTAAAGATGTTCTAAAGGCTGAAAATTTAGTTCATTATGTACTAGACAACCTAGTTTAATTACAGGGAACCACATTAAAGCGGATACATTTTTTTTTAAATAAATAACTACCTCAAGGCAGCGTACTGGGTGAGTATAAACAATATATAACGTTTTGACCTCTTATTTCCTCTGCTTCCCCGAACAACGCTTTACACATTTGTTGATGACAGAAATCAACAATTGGAGACAAGTGACAGTTAAATCAACAATTCAGACATACATTTTCGTTAAGAACCCTTCAATCAACCTTCGCTTACGACAAGCCAAACCTATGCACAAATGACAGTCCTGACTAAGCATCGTACTATATCTAGCAACAGTTAAACGTTATGGAGCCATGGTTGAAGCTTTGGAGAATAAGCATCAACGAACAGAAGAGTGTTCAAGTAAGATTCACGTTGCGGTCAGATACGTGCTCCCCAGACTTCCTTAACTGGATCCCCCAAGCTATAACCACCAAATACTTAGGACTACACCTTGAAAGACGACTTACTTGGGCTCCCTATACGAAAATAAAACGAACAGAACAATACATTCGGTATAAACTTTTACTTCACTTAATGGATCCATGCTCAAAATTAACAACTGACAACAAACTAATACTTTACAGAACTGTGATTACACCTATTTTGACATACGGTATTGAGATATGTGGAACAGCAAATAAAACCAATTCTCAGATGATACAAACCCTTCAAACCAAAATCCTTCGTAAAATTCTTCATTATCCCTTCTATACAACGAACCATAATATTTATTCCGACTTGAAGTTCCCAACAGTTCAGCAGGGAGCAATATCCCGCTATAAAGCCTTCCAGAAAGAACTTCATAAAAACAGTAATTCCCTAATCCTAACAATATCATCTACAAACATTCCAGGAAATCCGATAAGACGTCTGAAGAGGACTGTTATAATTGATTTTTTTTATCTTTTTCAGTGTTTTTTTTTACTTAGACCCTCACTCCTGCATCTGTGTTATCACTGGTGATGTTATACGTACATTTTTGTTGCTTTAAGCAAATAAAATTAAAAAGAAAAGAACCCTTTTTACATTTGGTTTTTTCATAATTGACTATTAAAAGCCTTTTAAATTCAAACTGTTTTACCCAAGTAAGGAAAAACAATTTTTTTTTTTATGAAATAATTCAGTTAAGAATAAATTAAATGTATGTTATAGGCTTTGAAGAAAGTTAATTGTGATGAAAGGTTGAGAAAATTAATCAGAGAAATGAAAAACTGTAAAGAAACAGTAAAGGTAAAAGAGCTATTAGGTAATTTGAGGGAGTGAAAGAGAGTTGGGGTGGAATCAGAGAGGTGATGCTATCTCCCGACTAATCACTCTCGGTGTGTGCTTTAGACCTCTAGAAGAAATTACATTTCTCTTTAGAGTTTTATGAAGTCAACGATAAAAAAATATAAGTAGCTTCCACTCAACTATAAACTTATTATTAACCTTATGGATAATCAATTATCTTTTGTTAGTAATTAATCTATTTTGTATTTTATGTGGGAATAGGAACTTGTTGTTCTATATATCCTTTCAAGAGAAATTATACGAATTATGGCTATAATCTTGTACGATGTCAGTTTCATGTTAAAGATCACCACTCTAATTAAATTGCTGTTGAAAAAATGTATGATTTCCCAGGTAGAATGAAACTGAATTATACATAAAATGGATATCATTTCTAAACTGAAGGCTATAAGTGTCAACCTTTCAATAAAAAAAAAAATCTGGAGTGGCCTACACTCAACTTTACTATAAGAAAACATAATAAGAAACTCATTAACCACCAACTGATGTTTTGTGCTCTTTACATTTAATCAGTATGTGTCATTTGTTTAATTTGACTGTAATCGCTTTATTAGTTATTAGAATCGTGAACATGACATCTCATACCAATGATTTATGATAATGACATTGACAATGATAACAATGACTTCTGAAGCTCATCGGACTCGTAGGCTCTGCAGTCATACTGTTGTAACACCATATGACATACTGTTGGCATGCTATTGTTCTAACTTAATTTAACATCAGATTTTATGTTCATTAATGACCCTTATAATTGTAAATAGAGAAGTATTCGTCACTTCTATAGCTTTAGGTAAGATCTGATAGAAATCTTTGTCCATTCTGAGATGATTGATCGAATACAGATATAATGTGATCGAGGGTTTCTACCTCTTCTAGCCACAGAGTTTTAATTCTTTGTATGATGTCAAATACAGCTTCCATTTATAGTAATAAAGTAAATAATTTAAAAATAACAATACAGAATAAGAGAAAAAATTGAGATAGCATTGTTTAAGGCCAGAAATTATTAAGGCCAATTATGAAAAATAGGTATGACTAATAAACTAAATAAATGTTTTCAACGATATTAAAATACGTTTCTTGAATTATCTTATACAAATAATCATATTGATTCAGTATTATTCAAAACTCAATAGGTGAACTTTTGCATTATGTACATGGTGTTAATTAAGTATTTTATTTTCCTGGTGAAGTGAAAATAAATATAAATTACACAGACTTATAGAAGAATTAGCAAAACAAGAATGGTTTAAAAATAATATAAATGATGTTAATAGCGTAGATAGTCTAAATAACAATTAATGCACTTGTAATATTGAAAAGAAAATTAATACAATATTTCCACTGACCTTATGATATTCAATACCTTCTGTATTCTTGCATTGTCATTTAATCAACGTAAACTCATATTTAAAACATATATTAAATTAAATATTTCAATGAATGTACTCTTTTAAACACAGATATTAAACTAAACTTCTCAATAAGATCACATTTGAATTAATTTCAAACTGCTATAAATAACATGGACGTCGAATAGAAACGCAATTAAAAATTAAAATGAGGTGAAAAAATGAGAGACAATGATTGGTCGAAATAATCATACGATAGAAAAGACATGCGCATTATGTACTGGTATTATGTATCTGGAGTAGCCTGCACTTAAGTTTGCTATAAGTAAAAAAAAAATACCGAACTAATTTACAACATAATGATTTTTGCCTCCTCAATAGCATTCACATGCAATCATAGATCAAGATTTTTAGATTTTTCTGAAAAAATACATTTTTATTGTTTTAAAAATTTGACCATTTCTTTCGTTTACTTCTTCTTTAATGAAGTCTTGAATATAATTAATTTAATAACTATATACAGTGGTTATATATAGTGGTATATTTAATTAATAACCTCAGAATCATTATAGGATCATGACAAAAATGCCTCTTGAAATATTACCTCAATTTGAAACTCAAGACTCCCTCTCCATCATCTACCCATCAATATTTGGTAGACGTTTTTCAACGAACAAAAAAAATGATAATAATAAGTTGGAATATAGTGAATCTCAAGCGATTGTTACATCTATGCATGGTTCAATCTTCATGGTACCGCACAGGTCTTCACATTACCCAGGTGGATGGGAGCTAACTGGCTGCGGTTGCTTTCTAAGAAAGGCATAACGGCAACTTTTATGTTTTTCATCCAGAGAAGTTAAGCTGCTCACACTCCTTTGTCAGCAGTCGAAGAGAACCATCTATCCTTCTAATCAGGTTTAATGTTTTCTTGAGACAGCTTTGGTTTACCTCTTTGGTGATCATTTGTATGGAGTCTTCCAGCCTGTGGAGGAAGAAATCTTCCTTTTTCTATCTCCATACATATATTCTTTTCACATTCTTCACTTTTCTTTTCTTCTTCTCCTCTTTATTTTCCTCTTTTTTTTTTATTTCTTCTATTGCCTTTTCTTCCTGTCTTTATTCTTATCTTATAAAGTTGGCAGCTTCCTTCAAAGAAATTATATTAGTTTTTTTGAAGAATACCAAGGATATTGTTTTCGTTTGTTGTAGGCAGTCAGCGAAAGCTCGACTTCGCGAGGACCACACATTGCTGAGTGCTACATCAACAGCACTCTTCGTTTCCTAATACGATTGAATACGATTGGAAACGTCATAAATAAGGGGCTCTACATAAAACAATCAGGTCTACTTCATGTTATTATATAAACAGTTCAGAGGCTCGTGTTTATAACAAATTCATATATTCTTATAATTTTATATATATACAAGCTTTCACATAAACACGTGAAATAACAATCAATGATCAAACAACAATATGAAATGGGGGAAAAAAAAGACTAAGATCTTTCAACCGTAACAAGCGGTCTTTGACCGAGTCAAAAACCAAACTCGTCTGTTGGGTTTTCGACTCTGACGAAGAGCATTTGTTACGGTTGAAAGATCTTAGTCCCCCCCCCCCCCCCATTTGAAATTGTGGTTTGATCATATATGTATATAGTTCACACAGGAAAGAGTAAAACAGATAAAAACACACACAAAAAGACTCACAACGATATTTCGACATTCGTCGTCATTGGGCAGAAGTAGTCCCTTTGAGTAGCTGAAGCTAACTCATATATATATATGACGAAAGAAATGAATTCAAACAGCACAAATGAAGACGCGTTAGATTTTATTTTCTGTGTCGTGCTTTGTGTAATTTAAAGTTTTATAGTCCATGTGGACCGTTTATTCAATTTAGTATATATATATATACTTTTTCGTTGGAAATACGATCCAAAACGGGCAAATATAGTTCAATATAGACAAAGAAACATAGAGAAATCAAAAGAACACACTTACAGTCTCTAATTTCGGTTTGAACGGCCTTCAGGAGAGATAAGAGAGGGAAACCAAGCGCACTGGTTCAGAGACGGTTATTCTTCGTTAAATATTCAAAATAGTGACCTTAAAGCTATACCGAGTTCAAAAAATTTTGATAATACTTTTAAGATAGTAAGAGAGGTCAGTGAGGGGACAGGCAGGTAGTTGGGGTGCAGTGCCCTGCCCTGTATGCCCTCCCACTCACACCTCCCTCCCTTCCGCGTTTCTTGCTTTTCTATAATAGTTAGTTGTTAACTGCCCTTTGTACTGTACCTGTTTGCCTTGTTTAATATTTTCGTTTTTACCTAATGATGGCTAATGTGAGCCGAAAGCTTGTGTTTTAGATTAAGTTTCAAATTATAGTTTTAGTTTAAAGTGTTAAAATGTTTAGTGATCAACTTCTTTCCTTTCATGTCGTTACCAGAACTGCTTTGGAAAATACCCGAAAGTTACCGAAAACTAGTTAGGAAACTAGAGAACATCAGTAAGAAATTGGTCAACACAGAAGCTGCTGACAACTTTAATTATATATATATATATATATATAGCCCACGGTTAATATCTGATCATATTTGTCTAGATTTTTAATTATTGATTTCAAGTGTGATAACCGACAAAATGGATAGAGCGACCGTAAACATAGAAAGTCATTAAATTGAACATTATGAGTTTGATCATACTTCACCAGTGAGTTTGAAGAGAGTTTGACAATATGTCTAAAAGTTAGATTAATAAGAGTAAAACCAAAACTCAACTGATTATCAGCGAGATTGATATTATGTTTACTTATAGTAGTGTTGAGTGAAGGGTATTTTTTGGTATCAAATTAACTTATGAAAGGAACATCAATATTGTTTTAAAAATATATTACAGTCTAGTAAATCTAATTCATTCGATTCTGATAAAATTAATGTATAAGTAAATCTATACAAATCAAACAAAAAGGGTCAGGTAGGAATTATTAGAAGTTGAATTTTGATTTTCAGGCTATATTGCATCTTTCAATAGTTAATAGTGGATACAATAAACAAAATTCGAAGTTCTAGTCTAAGTAGTTTAGCAAAAAAAATATATATTTTCCGATTTTACAAAATGTACTATCACCAGGTGGTATAACGCCCTTTTCTTTGAAACCATTTCTCTAAAAACTGTAGAGCCTATCCTACTGCATGGGTCCACATTTTTTTGTTGTTTAATGTTATAATGATACCTCAAACGGAGGGACGAATATGGAGTTTAAAAGCTTTCAGACTAACTCATTAGTTGTTCAATCCATAATTGTGTGGTATTATCTATTTACTCCAGTATGAGCTTTCGCATTCAATCAAAAGTCTAAATTCGCAATTTTTTGTAAATCTGAAAATATATTTACAAAAATAACTGATTTTCTAACTGATTATCAATTGAATTATGGTTACAGAATGTCAACTCCCTTTAGTCGATAGTAAACAAGAAAATAGTGCCTAAAGGTAGATAATGGCAATAAAATAGCCTCCTGTGAGAGAATACTACCCACAAACTCTACAGCTCTTCCAAATTATAGTTATGTTTGGATGTGATATCAAAATGATCTTTCAAACAGTGTGACCCACAGTATGTTTGTTGAATTTCAGATGCAAAGCCATATTGACACCCACCCATACAGACATCAAACAAAAATTTTCAATAATTTTACACCTACAAAACGTTTAAATCCAAAAAAAAAATTCGAAACAGAACATGATTATTATATTTTACTTATAGTCAAGCAAAATATTTTTTTATATCATTATTAATGAAATAACTTCTACAATGCTTCCAGTCTTATGTTTCTTGGCCATTCTTGGTTATGGTCTGGTGAGTTTATATTTCCTGAGATATGAAAATGTTATATAGGAAGCACATATGAATTCAGGAGCAGCACTAATTTTAATTAAATTAAGTTAATTGATAAGAACAGGAAAGCATGGGTGAAGACCATTACGTGCTTGTTAGCTACAGTGACCACAAATACAGATTTTCTCACTGTGCGCTCAGGGAAGAAAAGTGTGTCTCATTTCTTAATTGGAATTCCTTAATTTTTTAATTAGAAGCTAGTTGTTTACAGGGATGATTCTACATCGGGAATATTATACTTCACCTATAACATAGATCTCTAACAAAATCGGACATGATACAGGGTCGGGAGCGACCACTCCACACCCTCTCCAAGGCATGCATCCACAAGATTTCTTCCGTAAAGGTTATCGACAACTCCCGTCATCGCTTCCAACGATGATGACGATTGCCATTAGCCAAATATCTTAATTTTTCTCCAACTCATCAAACTATAGCCATCAACTGATTGACCTTTTACAGCCATTTAGATAATACAAACTAAATATATTGATATACTCGTAGCTTCTCGACCACTGATATTTTAAATTAGCAAAAAGGGGTTCTTGAGGATTTTGGTCATAAACATACAACTCCTGATTATATACGGACGTTTCGCCAAATGCACTATAATAATGCACTAATAAAACGCACTATGTTTTTCCTCTCCGTCGTCATCAGGAGGGTGAAAGAAGTCCAGCCAACACTTCTCTTCGCATGACTTGACTTCTCATCATGTCTTCTGCCTCTATCTTAATTTCTGAATCATTGCTAGCCCAGAGAAAAGAAGAAAAAAAAAACTGGAAATAAGAAGCAAGAAAATATTCAATACAAAAGTTGCTGCAAATTTTAATTCAACATCGCCTTGAAAATGCCAAACAACTTTTGGAGAAACGTCGGTAAATAATCAGGAGTTGTATGTTTATGACCAAAATCCTCAAAAACCCCTTTTGTGAATTTCAAACTAAATATAATTCTATTGCAAAAAATCTATTGTAACCCTTCTTAAATAAAAGCCTTATATATAGCCCTTAAATAAGTAATAAAAAACACTTATTAGTATCGAGTCATAACATCGCAATTTTCAAAACTTAAAGATTTTTTTTTTTACTAAAGTGGTTTAATAAACTGTATAAAGCTTGAATATTATGGATTAAAATGTAAAAAAAAAAATACAAATCGACGAAAGAAAAATCTAATAAGTGGCCCCTCTCCTCTTGATTAACCAGCTAGTAGACATAACATTTCTAAAGATTTATTGAATACTTTAAAAGGAAAGAAAAAACAAAAAAGAAAAAACTGAATAAAGGAACTGAGCTTGAAGCAATTTTATAAGAAACCTGTCGAAGCCAGGTGGTGGATTGCTTTTTATTTCACAATAGAAAACAGAACACAAGACTTACTATTAACTATTATATTCGCTTGAAAAAAAAAATTGTATAAACAGCCTATTTCTTTACTATAGAGCAATAAATAGAATGATTTAGCAACAACCAAAATATTATTAAAATATATAAATAAATATATTAAATGGTTTAGAAGTTTGCTTGTATAACATCTTATATTCATTTTTTAAATAATGGTCCAATAAATTTTCTCTTGGTAAAAGTTTTAAGCTGAAGGCTTAGTTAGAAGAAAAAGAAATAAGAGAACTGATTCAATAAATAATTTCTCTGAAGTTTGTTGTAAATATTTCAAATAATTTGCAACAATACCACTCGAAATTTCATAATTTATTATAATATTGCTTCTTGAAGGAAATATACATCAATTTTTCAAGGAATCCTTGGAATAAAAATGAAACTTAAAGAAGTTGCAATTAAAGTTTAACAGCGGGACTAGCATCTTTCAGTATCCTGTTATAACTAACAGATGTGTAACGGAATTTATCATTATCCTAAAGAGATCATTTTCTTTAATAAGACAAACTTTTCTTTATTAATAAATTGTTTAATTATCAAGCATTCATTTTGACACTAAGATGAGAACAAAGGTATGGAAACTGCTCCCTACTCTAATATATACCTCAGTTTATTCTACACCTCAAACTTTTGGACTCAATCTCAAAAGTTAGTTCACTTTTTTTATGATTTTTCAACTCTTTTTTTTTTAATATTACTTATTTTATTTATATTACTAAGAATTTGGAGTAGTAACGGACTGATTAAGCGCCTCTAATAGCCTCTAACACTCAACTCCGACTTTCGGCCTTCACGAGGCTACTCTGTTAACCTGCTATATGCAGGGACAAACGAAAGAGGAGGAGAAGGTGATCAGGGGCTGGGCCTGACCACCTTCGTTTCCCATCCTTCCTAATCCCCAAATCCCCTCCTTTTATCTCAGCCCTAATCTAAGGTGTTATGCGATCCGACCCAAAGGATGGATGACACAGGAGTTTCTGTATTATGAACGGAGCCTCAAGGGCACCAGGCGACCCCCTTGAGTAAATAGCCTTACTCCGGTATGCGGTGCTCTGTCGGAGCGGACAAAATATAACCGATAGAGCTTCAGGGATTTTCCCCTGTAAGGAAAAGGAAGTGTGGAGACCATCCTTCGGAAGCGCAGAGGGTCCAAAAGCGCTAACTAGTGGGAACCTCCCACAAGTGCACCTGAGGATCCGAAGAAGGAGAAAGGAAGTACTTTCTCCCCAAAACATAGGGAGCCTGAATGGACATTATCAATGATGGTTTGTGCAGATTCTGCAAAGAGGTAGAAACACCGTTGCACCTGCTGATAACTTGTAAGGCAACTTTTCTGCACAGAGGCAGGTGCTTCGGGACACTCAACAAACCATAGAAAAACTTTTACCGCTGGAACCAGCAAAAGTGCTGAGCTTCTTGGAGACGTTGAAGCTAACTGCTGGGGTACTTTAGTACAGAAAAGGGGGAAGTACAATAGTTTTTTTTTTTTAAGACGCAGTGCCATAGTCACCCCCAAATAATAAAAATAAAAAATAAAAAAAATACTAAGAATTTTATATTTAGTTTCGTTTTTTTCATTTCTTACCTAGTACTATTTCTTTTACCTAGTACTTAGTAACTATAAGTAAGTATACAGTTAGTATATACTTAGTAACTACACTTAGTTTATAACGTCAATGTCTCTGGGACAACTCTTGTGGGAACTTTCATCCCACCAACAAAAACTAGTGAGAAAACTAGAATATATCAGCAAAAAAGTCGTGAATGCGGAAGCTTCCGTGCGTTTTAACAATATATATATATTTATAAAAGTATCGACCGTAAAATAGAAACAATATTAAAGTTGTTTTTTTTTTTTAAATATTATTCATGTTCCTTTCATAAGTTAATTTGATACCAAAAATATTCTTCACTCAACACTACTATAAGTAAGCATAATATCAAACTCGCTGATAATCAGTTGAGTTTGGTTTTACTCTTATTAATCTAACTTTTAGACATATTGTCAAACTCTCTTCAAACTGTCTGGTGAAGTATGATCAAACTCATAATGTTCAATTTAATGACTTTCTATGTTTACGGTCGCCCTATCCATTTTATCGGTTATCACACTTGAAATCAATAATTTCAAATCTAGACAAATCTGATCAGATAGGTATTATTAACCGTGGGCTATATATATATATATATATATATATATATATATATATATATATATATATATATATATATATATATATATATATATATGTTCAATATAAACAAAGAAACATAGAGAAATCAGAAGAACACACTTGCAGTCTCTAATTTTCGGTTTGAACCGTCTTCAGGAGAGATAAGAGAGGGAAACCAAGCGCACTGGATCAGAGACGGTTGGAGACCAACCGTCTCCACCGACGGTCTCCAACCGTCTCTGATCCTGTGCGCTTGGTTTCCCTCTCTTATCTCTCCTGAAGACGGTTCAAACCGAAAATTAGAGACTGTAAGTGTGTTCTTCTGATTTCTCTATGTTTCTTTGTTTATATTGAACTATATTTGTCCGTTTTGGATCGTATTTCCAACGGGGTCTCCAACCGTCTCTGATCCAGTGCGCTTGGTTTCCCTCTCTTATATCTCCTGAAGACGGTTCAAACCGAAAATTAGAGACTGTAAGTGTGTTCTTCTGATTTCTCTATGTTTCTTTGTTTATATTGAACTATATTTGTCCGTTTTGGATCGTATTTCCAACGAAAAAAAGTATATATATATATATATATATATATATATATATATATATATATAAAAGATTTCACATAAACATTTGGGTTTTTGACTCTGACGAAGACCGCTTGTTACGGTTGAAAGATCTTAGTCTTGTTTTCCCATTTCTTATTGTGGTTTGATCATTGATATATATATATATATATATATATATTGATAAAAGTATCCACTTTTATTGATTTTATTCAATATTTATTGAAGAAAAACTAAAGTTTATCGGGAATCAGTCAGTCCTTCAAGCTCAAATTAAACTCTCATTGCCAACGTTTCGGTTTTAATTTAAAACCTTTTTCATAAGGAAAAGTATAAAATTTTTAAACAGAAAAACTAAGCAAGATTAGAGATTATTTTTCTTTGTAAAAATAGGTATACAAAGAAAAATACCTATTCTTCTTTTGTAGGTATTTAAGAAAGAGGTATTTATTATAAATAATCTAATGCAAGAATAATTACTGCAAGCATGGATCTAGACAACTGAAATTGTTGCCACAACATACAGTCCTCAGGGGAAGTATGCTATCGCTCCTTGTGGTGATTAGTTGTGGATGACCTACTGGATACTCTGTATAATCAAAGTTATACGCTTTAATAAAGTACATATATATTATTATAAGAAGTATAATATTTGATGAAATTACTTTGAGATTGTGCAGCACACTTCATAAATTATTAAAAGAGGGGTAAAAAAGAAAATACTGGGCATACATCTACCTCAAACGGTTCTTACATCTAATAACAAAAAAAAGTAAAGCACGTCCAAGAAACATCTTCATTAAATACATAAAACTAGAGCTACTAAAAATATTGGAGTATCTGTAGTTGAAAGATTAAACTGGAAAAGCCAAGCAGCAGATACATTGTGGGTAACACCACAAAAAAAGTGTTCCGGTGTAAGCAATTCATTAGCGGAGAACTTTCGCCTCGAATCTTTACATTGGACCTACAGAATTAATATACATGCTGTGATAAAAACAATGGTGTCATATGCATTGTGACGTATTCGTAATTCAATAAAAATTATACTCAAGCTTATGGTAAAGGTAACAAACTACAAAAAGAAGCGATCTAGGGATAATAGCAGTCATGAAAATTATACTCAAGCTTATGGTAAAGGTAACAAACTACAAAAAGAAGCGATCTAGGGATAATAGCAGTCATGAAAATTATACTCAAGCTTATGGTAAAGGTAACAAACTACAAAAAGAAGCGATCTAGGGATAATAGCAGTCATGAAAATTATACTCAAGCTTATGGTAAAGGTAACAAACTACAAAAAGATGCGATCTATGGATAATAGCAGTCATGAAAATTAAACTCAAGCTTATGGTAAAGGTAACAAACTACAAAAAGAAGCGATCTAGGGATAATAGCAGTCATGAAAATTATACTCAAGCTTATGGTAAAGGTAACAAACTACAAAAAGAAGCGATCTAGGGATAATAGCAGTCATGAAAATTATACTCAAGCTTATGGTAAAGGTAACAAACTACAAAAAGAAGCGATCTAGGGATAATAGCAGTCATGAAAATTATACTCAAGCTTATGGTAAAGGTAACAAACTACAAAAAGAAGCGATCTAGGGATAATAGCAGTCATGAAAATTATACTCAAGCTTATGGTAAAGGTAACAAACTACAAAAAGAAGCGATCTAGGGATAATAGCAGTCATGAAAATTATACTCAAGCTTATGGTAAAGGTAACAAACTACAAAAAGATGCGATCTAGGGATAATAGCAGTCATGAAAATTATACTCAAGCTTATGGTAAAGGTAACAAACTACAAAAAGAAGCGATCTAGGGATAATAGCAGTCATGAAAATTATACTCAAGCTTATGGTAAAGGTAACAAACTACAAAAAGATGCGATCTAGGGATAATAGCAGTCATGAAAATTATACTCAAGCTTATGGTAAAGGTAACAAACTACAAAAAGAAGCGATCTAGGGATAATAGCAGTCATGAAAATTATACTCAAGCTTATGGTAAAGGTAACAAACTACAAAAAGAAGCGATCTAGGGATAATAGCAGTCATGAAAATTATACTCAAGCTTATGGTAAAGGTAACAAACTACAAAAAGAAGCGATCTAGGGATAATAGCAGTCATGAAAATTATACTCAAGCTTATGGTAAAGGTAACAAACTACAAAAAGAAGCGATCTAGGGATAATAGCAGTCATGAAAATTATACTCAAGCTTATGGTAAAGGTAACAAACTACAAAAAGAAGCGATCTAGGGATAATAGCAGTCATGAAAATTATACTCAAGCTTATGGTAAAGGTAACAAACTACAAAAAGAAGCGATCTAGGGATAATAGCAGTCATGAAAATTATACTCAAGCTTATGGTAAAGGTAACAAACTACAAAAAGAAGCGATCTAGGGATAATAGCAGTCATGAAAATTATACTCAAGCTTATGGTAAAGGTAACAAACTACAAAAAGAAGCGATCTAGGGATAATAGCAGTCATGAAAATTATACTCAAGCTTATGGTAAAGGTAACAAACTACAAAAAGAAGCGATCTAGGGATAATAGCAGTCATGAAAATTATACTCAAGCTTATGGTAAAGGTAACAAACTACAAAAAGATGCGATCTAGGGATAATAGCAGTCATGAAAATTATACTCAAGCTTATGGTAAAGGTAACAAACTACAAAAAGAAGCGATCTAGGGATAATAGCAGTCATGAAAATTATACTCAAGCTTATGGTAAAGGTAACAAACTACAAAAAGAAGCGATCTAGGGATAATAGCAGTCATGAAAATTATACTCAAGCTTATGGTAAAGGTAACAAACTACAAAAAGAAGCGATCTAGGGATAATAGCAGTCATGAAAATTATACTCAAGCTTATGGTAAAGGTAACAAACTACAAAAAGAAGCGATCTAGGGATAATAGCAGTCATGAAAATTATACTCAAGCTTATGGTAAAGGTAACAAACTACAAAAAGATGCGATCTAGGGATAATAGCAGTCATGAAAATTATACTCAAGCTTATGGTAAAGGTAACAAACTACAAAAAGAAGCGATCTAGGGATAATAGCAGTCATGAAAATTATACTCAAGCTTATGGTAAAGGTAACAAACTACAAAAAGATGCGATCTAGGGATAATAGCAGTCATGAAAATTATACTCAAGCTTATGGTAAAGGTAACAAACTACAAAAAGAAGCGATCTAGGGATAATAGCAGTCATGAAAATTATACTCAAGCTTATGGTAAAGGTAACAAACTACAAAAAGAAGCGATCTAGGGATAATAGCAGTCATGAAAATTATACTCAAGCTTATGGTAAAGGTAACAAACTACAAAAAGAAGCGATCTAGGGATAATAGCAGTCATGAAAATTATACTCAAGCTTATGGTAAAGGTAACAAACTACAAAAAGAAGCGATCTAGGGATAATAGCAGTCATGAAAATTATACTCAAGCTTATGGTAAAGGTAACAAACTACAAAAAGATGCGATCTAGGGATAATAGCAGTCATGAAAATTATACTCAAGCTTATGGTAAAGGTAACAAACTACAAAAAGATGCGATCTAGGGATAATAGCAGTCATGAAAATTATACTCAAGCTTATGGTAAAGGTAACAAACTACAAAAAGAAGCGATCTAGGGATAATAGCAGTCATGAAAATTATACTCAAGCTTATGGTAAAGGTAACAAACTACAAAAAGAAGCGATCTAGGGATAATAGCAGTCATGAAAATTATACTCAAGCTTATGGTAAAGGTAACAAACTACAAAAAGAAGCGATCTAGGGATAATAGCAGTCATGAAAATTATACTCAAGCTTATGGTAAAGGTAACAAACTACAAAAAGAAGCGATCTAGGGATAATAGCAGTCATGAAAATTATACTCAAGCTTATGGTAAAGGTAACAAACTACAAAATAGAAGCGATCTAGGGATAATAGCAGTCATGAAAATTATACTCAAGCTTATGGTAAAGGTAACAAACTACAAAAAGAAGCGATCTAGGGATAATAGCAGTCATGAAAATTATACTCAAGCTTATGGTAAAGGTAACAAACTACAAAAAGAGCGATCTAGGGATAATAGCAGTCATGAAAATTATACTCAAGCTTATGGTAAAGGTAACAAACTACAAAAAGAAGCGATCTAGGGATAATAGCAGTCATGAAAATTATACTCAAGCTTATGGTAAAGGTAACAAACTACAAAAAGATAGCGATCTAGGGATAATAGCAGTCATGAAAATTATACTCAAGCTTATGGTAAAGGTAACAAACTACAAAAAGAAGCGATCTAGGGATAATAGCAGTCATGAAAATTATACTCAAGCTTATGGTAAAGGTAACAAACTACAAAAAGAAGCGATCTAGGGATAATAGCAGTCATGAAAATTATACTCAAGCTTATGGTAAAGGTAACAAACTACAAAAAGAAGCGATCTAGGGATAATAGCAGTCATGAAAATTATACTCAAGCTTATGGTAAAGGTAACAAACTACAAAAAGAAGCGATCTAGGGATAATAGCAGTCATGAAAATTATACTCAAGCTTATGGTAAAGGTAACAAACTACAAAAAGATGCGATCTAGGGATAATAGCAGTCATGAAAATTATACTCAAGCTTATGGTAAAGGTAACAAACTACAAAAAGAAGCGATCTAGGGATAATAGCAGTCATGAAAATTATACTCAAGCTTATGGTAAAGGTAACAAACTACAAAAAGAAGCGATCTAGGGATAATAGCAGTCATGAAAATTATACTCAAGCTTATGGTAAAGGTAACAAACTACAAAAAGATGCGATCTAGGGATAATAGCAGTCATGAAAATTATACTCAAGCTTATGGTAAAGGTAACAAACTACAAAAAGAAGCGATCTAGGGATAATAGCAGTCATGAAAATTATACTCAAGCTTATGGTAAAGGTAACAAACTACAAAAAGATGCGATCTAGGGATAATAGCAGTCATGAAAATTATACTCAAGCTTATGGTAAAGGTAACAAACTACAAAAAGAAGCGATCTAGGGATAATAGCAGTCATGAAAATTATACTCAAGCTTATGGTAAAGGTAACAAACTACAAAAAGATGCGATCTAGGATAATAGCAGTCATGAAAATTATACTCAAGCTTATGGTAAAGGTAACAAACTACAAAAAGAGCGATCTAGGGATAATAGCAGTCATGAAAATTATACTCAAGCTTATGGTAAAGGTAACAAACTACAAAAAGAAGCGATCTAGGGATAATAGCAGTCATGAAAATTATACTCAAGCTTATGGTAAAGGTAACAAACTACAAAAAGAAGCGATCTAGGGATAATAGCAGTCATGAAAATTATACTCAAGCTTATGGTAAAGGTAACAAACTACAAAAAGAAGCGATCTAGGGATAATAGCAGTCATGAAAATTATACTCAAGCTTATGGTAAAGGTAACAAACTACAAAAAGATGCGATCTAGGGATAATAGCAGTCATGAAAATTATACTCAAGCTTATGGTAAAGGTAACAAACTACAAAAAGATGCGATCTAGGGATAATAGCAGTCATGAAAATTATACTCAAGCTTATGGTAAAGGTAACAAACTACAAAAAGATGCGATCTAGGGATAATAGCAGTCATGAAAATTATACTCAAGCTTATGGTAAAGGTAACAAACTACAAAAAGAAGCGATCTAGGGATAATAGCAGTCATGAAAATTATACTCAAGCTTATGATAAAGGTAACAAACTACAAAAAGAAGCGATCTAGGGATAATAGCAGTCATGAAAATTTGTCATTTTTCAAAAAAAAATTGACTTTCTGCATGCAAATATTATTAATCATACCTTATTTAGATATTTTTATAAAGTAATATCAATTCGCAGTGTGCTGAGATTGGTAAAAAATAGAAATGCTTCCAGGAGATAAAATATTGAAACATTTTATACAATGATATATTAAAATTTTTTGTATGCTACCAGATACAATGCTTATCATAGAATATTTTACAAGGTTCTCGATATGATCATAAATTATTATCTCATTCAAAAGTTTTTTCATTTCAAGAAAGGTAGTCTCTATACTGTCGGGTCAGTTTATTTTAATGTAATAAGGTAACAAAGTTTACTCTCATTCGGGTATATGGACACAAGGGTACACAAAGAAAAAGGAGGTTGACAGGTAGGAAAAGAGCTGAACAAACTTTCTGTTTTTTCCAACTACCCACCTCTCACAAGGATGTATTTCCAGAAAGAACAAAGAAGAAAGCAGATACAAGGTGTCTAGAACAACCGCATTTAATTTGGTCTAAACGCTTACATGAACTAAACTTAATTTTGTATAGTAAATAGCAAAACATCAAAGGAAGTATTTAAAACTATTACAAAATTCCCAGCCGGATATTATCCTCTAAACTAATATTTATGGAAGATACAATTACCGTCATACTCAAGAATACCAACTCGTCTGGAAGTGGCGGAAACCTTTGAACACATTCTATGCAAATGCGATGCAATTACTAACTTTTCGCAAATATACCTAAAACCAATAGAAGTGAGAAATACTTGTTTAAGACCAGTCAGAACTTGAAATCTAATGCTTAATTTAGAAATGCCAAAGGGGTATATATATATATATATATATATATATATATATATATATATATATATATATATATAAAGATTTCACATAAACACGTGAAATAACAATCAATGATCAAACCACAATAAGAAATGGGAAAACAAGACTAAGATCTTTCAACCGTAACAAGCGGTCTTCGTCAGAGTCAAAAACCCAACTGAGTTACGCTTGTTACGGTTGAAAGATCTTAGTCTTGTTTTCCCATTTCTTATTGTGGTTTGATCATATACATATATATATATATATATATATATATACAAAACTCAAGTTTTCGGGACTCGGTTAGTTCTTCAGGTTCAAATTAAACTCTCATTGCCAACGTTTCGGTCTTTATTTAAAACCTTTTTCATAGGCAGAAGTATAAATTTTGAAACAGAAAAACTAAGTATTACATTACAAATTATTTTACAAAGAAAAATAATTTTTAATGTTGTAATGTAATACTTAGTTTTTCTGTTTCAAAATTTATACTTCTGCCTATGAAAAAGGTTTTAAATAAAGACCGAAACGTTGGCAATGAGAGTTTAATTTGAACCTGAAGAACTCACCGAGTCCCGATAAACTTGAGTTTTGTTTCTATTAGACGGTCGATACTTTTATCAATATACTCGTATATATATATATATATATGGCTGAACTTCGAGTCCAATTATTTCAGCGCTCCCCACCCCCACCTCCCACCGATTAATATAACCATAGGTTAGGTTAGGTTGCAGTGGCAGTCCCACAAGGGAACACACGTAGGCAGAGCATTGGCCCTTTGTGATACCACACAATGAAGATTGATTCTACAGTGGGAGTCCTAAATTTTGACTAACTCAAGTGTATTTAGAGTAGGGATCTTTAAAGAGTACCTGATATCGCACAGGATCGGGATCGACGGTTTCTCCGAGGGACGACGAGCACAGATTTATTTACCTCCCACATGAATAAATCGAGGGACAGGTGGGAATCGAACCCCGGTCCTATCAGTTCAGAGGCGATTACGTTAACCACTGAGCCAACCTGGCTCCTTAATAATAGATGAATTATATAAAATTTGTTAGAACATAAAATGGATAGAGGTTCATTAAAAATATAATCTCATAATCATCTATGTCATTGGCATTGCTTACCGACGATAAACCAAAACCCAATTTAATGCCAACGAGTTTGATATTATGTTTACTCACAGTAAAGTTGAGTGCAGGCCACCTCAAAATTATTGTTATAACTAGTGAAATGAGAATAGAAAATAACAAAAAAACAATAATGTCAATAAATTCAATGTTCATGAATGTTAAGTCTTTGAAAAACATATATTGAAATTTCTATAGATTTACACTTTTCATCACTAACTGAAACTAGTTTTGATATCTAAACCTTTTAACAAATACTAATAACTTAAAAAATGTTTATATCAAAGTGAGCACTAACTTCAATTCTTGATTAATATTCGTAATAATTCAAAATGAACTTTTATAATATTGGAGATTTTTGAAACATTAAATGCATTAATATGAATATTGTCGAAGTAAATTTTCAGAAATTTTTAATATGGAATAAGGAAATTTTACAGAAAAAATAAATTAATATTTTATTATATTCTTACTACTAATGTTGTAGAAAAAGAAATTTTCTATTTAAAGTTATAGACAAAATTCCAACAAATAATATGCAGTACACAAAAGACTATGAGCTATCTGTGAGTTCCTTATGAATTACGAACTGGGCTTCTATAAAAATTTACGAGTAGTAAATAGAAGACATGCACCCTAAAACTCTTCAAATATTTATTGCGTAAGTAGCGGTTCTAAAGTGGTTTACAAACCTGAAACCACTGTTCATTTAGAATTTAAAACCAAGGATATCAAAATAAATAATCTAATTCATATTTATCAAATACCTTTAAAATTAAATTATTATAATTTATACGTCCTGTTTTTAATACTGCACAATTTAAGTCCATATTAAGAAATGGCCCTTGAAACTATATTTATCATCCCCAAGAACTTTAACAGCTAAATTATTATATACAGATAAATTCACAAAAAGGACACAAAAAATCACTACCATACTTCTATATCCGTCCTGTTTATATGTTAATACGTTTGTGTGTCCTGTTTTTAATACTGCACAATTTAAGTCCATATTAAAAAATAACCTTTCAAATTAAATTTATCATCCCTAAGAATTTTAGCAGCTAATTTATTATGTACAGATAAATTTACAGAAAGGACACAAAAAATCACTACCATAATTCTATATCCGTCCTGTTTATATGTTTATACGTTTGTGTGTCCTGTTTTTAATACTGCCCAATTTAAGTCCATATTAAAAAATAACCTTTGAAATTAAATTTATCATCCCTAAGAATTTTAGCAGCTAATTTATTACGTACAGATAAATTTACAGAAAGGACACAAAAAATCACTACCATAATTCTATATCCGTTCTGTTTATATGTTAATACGTTTGTGAGTCCTGTTTTTAATACTGCACAATTTAAGTCCATATTAAAAAATAACCTTTCAAATTAAATTTATCATTCCTAAGAATTTTAGCAGCTAATTTATTATGTACAGATAAATTTACAGAAAGGACACAAAAAATCACTACCATAATTCTATATCCGTCCTGTTTATATGTTTATACGTTTGTGTGTCCTGTTTTTAATACTGTCCAATTTAAGTCCATATTAAAAAATAACCTTTCAAATTAAATTTATCATCCGTAAGAACTTTAACAGCTAATTTATTATATACAGACAAATTTACAGAAAGGACACAAAAAATCACTACCATAATTCTATATCCGTCCTGTTTATATGTTTATACGTTTGTGTGTCCTGTTTTTAATACTGCCCAATTTAAGTCCATATTAAAAAATAAGCTTTCAAATTAAATTTATCATCCGTAAGATTGAATTTTAGCAGCTAATTTATTACACAAAATTTTAGATAAATTTACAGAAAGGACACAAAAAAATCACTACCATAATTCTATATCCGTCCTGTTTATATGTTTATACGTTTGTGTGTCCTGTTTTTAATACTGCCCAATTTAAGTCCATATTAAAAAATAAACTTTCAAATTAAATTTATCATCCGTAAGATTGAATTTTAGCAGCTAATTTATTACACAAAATTTTAGATAAATTTACAGAAAGGACACAAAAAATCACTACCATAATTCTATATCCGTCCTGTTTATATGTTTATACGTTTGTGTGTCCTTTTTTTAATACTGTCCAATTTAAGTCCATATTAAAAAATAAGCTTTCAAATTAAATTTATCGTCCGTAAGAACTTTAACAGCTAATTTATTATATACAGATAAATTTACAGAAAGCACACAAAAAATCACTACCATAATTCTATATCTGTCATCATACTTCAGTACATTCAATCTGTTCGTTAATTACTTATAAAACAAGATTTCACAATAAACACGTGAAACAACGAGCAACATAATACAAACCACAGTGAAAATGGTTTGAAAACATGATTTCACAATAAACACGTGAAACAACAATGAACGTTCAAACCATTTATTGGGGATTGAGTACATATATATATATAATAAACACTTTTTCTTCTCCTCGGGGTTTGGTCAGGGTAAATATATGGAATCACCTTTTTGCCAACGTTTCGTCTTTATTTTAAGACATCCTCAGGGCTATAAATCAAGGCTGGGTTCTGTTACATCACATTAGTAATGTAACAGAACCCAGCCTTGATTGATAGCCCTGAGGATGTCTTAAAATAAAGACGAAACGTTGGCAAAAAGGTGATTCCATATATTTACCCTGACCAAACCCCGAGGAGAAGAAAAAGTTTTTGTTAATATTTTGTGGTCTAGAAAACAATACCGTATATATATATATAACAAGATTTCACAATAGACACGTGAAATAACAATCAATGTTCAAACCACAATATATACCTTCCTTGGTCGTAACATTTTAATTTATATTTAAAATACAAATTATTATACCTTTCTGTTTATCTCTATAGGAACATCTCCGCAACAAATTCCCATCAATTTGACAGGAATGTTCTCGTCTCTCTAAACCCTATTTACACTACCAGTATTTTTAACTTTCTATAAATTTATCAAAATTTATAAATCTGTTAATAAAACTATGTCGATTTATCTTTCATTGTTTTCCAGTATTTATTTTTGGTTTTTCTTTAACAAAAACTCGGAAATAGTTAGTCTTATTAAATATTTAAAATATTTGTTTAAAAGTGAATTCCTTTTTAATTATAGCTTATATGTTCTCATTTATATATTAATAAAGATGGTCCATTTAGATATATATAGCACGATTTGGAAAAATGTTAATGATGGTTTGACGGAAATGATAATGCATCAATATAAATGAACATAATTATATTTTTTTTAAATAACGATAATATTTGCACGATAATATCGATGATTAAACGAAGAATGAGCATTAAGTTCTAACCAGTTGCCACAGATATTGGGTTACTTTCATTATGTTAGGAATTCTGTATCCAGCCGGTCTATTACCTTTCCTAATAACATTTCCTCTTCCAATAGTTTCGAAAAAAAAATTTTTTTTGTAGTTTTTCAAAACATTTTTAACATATAAAATAAAAGAAGCAAACAAATAAAAATAAAAAAATAATATTTTAAAATGATTCAAAACAAAATAATCTTGCATAATTAACTGAAAAAAAAATGACAAAAACAATTACAGTAACAAATTGCTCCTTATGAAAGTAAACATTTCATAATTAAAACGAAGAATTAACTTTTAAGAAATTAATTTAATAATTCTTCATTAAGAATAACTGTTTCAAAATTTCCTGTTAGATAAAAACTAAAAATAAATGTTAGAAGACAATAACAGATAAATTCACGTAGTTTTATTAACAAATTTATGAAATTGTGCAAGCTGATATAACATATATATATATATATATATATATATATATATATATATATATATATATATATATATCATCTTTGGCAAACCTCAGCTTTATTCATAAACAATTTATTATTTAATAATAATAAAAGAATATGATGATAAAAGATTTTCTTTATCATAAAAAAAATTCTTGTGAAGGAAATGATATTTAAAATTAGGGACCAATTTAGATTATCTAAATCAATCGTAGGGGAAACTTAAAAGAGAAATCCCTAAGGAGCTGAAGGTCAAGCCCTGCAAACTACGCACTTCCTTCAGTTTAGTAGTAAAAAAATGTCACATTTTTAAAAAAAATATAAATTAAATATAATTAAATGTCATGTAAAAAAAAAGGACAAGGATAAACAGAGACGCATTTAAATATGTATCTATGACTTGGTATTCATTGAAAGGTGGTCTAATTTTTTTTTAAAAAAAAAAAGAATAAAAATTGTAGGAATAAAATAAAAATGTGATTTGTTCTATTAAATTGTAAGGATGAACATATCGAATGTGAATAGTATGTATATGCGAAATTTGCTGATTTCATTTACTCATGATTATGGTGACTGACAGTATAAACAAAACATGGGAGGATGATAAATGTTTAAGTTTTGATCTTTAAAAGCTTAGGAGATTTAAGATTATTATTAATTATTAACTGTTAAGGATTAGATAAGGCTATAAATGATAGTTAAATGCCTTGATGTTAAGAGAGAAATGGTGTTATTCGATTGCTTTGTGATAAAAATAAACAAAATAATAATGTTACCAGCAAGTAGAGAAGCTACTGAGAGTAGAATAAATAGTGGGACGATTTGAAATGGTCTAAGCTCCATATATGCAGCCACATTTGGACCAGACTTAAGTCAGATCCAAAGCCTCACGAGAAACGAACCTCACACTTAGCCACCTTTACACCGACTGAAGCCAAGCCAGTCCTCGGTTCTACCGCCATCTTACTCCCCCACCCTTCAAATGTCTGCTAAGCGCCAATTTTCAAAAAAACCCTCCCCAAAAGGCCTTTCATCCTAATTGAAACTAATTTGTTATAAAACCCTCAGTCAATTTCAAATTAATTTCTTTGTTTAATTAAATATTTAATTATAAATCAATTTTTAATATAGCAAAGTATTAATTCCTCTGAACTTTATAGATTACTTCAATCCAAATAAGATTATTAACTAAAAATTCTACTGTTTACAATTACATAATAATTGGCTTATTTCATGTTCAAGGATATAATTCAATGCAAACGTTACAAGTAGATAATTTATTTGTTGTATAAACAGTCAATATTTGTTATAATTTCCAAAGAAAATTAAACAGGTCTCTTTAAAATTAATCCTAAGTCTCTTTTGGAAATAGTTAAATAAAGGTATCTAAGAAACAATTAATCATTGGAAATAAGTGTAGCAGTTAACTTAAAAATAGTTATCCAAAGTAATTTTTGTTAAATAAAGATATCAAACAATTAATAATTGGAACGCATTGCAGCAGGTAACTTAAACATAGGTATCCGAAGTCTTTTTTGTTAAATGAAGGTACAAGCAGACAATTAATAATTGGAAAGAATTGTAGCAGGTAACTTAAAAATAGGTATCCGAAGTCATTTTTATTAAAGCAAAGTACCAAAATAACAATAGGTATCGGAAGTCATTTTTACTAAAGCAATGTACCAAAATAACAAGAGGTATCGGAAGTCATTTTTATTAAAGCAAAGTACCAAAATAACAATAGGTATCGGAAGTCATTTTTATTAAAGCAAAGTACCAAAATAACAAGAAGTATCGGAAGTCATTTTTATTAAAGCAAAGTACCAAAATAACAAGAAGTATCGGAAGTCATTTTTATTAAAGCAAAGTACCAAAATAACAATAGGTATCGGAAGTCATTTTTATTAAAGCAAAGTACCAAAATAACAAGAGGTATCGGAAGTCATTTTTATTAAAGCAATGTACCAAAATAACAAGAGGTATCGGAAGTCATTTTTATTAAAGCAAAGTACCAAAATAACAATAGGTATCGGAAGTCATTTTTATTAAAGCAAAGTACCAAAATAACAAGAAGTATCGGAAGTCATTTTTATTAAAGCAAAGTACCAAAATAACAAGAAGTATCGGAAGTCATTTTTATTAAAGCAAAGTACCAAAATAACAAGAGGTATCGGAAGTCATTTTTATTAAAGCAAAGTACCAAAATAACAATAGGTATCGGAAGTCATTTTTATTAAAGCAAAGTACCAAAATAACAAGAGGTATCGGAAGTCATTTTTATTAAAGCAAAGTACCAAAATAACAATAGGTATCGGAAGTCATTTTTATTAAAGCAAAGTACCAAAATAACAAGAGGTATTGGAAGTCATTTTTATTAAAGCAAAGTACCAAAATAACAATAGGTATCGGAAGTCATTTTTATTAAAGCAAAGTACCAAAATAACAATAGGTATCGGAAGTCATTTTTATTAAAGCAAAGTACCAAAATAACAATAGGTATCGGAAGTCATTTTTATTAAAGCAAAGTACCAAAATAACAATAGGTATCGGAAGTCATTTTTATTAAAGCAAAGTACCAAAATAACAAGAGGTATCGGAAGTCATTTTTATTAAAGCAAAGTACCAAAATAACAATAGGTATCGGAAGTCATTTTTATTAAAGCAAAGTACCAAAATAACAATTAATAATTGGAAAGAATTGTAGCAGGTAACTTCAAAATAGGTATCGGAAGTCATTTTTATTAAAGCAAAGTACCAAAATAACAATTAATAATTGGAAATAAGTGTCGCAGGTAACTTAAACATAGGTATCTTGCCTCTCATCTCTTAACCCATGAAAATCTTAAAAAAAATCTACAGCTGTATTATTTGCGTCAGCTATTAGTTTATATTATGAGATATAACATGCAGGTATTCAACCATGCAAGGATTCTTATTAACTATTTTTATATTCATTTTAAGATGCAATAGCATTAAAAAGAATATATTATTCATTTGCCATTTCATTCAAGTACCGTTTTATTCATTTTTGCTTCATTACAATAGTGAAATTAATAATTGCAAATAATCAATAGTACTGTTAATAGCTATTATCCCTAAATTCGTAGATAACCTTTTATTAATATGAATTATATTCGTTTCTAAATGGCTGTTTAATTTTAATGAATTGCTATGCTTTTAATGAATTATAGAAATCGTCTCTCAAAAAGGACCTGTTTTGGCTTTTTATGATGAATTCCTTAACTTCTAAAGGCTAAGGCCCCAAGCCTGTACGATTTCAGGTACTTGTTAAAGATCCGTACTCTAAATAATCTTGAGTTATGCAAAATTTAGGACTTCCAATGTAAAATGTCCATTGTGTAGTATCACAAAGGGTCAATATTATGCTTATGTGTTCTACTGGGCTGATCTATACTAAAACATTCCTATAAGTAATTTTTTTAAGAAACTGAATGACAATGAAGGTAATTTAATTATATGTATAATATATATTTGTTTAATTTGCTAATTATGGGGGCCAGGGTAGCCCAGTGACTTGCGTGCTCGCTTCTGGACTAAAAGATTCCGGGTTCAATACCCACTCTAAATAGCTTTCTTCATGTGGTAGGTTGAAAAAATGAGCATTTTGTTCTTCAGAGAGGACGTTACATGTTACGATGATGTCTGTATGTGTGTGTGGGTGTGTGGGTGAGTATGTTAGCATTGCTTGTTACCACGAAATCTTTCATGGATCAAGTTGATATCTTACAAAAAAAAAATGGGCCCCATAGTGTAGATGATAGAGTCATCTACATCAAACAATTCTCTTTTGTTTGGGGAAAATTATACATGACGAGAAAGTCAATTTTTTTTGCGAAAAACCTTTTTTTAGACAACATTTTTTCCTCCTAAACTGCTAATTCTAGAGTTCTGAAATTTAAGCATTATCTGTCCTTTCCGAGTAGGTACTCTTTCAAAGCAGAATCAACCAGGTAATGAAACTCACCCAGATGTAAATGAGCCACACTTTCCACCCTTAGAACTGCACTAAAAAATGAAAAATGTCAGGGAATTGGTAACATCCAAAAATTACAGTAGATACATGCACAAGTGCGATAAAACTAGACAAATTTGTTATTCCCATAACTATTCAGGATCGGGTACTAGTAAATAGTGAGATAAATGAATCTGTGGTGGATCAAGATTCTTTTATCTATTTATGATAAAATTAACTAAAGTACACTTCTAATACTTTTAGTTCATTATTGAAACCATAATCTCTGTTTCCAACGAGTAAAATTTCACTAAAAGTAGCAATAAGTTGAGAATATAAAAGTTGGATTGAGTTTGTCAAGAGACCAGAAAGTTGAAGAGGTCTCGTGTAGAAGGTTGTGCAGATAAGGAACACTTCTTTACCTGAGTCTGTGACTCCTGGCCCCAAGAAGACTGATCTCAAGGTTAGGCCCTAGTTACTACTTTCCTCAGTGGGTCGGTCCACCCAGTATTCATTTTACCTTACAGTTATAAAACGGAATATTTCAAATTATCTAATACCCTAAACACCCTAATCCTCTCCTTTTTTTTTTTGTTTATCAATATTTCTCTTTCCTTATTTTTACTTTATTATTAGTAAAAGCATAGTAATCGTGAAAAAATTCGATTTTGAGATTTTGACGGAATTACATGTTTTGAAGTTACAAAAGTTGTTTTATGAAGTTTTTTCGATGATATCAGTGTGTGTGTATGTGGGTGGGTGGTGAGTGTGTTAGCATTGCTTGTTACCACGCTTCGGTCCAGAATCTTTGATGGATCAAGTTGATATTTTACAATAAAAAATGGGCCCAAAGTGTAGATGATCCCTATTGTTTGCAAAAAATTATGCATAACGAGAAAGTCACTTTTTTTGTCAAAACCTATTTTTAGACGTTTTTTCCCCTAAACTGCTATTTCTAGAGTTTTGAAATTTAAATATTATCTTTAAGATTACAAATGCAATAAACAATAAATATATTCAGTTTAAAACAACCAGATTTATTTTTTTCAGTAAAATGTAAAAATTTTTATTATAATTCAATCTCAAAGTTGTGAGAGCGATACAAGCCATACCGTTTGACGGATCAAAATGAAACTATACGTAAAAATAGAACATTATGTGGAGAATGAGTCGAGATAATGTTTTTAAAAATTACTCTCACCAAAGGGGCGTTACAGTAGAGTTTCTATATTCAGAAATTTTTTTTAACGCTAAACGGCTCATTAAAAAACCATAAAAAATTAACTAAAAATGGAACACAAAATTAGCAATTTTCAAAAACTCTATGAATCAATCAGGGCAAAGAGCAATAAAGCTATAAAAACTATTATCCTAGATTAAGGGATCACCTGCTATACTTGTCGAATTTTTGAAATTTGTTTACATTCTTTACATTTACTTAGAAATCTTTTGATTGAATTCACTGAAATAATATGAATGTATTAATAAATAAATAAAAAATGAAGCTTAATATATGTAATTATCGTACATCCTTAATCATAAATTATCTAAAAACGACATTTTTCTTCGATGTTTATGATGTTTTTCATAGAAAATAAGAGTATTTTCTTGTTTTAAATTTGAAAATTTGACTGAAATGTTCAATGTACAAGGAGGTTAGGTAAACTATGTAAGAGATACACTGGCTATTTGAACAAAAGCCCCGTTCTCTTGTAGGAGATTTTTCGTATCAAGAAATTTTCACTTTATAGTTTGTCAAATTGAAAATACATATTTGGTAGAAGAGCGTGGTTAATTGAATAACAAAGTACATTTTTATATCAGTTTTTGTTTTAATGGCACTTGTCAAAACACACAATGAAACCTCGGATAACAAATTAATTGCAACATTTCTTCAACCTCGATCAGCTGTTCTTCCAGGTTACCTAAGTCACAGTGTTGTCCCCACAGACTCCCCTCCCAGTGACAACGCTCAAATATTTCCGTGGAAAATGAACCACGCGGCCACTGCGAGTACGTCTGACATGGTCGGATGAAGCCGGTGATGATGACAGAGCTGTATCAGGTGGTGGCTGTGTCTTGGCAGGAGAAACTATTGGGTCGGATACCTGAGGCTTTTCTGGAGTGGAGTCATCAGATGTCCAGTTGTATTAAAATTGGGTTATTAGTTAGTAATTCCGAGGAGTTAAGATGTCTTGGGCTTGGATAACCAGGTGTAGAATTACCGTGGTGTTGAAGTTACAAGATTTCAGTTGAAAATTTTAGTTGATTTGTCCTGGATTTGAGTTACCAGTTTGTTGAGTTGTTCTGGAGTTAAGTTACCAGGTATTTAGTAGTTCTGGAGTTGAGTTACCAGTTTGTTGAGTTGTTCTGGAGTTGAGTTACCAGATGTTGAGTTGTCCTGGATCTGAGTTACCAGTTTGTTGAGTTGTTCTGGAGTTGAGTTACCAGATGTTGAGTTGTCCTGGATCTGAGTTACCAGTTTGTTGAGTTGTTCTGGAGTTGAGTTACCAGTTTGTTGAGTTGTTCTGGAGTTGAGTTACCAGATGTTGAGTTGTCCTCAGCCAGATGCTGAATTGGTCTGGCGGTGAATTCCCAAGTGCTTAGTTGTTCTGGATGTGTATTCCCAGGTGTTGAGTTGTCACAAATAAGTTCCTTGTCTTTCTTAAGTCGGATGGATTCAAATTTGTGAGATCATGCCTTAGACTTCTTGAAAGCATTTAAATCCTCATCCAGTTGTTCAAGATCTGCGATGGGATCAAATGAAATAGTAGACGAACTGTTGAGCACTGGATATTTTTTTTTTTTTTTTTGAAAAGAATGCTAGAGGTTGAAGAACATTACCGGAAACTTGTTGTAGAGAAGTTCCTACAGCTGTGTATGCTTCAACTATGAATAGGATAGGAAATTGATCACGTCGGGATGACCAATTTGGTAGAAGAGCGTGGTTAATTGAATAACAAAGTACATTTTTATATCAGTTTTTGTTTTAATGGCACTTGTCAAAACACACAATGAAACCTCGGATAACAAATTAATTGCAACATTTCTTCAACCTCGATCAGCTGTTCTTCCAGGTTACCTAAGTCACAGTGTTGTCCCCACACATATATACATTTGTCAAAATAAACATTGAAGATTAAACAAAACTTTGGTTATTTTAAATTAACCCGAAAAAGTTGTATATTGAGGCAAAAAATATATTCCTGGTAGTTAATATAACTCGAATCGTATATACATAAAGTTTATTTTGAATTGTAGAAAAAGTTTCCACACAATGTTGTTTTATAAACGACAACAAAACTTGTTACTTTACTATATATCAATGATCAAACCACAATAAGAAATGGGAAAACAAGACTAAGATCTTTCAACCATAACAAGCGGTCTTCGTCAGAGTCAAAAACCCAACTGAACACTAGATGCAGAAAACATCTGGTGAGGAGTTGAGAAGAGTGGGAGGAAAGAGTGGTATTTTAAAAGGGTGAAAGAACAGGAAAGGACTAATGTTCAGAAAGGAATGTTTGGGGAAAAAAAGGAGTAAATTGGACAGGAGTTGATTGGACAGGAGCTAAATGTATTACCTATGAAAAATCAATGTTGTTAAGAAATATTATTGAATCGTCTCTAATTAAATTTAATAGATCTAATATTATAAACATTAGTAACGGTCTCTTCAAACTTGATACTTTCGTCACGAGGGCAATAGCCTCTTCAAAGAGGGTTGACAGCTAGCGGATAGTTTTTTACTTTTTCTTACTGTACTCCTTTGTTTCCCCAAACATCCTTTTCTGGACATTAGTCCTTTCCTATGCTTTCACCCTTTTAAAATACCACTCTTCCCTCCCACTCTTCTCAACTCCTCACCAGATGTTTTCTGCATCTAGTGTTCAGTTGGGTTTTTGACTCTGACGAAGACAGCTTGTTACGGTTGAAAGATCTTAGTCTTGTTTTCCCATTTCTTATTGTGGTTTGATCATTGATTGTTGTTTCACATGTTTATGTGAAATCTTTTTACTATATATATAGTGATCGTGAAAACATTCCATCTCGAGATTTTGGCCGATTTACATACTTTGAGGTCCCAAAGTTATTTATAACGTTTTTTCGATGATGTCGTTAGGTGAAGTGCCACCATGTTCTCTCATGTTAGTTCCACGAGAAGACAGAAGTAGACCTAACATTTGCCGGCTCTTTGTGATACCACAGAATAAACATTTGACATTGGGAGTCCTAAATTTTGCATACCTCGAGTGTATTTAGAGTAGGGATCTTTAACGAGTACATTACTATGTACAGGCTTAAACTCCCTTCTGAGGGATAGCGGGCTCAGATTTGTTCACTTCTCATGTAAATAAATTGAGAACTAGAAAGGCTATTTATTTATTATTTATTTATTTAACGCTGGATCTCCAGTTCACAGGATAGCAAGTTATAACTTGGCTTATTTTTAAAGTAACGGCAATAGTAATTTGTGAGTAAAAATAGTATATCTGCGGTCAAGAATCTATGTGCTACCAAATAATCTCTTACAGGAGAATACCGGTTTTTGTAGTCTCAGACAATTTGCTATAAATAGACTTTTTTTTTAGAGTTCCACATAAAAGCATAATCTTTTTTTTCATCTCAAGTGATTATAACGCTCTGGCATGCATCTGAGAGTTATATTTGAGTATTTGTAATAAAAAAAATCATTGAGTTCTACTTTCTTTCTTCTTGAGACATGTATAGGGTTTGTTTAGCTGTATTTATATAAAAACTATTCTCCTCTACAGATATTTTTCAGTTTATATGAATGGCGCATACCCCAAGGTATAACCATCAAGCATTGATCTTCTTATGATCACAATGTTATCTGCATAACTTTGCATATAGTCTCCTTGATTGCTTGGAATACCCAGTAGGTCATCCACAACGAATTACTACAATGGAGACGATAGCACACCTCCTCTTGTCATACATAAGTTATAATTATTTCAATTGTGCTAGATTCTATAATTACACTAATTATTCTTGCGTTATTTTGTTGTAATCAATTCTATAATTCTTGAATTAAAACCTCTATATTAGATCTGATTTACTTGATTCAAAAGCGTGTTACTAAAACTCCTTCAATAATCAACAAACAACTTAGAGTGAATCTTGTAAGGCGTAGGAAGTTTTCTATTTTGAACTGGCCTCGTTGATTTTCCCCCCTGATATATTGGAGATCTTGATCTTGTAAAAATTCCGATTTACCAAAAATATTACTAATATAAAACCTAATATATACGAGTTTTAGTTTAATATCAATATTTAGTAAAATATGAATTTAAACAATCAGACAGTATGACCCGCAGTGTGCTCGCAACATTTGTATGGCCGTTCACCATAGGCATCATAGTGTACATATAGGCAACGCCAGAAAACATCAAAAAAAGGACTTTGGGGACCTCAAAATATGTAAATCCATCTTAATCTTCATCTCGATTCTTAATATCCATTAATGAAAGGAATGTGTCTTTATAATATTATCTTAGAACATTCGTATTTTATCTGACAGTTGTGTTCAAGTTTGCTTGTAAAATTATTCATTTTTAACCTCTAAAGAAGTAGTTTATTATATATTTGTTACATTTATTTATAATACGTTTGCACTACTTTCATCGGCGAGCACACAAGCGACTGGCTACCCACTGGATCCATACCTTTACTTTATTACCATTGTTTATATTATTCAAATTTTAAATTCAAAAATTTTTTTTGTTACATTTATTTTTAATATATTTGTGCTGCTGTCATCGCCGAGCATGCAAGCCAGTGGGCTTCCCTGGCTCCAATTTTGGGAATACAGTGATAATTTTCTTTTATTTAACATTATTCAGGTAATAAATAATATATATTTAATTTCAGGTCTCTGCCTCCACGGAAGATGGGTGAACAAACAAAGAAACAAACAAACCTACGAACTTTATATATAGAGTTTTATTTTATTTACTAGATAATAATTATTATTATTTGTTTAATAATTATTATAATAATTATTTGTTGATGAACAAAGAGCAAAAAGTTGAAGACCTTCTGATTTAAAAATCTATACTCTAAATCAAGCATGGGCAACATGCGGCCTGCGGGCAGCATACAGCCCAACACGTATTGCTGAACAGTCCTCGGAGATTATCTATCTTTTGCTGGAAAAATTCTTTTACTTTTCGCTTATTAACAAAAGCTCATCCAAAACTTTTGAAAGGAAATTACAACATTGGTCTATAGAAACAAATGTTTTAGTTTTTTTTTTCAACACTAATCTTTTAGAGATTGTGTTGTGATAATTGTTTACCATTATGAAATAAATTATGAGATATGAATAATAATTGTCATTATAAGAAAAATAAAAAGTTAAATAATTATTGACACATTAATGTAGCACATTCTATGTATTTCCATATATATAATATATAGATCCAAATTATACATATAAGCTGTATATATCGAAATACCACAGAAATCACCATGCGGCCTGCAGTCACTTAGTAATTATATAATGTGACCCACAGTTCACAAAAGGTTACTCATGCCTGCTGTAAATGAAGTCGAGCAAGACAAAGTGTAGTACTTCCGATATACAACTAAAGGTAGCTTCTGATGAACGTTACAAATTATAATGTCAGAAGTGAATCTCAAATTAGTGAGTAGTTGAAAATTAGCATAGAATATGTATGGTAGACATGAATATACCGACTCAATACAATTGTTTAGTGCAGTGATGTGATACAAATAGGGCAATCAATCTAGTTTGTATTCTTAATATCATAATGCAAACCAATTTTATTTAAGTATTGTGAAGAAATTACACTTTAGAATCTCTATATATAAAGTTCGTGAGTTTGTTTGTTTGTTCACCCATTTCCCGTGAAGATAGAGACCTGAAGTTAAAAATATATTATTTATAACCTGGATAATGTTAAATAAAAGAAAATTATCATTATATTCCCAAAATTGGAGCCAGGGTAGCCAGTGGCTTGCGTGCTCGCCGATGAGAGTAGTGCAAATATATTATATATAAATGTAACAAAATAACTTTTTTTTTAATTTAATATTTGCGTAGTATAAACACTGGTAATAAACTAAAGACATGGAGCCAGGGTAGCCTACTGGCTTGCGTGCTCGCCGATGACAGCACAAATATATTAAAAAAAAAATGTTAACAAAAAAATTTTTAAATTTAAAATTTGAATAATATAAACAATAGTAATGAAGTAAAGGCATGGATCCAAGGTAGCCAGTCGCTTGCGTGCTCGTCGATGACAGTAGTGAAAATGTATTATATATAAATGTAGCGAAAAAAAATAAATTTAAAATATGCGAAATATAAACACTGGTAATAAAATAGAGGCATGGAGCAAGAGTAGCCCAGATGCTTGGGTGCTCGCTGATAACACTACAGCAAATGTATTATAAATAAATGTAACAAATACATATATAATAAACTACTACATTATAGGTTAAAAATGAATAATTTTACAAACAAACTTGAACACACCTGTCAGATAAAATACGAATGTTCTAAGGTAATATTATAAAGACACATCCTTCTCATTAATGTTATTTTATGTTAGGTAAATAAATTACATATTTCAATTTACAAGTTTTGTTTGTTTTAAATATATTTCATTGTGTATATAACTTGAATTGATGTGTTATTTATTTATGTGATAAATGATTTTTTTTTCCTTTTAAATGATTTTTATTTTGCTAAATACACTTAGTGTGTATATATCTTGAATCATGTAAAGAATACTATATCAAAAGCTTGGGCCATATAACAATCTGATCCGTGCCTTAATAACAAGAAACCACAATTAAAATTATCACTGTCAATCATGTTCAGTGAATTAATTTCGATACCTATTGTTATATTTTCTGAGTGACAGAAAGGGTCACGGGTAGTCTAGTAGCTTAATAAATTTTAAATTTTAAACTAAAAATTTATATGAACTACCACAGTATTTGTTAGATATTAGTGGATTAAAAAGAAGTAAAATAATTTCATTTGTGTACAAAATATTGTATACAATACACCTTAAAGTATATATAAAGAGTAAAATAATATCAAGTAACAATAGATAAAAAGATATTACCTTAGCATTCTGAGTAGCGTATTGTATAGGTCGTTGGTCGGTGAAGTGAGGGGAGAAACTGACAGTTCAGACCTGTAGGCAACAATCACAGAGGGTCCAAAAGTTCACTCCCCACTGAGAAAACTATCACCACTATAAATTAAAATCTACCTTTTACTTTACTATGAGAACATGAAAACTTTACTTATGAGTTTTCCCTTTTTCTATTGTTAATAAGTGACTGTAATCATGAATAGTGAAAATACGAAAATTTATTTAAGATATATATATACATGATCAAACCACAATAAGAAAATGGGAAAACAAGACTTAAGATCTTTCAACCGTAACAAGCGGTCTTCGTCAGAGTCAAAAACCCAACTGAAACACTAGATGCAGAGAACATATGGTGAGGGGTTGAGAAGAGTGGGAGGGAAGAGTGGTATTTTAAAAGGGTGAAAGCACAGGAAAGGACTAATGTCCAGAAAGGGATGTTTGGGGAAACAAAGGAGTATAGTAAGAAAGAGTAAAAAACTATCCGCTATCCTCTTTCTTACTGTACTCCTTTGTTTCCCCAAACATCCCTTTCTGGACATTAGTCCTTTCCTGCACTTTCACCCTTTTAAAAAAATACCGCTCTTCCCTCCCACTCTTCTCAACCCCTCACCAGATGTTCTCTGCATCTAGTGTTTCAGTTGGGTTTTTGACTCTGACGAAGACCGCTTGGTACGGTTGAAAGATCTTAGTCTTGTGTTCCTATTTTCTAATTGTGGTTTGATCATTGATTGTTATTTCACGTGTTTATGTGAAATCTTTATATATATATATAAACTAGAATTTAAAAAAGAACACATAGAAAGGAAACCACTGAACTCACTACTATATTTCGATGTCCTCGTCTTCAGGAAAAGAAGTGAATCGCTCCAAAGGCTGATAACGACTGACTTGGCGTTCGAACTGAAGCACTCAAACAGTGTAGCCAACTTTCGGAGGAAAAGTAGACAGGGAAGATAAAAAGATAAAAGCCAAATAAAAATTAAAAAATGAAAACATTTAACTAAAATAAAATTAAAAGCTGACAACTTTAAAAAAAAAAATCAACGATTGAGGTTAAGCCCAGGAGCCGATCTACCGCCCAGAAGACTAATAAGTGCTTCTTCTGAAGCATATATATATATATATGTTTCATAGAATAAGTGTATTACGTAATCAATTTCGTAATAGGGGATTCGATCAATTTTCTAAATAAAACTCAAACGTTGGCAACGAGAATTTGATTTTGAACCTTGAAAATTGACCAAATCCCTATTACATAATACATCTATATATATTAAGTTAAAGTTTGTAGGACTCGGTCAGTTCTTATCCCAAATATATAAATATAAATAAAAGTATCGACCGTGAAATAAAAACGAAATTAAAGTTTGTCAGGACTGGATCAGTTCGTCTAACCGAGTCCTGATAAACTTTATTTTTGTTTCTATTCCACAGTTATTTACTTTTATCAATATTTATATATTTGGGATAAGAACTGACTGAGTGCTGATAAACTTAAATTTGTATACATTTCACGGTCGATACTTTTATCAATATTTATATATATATACACACAAATATCATTAAAGACAAAAATATTTTGTCTAGTTACCTCTCTAGTTAACTGTACATTGTGCTTTTCTTGGGCATGTGTCTTTGGAGCGCCAGCAGTCAAATGAAGGGTTAATCACCTGGAGAGCTTTGTTGCAGTTAACCCGATGTACTTTGAGGGCAGGTTCTTACATTCATCTGTAGTGCAAGTCTACTCATACACCAATGTTATCCTTATTTATAAGGATAAATCCTCTTTTATACGGATACAAAGGCCATCCTCCTTTATTCTCATAAATACCTATTATAATTATTGCGTACTATCCTTTTAACATCCAGTAGACCTACCTACCACTTATATGATAGAACTATTCTACACTCCCTTCGGGATAAATACTTATTAGAAAGGAGTGACAGAGACTGATCGTGGGTATTCTTCTTTGGACTGATTCTTAACAGCAAGTTATGTGTTTTTCTATTCTTGTAGTATATTACAAGTCTTATTCGGCTATTTTCACTCGTAGGACTTATATGAGTCTGAACAATCTTTTGAATAGTTTTTTCATCCTGCCTGTACTCTGTGTTCATGTAAGCCTGATGGTACAGTTTGATTGTTTCTTCGTTTGGATCATTGGCATTAACATTTTTCACATGCCATTTCTCTAAAAGAGAAAATTTGCAGTCTGTCGAGACTGGTACAAATCAAAAATGCCTTATTGGAAGAAAAAATATATTACGCTTTAATAAAACGTAATTTTAACAACTGGACAATGTTTTAATATATATAATATCCCTGATGTGAATTTTACAAGGAGCGAAAAAGTCATCAAGAAATAATCTCTTGGATTGGAAGCTTCGTAACATATTGAAAGAATCAGTTGTCTGGTATCTTGTATTTGGTATCTGGAAACAGGGAAATAAAGGTAAATGTGTAGAAATATAACCAAAATAAAACGAATTCTATAATACATTGATGATCTATGAGTTTACTTTACTTTACCAGAGAGTTTAATATTACGTCTACACGATAACCTCATTAAAAAAGTATTAAAACTCAAATGATCATCAACGTGTTTATATGATAGCTACACATGGTAAAGTTGAGTATAGGCCACTACAGATTCTTTATATTTATATACTACAGGGATTTATTCATTAATTCATAATTACTAACGCGTTTAGTGCATTTAATTCTGTTATTAAAGTATATTCTTCATTATGTTGTCTAGCTAATTTTTCTGTTATCACTTTTATTGACTTGTTGACTGCTAACTATGAGATAACTTGCAGTTAGGATTCCAATATGTGTTACATCATAGTTTTGATTACTTGACATAGTCATGCAAATGCGATTAAATTCCTGGCATATAAATGTAAATATAAATAGATCTAAGCTTTGAATTGATTGAAAATTCAACATAGAAGCGAAATTATGGACATTTATACTGTATTTGGCTGCTAACTTCACAGACATGTTTATTTTGAGAATATACAGGGATAGCATGTAGGTATTGTTACTTGATTTCAATTTCATTTGCATTTAAGCTCCCGGCAAGAGATAATTGACAAGGTGCTTCCCGCAGTTTAAAATCTGCTATCTATTAATAATAACTGACTTTGTAAACGAGCAATCCACACCCCTACAAATACGCAGGCAGGAAAAATCGATAAACAAGTTCTTGCACTGTATAAAGCTGAGGAAAAACCTTACAAGTCAGTAAACAGAGTGATTAATGATGAGGAAGCAGTTCATTATCCAAATGAATTTCTTGACTCCGTGACTGCTCCTGTACTGCCTGCTCATGGCTTAAAACTGAAAGTAGGGGCACCAATCATGCTGTTACTAAATGAGTGTTCTTAATAACTAATTAAGTTATTAAGTAATCAAGTTACTAAATAAGTGTAACTTGAGTGTTCAAAAAAATGTGCAACGGAATACGACTCCGAATTTGTGCTTTGCACAGATACGCCATAGAGTCTGATATCATGACTGGGTGCGGTACTGGGGAGTTAGTGTTTCTACCACGCATACCATTGATACCTAGCAACTGTTCCTTTCAATTCAAACGGTTACAACTTCCAGTCAGCGTCTGTTTCGCAATGACAGTAAATAAGTCGCAAGGCCAAAATATATCTACGGCAGGATTGAAGTGTGTGAGACTAAGTGTTTCTCACATGGTCAACGGTATGAGTTACTTGCTCAAGAGTCAGAGGTTCCAACTCTCTGTTCTTCCATGCACCTGAAGGGCAGTCAGCTAATGTGGTAAATACAGAGGCACTTGCTTAAGACTGTGCTAATAACTACATATTTTCCTATTCTATAATTTTTCTATTAATATTTTAAACACCACGTATCATCTCTGAATTTTTGTAAAATACCTGTCAAAGACGGGCACGTCTGCTAGTTAGTTACTAAATGAACAAAAATATAATTACACAAAGTTATTTTACAATCATTACGAAGAAGAACATTTTTATTGTTTTTCGTAGTTAAGAACATCCTTGCACACAAAGTGCTTCGGTTCAGAATCATTCATGGATCTAGTTGATATTTTACACAAAAGTGGGTGCCTCCTAGTGTAGATGAGCCATATTGTTACGTGGCAACTATGCATGCTAGGAAAGTCACATTTTTTGCTAAAAACCTGTTTTCAGACTACATTTTTTTCTTCTAAACTACTCATTCTAGAGTCTTCAAATTTTTCCATTATCTTTGAGGCTACAAAAACAATAAACGAAAAATCTATTCAGATTTTAAAAACAAGGAAATATTTTTTTTTCAATGAAATGTAAAAGTTTTAACTTGTAATTCAATCTGAAAGCTTGCGGGAGTGATACAAGCCATACCGTTTAACGTATCAAAATGAAACTATACCTAAAAATAGGGCATTCTAAGGAGGATGAGTTGAGATAATTTTTTCTAAATTACATTCATCAAAACGGCTTTACAGTACATTTTAAAGTTTTTTTTTGACGCTAAACAGTTCATTAAAAAACCATGAACATTTGCCAAAAAAATAATAATATCTAAAGAAAAATCTGAATATATGTGTGCAAGTGTGTGTAGGTTTGTGTATATGTGAGTGTGTGTGTTTATGAGTATGTGGGTCTCTGTGACTTTGTGTATATATAGTATGTGTAAGTGCGTTCATGTGTGCAAGTCTGTTTTCGTGATCATGTGATTGCATGTGTGTGTGTGTGCGTATGTGTCTGCGGGTTTGTGTGAGTTTGTATACGTGTATGGTATATTTGTCCATATGAGTGAATTATTTCGTGTGCTAATGTGTGTATGTATTTATGCATGCGTTTGTGTGTGTGTGTGTGTGTGTGTGTGTGTGTGTGTGTGTGTGTGTGTGTGTGTGTGTGTGTGTGTGTGTATGTGTGTGTATGTATGTTCGTGTGTTTGCATATATGTATGGTATGTGTGTGTACGTGTGAACATGTGTAAGTGTGTATGTGTTTGTATGTTGTGACGTAATTGTAAAGGAAGTATGTCATACTTCTTACCTTTCATTCAAACAGAATATAGTAAGTGCTTAATACTTATCACTTACAGTTAGGTGTAATACATTTCCATTGACTAAACTACACAACTGCATAAAACACACAGTGCAATATAGCAGTGTCTGGCAACAAAATGGATCCCTAATAACCAAAATATTTCAAAAACCAAAAATAGATTGACCAAAATAGATCAAAACGTACAGATAATTTTGATGAAATGAAACAATGTTAATATCTTTGGTACATGACACTCAAGTTTAATATAACTGGTGAAAGTTTGAACGATAAGCTGCTGTTGAAAACTGTGATGCAATAATGCAAAGTAACAGGTAACCAACACTTTTACTAATATGATTTAGCAACTTAACTTGTAAATGACCAAATCAGATTAGAAACTAAAAACAATAAGTTAAATATAACAGTCAATTAAATCTATTATGACTGTATAATGTATACATATCATTAACTCCAATGAAGAATGTTAGAGATATCATCTAATGGGTTATCAATTAACAGCAGTGGAGTTAAGATAGTAATTATATTATCAATTTGTTTTAATTATCAATTAAGGAAGATTTTATAAACTAATTTTAAACTATAAACAGACCAAAGTAACACTAACACAACAAATCGGAGTAGTCTACACTCAACTTTACTATATGGTAATACGTCGATCGTCAAGCTATTATTGATGGATCACATGACATTAAGAAAATTAACATCAGCCTCTAATTCATCTCGTCTTTGATTTATATATAGAAGAGCAGCCAGTCGATTTTTCGATACTTAGGTCACTGTGCAACGGCCAAAGTGGCTTTAAGTGCAGTAGGGCTAAGATAGTCATTATTTATTTACTTAATAATATAATATCGTTATGAGTATATTTTAGCCATTTTTTTATATTATTAGCTGCATTTTGACTAGAAACTCTAAGAATTTACATATTGATTATAAATCGAAGTTTTCCTATCTCAACCACATATAGTCTAGCCCAGGCGTGGGGAACCCGCGGCCTTAAGGCTGCATGTGGCCTTTTGAACCGTGAAATGTGGCCTTCTACAGTTTGTTGAGAAAAATGTTTCAAAATATAAAGAATTACAATTATGGTAATAAAGACAAAAAAAATCTGGCATTTAGGAAGAAGACTATTCATTAATCATTGCTTGAAAAGTCTAAGCTTATGGAAAATAATTTTCCTGGGTTAACAAATGTAATAAACGAAGGCAGTAAGGACACTGCTGAATCTTTTGAAAGATGTAAAACAGATTTAGATGTACTTGATCTAGTAATATAATGATAGATCAAGTATTTTACAATATAACTATTATACAGTGGAACCTCTACTTACGAGAAACTCGAGATACGAGAGGTCTTTCGAGCAAAAATCTTGCTCTACATTCGAGAGAAAATCCAAGTTACGAGAATTTCCAGATGGTTCCACTAGGTGGCCAAGTTACGAGAATCAGTTACGAAACTGATACAGTAATGTTAAAAACCAAAAAAAAGCAGAAAAAGTGAATAAATAAATTAGTGCCGTAAAAAAATTTAGTTTTTCATAAAGTTAACTTTAATTTTAAGTGGAAGTGTTCATAATAAACTCGCATTTTATTTCGTTAATATCATCTTATTTATCTTATTACTGTATTTTTATGTTCAGTCACTATTTGAATGTGTTTTTAGTAATCAGGAAGATGTGTTCATAGTTATTTAAGGTTAACTTGAATGATTTTGGGAGGCCGGGAACAAATTAATTGGTTTTCAGTTATTTCTTATGGGAAAAATTGGCTCTAGATACGAGAAATTCTAGATACGAGCACGATCCGGGAACGAATTAATCTCGTATGTAGAGGTTCCACTGTATAAGAATTTGCTTATCTATTCTTGGTGACCTTTTGGCGAAGTGGACGGTGCTAAAATGGCCTTTACTCCAAGAAAGGTTCCCCACCCCTGGTCTAGCCTTATAGCCAGGGCTCCTTGGTACGCCCGTAATGTTGATATTCACCATGATTTGAAAATGGAATCCATAGATAGTTACATCACTCGACTTACTACCAATGAAGACAACAAACTATCTACTCATCCAAACCTCCTTGTACAAACTCTAAATCCTGCCACCAACCTTCCTTAACCTCACTGAACAATTACTTCATCCACTGACTATCTGACTACTTTTCCAACTTTGAAAACCATGACCTCAACAAGACCACATGACTGCGAATACGACATCTTTACTGTACAGACGAACTTACATCTGACATGAATTACTGATATTCCAAGTTATAGTAGCACAGTAAGCAAGCAGTAGAAGGCCTCTGGTCTGGAACTGCTAGTTATGACGAGCACTATAGTGCGCGGATATATTCGTTGGTCGTTGATATAGTCTATGCCAGGAGTGTTCATACATTTTCTGCATGCGAGCTAATTACATTAAGTTGCCTTTTACTCTTTACATTTATTTTTTTATTTCAAATTAAGAAATTATATAAAAATGAGTAGGGGGAGTGGATCGGGTAAGAAGAAAAACACCTATAACATTTATATGATTATATGATATGGGAAGAGTAGGTTAACATCACCATGGAATATTACATACATCGTCATACATTGTAAGAATACTAAGACAAACATATAAATAGAAAAAAAAGAGGAAAAATATAAAAAAAAGAAAGAAAGAAAGAAAAAATATAAAAAAATAAATATAGGCAATATCGTATCTCTAAACTGGTATACGAGTATAAGAAACCGACTCTTATAATTTAGTTAGAATATCTAAAAGAAGGAACCAAGGCATTAAAATGATGAATCCAAGCCGGAAAAGTGAACTATGATAGGGATTTAGAAGATAATAAGTAATTAATAAGTGAAATCGATTTGAATCGAGACCGAAGGGAGATATGTAACAAGAGCAGGCTTTCTTGTGTCTAGGCCAAGGCTATCGCTTGTAGACTGGCCAAGTTGTCGGAACGACTTCGCCAGCTGGAGACGTTTAACGCACACTCACCACTATATCTTTGTCATCATAAAAAAACTAGATGGTTAACAATATACAACATCCTGTACATATTGTATGTAAAATTATACTTTACTGTAACTAGGTTGAATATAAATTTTACTATCAAACTCAATGACCTTTAGAGTAGTAAACTAAAGTTTGATAACTCTCAATTATACTATCATATTATAATTATAGCATAATCGATTGCTTTATTTTGGGAGGTATGGGACCCCAAAAATTCATTTCTAGATGTTTTTCTGATAATATCAGTGTGTTTGTGTCAGTAGGTGCATGGATGGGTAAAGTGAGAGAGAATTCAAAAGTTTGTGATCACGCTACAAGCCACACAATTTGATTGCTATAATTCATATTTTATACTTGGGCAATATTAAATGTTTTTTGACACTATTGCATCATGTTAAAGTCACGTTTTTGATTAAAATTTTATTTTAAACATTTTGTCCTCTTAAAATACTAACTTTTGATTACAGTTGAAATTTAGTAGTTATTTAGAAACTAACAACGCGATAATCCTAAAAAATTTCAAATTTTAAATCAATTAAAAAAAGGTATTTTATGCAACATAATGTAAAAATTTTTGATTTATAATTCTGAAAAGTTCAAATTTGTATAAGTCAAATTAGATGAAATCGTAAAAGTATATATTATATATAAGATCATTTAATTCCTAAATCTATAAAAGGAAAAGCCTATCAAGATATATTTTATGTTCTTCAGGGTTTAACAAATGTGTTGTAATCAATCTGCACGTTTATTGGTAATATTCAGTTCATGGTTTGTTTCAGAAATTCACTGGTTTTTATTAATCTTTATTAATTAGTTAAAAAATCCACTTTTTTTTTTATTCTTTAGCTACCAAAGTTATCATTTAAAAATTTGTAATATTGGAAAAGTGGATTTGCACTAAAATAGGTAACTATTAAGTTTATAATCTGTAAAAACATGAGAAAATGTTGGGTAAACAACTATCTTTTGTAAGAGACAACATAGCTATTTAAGGTCAAGAAAACCTGGCCCACGATTTATTCATGCGGGAGGTGAATAAATCTGAGCACGTCGTCCCTCGGAGAAGGACGTTAAACTGTCGGTCCCGAGCCTGTACGATGTCAGGCACTCATTAAAGATCCCTACTCTAAATACAGTTGAGTTAGGCAAAATTTAGGAATCCCATTGTGGAATCAATCTTCATTGTGTGGTATCACAAAGGGCCAATGCTCGGCCTAAGTGTGTTCCCTTGTGGAACTGTCACTGCAGCCTAACCTAACCTAAGGTCAAGAAAAATAGAATCAATTTGGAATACCTTGGTTTACAACACAGAAAACAACTTAAGTCTTAAATAAGCATTCCGCACTGCTCCTTCAACATTGTTCGTCATTTTATAACTGTTCTTTAATTTTTATAACTTTTCAGTAATCAGAACTAATTTGCATATGAGAATCATGGAGAGGATTGAAACAATCTAAAGTAGAAATATTAAGTGTAAGGATAGATACGTTCCACCAGAAGTGAATTTCTCTGGCTTCGGCTTAGTGAGGTGAGAATTAATGTGGCTTCCAGTATAGAGGTCCTAGTGAGCACTATGCTTCTATTATGGTTATTAGTTGTGGATAAACTCCTGGAACTTTTAATAATCCGGAAGTTATATATTTTAATAATATAACTTCTAATATAATATCATATAAATATTTAATAATAAGCTATGTTAGATAAGTTTTTGAGAACCAGGATAGCCCTGTGTTCAATTCTCGCCTTCTGGCTGGTAGATCTGGGGTTCGATACCAATTATGGTCCACGATTTATTCACGAGAGAGGTGAATAAAACATCTGAGCACGTCGTTTCTCGGAGAAGACGCTAAGTTATTAGGCCCAAACCTGTGCGATATCAGGCACTCGTTAAATATTTCTACTTTAAATACACTTGAGTTATGAAATATTTATGGCTTCCAATGTGTATTACAAAGGGTCAATCTTTGTATTATATGTCGTATCTCATCAGGAGCTAATACAACCTAAACTAACCTGATATATTAAAAGTTATTATGTAATATCAGCACAATATAAAGATAATCTTTATGCAAATTTTCCTCTTAATGCTTTTAAAAATACCTGCAGCCTATGAAATCAGAGTTAAGAGTGGAATATATTACCCACCTTTGAGTGGAGTAATAACCTCCTATGTTACGAAATATAGACAAATATAAAGTAAACAACATTTTAAGAAATAACAGTAATTATAACATTAATTTCTATGTGTAATCATCGGTATGTTTGTAGAACTGAAACGGAACGATTCACAGATGTTTTAACAAGTGACTCACTATTTTTGAAGTCAATTGCTATCTCGTTTGTACAATAGAGATATATTGAACTCTTTATTTATATTTATCTTGTCGACATCTTTGTCAACATTATTGTTTTTATTTCTCTTTATCTTCTAAAGAATCACACATATCTGGATTTTTAAATTTTAATTCTTTATTGCAAAGGGTTAGCAATTTTAAGTTACTTAACCTTCGCCAAAAGAAATTTAAAATTTGGAATTTCAAAACGTTGAACTTAAAATATTGTAATATTAAATTATTAATTTAAATTAATTAATTGAATATTAATTATTTAATTAATTAATACTTAATTTAAATAATCAATTAAACATCTGGAGAGCAGTACACTCAACTTTCCTATAATAATGATTGTACATTACATTATACAAGTAATAATAATTGTATTATTTTCTAAAATAATAATAAAAAATACTTTTTTATTAAAAAAATAATACATTTTACAAATCAAAAATTAAAATAAGTATACCTTTTTCTGATTTACATAAGATAAAACAACATTGATGTAATATCAACACGCTGACTGTCAATTTATTTTGTCTTTTATATTTAGTTTGAATCCATATTATCAACTTTTGTGGTTAAATATTAAACTCGTAGATAATTAGGTGTTAATGGTTTCATTTGTTTTAATGTGATAATATCCATTATATGAGTTACAACAAAATTATACTTATTGTTATAGAAAAATCAGACATGTTACTGGGGATGGAACTTCGTTGTCATTTTTCATGTAATATTAATATGACAATATTTTAAGTTCAACATTTTGAACTTTCAAATTTCTTTTGGTGAAGGGTAAGTGACTTAAAATTGCTAACCCTTTGTCATAAAGTACTAAAAATTAACATGTTTGAAAATTTCCTATAAACAATTGGTCTTTTAAGCAGGGCTATGCAATGGGACCTATTAGAGCTGACTCCGACTCCAGCTTAGACCTGAGCTCGTCTTATTATTATTAAAAAACAGATGACAAGCGGCTAGTAATAAGAATTAGTACTTTTAAATAATAATGATAATAATAATTAGCAATTTATAAAAAAAATTCGTGAACTTTAAATTACCGCAGTGTGCAATAAAACTATAATAACTGAATGTCCATCCCGAACTAATGGATCACCTGCTACCTGTCAGATTTGGACTGTCAGTAATTCATGTCGGATATTAAGTTCGTTTGTATATTAATTATGTCATATTCGTGGTCAGGTGGTCCTGTTGGTCATAGTTTTGCGTAGTGCAAACTATTTTCAGTCATGGATTGAAAAAATGGTCAATGGATGAAGTAATTGTTTAGTGAGATTGAGGAAGGTTGGTGGCAGGATTGAGAGTTTGTACAAGGAGGTTTGGATGAATAGGTAGTTTATTGCCTTCATTGGTATTAAGTCGGATAATGCAACTATCTATGGATTCCATTTTCAAATTATAGTGAATATGGACATTTTGGGCTACCAAGGAGCCCTGGCTATAAGATGGGTAGACTTATTCTGAACGATCTGGATACAAGCCTTGTTCGTTGGTGCAGTTTTAGACCAGACAGAGCATCCATAAGTCATAGTCGAACGAACAACATCCTTATAGACAATGTCCTTGACTGAATCGGCCGCCAGGAATGAAAGACTAATAAACAACTCCTATTTAGGCATTTATATTATGTCTAAATAGGACGTTAAATAACCAAGAAGTTTGATATTATATTTACTTATAGTAAAGTAAACACTGAACAGGTAATGTCCAATGTCCTCCGAAGGGAAAAATTTCTATTTGGACTAATTAATCATGTTTTATACTTTTATGTCATTTTCATGTATACAAGTAATAAATAAGTGGGAAGTCGGAGTCGGAATCGACCGATTTCTTCCGACTCCTCAAGGTAGAAAATATGCCCGACTCCACTATTCCGATTCCACAGCCCTGCTTTCAAGCACACCAAAAACTCTATCTGACTCAAGTTTATGAATGCGCATGAAGGATAAATTGATTAAAACACTTTTGCTAGAGTCTGTTCCTAACATGCAGGAAATAATACTAACTTTCATTAGACAGCCATCCATCAAAAGCTTGATAACCAACATCATGAAATATTACATTGGTTAATTAACGTTTGTTTGATTTTTTTAACAATGTATTCTCACGAAGCACATTAATTTATTAAAGATTTTTAAATTTATTTTTATCACCTTTAAAACAGTTCTGTTTGAAAGAATTCTAAAAAAAAAAAATAATTTTTTTACAAAAAGCATCAAACTTTTCCTTTCATAAGGAACATTTTCTGGGAATAATTTCATTATTTTCTGTCAAACGATGTGATAGTATTGTATCCAAAAACTTTCGTAATTAATCATAGGTCAAATATTTAATTCTAAGACTTAAATTGAAAAAATTGACATTTTTAAGACTTAATATTGACATTTGAAAAAAAAGTATATTTTATTTTCAGTAATAATTCCAAAATTATAACATACTGAATTTATAATTAAGAAAATTGTTTCGATTAGCATATTTACTAAGAACGTAAGTTTTCTATGTTATAATATTTCTGAAAAAAAGTATCATCAACATTATATATGAATTTCATGCTTCAAATTGTCTGATTTTTATAGCTTGTCCAAATATTTTTGGATCAACAAACACTCAAAGTCACATACGAACACACACACACACACACGCACAGAGAGAGAGAGAGAGAGCTTGATAGAGAGAGAAAGAGAGAGAGAGAGAGAGAGAGAGAGAGGAAACCAGCTGGAAGATACTATACTTTCACAAGAAAACTCTTATAATTAAGCAATTCAGTGCTTTATATAATTCATGTAATCTATGAATATATGTGAGTAATATATGATATAATTAATAAGTAAATAAAATATGAATTATTCGGATTTACAAGTTTTGAAACTATTTTTGAAGCCTTTTTAAGATACCTGCATAAGTATGAGTACTTGCCCAAATGTCTGTAAAATCGATAATGTTCACAATTCTTGGAAGGTCATTTTAATGTTATTCTCAAAGATCGTCTTGCAGAGTTGATGAAATAAATAGTTTTGAAACTATTTTTGAAGCATTTTTAAGATGCCTGCATAAGTATGAGGAGTACTTGTCTAAATGTCTGTATAATCGATAATGTTCACAATTCTTGGAAGGTCATTTTAATGTTAAAGATCGTCTTGCAGAGTTGATGAAATAAATAATTTTTGGTAATATTTCCTCATGTGCAAACCACTTTTTGTGTATATTATGCGAGTTTTTGACAAATGTTTTGTGTTTTTTTTTACTATTATAAGTATAGTGCTCATGACTACAGAAACTGAGAACACGAAAACAGTTTGTTTATCTCAGGATTGGCATTGACTAAGTTGGGTATGGTCAGTTCCTTCAGCTGTAGTGTTTGGGGTTGACGTCACAAGGTAGCGCCACCTCCTATGGTCTTGTTATTTTTACTGGATTGGCGTGCTATTATTTTTTAAACGGTATTTATTTATTGTTTTCTCTTTGTCAGTAATTAGAACTTAATTAACCACCAATTTAATTTATTAATTTTGTACTTTTTCTCCTTCTCTGTGTATTTATCGCCACCGGCGGACCCCGACCGAAGGATACGACATCCTACACAGCCATTCAATAGAAGTTTTAAAACGACAGACGTTAGTCACATCTGACTAATAAGGGCGTACTGCCACCCAAGCCAGCGCGCCAACAAGCGGACTTTCCAACCCCGCCGACCCAGGCTAACCATCCACCCATTTGTGCCTTTCTTAGTTCACGCCATGAGGGAACAACCACCATGGCATGTTAAGCCCCCCCACCACGACAAGGTGAAGGCACATCGGAGGGGAGTAATCACTATTCCAGCTGTAGTAGATCCAAGTTCTAGCAATCAATTGTTGTAATTATATAATTCTTGGATTAATGTTACTCTATATCAGTTGGGTTTTTGACTCTGACGAAGACCGCTTGTTACGGTTGAAAGATCTTAGTCTTGTTTTCCCATTTCATATCGTGGTTTGATCATTGACTCTATATCAGTGCATATTTAACGGTTTAAGCTATGTTGTCTACAGCCTCTTCAATATCTGTGATCAATTCTAGAGTGATTACTTCAATAATTAAAGAGTTTTCTATTCTGCTAACAAAAATTTGTGAAACTGATTCTGTTATTTTTCACTTTTGATTTGGAATTTGTCCCACAAGATGATTTTTATTTACCATAAATGAATCACACTAATTAAACTTAATACTTGTCATTTTTATTGCAATAATTACTCTTCAGTTATTTAAGTTCATTAATATTTATGGTAAGACAATAACTAATAAATAATGCCAAGTTTCCGCATCACTTAATATTAGTATCCGTTTGGTAAAAAAGAATAAAAGTAATCCTTTCCCATACTTCTGTATTACCAAAGACAAAGGGGTGCACACTAAAAACTGAACAAGTGACATTATATGTCAAACTACATCAATCCAGTAAAACTTAGCTCTCAGGATCCCTCTGTAAACAAGAGAACACAAGGAAATTGCGTAGTGGACCATTTCAAAAAATGCCACTTTTGGTGAATGAATGAAGAAGAAATCAGAAAAAAGGAAAGTGCAACAACTGTACTAATTATAATTTAAGAAACTTATTCTAATTCAACTTGAGTTTGTAAGAAATTACCATATCTGTAATGGAAGGAATTATTAATATGTGTAGAATATCAAACCGCAACTTGTCTTTTTAGCTACTACTTATCCAAGAGGTAATTAACAAGATGCGGAAACCTTTGATCACATTCTATCTGAATACGAGGCAATCGCCTTGAAGAGCATAGAAGTAAGATATATTCTTCAAGGGCAATTCTGAAGTGGAATGAATTTAAACCAAAGGTGATTTTTAAAGCGGCAAAATGAAGATCTTAAAGGCAGATATGGTAACACTGCGTATGAGCCCGATGAGTTTCAGTCCTCCAGTTTAATCCGAATAGTAATAAAACGTCTGAATTTTCTGGATCAATAATTTCAAAATTGATCAAAAGGTTTATGAAACGTTTATGGAAAGTGTATCTTTTTTATACAAAAGATCAGTTAATGAATTCAGTTGATATTTTACCAAATATTAGTCCCCCCATAGTATACATGAACCCTATTGTTTTTGAGTATATTTTAGTCACTTTTTTGTTTTTTTCTTGATTTGAGACATACTTTTCTTCTTCTGTTATTTCTAGTGAATGTAATAGAAGCAATAACAACTTTAGATTTTTAAAACAACCATACAAGTATTTTTTATAATAAAACAACAAAAAATTGACCTAAGATTGATTTCCAACGCTTGTGAACGCAATAAAGATCGCTTGATAAGTCGGGACGAAATTTTACCAAAATAGAACCTTTCTGGACATGAGCTCAATATTATACTATTACATTCAAAATACATGGACAGAAAGAGAGATTATACTTAATTTTAGGGTTTTAATTTTTTTTTTACGATAAAATAAAGTAAAGATAATTTTAAGCTGGAAAAACATTGAAGCAAACTTTGTTTATATAACATGGCAATATTACTATAAAAACTGAAACCTCAACTTGGAATTATGAATAATAATAATAATTTTTTTTGCTGCCTTCCCTTTATTTTCTTTATTATTTTTATTCCTTCACTCTTTTCCTCATTGTAATTCGTACTTTCATTCAATTTTAATTATTATTATAATAGGTACTAATTGACTGACTAGTTGAATTCCTGTTGAGTTCCTGTTGATTCATGACAGTATTAATGGACTTGTACGTTGTCATGTCACATGGAATTTTGTTTTGAATGCTGAAATTGAATGAAGTTTATTAGCAAATCGGTTCTGGTAATATGGCTCGCGGACTGAGCCACCTGACGAATTCTGTCATTTTGTGTTATACACTAATCCCTCGCCAGTTCGCGGTACAGTTTTCGCAGGTTCAGTGTTTCGCGGAGTCCTGAAACGTTTAATTAAAAATTAAAAAAATATTCAACTGTAATTGCAGCAAAAAATAAAAAAAAAATACAACTCGTGATGAAAAAGTTCAGTAGTTAGTATTAGAGAAGAAAATATACAGGATTCTTCTTGTACGATCGAGAAAGATATCGAACAACCAGTGACTTGCAGGATCAAAGTATATTCTACAATATTACATTAAAGATTAAAAAAAGCTATTAAAAATATTTAATAAAGACTAAAAATTAATGAAAAATATGAAAACATAATCAATTGTAACAAGAGAATAATAAAAATATCAAAAAATAGAAGTTGAAATTAATTCTAACGTAGTGCAATCAGTTATTATGTGGTATTTACTTATTGTAGGGTAAAAAGATAATGAAATGGTCTCCACATATAAAAATTTAATGGTATAAACAACGCTTTTCGAACACGTAGTGTCCTTACTAAGGCATTAACAAAAAATACAATGTCATCAGAGGGTTATTTACAGTACAAAGTAAATATAGTACAAAATAAAAATAAAATAAGGTAGAGAGTACGAACCTAAGGGTGAGTGTCTGTGTACAACTGACTGGGAATAGGATGGACGTGGGTGAGGGTATAGGGTACATCTGTTTCATATTAGACAGCAGGTACCTTTTGTTGTTATTTTTTTTTCGTGTTATTTACGTGTTCAAAACGCGTTGTTTATACCATTAAATTTTTATATGTGGAGACCATTTCATTAGCTTTTTACCCTACAATGTTGAAATTAATAAAAAAAATAACCAAAAGATGTTTCTTTTGATCTGATTGGCTAATTCATATCGCCCAACTTCCAGTTTACCACGCCATCCAAGCCCTTGTGAATCTTTTTTTTTATCAATTATTTCTTATTTTTTTTCTTTTTGTTTTTCATTTTTATTTACAACACAGTACAGTATTCAGTAAGGTCAGGATTCTCTCCCTGTTGGAAAGGTCGTTGTTTGAGCTTTAGAGGCTTTTATAAAGGTACGTCCATTATTCGCGGATTTTCGCTTTTCGTAGGTGTCTTCCGGTCCCCATTATCCGCGAAAAGTGAGGGATTACTGTATTTTAGAAAAATTTTGTCATTTAACTGGCGATAGTAGTTGCAACTTTACTATAATTTGTTGGCAATGTTGTTGATTCATCAATGATCATTTTCTTATTCCCAATGTCCAACAAGTGTTTTGTTGCGTCATTTTGAAGTTGTACACGCATTTCAACTTGACTTGAAGTCTTCAAGTTATATTTATTTACGTGCTCTCATTAAACTGATGATTTCAGACATGCATTGAACTTTCAACGGGTAGTGAGCGTGATACATCTGCATAAAAATTTAATAATATGCAAGTATTAAAGAAATAACTTAAAATAAAAGTATTAAGATATAGAATCTGAATTTTCAAACGGAGCATAGTTTTATTAACTCACTATACTTGCAGGACATGTGACTCACCATTTCGCAAAGTTCATTGCAATCAGATGAACGATTTAGGAAGGAATAAGAGAAATACAGATAAACATTACTTTTTATTTAAGGTTTGATTTATTTGATTTAATTTTATGTTACTTATTATTTTTTTTTTTTATTTAAGGTAATTTAGTAAGTATGTCTCTTTCTCTGTGTGTAATAATTCTTCGTTTTTGAACTTGTTTGTGTCCAGTTTGGATCAACTTTCCAATTTTAAAGTTAATTTTTATTTATATAGACTTAAAGAACAACAGAATATAATCCAGGAAAAATTATATGAAAGCTTAGAAGTATATATATAAAGTGGAGTTATACACTTGCATTACCTATTTCTTTAAAGATTGGTTTTCGTTACCTTAAGAAAATAATAAAAGAACGTAAGTTCAACTAGCAGAAAATTAGGATTTAGTACTAGGTATTCACGGAAGCCGTATAGTAAAAGGGATAAGAGTTGACAAGAGAATTAAATCTGATACCTTTAAAGAAGCCAAAGTTAGACAGAAATTAAGAGAACTTTTTAGAGTCAATATTTCAAACGAAAAAAATTTAGAGTGGCCTACACTCAACTTTAATGTAAACAAACGATATAAAAATCGATGGCTATCAGTGAGTGTTGGTTTAATTTTAATGTTCTATCGTATAGACGTAATAGCTAATAACTCTCTGGTGAAACACTATCAAACTAATAAATATCCAATGTAGTGACTTTGTTTTATTGTGACTATATATATTTTAACGATGGGCGAATAAGTAGTAAGTAGTGTTAGAGAGGAATAGGGCTACTGACAGCGATAATGATGATCACTAGAACGGATTGAAAATGCTGCAGAGAACCCATAGGTCATTATCACCATGCTGGTAAGCAGCTCATCATGAACATGGTCAACCTTAATGTAAACAAGCTATTGATCCATGAATGCAGGGAAAGGAGTGTCATGGTGCCACGCTGTTCTCACTCTTATTGATATCTCTCTCATACCTCAGAATTGTCTTCTTTTCATTATTATATTTAATTTAATTATTCAATATATCTTTTTAATATTAAAGAAGAAGCATTAAAGTTTGGGCGTAAGCAAGTCTATAGGAGCAATCCATTGATTCATTATCCCAATTATCACAATTCTTTTATGGTAGAGTGAATGTGAGTATTTATACTATAGTTTCCACGCCGACCACTAGAGTGTGACACAAATCAACTTAAGGATAGGCCAAGGAGTACCCCCAACTCGCTAACATTTGTACAACATTACTTTTAAGGATAATTTTTATTACTATAGATAAGTTAAGTTTAATTTTTAGAATTAAATGAGAGAAATGTATGCTGAGTAATTAAAAAAATGATTAATTAATTATAACCTAGTATGAGATGTTAATTATTTCCATCTAATTCATAAAGTTAATCACATTTTATTTGCTTTCCTTTGTATCTATTCCTAAACAACATCTTCACAAAACTGTAGTGATGCTACAGGCCACAGAAACTTTGTTTGGCCTTACCATTCCTTGCTTGTATACTGAATTATAACGCTCTATTCTCTTGTTTTCAGGTGGCTACATCAGAATTAAGTTACTTTTTACTGGTTACAATATTACTTTTTGACCCACCAGTATACTATACAAGAGCCTTATGCTTAAAATCAGGAAGCCTACAATCGATATGTTTATTTGTGATCAATTTGACTCCCTTGTAGCATTTTCTACAGGAGACAGTATATCTGTCAACATACAGGACGAACTATAAAAGTTTGGTTCTAATAACTTTTTTTGTAAGTTATATTTCCTACAGAATATTCCTACCAACCATATCTTTTCAAAGTCGAAATAGACTTTAAAGGACCTGAAAATACGTGAACCTATCAAAATTTAAAGATAAAACTTTTCCATGATTACTGTACTTCACTTATAGTACAGTAAATAAGTAATAAGTTGTTTCGAATTTTGAAACTGCTTGGTGAGTTCATTTATATTATAAACAATTAATTTGTACATTTCCTTTATCTACATACATTTTTTTTTATACACAGAAACAGCTATTTTGTAATACTTTCATAATTAATAGATATTTTACAAGAGGACAGAGTATATTGAAACGTTAGTTATAAGATGTTTTGCTGTTTTTATTAATATCAAGTAATTTTGAATTGAATCAGTTGTCCCAGCGGTAGTTAAATAATAGTTAGTCTTACAGTTATAATCTGTTACCGGTATTTTCGTAATGACATGGGATTTTGCCAAAACAAAGGGAAAAAAACTGTCAGTTACACGTCAGGAGAGTAGTGAAGTCCACTCTATGATTATCATAGAGTATCACCTTTTACTGCTGATAAGCAGTAAACATAGAGTTTACATAGAGTTTATAGATTGTTTGATAGGCGAATTTGCTGTACAGTTGACTAACTCTCGTGTTTTTATGCAAGCTATTCCAACTGTTTTCTATAATCAACCATTTTCACATTTTCCTCAATAATAGAACTCATTGTTAACTGATAGGATATCTTATGTGTTAAACTCACCTGATCTAAAAAAAATTCGAGAAAGTAAAATTTTAGAACTCTAGATTTAGAACTGATAAAGTTAATTAGCCCGTTTATTAGTAAATTACCTGCTAAATCATTCTTTTATTCTACTTGGGAGTCTTCTAACGCAAGTAAATTTGGAGTAGGGATTTCTAACTAGTACCTGCCATTGTGCAGGCTTGGGAGCGAAGGCTTAATATCTTCTCCAAGAGTCGTGTTTAAACTTTTCTGTTTCCCACGTAAAGAAATCAAGGATAGAGTGAGAATGGAACCCAAGATCTACCAGTCTAGAAGGGAGAACGCAAGCCACTGACTTACCCTAGCTTCTAGTCACTGTTATCTTGCAAAATAGAATAACCTGATTGTGTAAATAAAGAACAGCTGTAGATCAAACGAGTTATAAAATAAATAAAACAATACTATATATATATATATAAAAGTTGGCTGCAGATCTTCATCCAAGCATTTATTGTTGAAGAGCAGAGCAGATTCTGCATTCACGACTTTTTTAAGTAGCTGTTCTTTTATCCTAATTACAATTCTATGTTGCAGAGTTATTTTTTCCTAAATACATTACTTTTTTCCTCTGCAACATAGAGTGTAATTAGGAAAAAAAGGACAGCTACTTTTTTCCTAAAAAAAGTAGCGAATGTTGTGAATGCAGAATCTACTCTGCTCTTCAACAATATATATATATATATATATATATATATCAATGATCAAACCACAATATGAAAATGGGAAACCAAAACTAAGATCTTTCAACCATAACAGTCTTGTTTTCCCATTTTCATATTGTGGTTTGATTGTTATTTCACGTGTTTATGTGAAATCTTTATATATATATATATATATGTTATAAAATAATCATTCACTTAATAAACGGATAGACAATCCAAACAGGACACAATACAAGTTCAAATAAATACATATTATTGTGTGAAATAATTATGCATATGAATAAATAAAAATTATATGATGACCTGAATGAAATGAAGTCCTAAGGAGAGAAAAATAGACGTAACAAGAAACTTTCAGTTTTTTTATATACTTGGTTAAACAATAAATAAAATGTACTCTATGACGTGAAATTATTCTTGGTTTCATTATGGTTCTGTTTTTTGAAAAGTGTCTTTAAATTTCAAATACAAACCTACATGTCTTTTTTAAGTTTTAATTTTTTTTTCACTCACTAGAAAAATGAATATAACTTTTCCTTTAACCTTTATTTATAATACAGTATAAATGTAGGCATTATGTTTACAATTTGTATTAGTTCAATATTCCAATAAAGAATATTTATATTACTTTATTACAACAAAATATATATGATCAATACAAACTTAAATATTAGTTTTAAAGATCAATAAAAATATAGTTTATTGCAATTTAAGTAAATTTTGTGATATTTCTTTAATACAAAAAGCAGTAAATTTATGAATTTTGTAATGAATATCCTAAATAACAAATTATGAAATAAAATGTATTAATGAATTAAAGTAAATTAAAAATGTTCTAAGGAGGTTTTAAAAATATATGTAGAAATTTAAAAGATTAATTTATTATTACTTTTATGGTATAAATAATACAATATGTATTGTGTCGACATAAACCCACTTGCACAATAAACAGATAAAATCCTACTTTGTATTTATGCTAGAACCCAATTCTGTAGAAAGTTTCAAATGCAACGGTTATATTTTTTTATGTTCTTTTCATTTTTTTAGTATCTATATAGCATTAGTTACACGATTTCTAATTTAAAATACAATTACGTACTACAATAAAGCATTATATAGTTTTTAAATATTTTCCAGTTGATTTATTTTAGTTATTTTAGCTATTGTTTTCATATAAACAATTTATTGCTTACAATAATTACATGTTTTTTCTGACTTAGTTTTTGATAGTTTGTCTTAAACGAAATATTTTTGAATATTGATATTATTTTTTGATAATCAAAAAACTGTCAACAAAATTAATTTGCAGAATTACAATAATTTTATTTAAAGGTTTATTAAAGGTTTACTTACTAGTATATTTTAACATTGTTTCTACCACAAGTACTAATAAAGTTCAAACTGTTTTAAGTGCATATGGACATTAAGTTCACACAGTACATATCAAGCGTTTCATGCATAATGTATATACATATGAAAATAAATTACTATGCAAAAGAAAGTAAAATAAACTAGCAACTTGAATATTATTTATTCCAGCCCTGCATTTCAATATATTAGAGCAAATCAGTATGATTAGGCATATAATATGTAATTGAAATCGTGATATATAAAGTAAACATACAAATTTAAATAAAAAATTACAAAAACTAAAACTAAAAAATAAATATTGTGCTAATGTTTTAATTTCATAGCCATAAGTCTTTTGTTTATAAAAATAATATTAATGATTATGATATTTATACTAAACTGATGTAAAAATCAATAAATTAAAATCTAACTGGTTTAGATTTAATAAAGTCAGTTATTTGACATAACATGTCCTTAACAATTAATTAACATAAAATTAGTAATAAATCATATTAGATTTATTTTCTCTATACTAATAATTAATTTGAATTACATAAGCGTTTTTTTTATAAAAAAAAATTAACTTAAATTTAAAAAATAGTATATAAAATTATTTAGAAAGTTTTATGTAAAAAAAATAGATTATTTAAACGCAATATAATATATATTTATCACTTTTTTGACCAATTGTTGAATACTGTGTATACTAAATATTATAAAGATATACAATTACCTTGGACAGTAATTATAATGTTATTTTCTTTTATTGAATATTTTTGTATACATAATGACAGTTTAATTAACAGTATTTATTAGTGTTATAAAAAGAAGTAATGATATTAATAGGCATAGTGGTCAGAGGGTTTCTTTCAATTTTCTTTGCATTTACTGATTTTAATCTTATAATAGTTCAAAATAATAGCTATAATTATAGCACTAATTCAGATATAATATTGTATATATAGTGCTTCATTTAACTTCAGTCACTCTTGTCAAATTATTGAATGATAAAATTATAAAAAAAAAAAGTGATTTATTTCTCTCAATTTTATTTGTTCATTTAAATCATTAACTCTTGGGCAACCTTTTATATGAAACATAATTAATAAAAGTTCAAAGTTCCTTTATAACTTAAACCTTATAAATATTTTTGTTATTTAATAATATGGTGCGAGGGGGGGGGGGGCATAAGCGAAGCAGGAACATTAGGGAAATTAAACATTCATGTTCTTTTTCAAGCTTATTGTCACAAAGATCAGTTGAAGGGAAGTTTATTTTATTTATCTATTTGAAAAGAAAGAGGAAAGTTGCATTTATTTCTATTTGAATATATTTTATTCCCCTCTGGTTGGTTTCATATTTTTTAAAAACTACACAATACGGCTATTTTTGTGTCAATTACCAATAGAAACTTCATTTAATATACATGACTAAACGAAATTGAAACATAAATAATTCATTAATCTTCAGGACTAATAAATGATTGTTGTTAGTACAAAGGTTAGTATAAATTAATTCATAAATATTTGTTTGTCAACTTTTTATGAAGACAGTCATACTATATGTGAGGTAAGAAGGTTAAAAATAGGTTTGAATCAATACGAATCTTCTTTGAAAAAGTTCTTAGGAACTCATTGTTTGTAGATATTATTTGTTTATTAAGTGTAATAAACAAATAATACACAATTTGTTACAATTGCCAAATATATTTGGTAATTGAAATCATTATTTGAATGTGCCCTTTACAAATAATAATTTACATTAGGATTCTACTATATGTAAGAACTGCTACTTGACAGAAATGACTAGGTCTTCGACCAGGTCTTCTTCTTCATCAATAGTTTTGAAAGTATGAAAACTTCTAAATCGTTTAGGCTTTGTAATTGAGGCAGAAAGGTGATTTGTTTGCGGCGAGACTTGACTTCTGCTTGGTTGCTTTGGCTTGCAGGAGGTTGGTATGATTCCAGCACCAAGCCGGAAGCTGGTCAAAGGAAGGCTACGGTATGAGTTCATTCCTTCAGATCCTTGCATCAGCTTTGATTCCCTGCAATCGCAAATCAACACAGATAAATGATTAACTCAAACAGTACTATCGCTACTGGATTATCGGGGCCAGCTGCGAGTATCGGCTTTGTTTACGGTCCTCACTACCCTGCCAGCCGGCTATGACCCCTGCAGTCATCTTATCTCAAACATCTCACATCAAATTTATTTTGTCCATTTATTGATATCACAGCCATTCACACGCACCGCTTCCACTTTTATACCATCTGCTAAAAAAAACAACTTTTCATTCTATCCACAAAATACACACTATCAATTCATTTAGTAAATGTGCTACAGAAATTTTGATATAAATCTCTATATATAGAGTTCGTGAGTTTGTTTATTTGTTGGTTTGTTTGTTGTTTGTTTGTTGTTTGTTTGTTTGTTTGTTCACCCATTTTCCGTTTAGATAAAGACCTGGAATTAAATATATATTATTCATTACCTGAATAATGTTAAATAAAAGAAAATTAACCCTATATTCCCAAAATTGGAGGCAGGGTAGCAAGTCTCGTGCGTGCTCGCCGATGACAGTAGTGCAAATGTATTATATATAATTGTAAAAAAAAATTTTTTTTTTATTTAATATTTGCGTAATATAAACAATGGTAATAAAATAAAGGCATGGAGCCAGAGTAGCCCAGAGACTTGCATGACTATAATATATGAAATATCATAAAATTAATTTAAAAAATTATAGACCTAATTAATTAAGATTGTAACATTAATAATTAATGGGATAAGGTGCCCAAGAATATTGGCAGGTTCTTGTAAGGTTCCACGGTCTTGTAATACACCAATTTGCAGACATATATATGTCAAGTACAAGTTCACCAGTTTCAAGTTCATAGTTGAGTTTCAGGTGGATGGCAGTTCTCTTCTCCAGCATGGCGTCTCTTGGTGATCTTTTCGCCAGGGTCACCAGCATGGGGATGATTTTATGGTTCACGCCTTTCTACTTGTTAATACTTTTTTTTTCTTATTCCACTTTATCTTGATTATTCATTTATTCCTTTCTTATTGTTTCCTTTTCTCATCTCTTTACTCCTCTCATCTTTCAACATTTTTCTTTTCCTTTTTTTTTTCTTACTTAATTTCCTTTACTCTTTATGACATTCAGACATGATTTTAGTTGAAATGTTGTAATTATTTATACATTCTTCCGTCCTTTCTTATTCCCTTTCATTCTTCTCCTCTCTTCTTCGACTTTTATTTTCGTTACTTCTTTTGTCTTCTCTTACTCTCTTTAGTCTTTCCCTTCATCAACAGTATGGGATTAAGATCATTCAAAAATTTGCAAAATTTATAAATCTTTAAAACAAACTCTCAAACTTAAAACAATATTTAAATTTATTAATTAATTATTATTAATTTCTTTATTTAAAACAATATTTAAAAAAACTCTCAAATATTTTCATAGGCCTTCTTCAGACATTCACTATATAGAAATATAGAGATCGAATATACAAACAGTTTGGACGGCGTATAATAGAGTACGATTAATATAGTAAATAATAGAATAAGATCTATGATAAATATTTGACATAAAGTCGAAACTTTGGGATTGAGAGTTTGATTTGAAGGTGAAAGGCAGGCTGAAGACTGAGTTATTTCAGTCCTAGTTTATTAGACGGTCGATACATCATTCAAACTGTTTATATATATCAAGTAACGTCACAAATAACACGTGGGCTTAATTTCAAAGAAATCACCACGATAATATTAGGAATAAGAAAGGCATCTGAACCCTTTAAATTACTCCTTGTCAATAATCTCTCACATTCTCAGTGTGGTATATTTATCCCATTATTACACAACAAACACCAACAAGTGTTTATTTTACGAGAATTACCTTTCCAGAACAGGTTCAAGGTCAGTTCAGTATGTTTTGGCCATAACTAGTTATTTTAGCAGAAAGAATTTCTTAAACGTTTATATATATATATATATATATATATATATATATATATAAAAGATATAAACATTATATTTATATTACAAACATAATATATATATATATATATATATATATAACTTTTCTTATCTCAACCATAAATATTTAACACTATTCTTTTTTATAGAGGTTTGGTCTAACTTCAAACATTGCAACACCTTTAAGCTGACGTTTCGTCTATATTTGTAGACGTGTTACTGTAATTAAATTCTGTACTGATGTAGCCCTGAAGATGTCTACAAATATGAACGAAAAATCGGTTTAAAGGTGTTGTCTCTTTAAAGTTAGACCATACCTCGATAAAAAAGTAAAATAGCTATATATATATATATTATTGAATTTGATAGCAGATTCTGCATTCACGATTTTCCTACTTATAGCTTCTATTTTTCTTACAATTTTCTTTTTGCAGCTAGAAAAATAGAAGCTATAAGTAGGAAAATCGTGAATGCAGAATCTGCTATCAAATTCAATAATACATGCTTGAAAGAAAACAAGACTAAGATCTTTCAACCGTAACAAGCGGTCTTCGTCCGTAATAAGACCGCTTGTTACGGTTGAAAGATCTTAGTCTTGTTTTCCCATTTTCTTATTGTGGTTTGATCATTGATATATATATATATATATATATATATCACATTATTGAAAATGACACCAAACTTAGCTGACTCTTGTTTCTTAATTTTTCTAAATAACACCCTCGTTATTTTGTCTACACGATAACGGTCATCTCCTATAGTCGACAGGTTTCGAATGATCAACATTTATCATCAGGACGTGAATAACTTCTTGGATGGATTTTCTGGTTTATTATATATACAAAAATTGAAGATACGTAGTATAGGTTGTTTTTCTTCAAGTTTAAGATAAGCTGGTCGTTAATCCTGTGGAGTGAGTTCGAATATTTAAGTCGAACCTAAATATTCAAGTCGAAAACAGTAGCGGCATTTTGAGGCTCTTTAATTTACATCAAGGGCATTTAGAAACCCTTGCAGGTAGTTAGTTACTCAGGCCGAGAGGCCATTCACCCCACAGGATTAATGACCCGCTTATCTTAAACTTGAAGAAAAACAACCTATACTATCTTCAATTTATGTATATATAATAAACCAGAAAATCGACCCAAGAAGTTATTCACGTCTTGATAATAAATGTTGATCATTCAAAACATGTCGACTATAGGAGATGTACGTTATTTTGTAGACGAAATAACGGGGGTGTTATTTAGAAAAATTAAGAACTTGTTAAGAAACAGGTTTCAGCTAAGTTTGGTGTCATTTTGAATAAGGTGTGTGTCAAGGAAGGACTGCTACCAAAATTTACAAATATACATTTCAGTAAATATTCAGTAATATATCAACCGTTCGAATAGAAAGATGTATTATATAATTGGGATTCAGTTAATTTTCTAAGTAAAAAATGAAACTCTCGTTTCTGACGTTTCGGGTTTATTTTTTTATAGGCTAATAGGATATGATGTATACTCGTAAACTTCCAACAAATAAACAATATGAAAATGGATTATTAGAACTTGTTGACATATTATAAGTAGAAGTATTTCAGAGATAAATGAAATAAATCATTAGTTGTGCATTCCGTAATTATGCGGTATTTACTCATTCTGAGGTAAAATGGATAAATGAAATAATATAACTTACACAAGTAAGAATTTTTTGAATTTAAACTAGGATCTTCCATATAACTGAGAATCAAAGAGGTAGTAACCTATTTTATGGATAACATCAATTTTATTATTATATTCGTTTATTTATAAATACATCTAAACATATTTAAAGGTTTGAGTGTTTTTGAAACGTTTTATTTGTAATATTATGAAAATGAAAATAACTTTCGCTGGAAAATGAATGACTTTTATGTACCTGTTTTGTTTGTAGGACCAAATGATGAATGCAAGAACAGCTGATAAAAGTAAAATAAGAGTAAAGATGATAAAAAGAATGAGCAGGCTTGGTGGAGTACGAGGGACTTGAGAAGTAAGCACAACTTCACTTCCTCCGAGAAGTGTTTCAGAGATGGCCACAGTCCCATGGCTTCTTGGATCTGATACCACACCTGTTGGAAACAAAGTTCTTCTATATATAATAAAAAAAACAAAACTATAAAGTTATTTCTAAAAAATACAAATAATAGCCTTTGTGCCTCAACCATAGACAATTAAAATGTAAAATATCTACATACAACTCTGCTATAAAGGACAAATTATCAAAATACTAAAAATTCGCTCTCTCAATTATATCAATAAAAAGGAATATATAATCTTTGATATTACTATTTCAGAAGCAATTAGAGATTGGATTTAACAGTTGTTTAACAATGCTTCATTGAATATTACGAAAAGTCAATATTGATATCAAGACAAAGTTAATGCAAACGTAAGGTTTATTAACCAGTAGAGCAGGTGAAAGTAAGTACTCGTTTTGATATCACATACAAAATGTATCTTTCCCATGCTTTAATATTACCAATGACGAAGTTTATTTATCATGCAAAGAGGGATACGTTTGTCAAATATTAAGATTTGCTAAACGGCTACATTACATTCGATTAACACCCAGCTTCCCATCAAACATGTGTTCAGTGGAACATGAAATGTATTTTGCCCATAAAAGTGGCTTTCTCTTAATGCTGTATACTCAAAAAAATAATAGGTACACCTAAAATACAGGATTGATTTATGTATAAAATATGTTTTGATAAAAAAACTGTGTGGTCTGTAGTGTTTTCACAAGTTTTGGATACGCAGGAAGCTCACTCACGAAACCAACCATATGCACACAGTCATAAAAAAAAAATGTCAAAAGGACTTTAGATTCCTCACAACATGTAAATGTACATAAAAAAATCTCGAAATAAAATTGTTTTTTACCATGCTTTACTTATATGAAAGTAAACAGTTCAGACAGATCAGGGCAAAAGGCGTGTCCATATCAAATAATACTGGAGAGAATATTCTAGAACATCATTTATGAAAATTGAGAATATTAAAATAAGGTTGTCGTGATGAATCTAAAAGTCTGAATTAGTTAAATACAATTTATTTGGAATTATTCAGCGACAAGCAATTGGCATTAGTCTCATTCAAGAGTCATATACTCTTTGAATACTATTTGACAGAATCAAAGCAGCAGGGTTTCCTTTATATCTATAGAATTATGAAGCCGGTAACTGCAGGAAGAGACGGATATAATGATAACTGATATACATATTTCTACTATAATACTGAAACAATTTTTGGAAGAGGTTTTCGTTTGTTTGTAGGTTCAGTATACCGATGTTTACTTCTCTCGAATCAGTGCACATTTGCAAATGATAGGGTCCACAATATATTATTTTAGAAAATTAGATACATTAATTTAGGATTAAAAAGAAATTATTTATAGCAAACGACAGTCATAGTCTTTTACAGGTTGGTATGACTAGTTAACAAACCCTAGGGAAAAAGGTATAGATAACTATTTATCGAATAATAATTTGTTTGTCTACAAAATTGATGATGCAATTGCGACATATGAAATGAAACTGCCAAAAACATTATCAGTTTGGCAGTGGTCAATTGTTGTCAACTAGAAAATCTGAACAACTGAAGAGTTATTACTTCTAAATAAGTCTTCGGACCACAATTTTATTTTCTATCGCTTGAAATGTTTGAAGCAAGATATCAAAGAATTGGTAGCCCCACCCTTCTACTATATAAAGCTGACAAATTGGTAAGTATTTCAATAGATTCTTCAAAGTCAAGTATATGAGATGATTGGTATAGATAAATTTATATTTATGTTTGAGATTATAGATCTATAAAGTAGATATAAATAGTGTCAATAACTTGACTGATGTTCACTTGTTTGCTGCTCCATCCCCTAATATTTTATATAAAAAGACAGTCTCTAAAAAAAGAAAAATCAATAATTGACAAAGGAGCACCCAAAAATGAGATGAAAAGTGGGAAAGTTAGAAAAACTTTGCCAATGGACAGAAAACGATCAAACTCTGCGTGACCAGCTTAAACAGAACTTAGGATAATAAACTGCAATATCAGACCAAGATGTAAGGAGGAGAAACTTTTAATCCTGTATCGATTGTAAACCCTGGGGAACTGCCTAACAAATTTATAGTTGAAAAACTATAAAATAGTTATCGTAAACTAAAAACTATAACTTTTTTAAGGAAAATAAATTACTCATGGCTTTTATACTGAAAATTTGGTTAGAACTTTAGAAGTAATTCTGGAGATCATACTCGAAGATAATTCTGATAACTATAACGTTAATCAGGTACTGTTAACTGATTCTAAGATATGTCTTCAGAAGACACTTTCTTTTCAGTTAGGTGCGCAAAAAGAAGTTTCAACTCTAATAATGAACCAGGTGACTACTACTTTAAAAGTAATATTGTGGGTAGAGATGTTGTTATAATCGCATGTTCTTTTGCCAGTTAAGATGCTACATGGAGTTATATAGAGATATTTGTTTGACATACGATATTCAAAGCCACGGTTTATCCAAAAATTTAAAAACAAGCCATTATAACTTTAATAAGCTGGTATAGTCGGTTGTCAACGAGTTGGCTACTATGTTTACTTATAGTAAAGTTGAGTGTAGGCCACTTCAGATTTTTAAATTTTATTATCGTAAGGTACAACAATCTAAGGATATTATTATTAGTTACATGGATAACATCGATACAATTACAGGAGACAGGAGGGAAGAACTAATCCGGTGATTCCATTTCCTGGCTTGGGAACTAAGCTATATTACTATGTTCAATTAATTCTTAAATACAGGTATGAAGAAAAATATCACTAAAAGGAGTTTGCAGAAATAGCACATCTTCTTCAAGCGTCTTCGGGGATTCTACTAAATACATGAATATTGTTATTACCACTGAGGTTAGTATGATTAATATTAGAAATAGGAAAAGAAAAAACCGTCATACCTCGTAAGTTGATATCGGAGACGTTGGAGCGCTTTCAGATCTTGTTCATATTCGTTCGCAACTAATCTATGGGGCTATTGTCAAGGGGTTTTATAGTTGTGTCCACTGCTGTCGAAACGAACAGATAAACCACCAATCCGATATCTTATTCAAACTGCTAACAAAAATAAAAAGAAGACGAGACGGACAGTATGACGAAAAAAGAACTATAAAAGAATTAGACTAGATAATAATTAAATAAATTCAAAAATAACGCCAAAGGATGAAATAACAATATCTAGACAGCAGTGGGCACAACTATAAAACCCCTTGACAATAGCCCCATAGATTAGTTGCGAACGAAGATGGACAAGATCCGAAAGCGCTCCAACGTCTCCGATATCAACTTACGAGGTATGACGGTTTTTTCTTTTTCTATTTCTAATATTAATTCTACTAAATGCTGGACTAATGTCACTTGACTGGGATACTCCTCTGCTCTTTGAGAATCTATAACAGCTCTCTTGTTTTCTTATTGATATCACGATAAATGATAGTGAATGCAGTGTTGTAAAGATCCTCACGGAAGGAAGTAAAATATACTCTAATGTATGATTTACTTATATGTGACATGGGGTCAACTGTCACACGATATCCTATCTGAGGGCGAATTCCGTCTGGGTGATTGAACGAAGCTCTGTAAATCACGGAAACCACTCACTCTGCTAAATGCCATTGAGTGTGTTTTTGACAATCAACTGATCGTCATATCTGCTTGAATCTGTTTCTGAATAGTGCATTCCATCAAAATTAATATTATAAATAATAGATCATTTTCAAACTCTTAACAAAGAGAGGAATGTTGTAATCTTTATGACATAAAGATCTATATAGGAGTCATTGCGAGATCAGTTAGCATCACAGCCTTCAGAAAGAAAACCAACCATGACTATCCTGCATTCCATATCCAACACATCGCATTGCTGTTTTCCACAGACCATCCCATGAGACGATGACCGCAGATCACTTAAAAGACTATCTCGTCCTCGACCATCCCCAGGATAATGTGTTACAAACAAAAGTCCACCCACACTGACCAGCGGGTCTCCGAAAAGCTAAACAGCCAAGGGCGGGCTTTGAATAGTAAAAGTAGTACACATATAAATAATGTGTACAGTTTACCTTCATATTTGTAATCACAGGATCAACTATTTTTTCCTGTGCTTATAAAGATATATATTTTGCTAGTACATCCTGTTTTAAATAAGTTGAATTAAAATCTACCTTAAGTAAACAAGTTTGATATTATTATCAAAAATATTTGGAGTCAAACTTCAGCTAGACTGCTTTTTAAAAAGTGAGATGAATACAGACCTTATGATTGATCTAAATAAACGGCAAATGAAGTCTATTACACGTAATAATAAACAGAAATATATTAAAACCAAAAGGAAATAAACACACAACTTAAAATGTAATCATATAAGACAGACATATATGCCGTCAAGCAAATATACATAAACACGGGCAACTTTCACATGGTGCTAGGAAAATTCGGTCTCAGAAAATTTGGTGCCAGGCAGTTTTTTAAAACGGTATCTGGTGGGAAAGTGTGAAGTCTTAAAGATTAGAAACTAAGAGACATTTTGAGCTAACTAGGATAATCAGAATAACTGACTGCCACCACAGTATATACAGTAATCCCCTCTTTTCCTCTCTCGCGTGCATGAAAATATGTGTACAACAATAAATGCTATTGGTTGAACAGGATGCATACCATCAACATAATGCTCTCAGACTATTTTTTTAAATTTCATTTTAATATCTTCATAAAAGGCAATATTACATCTGAGTTTCTTATTACTTTACCGTGAGTTATACTTATTTTCATTGTAGGCTAAAAAGCTAATAAAATGGTCTCCATTTTTAATTTTTTAAAAATTAATTTTTAAATTTCAAAAATTAAATTTTAATTTTTAATTAAATATCAAAATTTAATCGTATAAACAACGATGTTCTTTTTCAGGCATTAACTAAAAAATACAATGTCATCAGCGAGTTATCTATAGTACAAAGTAAATATAGTACAAAATAAAAATAAAATAAAGAATAGAGTACGAACCTAAGGGTGAGTGTCTGTGGTACAACTGACTGAGAATAGAATGGAAGTGGGTGAGGGTATGGAGTGTTCATCTGTTTTATATTAGAAGGCAGGTACATTTCTTTGTTATGTTTTTTTTTCCTAAAGGTTAGGCTGGGAAAATAGACATATTTTCATACTGGTGTATATATGTAGTTTTATGTTTTTTTAATAGAATTGTTCTTCAGACTAGTTAAAACAATGCATACATTGAAAAATACATCAATAACGTCTAAGAACAACATTTTGGTGACCGAATTTTCTGGAACCAAATTTTCCTACTTGTTTTTGTGTAATATGCCTAATAAAAGGTACTATTATAAATATATTATTTTACCATTCTATACATTGCTATATTTATTTTTATCAGTAAAAATAACCTTTCATTTAATTACATAATGTTTTAATTCATCTTTTCTTAGACTAGTTACTAATGTCTGACCGAATATTCCGGGACCGAATTTTCTGACCACTCTTCCACATCATACAAAATACAGAGATGAGAATTATTCATACCTACTCAGCCACTTATATACGAAAAACAAAGAAATAAACACATACTCACAAAGTAATTAGACTGTTATAAAAGTTGAAACATAAAACCGAATTCGAGCATGCATATCAATGAAATGGATTGATGAATTAGAGATTATGGAACAAATTTGACACGATGGATCCAGTGATCAATGGCAAATTTTATTACGTAAAAGAAGGTTATCCGTTTTTATTAAATGTGCAAATATTTATCAAACAATATCAGCATTTATCATTACATTTTTTAAACTACAATAGGGTTCTAATTAAAGCGATATGAGATAAATTGAAAAACTCTTTTTATATTTATATCCTATATTTCAATATCAGATTTCTTTTTATTTGAATCTTAAACTATTAACTCTGGCCTATATTGAACTGAATTATATAACATTTGTATACTATTATATATATATATGTAGATATTATATATATGATGTAATTTTTTTGAGGGTTGAGGTCCAATGATTTTAAACTAGTCCTTTTGCTGACGTTTCGACATATATTTATGTCATCTTCAGGGCTACAACATGATTGTTTTACAATTAGCACTACTATTACTACTATTTGGTAATTTATTACATTTTAATATGTACAGTAATAAATTACTAAATAGTAGTAATAGTAGTGCTAATTGCAAAACAATCATGTTTTGTAGTCCTGAAGATGACATAAATATATGTCAAAACGTCGGCAAAAGGACTAGTTTAAAATCATTGGACCTCAACCCTCAAAAAAATTACATCATATAAATATTGGGTCAAGAAAACAAATCATGATGGATATTATATATATATATGCTCAAAAACGAAGAAAAGCAACACACAGAGAAAGAGACAATTACAAACTAAAATTTTCGGATGATCCGTCTTCAGGAGAAAATAGAATGTGCGACCAAGTACGCCGGAAACACAACGGCAGGAAACCGTCCCGGCAACCGACTGTCAGTCGCAATTCTATTTTCTCCTGAAGATGGATTATCCGAAAATTTGAGTTTGTAAGTGTGTATCTTTCTCTGTGTGTTGCTTTTCTTCGTTTTTGAGCTGATTTAAATCCAGTTTGGATCGTTTTTTTCGAATTTTGAGTGAAATATATATATATAAAGATTTCACATAAACACGTGAAATAACAATCAATGAAAACAAGCGGTCCTCATCAGTTGGGTTTTTGACTCTGACGAGGACCGCTTGTTACGGTTGAAAGATCTTAGTCTTGTTTTCCCATTTTCTTATTGTGGTTTGATCATATATATATATACGTTTCACGATGAATCACAAACACAGAACTAAGGAACAAAGACACTTACTGTCTCAAATTTTCGGTTGAACCGTCATCAGGAGAGTTGAGAAAGGGACACCAAGCGCACTTGTGAAGCGATGGTTGGAGACCGTCCGACTTGCATTCAATGCAAAATACTATAAAATTAAAAGCACACACTTACGGTTTCTAATTTTCAGATTGAACCGTCTTCTGGAGAGATAAGTGAGGGAAACCAAGACCCAACGGTCTCCAACCATCTCTGAACCAGTGCGCTTGGTTTCCCTCCCTTATCTCCCCTGAAGACGGTTCAAACCAAAAATTAGAGACCGTAAGTGTGTGCTTTTAATTCCTCTATGTTTCTATTTTTACATTGAACTACATTTGTCCGTTTCGGATATATATATTTATAAATAGTACATTAAATAACTGGCAGTTTCATGTTTATAGCGTGATATCTGAACTTATATGAACCCTGTAATGTAATCTTTGGTTGGAATTTTAACGAATTATTTTCTTATATCTTAATTAGTTTTTTTCTCATTATTGAAACATTTCAAAGAAAACAATCAGTATTATCCACAATTTTGTGAACTCAGTAAAACTTGACCTCTGAACTGTAGAATTTTTTAGATATTGCCGTCATATATTGGATCAGTTTTTACTTGATATAACTCTTTGATTAAAATCGAACCATTTCTATTCCTATAAAAAATCTTTAGTAGCCTACATTCAACTTCGCAATAAGTTAACATAATATGAAAGTCGTTGATAATCAATTAAGTTTGGTTCATATTTTAATATTGTTATCGTGTAGTAGTATATGAAGCACTGTGCTATATTATAATATAAAAGCCAATTAATATAAATATAAAGCATTATCTCTATATATAAAGTTCGTGAGTTTGTTTGTTCACCCATTCCCCGTAGAGATAGAGACCTGGAACTAAATATGTAGTATTTATTACCTGAATAATGTTAAATAAAAGAAAATTATCGCTATATTCCCAAAATTGGAGCCAGGGTAGCAAGTGTCTTGCGTGCTCGCCGATGACAGTAGTGCAAATGAATTATATGTAAACGTAACAAAAAATTTTTTTTTTAATTTAATATTTGCGTAATATAAACAGTGGTAATAAACTAAAGGCATGGAGCTAAGGTAGCCCACTGGCTTGCGTGCTCACCGATAATAGTAGCACAAATATATTAAAAATAAATGTAACAAAAAAATTTTTGAATTTAAAATTTGAATAATATAAACAATGGTCATAAAGTAAAGGTATGGATCCAGTGGGTAGCCAGTCGCCTGCGTGCTCGCCGATGACAGTAGTGAAAATGTATTATATACAAATGTAACAAAAAAAAAATTTTAAATTTGCGAAATATAAACACTGGTAATAAAATAAAGGCATGGAGCAAGAGTATTCCAGAGGCTTGCGTGCTCGCTGATGACAGTACTGCAAATGTATTATAAATAAATGTAACAAATATACAATAAACTACTACATTAGAGGTTAAAAATGAATAATTTTAGAAACAAACTTGAACACAACTGTCAGATAAAATACGAATATTCAAAGGTAATATTATAAAGATATATTCCTTTCATTAATGTTATTTTATGTTAGGTAAGTAAATTGGATATTTCAATTTACAAATTTTGTTTGTTTAAATATATTTCATGGTCCATATAACTTGAAATGATGATCATTATTTATATGATAAAATAAATGTTTTTTTTTTTTACTTTTAAATGTTTTTTTTTGCTAAATATATTTACTGTGTATATTTATCTTGAATCATGTTATCAATACTATATCAAAAGCTTGGGCCATATAAGAATCTGTTTCCGTGCCTTAATAACAAGAAACAACAATTAAAATTATCCCTGTCAATCATGTTGAGTGTATTAATTTCAATACCTATTTTTATGATTTCTGAGTGACACAAAAGGACCACGGGTAGTGTAGTATGTATAATAATTTATTTTAATTTTTATAAAATGTCATAGATAATAAATTATTTATTTGTTTTAAAGTAGTTTAACTACTTTATCAGTTATAGCAAAATTCGAATAAAAGAATCCAAATATTTCCAATCAAACTAGATCGAATTTACAATCTTCAGTGTTAATGAAAGCATATCGCCATTAAAGCACACGATCTTACCTTTTTCAACTATACGTTTAAGAGTTCAAGAAGTCGTACAGACTGGGAACTGACAACTTGACAGGCATGCATGTTACGAGATTGTCCATCCCTCATAAAAGAGATCTAAGGTAATGAACAAAAATCGAACCTCCTTTCTTCAGTACTAACAAAAGCATATCACCTTTAAACAACATGATAACGTAAAGGTTTCCAAAACAAGAAAACATAAGATTCTGTTAAACGTTCAATTTTTTGCTCAATTACTATAGCTTCTTATAGTAAAGTAAAAATATTCGATTTACAATAAGTAAATTTATTATGGAAATGGAACTTAACAGTTGCAATTTTTGAATATTTCTTTTTGATTTTAAAAGTAATTTTTAACTTACAATATTCATGTAATGGGATACTTTATGTGTTCAATGCAACGTAGAATCACGAGAAGAGTGGGAACTAAATAAACCCGTTTTTGTATAAAGAACGTAAATGTACCTTTCCCATGTTTCAAATATGTCAAATGGTGGGACTGCAGAATGTTTAAAACATTTTTTATCAACATCCAGTCACTGATATGTAGTAGAGTATATAATTATATATAATGAAAAAATTATTCACGAGATTTGGAAAATTTGTCAAAATCAAAAAATATTTTTTTTCAAGATAGCTATCCTTTATAGTAATCAACTAAAAAGATAAGAACCTGTATGAAAACATGCAAAAAATCATCCTTTAAATCTATTGATACTGTTGTTATGTATCATACCATAGTTATATTAAAAACTTATACAGTGGACGTCGCTTAATGTAATCACTTTTTTCAAACACCATAAGTGATAATAATAACTGATTGATAATATTAACCGAAGAAATGAAAATTGCCATTTTACCTTTCGTGAGGCTAAAGCTCACGGGAAAATCGCTAAAAAATTGTAAACCTCACCCACACTATTTTGAGTAAATATCAAGTTGTCAATTGGACAGAGTTAAACAAAAAATTATATTCGTTAAACAAGATCAAATTATAGGAATATAACATAAACTAAGGAAGAGAAGTTGGTAATAAAAAACATGAAATGTGCCTGCACAGTTTGATAAGCTCAGAATATTGTAATGGTAGATACAATGATATTATCTTATGAAAAATGTAAAGATTGATAAAATTGAAATGAGACTACAATGAATCTACAATTATCACCGAGGATGACAGTGACGTAGCAACCATTTTTGCAAACCAGAACAGTCGTAGGATTTTTTAAAATTTTTTTTTGAAAATATTGCAGTTAAAAATACGTTTAAAAACAGTATTATACAAATAAAACATAAAAACAATTACGACCTTAAAAACTCATTTTGGTGTAATTTCAGATTTTTTTTAGCTTTTTATTATTTTAATTTTTTTCTATTTTTACCCTCTCAAAATGCTGCCCCCTGGCACGTGCCGCCCGGGGCTGCGCCACCGGGGCGTCCCCTTGTTTGCTGCGCCACCGGTGGATGTGGTTTTAATAAAAGATTCGAATAGTCAAAAGCTGAAACATTATGTACAATTTGACTTTGATGCATGTAATACACAGAGGAACATGCTGAAATAAAATATAAAATAAAATAAAAGTCAAAAGCAGAAAAAGGTAGTCAAGGCCAAGAATCGAACTGAAGATTTATCAAAATTCTATGAACAAAGAATAACTAATGTGGGTTCATATTGTGCTTTCAAGTATAGTTGACATCTCAAACCGAGTTAAACTTAAGATTATTGGTAAACTAAGGAAAGAGTAAGTACATCTTTAACTTGAAAGTGGAAAAAAAAGTTATTAACTCCAGAATGGAAAAGTTACAACAAAGCAATAAATTAATTGATAAAAACAAAACAAATAAACAGAAAGCAATTAATTAACTTGAGAAACTACTTTATTTAAAAGAATATACATTTAAGTTGTTAATTAGGAACTTAATATTTAAGATCGTCGAAGGGTTGAAAGTAATACTTTGAAAAGGCAATTTGAAAATAATAACGAGAGAGATTTTATGAATAAAATTACCTTTAGAAATGAACCTAATATTTATAGAAAATGATGAATGTAATTAGGGTTTTAAAAGAAAAATGTGTGATCATGAGAGTTGATGTAGAGAAAAGATGATATGAAAGAAGTAGGATTGCTGAAAGAAAAATTAGTGAACAGAGAGAAGATGAGGAGTAATTACTTAGTGAAAACTAGAGAAGGGTTTTGGAAAAGGTAAAGGAGTCTTTGGACTCGGTTACTACAGATAAGAGTCTTTGCATTGGCAAGAAGAATGATGAGGGGGCGGGCTGCTGAAATACATGAAAGAAATGCTGCGAAATTACTTACATAGAGGGTTAATAAGACTTAAGAAAAATAACCTTGGTATGCATCTTCCCCTTGGGCACATCGGTGGTGCGTCGTGCACCTGACTTACCATCTGGTTTGAAGGGGGTTTGGGCACTGCCGATGTGGCTAAAGGGCACCACGTAAAAAATATCAATCTGGGTTGCTTCATGTCATGTTATTGGCCGAAAGGTCAGGGTGCATGCATATGAATCAAACAGGTATGCATACTTCCGAATGTGCGGTAACACTCGCTCTTAATAAATCAAAAGCTTTGTAAGATCGTGGATCTAAAGAGTGAAAGGTTTACAACAGATATTAATAATAATACATAGTAGTGACATGCGGTGAGGTTCATGGGAGGTGAGGCACTGACTTCATCGCAGTTAGATTTACAAATATATGACCTTATTCACCATTTTATTGGCAGCAGTTAACGCTTTATGCTTGAAATCTCATATTAACTTCTTTTTAAAACTTTTTATTGTTTTAAGTTTGAATATGTAATCCTCCAGTTTCGAATGTGAGGAAGGGAAAAACAAATGGATGGCTGCACTTTAGTTGCTAACTCTAGCGTGCTGTCGCTGATAGTGTGCTGTTGCCAAGTCACAAAAAGAATCCCTGAAGTCCACAGGCTTCACCTACCATAAGGCAGGAGACTATAGGCTTCACTTTGTGACTCTAGGCAGCAAGTTTATTACCGCTCAGAACAAGAAAGTATTAACAGATATACCATTACTGACAAAATAACACGGTACATTGTAAATTTAGTTAATGTAGCAAAAGCGTTTAAACATTTTGATAGCGACATACAGATAGACAGAAATACGGTATCACTTCATAGCATACCAGCACAGTGTGGTCAGTCTATCGAGAGGCACAGCAGACGGCAGCTCTCGATTTTTCAGCATCTGAACAGTAAATGTGAAAATCCAGCGATTTTGAATAAAAACAAATCAAAAACTTGTAAAGTAAACTGAAAAATATTGATAATCACTGCATAAACATAACTACTTAAATATTTATAATTCATGGTACATTTTTTTTTCTAAGATTGTCAGGTGAGGCACCGCCTTCCGTGACCGCATGTTTCTGATATGTAGTAACGTGTTTTGGTCACCTTAAGTATCTAACTTTGCTTGGTTTACATAACGATACAGTTTTCTTGGAGAGTTTTCAAGTATTATATTAATTACATCATCAAAATTACAAGAAAAAAAAAAAATCAAGATACGAACAGGCACAGGACGAGGGCCTTAATGACTCATCTATGGCGAAACTGTGACAGTAAACAGGTGTCTCATGTAATGATAGAAACAGGTATCTATCACTATATTTGAGAAGGTTGTTTAGTATCTTTTAAACCTTAGTCAATACAAGAGAAGAGAAGACCTGGTTAGTGACCTTTACGGAAAGAGGGTGTTTCAGTTTGTATTCTGACTTAAACTGAGAGCCTAGATCTCTGTGCGTAAATGTATTTAATTTCCTTACCAAAAAAAATATTATATTATTACATCCCAATAATAATTAATAATAATAATATAAAAATATTATATTATTACAAAAAAGGAATATATTAAATTCAAATACAAAATTGAAATGGTTCGTGGGGACAATACGTCCAATTACAGAGAAAGAACGCATAAGAAGAAATGACTCATTGTATAGCTGCGACTTTTTTCTGATGACGAGTGTCGAAATATAGCAGTTATTTGTCAGTTCTTCATATATATATATATATATGGATTAATTTACCACAATGAAAACAATTTTTGAAACAATGCTCTAAGGCCTTTCATTAACACATCTTCAGAGAGCAAGTGAACTAAAAAAACAATAAATACTTGTTAACTTGGCTGATTGAAATTTCCAGAATTGATGGCAACCCTGAATGTGTTTAATGATGAAGTCTTCATCTGTTTAATTATCCCGTTAATCAATTCTGGAAATTTCAATCAGCCAAGTTAACAAGTATTTATTGTTTTTTTTAGTTCACTTGCTCTCTGAAGATGTGTTAACGAGAGGCCTTAGTGCATTGTTTCAAAAATTGTTTTCATTGTGGTAAATTAATCCCTCTATTATATCAAGTGTTATTTTGATTATTATTCATATATAAGTTAGAATATATATAATAAATACTTACTTTTGCACCCCTCCTGTATATAAAGTTACAACTAGGTATCTCAAAAAGGATACTAACAGACACAATTATCGATCATTTCGGTTACACGATATCTTCAGGAGAGGATAAAAAGAAACATAAGTGAAAAGGCGTGAAAGAGTTGACCGACTGATACAGAGTAACATATATGAAGAAGAGTTTTCTTCTGTACTCTATAGCAAGAATTGCATTATGTTCATGAAAAAGATACGTTCATATAACTCAGCTGTAATATGAACGGATGAAGAGAAGTCACAACATATATAATAAATACATATAAGTAATAATATAAATAGATTTCACATAAACACGTGAAATAACAATAAATGATCAAACCACAATAAGAAATGGGAAAACAAGACTAAGATCTTTCAACTGTAACAAGCGGTCTTCGTCAGAGTCAAAAACCCAACTGGGTTTTTTTCAAAAACGGTTGAAAGATCTTAGTCTTGTTTTCCCATTTCTTATTGTGGTTTGATCATTGATAAGTAATAATATATAAGTAATCACATCAATATTTTTTATTCTATATATACTAATACATGGAACAAAACAAATATATAATTAACTTGTTGAGCCGATTGACTAGTTAATAAGTAGTTTATAATAAAATAACTTTACCATTATTTATTATAGAATAAATAGTTGTAAAATATATCTGTAAATAATAAAAAGAATACCTGAATTGAGAGCAACCTGAATCTCTTGTTGATCTAGGACAATCATGCCGTGAAAGGAATAGAAGTCGTGATATAGATATTTCAAATAAATTTAATAGTAATCCTAAATTAAAATTTCTAGCTGAAACTTGAAAATTATAATATGGCAGGTAATTAAAATTTAGTTAAATCCGTGAAAATGACAATGTGAGATATATTGTAATAAAACATTTTAAATTGAAGGGGTTACAGTAAAGCTGTGCAATACAAATTGGACACCTGTTTGAAGTTAATAGCTGTAAAGAAACTCACGCACTTATAGGGCAAAGTGAATTTCCTTTAAATTGCAGTCAATTTGTTACAAAAAAGAAAAAGAACTAATAAATGAACTGCAAGAACAGAAAAGTTTTAATTATATTGAAATTTGTTTTCATGAAGGAAAACATTTAAACTTTGAAGCTTCAAGAATGTTTAAAATATTTGAGGCTTAGAAACTGCTATAAGTAGTCAATAAATTGTTCCAACGTGCTTCTTTTAGAGAACTTTTTTTTTTAGAGAACACGATGTTTTAAAAGAAGTAATTAAACTGTAATAAATTTTGGTGTCGCATATATATTGTTGAATAAGTTTCAGAAAGAAAATTAAAAGAAATGTTTCAAAGGCATGGAAGACGCGTCTAGCGGTGCACTGGTCCCCAGGGGAGCGAGATTACATCAACTGGACCAACATTGGACACTATCAGTATAACCGGCTGACTCATCTATCACTGCATTGTTATCATGTTCACTCACCCTTCACGAGCACATTTCTAACTTTCCCCACTTCAAACAAAAAAAATTATTTTCATTAGTCATTTACAAAATTACTTATTTTTATCAATTTGTTGAGGTTAAAAGGTCCCTGGCTGAGAGATAATCTAATCTTATTAAAAAGTGCTAAAAATCATATTCTCTTTCTTCGGGTTTATTCCTAGTGTTTCATTTTGAATGTGGCTATAACTCATTTGAACAATGTAGGGGCCAAATGTCCGATTGGTCATCTACATTTCCTTGTAATCTAGATAGAAAATAAGTAAAACATTTATCTGAAATGTATTTTTAAATGACTGTGTCACAACAATCACAGTCTCCTAAATATCGCTAAATTATCCCTTATTTTAATTACACTTCATAATAGTTGAGACTCTTATCTAAAATGAGTGTAGATTAACAAATAAGCCACCCCACCCCATCAGTCTCAGAATACCATGAAAGATCAAAGCCTACATTTCAAAATGTCGGAAACTAATTTTTGAAATTCATAATTGAGAACCAAAGGATACAGAGTGGTGATCAATTATATATAGCTTAGATAATGTTGCAGTGGCAGTCCCACAAATGAACACATATGGTATAGGCCGAACATTAGACCTTTGTGATACCACACAATGACGTTTGGGAGTCCTAAATTTTACTTAACCCAATTTTATTTAGATAGAGATCTTTAACGAGTACTTGTCAATGTATAGAACTCGGAACCCTTAACGTCCCCTCCTAAGGGCGAAGTGTTCAGATTTATTCACCTTCCATATGAATAAATCGAGGTCCAGACAGGGCTGCCAGAAGGATTTTGCCAATAGTAACAATTCCAATTTCAAAAGGTAACAAATCACTTGAAAAAGTAACAAATTCACAAAATGACATATGAATATGAAATAAAGTTCATTCTAACTAATTTGAAGTTATATTTATTTACTTACTGTTTAAAGTATCCGATAAAACGTGCGTTTTTTTAACTTTTACAGTCTAGAAAGTAGTATCATCACCAGCAGCCTCTGTATTCTTAGTATATAAATTTTCTGTACGCATTAGCATCAACAGCTCTTCATCGTTTATTAACGCAACAAATATTTTTTTTTTGTGTTTATCTGTTTCAGCATGCCTTTCAACTTGTGTAATCCCACCAGAAATTTCAGTTTTACAAAATTTACAAAATGCTTTGTTTTCATTCAGTTTACTCACTTCAATCCAAGCTGCAAATCGTTCATCTTCCAGCCAATCTTTCCTTAATTTTCGATTGTAACTTTTGTTATACTTAACTTTTTTCTTTACTGGTGTACTTTCTTTCTTACTCTCGTCGTTGGATAAATTTCTAGAAGAATGCATTGTCAAATAAGGGTAACAAAAAGCAGATAATCACTGCAATTAGATTGACGCGTGTTCACTTCACTGATGTCTGGCATAAACTGGCACTGGCCTAATGGTGGTAGGTACAGTAATGCAGTTGCACGCACACACCTTTCGCTGCGCACAAAACAAAACCTTATTTATACTGATACAGAATATGATTAAACAGTATTTTAATAGTCATTACTGTAATATTGCAACATTTTATTACTATTTCATGATTGGTTGTTCAAATAGTAACAACTTTTGGAAGCGTCGTAACAAAAGTAACAAATTTAAATTTTGCAAGTAAAAAGTAACAATTTGTTACCAAAAGTAACAACTCTGGCAGCCCTGGGTCCAGAGTGTGTATTCCAACCCGGTCCAGAGGCCAGCAAATATAAGATACAGTGGTACTTCGGTTTTCGACCATGATCCGTTCCGAAACCCGGTTTGAAAACCGATTGGTTCGAATTCCAAATCAATTTTACCCATAAGAAACAATGGGTCCAAATCTGTTCCAGGCTAAAAAAACTATTTTCCTAAAAACGTATTTTAATTTAGAATGACGATAATTTTGGATATATATAAAATACAATCAATACACATAAATATTAAAATAAATTATAAAGTAAGTTATGAATTCTTACCTTTCAAGAGGTTAGATGTTAGCAAGCATAAATGATAGAAGGAAAGATATTACTGCTTGGTGGGGGGATGCCTTTCCATAACAGCTTCAGATTTGAATTCTGAATTTGGTTCGAATTCCGATACAAAAATAAATCGAATTTTTGATTCAAATTCCGAATTGTACGATGTCCGAGACGTTTTGAAAACCGATGTTTTATACTGTATATTTCTTAAAGCAACTGAAAAAATGTAAAAGTAAAAATAAAAAGTAAAAAATGTAAATGGATCTACATAAACTACCCAATATTCTCATTCATACAACAATATTGCGATCTTTTATCAGTAAAAATAAAAATAAATAGAATTCAATGAGTCTGAACTTTAATACAAGATAGATATCTAAAATAAATCTAGAGAGAAAATCTTTCATAAAAGCTTTGTCTAGTAGAGTAAATATGAATCAATAATGAAGAGTTGCAAATCAGAAAAGCCTTGGTACCATTTTTTTTTTCTTTTTTTCAATGAGTTGTTCCAAAAGCATCAACTACTACTAGAATGCTATAGTACTACTACTAGAATGCTATAGTACTACTACTAGAATGCTATAGCACTACTACTAGAATGCTATAGTACTACTACTAGAATGCTATAGTACTACTACTAGAATGCTATAGTACTACTACTAGAATGCTATAGTCCTACTACTAGAATGCTATAGCACTACTACTAGAATGCTATAGTACTACTACTAGAATGCTATAGCACTACTACTAGAATGCTATAGTACTACTACTAAGCACCACCAGTAACCCAACCAAAGGGTCTCTGAAAATACATAACCATTTTAACTGTTTTATACGAAGATTGCCAACTTCCAAAAAAAAAAAAATCATTTTGGTACTTAGAGAACCTCTTGATTTTCAAGTCTTCAACTGTAGAATCTTCATCACAATTGCAGAATGATTGTGCTTATCCCAGTTTTACAATAGTTATAGAATGTCCAATCCATGTTTGATTAGTAGTATTAGTTCTATCCCATGCCTAGTAAAGTGGTAGAATTCACACCGTAGGTCCAGAAGAACTGTAGAATCTTCCAACTAAAGTTTGGTAATTGTAGAATTTACAGCCAAGTATGATCAACTCCGAAATACCCTCCAAAAGTCTAGGATAATTCTGCAGAATACTAGGATATTAACTGCAGAACACAAAACAAAGTATGATAACTGTGAATTACTTACTCATGGTATCTATGATGAAATGTAGAAAATCCAACTCAAGTCAACAATAAATAGAAATAGTCAATATTTATTCAAATTATAATTAATGAGACATCAAGAAAATATTTTTATTAAAAATAAATGATTCAGTGTATTTAACACCTCATTTTATGAAAAAAAACAAATTACAAAACAAAATTCATACATTCTAGTGAATTTATAATTAAAAAAACAAACAAACAACAAATGAAATATATATTCTATTATTATAACAATCTTGATAACAAATTAATGTTTCAAACATAACATTCTATAGACAAAAACTCAGTGGTAACACAATTATCGTTTTGATATTGTGAAATGAAATATTGACTTAATCAGGTATTTCATTGAATTTCGTTGGACTTCAGTCGTTGTAGCTTTACATCTATTTCATCAGCTGAATATACCTAGAAAATTAAGTAATTTTGGTTTAACAGTATTTAATTTGATGAACTGCATTTGATAAGGTTAAAAAAACATAAGATTGTAATAAAATTCGATAAAGGGTACATATATTACTGTTCAATATGAGCTATTGTATCCCGATTCAGTTTTTGTAATTTTCAATTTATAATTGAATTTATAATTTATAAACTTCTACGTTTATTGAATTGAATTGGAAATTAATAAACTACTTCATTACTCGTGATAATCGTTAAAATCATAAAAATTATAAATACTTTTCTTCTTTTCGGACTTTGGTCAGAGTTAATTATTTGAAATCACCTTTTTGCCAATATTTCATCTTTATTTTAAGACAACCTCAGAGCTAATGAACCCAAAAACAATGGACATTTATCTCATCTACATCACATTCACCATAAAAATTCAAAAATCTTATTTACTTAAGGCTAGCTTCTACCACTGAACCAACAGGTGATTTCAAATAATTAACCCTCACCAAATTCCAAGAAGAAGAAAAGTATTTATTAGTAATTGTGGTCAAGAAAACAATCTCTCTATATATAAAAATGAATATATGTCTGTTTGTACTCGATAGATTCAAAAACCACACATCAAATCGCCGTGAAAATTTAGGAAATTATTAGGCATATCCCCGGGAAGGTTTATGTAAAGTTTTTTAAAAATCAGAGTTGTGGTTCAGGTAATATCCTAAAAATATTATAATAGATAAGGTTTGCTGTATAACCTGTTTGTTTACATTTTGACTTTAATTGGTAATGGCAGCCGCAGATAGGATATTCTTTATGATAATATTTCCACATGCTTTGTTCAATTGGAAATAACCAGGTACCAGAAATTTTATTATTGTTTTCAGATTGATATTAAAAACAATTATTGTAATTTTATATGGGTTTCTTATTAACAATACAAAAAATATTCTTCTTATTACTTGTTTAATCTAATCTATCAACTTCCAATATTATTAGACAATGTGTGCAATTTATAATCAGTGTTAGATTATATTTTTTTTGCGTAATCAATAATTTTAATTCTGTATTAATTTCGTTTATCTCAAAAAAGTTAAGTGTAACGGAACTATAGAAAATTTAAATTGTTTTCGTTATATGTAATTTATTATTGGAGTTGGAATTAAATTGTTTCCCGGGTAAAGCCGGGTAGGTAAGCTAGTAACTTTATAAAAAATGATAAATACAACTGAATTAGTACACTATGTCTCTATACAACCTTCGTTAAAATAAGTAAACACCCCATAGACATTCCATTCTTAACTTCTTCATGAACGTGTGACAAAAATAAGAACATATGTAAAGTAAATAACTGATATTTAAAATTCAATTAACAAAATAAAAGTGCAACGAAAACGGAGCATCTAATTTAAGAAACGGCCATCCAAATAAGCTTGATGAAGAATCTTAAAGAATTTCTGACCAACAGGTGATGTAAAAATGTGCTATCCGGAAAATTTAATAAGTAAATGAAAAAATAATGGTATTACTTTTGAGAACTGTAATTAAAATGTCCAATAACTTTTTTTTGGATCATTAGAAAGCGAAGAAAAAAATGTTACAAGGATCGGCTTACTAATCACCAATTCAATAACAGACATACATACACATATACCTTACCTTTCATTAATATCAGGTAGTATTAATTACCCCAGTAATTAGCCCAGCTCCACCCAAGTGAAAAGTAATAATAATAATTAACAAAAAAAAAATGTTTTTCTTTAAAACATTTTTTTATATGCGAGTATATAGTCAGTTTTTTTATTGTAGAGCATTTAGGATTATCTTCAGATGAATCGGAATTCACTAAAATTAAAGGATTAACTTTTTTACTTTGAAATATAATTCACACTAGCAGATAAATATATAGGCCGAATATTGGCCCTTTGAGATAACACAGAATAAAGATTGATTCCACATAGGAAGTCCTAAATTTTGGCTAACTCAAGTCTATTTAGAGTAGGGGTCTTTAACGAGTACTTGACATCGTACAGACTCGCGACCGACAGTTTAACGTTCTTTCCAAAGGATTTATTTACCTCCCACTAAAATTAAAAGACTGACTTTTAAACTTTCAAATATAGTTTATATTAGCAGATAATCACATAGGCCGAATATTGGCTCTTTGTGATAACACACATTGAAGATTGATTGTTCATTGTAATTCCTAAATTTCGGCTAACTCAAGTCTATTTCGAGTAGAGATCTTTAAGAAGATCTCTTTGACTTTTTTACTTTGAAATATAATTCACACTATCAGATAAATATACAGGCCGAATATTGACCCTTTGAGATAACACAGAATGAAGATTGATTCTACATAGGAAGTCCTAAATTTTGGCTACCTCGACATCGTACAGACTCGAGACCGACGGTTTAACGTCCTTCCCGAGGGATTGATTCACTCCCACGAGAATAAATCGAGGGGTATAGTGGGTATCGAACCCCAGATCTACAAGTTCAGAGGCGAGCACGTTGCCACCGAGTTAACCTGGCTCTCACCTTACATAAAACAAAAAAATCTATATACAATTAGGTAAGAATGACTGGATTACTGAAGGGTGAATGTTAAAAAGTAAACAAATGGGATACGCAAATTTACTCCTTTTTTTTTTTAAGTTTTGAAACCTTAGTAACGTCACAAAGAAAAATATTCCATTAAAAGTTGTAGAGAATCAAATTTTTAACTGAGTGTTTTCAGATTTTCTATTTAATTTCATTTATTATATATAAAGCTTACAGATTATTATTACAAAAATATTGATAGCAAATAAATGTTTCAAACGTAACATTAAAAAAAATTTCACATAAACACGTGAAATAATAATCAATAATCAAACCACAAATGAAATGGGAAAACAAGACTAAGATCTTTCAATCGTAACAAGCGGCCTTCGTCAGAGTCAAAAACCCAACTGAAACACTAGATGCAGAAAACATCTAGTAAGGGGTTGCTGTTTTTTCACCAGATGTTATCTGCATCTAGTGTTTCAGTTGGGTTTTTGACTCTGACGAAGACAGCTTGTTACGGCTGAAACATCTTAGTCTTGTTTTCCCATTTCATATTGTGTTTCGATCACATAACATTATATAGACAAACTCAGTGGTAACACAATTATTGTTTTGATATTGTAAAGGAAATAATGACTTCATCAGGTATTTCATTGAATTTCGTTGGACTTCAGTCGCTATAACTTAACACCGATTTCTTGTCTTAATAATAGAATATATATATAAATCATTTGTTGTTTTTTTAAAGTTATAAATTCACTAGAATGTAAGAATTTTGTTTTGTAAAGTCTAAATCTGTAAGCTTAATATGTGACAAAAGATATTAGAAAAAAATCTACATTATTTAAAAAGGAATCCATATGTAATTAAATATACCACCTTGGTATTTGCAACTGTACACACAGGGAATACAACCCTGCTATAATTATCAAAAAAGTGCCATAAATACCACTTCTTATACATTAACACCTTTGTTTTAAATTATATGGGATTGAGAAAACACTTAACCTGCACTGGTTTTTTTTCGGGAGGGGGGACTTCCTATGTATGGCAAATTTGATTCTGATTGTAAAGAAAATGTAAGAGACTTTGTAGAATAAACAAACATTCATGCATATGTATCAACATGCAAACCACAGAAAGAAATTAGAAAAAAAATAAGATCTTTCAAATGTTACAATTCGTCAGAGTCAAATCTCAACTGACTTGTTGTTGAGACACTTCAGTTGAGATTCAACTCTGAATAAGACCAGTTGAATGAACTTAGTCCTTTTCCTGTTTTGTTTTTGTGGTTTGGACGTTGATTTTTATTTTACATTTAATTGTGAAACCTTATTATTCATATGTACGCGTAACATATTGGAGTTATTTATGGATATGATTAAAACAAAATACGTACTTTTTTTTCAACTGGTTTCCATGTATCAACTGAATCGTCTGCTTCAGGGATCTTAAAAATGAAAAAAAAAATAACAGTTAATTTACAGCAATTAAAGTGTTTTTTTTTTTAAAAAATGAAGATATTTAACATAGAATAATAACATAAAAGAGAAACTAACGCTTAAAAAGTACAAAAATGGAATAAAAATTTACTTATTATAGTTTATAGTAACCAGTGATGGAATTCACCGGGATTCAGCCGGTTCGCACCGGTTCGGGCGATCCGGTGCTTAAAATATTATGAGTTCCAGCGAACCGGTTGTTAAAATTACGTAAACCCCTATTAAGACCTGTATTAATTAGCCCACTATCAAACTCCGCAAGTGTCGCGTGACTCACGTTACTTGTGCATGTATGACAACGAAATTTGCGCATGTATGTAGCCTATATATAACTAAAAAATTTAGTTTTGTTTGCGTAACTGTTACAGTGCTCAAACTGCTCATGACAATGCAGATGTTGAGTTGGTCTAACCTACATTAGGCCTAGTTTTAACTTTTAGTTCTGAATCAAATATTGAATGTTTTTAGGTCTAATTTCCTGAAATCGTCAGATTAAAGTAAGTGTTTGTTTAGATAAATAATTCAGGGATGCCTGCCCGTCTTTGCAACAAAAATTTTCTGAAGGACCTAGCTTTAATGATTGATATTTTGACTGAAATGTCATTGCTCAGTAATGCTTTCAAAGCAAGAGGCACAACTTTGTTCAGAGGAGAAAACGTCATAAAGAGGTCTATTAAAGCATTTGAATTGCTTAAGGACAATATAGGGACATTTGAAAAAGAAATTGATGAGAGGGTTGCTTCGGATGCATTCAAAGAGATCCAGTTTACTGAAAACCACAGATTTGTTAGCCTACCTCGTCAAAAGCTACTGGAAGCAATAATAGCAAATATGAAAAAAAGGCTCATGTTAAAGCAACAAGCAATGAACAGGAAAACTTCCTTGAACTATTTAACTCGCCGAACTCATAATATTTTAAGCACCGGTTCGCACGAACCGGTGCGAACACACGATCTGTTTTCTTAGAACCTGTTCTTAAAAAATTTGAATCCCACCACTGATAGTAATTATTTTTAAAACAAAGTTCTTTATAACCAAAGTTTCCTTACTTTTCTCTTTGGTACTTGATCACTGTGACTAACACTCATAAATGACGGCTGAGGACCTTCACACTTTTTTACCTGAGGACCCCAAAGATTTTGGACATGTTCCACTGAAAATAACAAAAACAATTATTAGATTAGGTTGAAGTGGCAGTACTACAGTACTACGAGAGAAATAGTAGGTCAAAGATTGGGCTTTTGCGATAACAAACAATAATTATTCTACATTGGGGGAGTCCTAAATTTTACCTAACTCAAGTGTATTTTGAGCAGAGATCTATAACGTGTTGCCGTCATCGTAGAAGTTAATTATCTCGTGTGCAAATTAATTCCAGAGTGGGTATTAAACCCCGAATCTACTAACCCAGAGCGGAGCGCGTAAACCACTAGGCAACCCTGGGTTGCCAATAGTAAAAAAATTACTATTACAATCAATCCTAATATTCTAGTTTAGTTAAAAAAAAACAACCCTATGGAAACACAAAAAGTTGCAGAAATAAAAAAAGTACATATTACATTCAATTTGTTGAATGTTGACAACAAACATCTGAACAATATTTATAAATTGAAAAAATATTAAAAAAAAAATCGGAAATTAAACAGTTTGTTTAATTGGTGATTATTTTTTTTAAAGTAGATTGTATTGTTCAAAAAAGTATTAAAATCAGAAATATCCCTAAATATGATTTTCCCTAAATATTAGTTATACATAAGGTTTTAAACAAAATCCAAACGTCGGATTAGAACAAAAAATTAAAATTGTAAACAAATCATTTATTCCTTGTGTTTATTTATAGACGTTGAAACTGTATGTTTTTATACCTAAATAATAATGAAGCAGAGAAATGCATTATATATATATATATATATATATATATATATAAATATAATATAATATAATATATATAATAATAATAATTCCCTATATATATATATATATATATATATATATATATATATATAATATAATATAATTTTTTACATAAACACGTGAAACATCAATTAATGATTATACCACAATATGAAATGGGAAAACAAGAATAAGATCTTTCAACCGTAAGAAGCTGTCTTCGTTGGGTTTTTGACTTTGACGAAGACCGCTTATTACGGTTGAAAGATCTTAGTCTTGTTTTCCCATTTCATATTGTGGTTTGATCATATATATAGATGTTGTTAAAAGGAGCAGCAGCTTCTGCTCTCACGATTTTTGAGCTGGTGACCTCGATCTTGCAGACGATTCAGATGCTGCTGCTACTTTTAACAATATTTGCATACAAGAAGATTTGCTGCCAATTTACACCAATATATATATATATATATATATATATATATATAAACCAATTAAAAAAGATAGCACACAGATAGTCACAGGATAACCCACTATATTTCGACCATCGTCATCATCAGGAGTAAATTAGTTCAGACTCAGACTGAGTCGCCACTCTGCCTTCCTGCGGGACTGTAAGACCTCCTGATGACGACGATGGTCGAAATATAGAAGTGAGTTATTCCTGTGTCTATCTGTGTGCTATCTTTTATAATTGGTTTTTATTTAAAAGTCCGTTGGGCCGTTTCATTTAATTAAATATATATATATATATGAATGAGGCGGTGAATGTTAAAATGGAGTAAATCAAGTTATGTGCATTTTGAATAACTGAAGATTTAGTTAAATCAATACAATATAATAAATATCCATTTTATATAAATGATTCATTGACCTAATATAATTGTTTGAATGACTTCGTTATATTTGCAATACTTAACTTTGGAAACTCAATATTGCAGAATAACAACCAAATAAAAAAACTACAGTTTCTCAAACTATTTCCTCGTAGCAATATACAAATGTTTTGACTAATGCTGTAACCTTTGTAACTTAAAATTTGAGAGAATTTGAAATATAGAAAGAAAGACCATTTTTTTTTAGATTAAATATAACCACATTAATGGCCTAAGTATATATTTTGATCATAGCATTGTTTATGGGCGAAACTATTTCTTTCTGATTTTAGACTCTTGTTATTCTTTAGTATTGGTTTACATTGCAAACAATTTTAGACATTAAAATTTGAAGTAATAAAATGCAAGCTACCATCGAACTGATCTTTGCCTAGAGTCACTTCGTCATAGTACTTGAACTCCTTTTTTTTTCTCCTGATGATGGTTCAACCAAATATTTGAAATTGTGTGTTTTTTATTGTGTGAACCCGGAGTTATTTCTAAATTTGTCTAAAGTAGTTTAACCAGTTATTACGTGGTATTTACTCATTGTAGGGTAAAAAGCTAATGAAATAGTCTCCAAATATAGAAATTTAATAGTATAAACAACGCGTTTCGAACATAGTGTTCTTTTTCAGGCACAGACACTCACCCTTAGTTATTGCCTGAAGAACACTACGTGTTCGAAACGCGTTGTTTATACTATTAAATGTCTATATGTGGAGACTATTTTATTAGCTTTTTATCCTATAATTCTGAATTTTTATTTATATGTCTCAAAAATGAATCTGAAAATTTAAATCCTGGAAAGAAGAAAATTTTTTTTTTGTTTCACTAATTATGAAGATCATAATCAATAATCCTGATGTATGAAATCATAAATCAATAATAAATAATTATTAACTAAAAATAAATAAAGTATTGATTAGATTATTTTAAATGGTATACCAACAGAGATACAACGTTAATATAAAGTACGTTTTGGCTTAAATTATTTGTTAAATATTAAAATAGACACTTTCTTGCTAGAATGAAGTAACAGAACTTTAAAGTACTTCTGATATGGCTCACTGTGTCCTTTCGTTTAAAAGCTACTGCATCAACTCGGGCACATCCCACTCTCATATTTTTTGGTACAGTAAACTCAGCAACATTTTCTTCATCTATAACATTTCTCCGACTTTTTATAAAAGCATCTATTTCATCTGAAAGCTGGAAAAAAAAATTACAAAGAAAAGTTTACTTTTTTTTCTTCAAGAATTAATTTATTTACATACATACTTATATAAAAAAAATTCCTAATCAAGGAATAGGAACAAACAGGTTTTTTTGGTTTACTATAATTACATATAGTAATTAATCATGAACAATTTGATCACAAGATTTTGAGGTATTATAGGGACTTCTGACTCTGTTTTTGAAGTATTTCGATGTGTATGTGGTTGCATGTGTGTATATCCAAAAATTTTGAATTAACCACAAGTACATCATTTATAGTATACCCCAAATTTATAGTATACCCAAAAATAGTTCTCATAATGTAGATCTCCTATATAGTTTTAGACATTATTGTCCCACGGGAAGCCTAAATTTCCTCCTTTTTTTTGGTACTATTTTTTTTCTTCCTCACTCTAGGACGTATAAATGTACCGTTCATAGAGAACTGCTATTACCATTAACTACGAGTAAAAAAAAAAAACAAAAAAAACCCAGAATTATTCGATCGATGGAAAGATAAGTTTTGCGTAGAATATTCTGTGAATACCATACTGGTCACACCGTAGACGGATCACAATAAAAATTAACCCACATATAGTTCTTCACCCTCCTTTAAATATATATATATATATCAATGATCAAACCACAATAAGAAATGGGAAAACAAAACTAAGATCTTTCAACCGTAACAAGCGGTCTTCGTCAGAGTCAAAAACCCAACTGAGTTTTTGACTCTGACGAAGACCGCTTGTTACGGTTGAAAGATCTTAGTCTTGTTTTCCCATTTCTTATTGTGGTTTGATCATTGATTGTTGTTTCACGTGTTTATGTGAAAACTTTTTATATATATATATATAACACTTTTTCTTCTTCTCGGAATTTGGTCAGGGTAAATATATGGAATCACCTTTTTGCCAACGTTTCTTCTTTATTTTAAGACATCCTCAGGGCTATAAAATAACAAAAAAAGCAATAAACAATGGACATTTTTTTGTTAGTTTATAGCCCTGGGGATGTCTTAAAATAAAGACGAAACGTTGGCAAAATGGTGATTCCATATATTTACCCTGATCAAATTCCGAGAAGAAGAAAAAGTGTTTTGATAGTAATTTGTGGTCAAGAAAACAGTACCGTATATATATATATATATATATATATATATACCATGATAAACGAAAAACGGTCCGGCAGGACAAATAACAATTAAAATAAGCAGTGACACATAAACAGAAACACAACAAAGACTCACTTTTCAATATTTCGACCGTAATGGCGGTCGTCCTCAGGAGAAGAAGTGAATTGACGGAGGGACGGAGTTGACTGTCGTCCCTACGGTCGAAATATTGAAAAGTGAGTCTTTGTTGTGTTTCTGTTTATGTGTCACTGCTTATTTTAATTGGTATATATATATATATATATAAATATATAAAAAGATTTCACATAAACACGTGAAACATCAATCAATGATTAAACCACAATAAGAATGGGAAAACAAGACTAAGATCTTTCAACCGTAACAAGCGGTCTTCGTCAGAGTCAGTTGTGTTTTTGACTCTGACGAAGACCGCTTGTTACGGTTGAAAGATCTTAGTCTTGTTTTCCCATTCTTATTGTGGTTTAATCATTGATATATATATATATATAATTATATATATATATATATATATATATATATAATCTTTTTATTTTTATTTATACAACTTTATTCTAATCATCCTCATTGTTTAAGTATTCATTATTTATATTCCTGGATTTTCTTTTGTTTCAGTTATTTTACTCTCAATTTTCTTTATTATTATCTTTTAAGTTTTTATTATTTATATTTCTTAATCTTCTCCATTTTCACTTTCTATTTCTTAGCTTATTCTTAGTTAAGTTTTCTTTCCTTACTTGAACCGGGCACGCATGTGACAACACTGTTCGTCTCCAACCGTCGATCTGCTAGTGCGCTTGGTGTCCCTATCTCAACTCTCCTGATGACGGTTCAACCGAAAATTAGAGACAGTATGTGTGTTTGTTCCTTTATTCTGTGTTTGTGATTTACCGTGAAATGTTTGTTGTCCTTTTGGATCGTTTTCCTGTTTACAATATATATACATATATTTATACATGATCAAACCACAATATGAAAAGGGAAAAAAAGAGTAAGATCTTTCAACTGAAACAAGCGGTCTTCGTCAGAGTCAGAAACCCAACTGAAACACTAGACGCAGAAACATCTGGTGAGGGTATGAGAGAGAGAGAGAGAGAGAGAGAGAGAGAGAGAGAGAGATGTTTCTGCGTCTATTGTTTATATTATAAAAGGTGTTTTTGGTTTCTCAGCATACACATACTCACATCTTTTGTTGGCAAGACAAATATAGTGATGATGAAAAAAAAATATGTCAACAGAGTTTTATTGATTTACAAGTATCCAGATCCACTGACCTACATTTGATAACGTTTGCCTACGTGTCACTCAGTGGGTGTCTGTCTATAATTTTTAATCAACAGTTTGACAATCATATTAATATTTGATAGACTCTGTTTTTTTTTTGGGCACCACTGAGAAATAGAAAATGCTCTTAACTGTGTATACTTTATGTCAAAACTGGTTATAATATTAATCAGTACCTTTGGTACTTTTAGAAAATTTAAATTTGATGAAAAATACTGTTAGATAATAAATTATTCCATAATAAAACACTATGAATTTCAAATATTTGAAAAGAAAATATGCAAAAAACTGGAATGACCTACACTCAATTATACTAGAAGTAAAAATAATATCAAACTAGTTGACAATCAATTGATTTTTGATGTGTTTTAATGAGGCTATCGGAATGTCAAATATATAGATAATCAATAATAATATAATTTTCTTCACAATACCATTAATATGGTAATAATCATGTAATCAGTTAAAAGAAACTCGAAATCTCATAGATTAATCTGACATGTTATTATTATTGAATGAGGGCCTGAATTACGTTCTGTATTGTTCGCACCGCGGCTATATCTATCGTATTTTGAACTCAAAATCGTTTTTGAATTCAATTTGAGATTTTAAGTTCCTTAATGACTTTACAATTGCTCTTACTGAAGTATTTCCCATTGCTCTTGTTCTCAGCTATGATTTAACAAAAATCCTTATTCTCTTCAAGCTGACCACTGCCTAGCATTCAGATAGAATAAGTTCAAAGGTTTCCACCTATTCCATCCACGGTTTGCATTTTCGTATTATGTTAATTGCATTATGCACCAGTAGTAGTTAAAAAGATAAATTCCGGTTAGATAACCATATATATTATTAAATCTTTTCTTTGATGATATAGTATTTTATTTTAAATGTAAGTTGAACAGAATGAGCTTTTCAAATTAAATTAGCTCAGTTCTATCCAACTTTAATTTGCTTTCTTCTTCATCCTTCTTTAATTGCTTTTCTGAGAAAACTGGGTATGAAGATTAAAAAGGCTAGAAACCATATGAGGTTTTGTTTAGCTCTAACGATTTCAAATGACCCACTGTCACATTACCCAGAATTCCCCTATTTCAGGTAGCTATAGGGTAGGGTGTATATATATATATATATATATATATTTCAATGTACATAAAGAAACGTAGAGAAATTAAAAACACACACTTACAGTCTCTAATTTTCGGTTGAACCGTCTTCAGAAGAGATAAGAAAGGGAAACCAAGCGCACTGGTACAGAGACGGTTGGAGACCAACAATGTTGCCACATACGCGCCCGGTCACAGAGAATAAGGTAGACAAGAATCAATTTAAGATTAAATTAAAATAAAATAGGAATATGAAAAATAATAATAAACACAAAAACAAATAAAATAATAAAAACTGAGGGATGAACAGAAGAAATGATATATAAATAAAAATTAAAATTTATGGACTAAGTTTTAATAAAAAATAGAGAATAAGACTTAAAATAAAAGCATAAAAACTAGATGCACTGACAAGAAACTAATAAAATGAAGCATTATCTCTCCTGAAGACGGTTCAACCAAAAATTAGAGACTGTAAGTGTGTTTTTAATTTCTCTACGTTTCTTTATGTACACTGAACTGTATTTGTCCGTTTCGGATAGTATTTTCATCAAAAAAGTGTGTATATATATATATCTATATATATATTGATAAAAGTATCGACCGTGGAATAGAAACAAAACTAAAGTTTATCTGGACTCGGTCATTTCTTCAGGTTCAAATTAAACTCTCATTGCCAACGTTTCGGTTTTTATTTAAAACCTTTTTCATAGGCAGAAGTATAAATTTTGAAACAGAAAAACTAAGTATTACATTACAAATTATTTTACAAAGAAAAATAGTCTGTGGATTTCAACAACTGTAGTTTGAATGAACACGTTACACTTACATAGGCAGAAGTATAAATTTTGAAACAGAAAAGCTAAGTATTACATTACAGAAAAATTTTTCTGTTTCAAAATTTATACTTCTGCCTGTGAAAAAGGTTTTAAATAAAAACCGAAACGTTGGCAATGAGAGTTTAATTTGAACCTGAAGAACTGACCGAGTCTCGATGAACTTAATTTTTAATCCACGGTTTTAAACCGTGGTTTTATTCCACGGTCGATACTTTTATCAATATATATCACATCATAATAAGAAATGGGAAAACAAGACTCAGATCTTTCAACCGTAAGAAGAGGTCTTCGTCAGAGTCAAAAACCCAACTGGGTTATTGGGTTTTTGACTCTGACGAAGACCGCTTCTTACGGTTGAAAGATCTTAGTCTTGTTTTCCCATTTCTTATTGTGGTTTGATCGTTGATTATTATTTCACGTGTTTATGTGAAATATTTTTATATATACATATTTACGATCAAACCACAATTTAAAATGGGAAAAAAAGACTGATATCTTTCAACCGTAACAAGCGGTCTTCGTCAGAGTCAGTTAAATAGAATGATCCCACGAAGAAAGTAAACCAGATTCACAAAAAGAACACATATAGTATAAAGCCCATAAAGTACATACAACAAATTCACAATGCAAAAAAATCACAATTTTAAAAATATTATAAAAAAATTGAACCAATTATGGATTTTTGAAAGTTGCCAATATTCAATTAAATTTCTCGTTAGTACTTATTTCTTTAAAAAAATACATATATAATATATCTTTATTATAGTGAATGCATAAAAATGATTAAATTTATTAATAATTAAAAAAAATACCCCTGTAGAGTGACTTTTGATTTGAATCAATTCATCTGGGATTGTATCTACCATAAAATTGTCAACACTCCCAATAACATCTAGTTCTTCATCGTCAATCACTCTAAAGTCAGGTTCCACTGTATGGAAAAATAAATACATTTAATTTATATTTAATTTAAATTTAATAAATTCAAATAAATTACATTAATACTTACATACTATTTTTGTTACATTTTCTTTTATGAAGTCCAAAACAAACATGCTAAAAGTTTCATTTTCAGAACTAACACCAACAGAAAAAATACAGTTACCTTCTTGAAAACTAAAAAAAAAAAAAGATTGAAGAGCACAATCAAATGATATGAAAACATTTTATTAAAATTTGATAAGAGCCAATAACATTATGTATAAAATGATTATTTATTTTTTGGGATTTAACTATCTCCAGTTTTTAGAGAAAGAAATTAACTGCTTCAAGTTAGTTATTTTAAACCCACAGATTTTAATTATAATAATGGTAAACAGAGACGACAGATGTGTATAATAGTTATTTTTTAGCGCACACTGCCTCTTGGAATAATAATAAAAAAAAATTTTATCATTTAAGGAGTGGTCCAAATTTGGCTCAATTTTGGCAGTAATGTTCCTTCCCCACATTTTCACGTTCTAGAAATGTGAAAATATATTCTATTGACATATTTATATTAGAAGTTAGTTAGTTGAAGTTGATAAAATGTATTAAATGATGAGACTTAGGGTGTTTAGTTAGTTAGAAGTTGATAAAATGTATTAAATGATGAGACTTAGGGTGTTTAGTTAGTTAGAAGTTGATAAAATGTATTAAATGATGAGACTTAGGGTGTTTAGTTAGTTAGAAGTTGATAAAATGTATTAAATGATGAGACTTAGGGTGTTTATAAAATGTTGTACACATACCCCGCAACTTATACAGACAGATATCAGTAAAAATAAAAATTGGAGTCAAAAGTATTCGAAAAAATCAAATCCTCCATATAATTCAGATTTTTTTTATCAGTACTACATATTCATCACAGTGAAAATATGCTAGATATGGTCAGACAACCGGTTAAAAATCTCTAATTTCAAGTACTATATTTTGGAGAAATGAATTAATGTTCTGCTAGTAATGTAAATCCTGTGTATTTTATTGTTAATGGGTAAAATTAGGTTTGTGCATTGCTCATTTTAGTATTAAAATAATGTCACTTACTTCAGTTATATTGGCTTAGTACCATACATTCATTGTTCATAGTATGGGAGGGTAAGCGTCAGGCGTCACTGAAGTAGTGATATATTTAATATTTTTTATTAAGACATCACTTTATCATTTTCAAGTTCACAGAAGGGATTCTTGAGGATGTTGGTCATAAAAAAATTCAACTCCTGATTATATGCTGACGTTTCGCCAAAAGTTCTTTGGCATTTTCAAGGCTTGTTTTTGAGGAAACAAAATTTAACCATCCATACCTTTATCTAGCAGCATCATAACAACTTTTGGCGAAACGTCGGCATATAATCAGGAGTTGAATTTCTTTATGACCAACATCCTCAAGAACCCCTTCTGTGAATTTGAAAAAACGGTGGTCGAGAAGCTATATCAATATTTATCATTTTCTTTTATTTTTTTTTTAAATTCTCTTCTTCAACTTAGCACTTTTCAATGTATATTTCACTTCAACACTCCTTCAAATCTTCTGAAAGCACTAAGACTGTCTGTCACTCTTTACGAATCACTAATCTGGTAGAAAAGCTGTTCCTTTACGCCAGGGGTTCTCAACCTTTGTTTGCTTGTGGACCCCCTAAAAGCTACTTCTGGACCCCCACTTCCCCGGATACTTAAAAAACATAATTATACAAATTTATAAATAAATATTTGTTTTTAGGTAAATGAATATCGTTAATTATGAAATAATTTCATTACATCTACAACGCATGCGAAAATACAAAAATGTTTTTAAAACAATAACAAAATATTTCTTCATTAACATTTTATAAAGAACCCTGAAATAAATTGAAACAGAATACATTTTTAATGTACCATAAAGAGAAGTGCAATAGAAAATTTTAAAACATTGGAACATTTTAACAAACTGACGAAGATATTAGGCCTTATATTTTCATTATGTTTGAATATTGTACGGCCAAAGCTTACTACGCTTTGATTTATTTTTGGTTTCCTGATAAATTTATATAAACTTAACATGGAGCCCTAACCACGTGTCATGGACCTTCAGAATACCACTTTCCTCATGGACCCCCAGTAATCCTCTGTGGACCCCTGGGGGTCCATGTGGACCACGTTGAGAACCACTGCTTTACGCTTAGGAATTAATTTTCACTTCATTTGACAATCAAAAGCTTAAATTGTTACTTTTCATAGTAGATGTTTACTATTTTATGCTTTTAATTCTTTTTTGATCATTTAAATAATTATAAATATAATTATTTCACTCCTTAATAAAACAAGTAAATCATATTCACGAAATAAAGAATATTGTATAAAGTGCAAAACTTACCTAAAACACATAGTCAACGTCGAAAGACCAATCCATTTGTTTCTTGCCTGTGAAAACAAACAACCTGCATTTTTCTTGATTTGTTCCTACAAAAAAAAAGCCCAGAACAATTTAAAACAAAATTAAATATTACGAAGACAAACATATAGCAGTACACTAAACAAAAAGAGAACTGTATTTCAGAAGTTCAGAGTTTTACAGGTTAATTCTAACTGCATTTGCCAGTATATAACACATATCCCCAGTTAGTAGATGAGTTTCAGGAAAAGCCTGGAATAACCTTCACTTAATTTTACTCCAACTAAACTCATCCGAATTAATAAACAGTTAACAGTTTTCTGAGATTGCTACACACTACAACTTATGATAAAATGTATTAGGCATGTTTGTTTAGAACAACGAATCATCTCTTGAACGGTATTTTACTGTTGAAGACTGTCCTGTAATAATGACAATTACCGAATTACATGGTTATTATTGTCATTCAATTTCCGGTAACATTAGCAATTATTTAAATTAGTAATAATAAAATTACACGTATAGAAGAAACCATAACTAAAAGCTTATACTTTTACCACTCATTTAAATATAATGTTAATCATATCATTAAATTTAATGAAATATATTTGAGATTCACGGTAAGTATTGATATCTTATATACATAATGAGTTAATTATTTACAGGAATGTAGTTTATATAGTAAATTACATTGTTATCTGTTTTGGTTATCTTTAAGAAATATAAACATTATTAACCACGAATATTACAAATACTTTTTTTATTTCATTTTATACTTTCTAGAGCACATTTCAGTTTAAATATGTTTGGTTATATAAGTTTCTGTAATTAATTCTCATTAATTATCATTAATATTCCTGATGTTCTCCCAATTACAAAAAGAAATTAACTTTTTTTTAAAAAATGTATACTTTTAAACATAAATTTTAAATAATCTGACTACTATTGTTATAACTCAATGGTTGACCTTTCTAGTGTTGTATTACATCTTCTAATATCCAAAAATCGTAAAATTATTTCAAAAATGGCTCACATAAATAGAATACTAATTAGTTAAGCTTATAGAACTATCAGAAATGGTGAGGATTAGTACTAGTATTAGCATTAAGTACAAAAAAGCTGCAATAAGGCCCAAAAACAATATAGTTTATTTCCACACAAATGCCTATACTTCCGACAAATTTCATAAAGACCCCAGAAACGCTGTGACCTCTAGAGTGATTTTAACATGGTGGATACACACCTAAACATATATACAAGAAAATATAATCAATCAAGCTAAATCGTGAAAATCTTCCAATTTCAATTTTTTTATAATTAATTTACTTTACTTACAGTAAAGTGAAATGTTTTTCACTTACTACAGCATTTATGCATATACCGTTGAAAGTAAACTAGCAACACATTACACAAGCAATACGTACTCGTAAATGAACTATCTTAATTATTACGGCTAGAGTGTACTTTAGGAGTCACAGCGTTTACAGACACGGACCTTTACACAGAGGTTATAAGGGTTTCCCTACTCTCCAGTAGGGATCTTGGAGTAATTTCTTTTTCTTAAACGGTAACTCGTACTTATATTGCAGTAATGTTTCTTTCAATATAAGTTTAATTAGTTCTTGCTATATTCCTGGTTTGGGAGAAGACCAAAAACTTCGTTGAGTCTAATAAACAAAACTTATTTACCTGAAATTATTAATTACAACAAAATCAATCCATGTTTACATTTTGAAATAATGAAGAGTAAACTAAAGAAAACAGTGAGAGGATAATGAGAATCTATGTTATAAAAGTAACCTGCCACTGCATTTGACACAAAATAAACGAAAACACTTTAAAAATCCACATATCTAGAGAGTTTCAACACCGTAAACATCACTACTACTACAATCGCTGACTACAAATACCACATCACCTTCTGGGCCATCAAGGGCATTGGTATTCCACATTTCTTAGGAGATTTCACAATTATTTCAATACTAATGTCAATCAAGATTTCTTCACCACTCAAAATAAGTAAAGCACTGACTGTAACCTAGGTTAGTGGGAGTCAGGGAGATGATGAAACTATGGAAGGCTTCAACTTTGTATGCCATATACATAGTAATCATTAGAGATAAAATTTTTGGGAAAAGGTGATGAAGTTCTATATGCCGTCAAATACAGTAATTCAAATTCCTCTAAGAAAATTAAGTAACACTATATTATTTGCAACACTAAATGAAATACCATAAGAGGTAACGCAGTACTTTTAAATAAAACATATCATGTCTTATTCTTCCTAAGACATATATAAGAAAATGTGTATATAAATTACACAAACTTATTTACTGTACTGAAGTAATACTTAATTAACTAATCATTAATACAATAATTTAAGTTATAATATAACAAGACTGCATTACTTCATCGTTTCTGTTTTCATTCAATGAAAAAGTACCGGTGAATATAACCGGTTTAATAAAATGTAAAGACTCCAACTCTTTTTGACACTCATCTCTTGATTTATCATAAAGAATATTTACAAAATCCATTTCGGTAACATTATAAAACAAGGGTTCAGAAAAGCAAAACTGAACACTGAAAAGTTAAGAAAAGAAAACTTATCACAACCTGTACGTAACCTACTCCACAGAAAAACATCTCCCCGTTGAAACATTCCCTCCACAAAACAATAATTTAAAATATATCTGGAGTGACCTAGACTCAGCTTTACTATAAGTAAACATAATATCATAATTCTTAGGAATATAATATATAATGTTCTATTTAGGCATCATATAAATGTCTAAATGAGAGATGTTTATTAGTCTTTCATTCCTGGAGGTACAGATAGTAATTGATTCACTCAACAATATATACGCTTATTTTTATATACCACAACACTGATACATATAATATCATTATTATAACTACAGCAGTAACAACATTTTTGAAAAGCGAAAAGGTAGATTTCGTGTTACTAAATAATCTCTTGCAGAAAAACAAGGCTTTTATTCCAATAGCCAGAACTCCAACTTTCTTACATAGTTTACCAACCTCCCTCTACATTGAATATTTAAGAAAATTTTTCAGGCTTTTATTTCAATAACCAGAACTCCAACTTTGTTACATAGTTTACCTGACCATCCTCTACATTGAATATTTATGAAAAATTTTCAAAGTTAAAACTTGAAAATATTCCTATTTTGTCTGAAAAATGTCAGAAACATCTACAAAGCAATGTCTTTTTAAGATAATTTTTAATTTAAGATGTATATAACTACCTTTATTATTCTTCAAAGTTTTCAATTTTTAATTATGTTTTACATTTTTGGTCCCTTATAGAATTATTATACCGGGAATTTTTTGGCTACCTAGTATTTAATAAAAATCACTTTTCTTTCCATTTGTCAAAAATCATATATACATTCACTCTCAGCGAGTGTTATTTTTTTTCTTGCTGTAAATTAGCCAGTTTTACATACTCAAATCAAAGTCAAAGCCGGCTATCCAGTATAATTTAAAAGTTTTATAGCTTGCAGCTTGAAATTGTTAAAATAATAGATATGAACTATTAGACCAGAATAGTGAAAAAACTGGAAATAACTCCTCTTTCTTGAGGAAAGGGTCCATTTCTCACACTTAAATATTATCTAAAGATACTATGATTCATAAACACCAAAACATTTTCATCTGATGTAAGTTTTGTTCAAGGGTACAATATATAGATTGATTAGAGCATATTGTGAGAACAATCCATTATACCAAACTTCAATTTTACGAGAAGTAAACATAATATCAAATTCGTGTACAATCAATTTTGATCATTTTTATTTAACTATCCTTTAGATGTATTATCAAACTCCTAGATCAGGGATTCTCAACCTTTATTTGTAATAAAATTTTATGAGGTAAACTGAATTAATTGTGAAAGAATCAGTTTTAAATGTAACATAAAAAAAATGAATAGAAGTTTTTAAACTATTTCAACACTATAACAAACTGACTTTGATATTGGACCTTATGTTTTAATTATTATATTTGAATGGTTTGTTCACTAGCATAGATATATTTTTGACTGTGCTATCTTTATACACGCATATGAACTTAACATAGAGCATTAACTGCATGCCATGGACCGTGGACCTCCAGTAATCCTCTGTGGACCTCTGGGGTGTTCCATGTAGAACACTTTGAGAACCATTATTCTAGATAATCAATAATGATTTCATTTGCTTTAATGTGGCTACATCATTTTATCACTTGTAACATACATGAAATTAATCATTGATCTAGAACAATCTAACATGTTATTATTATTTCTTTTAAAATAAGAGACTGATTGTCAATGGAGTCATGCATATCGCTGTCCCTCTGTCCTATTATGCATTTGTTTGCTGTTTCTAAATTCAATTTCAGGTTTTCAATTCTTTTTATGAACATCATGATTATCAATAGAGAGTATTTAGACTCAGCTACCTTGTATCTACTTCATAATAACATTTAGTAGAGTAATGGAACTAAACAAAAATTTTTTTTTTTATTGTAGAGAATAACATGCTCCACCAGAAGACATAACATGCATTAAAATCTTTAATGTTACACAATAATTATTATTATATTATAATAATTCAGCTTAAATATATAATAATTTAACAATTATAATAATAACAATAATGATAACAGAGTAATCACGACTACTCACCAACATAATACAGGCTATTATAATTTAATTAAGAAATTGAAATATTGAATTGTCAATCAAATACAAACATTTATTTTCAACGAGTTTCATATTATGTTTATTTATCGTTAAGTATAGTATTCCACTCCAAATATTTGGATGTTGTCTGTATGTTTGTATGTGTCAGAGCATACTGAATGTGTATGTGTGTTTTAGTTTTCGTCACAGGCATTACCTGCCATGAGGGAATTAATATAGTCATCCAACATTCACTACTTATAGAATTACATGTATCACATAAAAAATATTACATTATAGATATACATTAAACTAAATTTTACAGGTTTTTTAACTTTCTTATATTATTTAACAGTAGAATGTATTTTAAAATATCCACTTTACTAATTTTTGAAATAGTTCTATTGTATTTTTTGATATTATATGTGTTAATGTTGGTGTCCAGCTTTTTCCTTTAAAGTCATAGTGTTTATTTAATTCATAGTGGTTCTAATAGGCTGTATCTATATATAAGGTGATCCACTGTTTGTATATGATTTACAGAGTAGACACAAAAGTTTGAATTGATTATTTTAAATCTGTGGAGATATTTCTTGAATTTTCTATGTCGCTGTATGGAATTGTGCCAGTTACCAGTAAATTAGTAGGGTTTTCAACCCTATCTGTGTTTTATAGTGGGGAAACACTTTATTGATATAAACCGTTTTGTTCTATTCTCTCACAGTATCTCTCTTGCCTTTTGCCCACTTCTTCAAATGTGTTTATCAGAATCTTTAAGAGATTAAACCTAATTAAGCACCTCTTAATACTCACTGCTTTCTAGTAGTAGTCCTCTTACAGCGTACCTTCTTCAGTAGTTTGCTTCAGAGCTTCATCTTCACACAACCCTTTTCATCTCATTGACCTCTTAAGCGCAGCTAAAAAATTACCACTCCTTAACATTTTTCTTAGTAAGTATCATATCCTTCAGCGCTTTTTAGTATTTGTCAGTTTTTCTTACAGCTCTTTTCAGTACCTCGAATGCTTTCCATTCCCTTTACAACAGTTAAAACCACCCCCTCCTTCATCAAACAATAAATCTTAGTTATCTTATTATTACATGTCTTAATGTCAAGAGTGGGGAGACCATAGGGTCATGCTGACCTTTTTACCTACCCCGGGTGACTTAGACCTACTCTGAGGAAACTCTGCCTGATCTCTTCATGAAGATCAGGAGATTTGTAGAGTCAAGTTCCTTGAATTTATCTTTCTTAATAATGCTTGTTCCATACACTTTAACCTGATTAGGCTGAATGCAGAGCAGTCAGCCACATAGTGGACAGAAGTTTCATACACTTTAACCTGATTATGCTGAATGCAGGGCAGTCAGCCACATAGTGGACAGAAGTTTCATACACTTTAACCTGATTATGCTGAATGCAGGGCAGTCAGCCACATAGTGGACAGAAGTTTCATACACTTTAACCTGATTAGGCTGAATGCAGGGCAGTCAGCCACATAGTGGACAGAAGTTTCATACACTTTAACCTGATTAGGCTGAATGCAGAGCAGTCAGCCACATAGTGGACAGAAGTTTCATACACTTTAACCTGATTAGGCTGAATGCAGGGCAGTCAGCCACATAGTGGACAGAAGTTTCATACACTTTAACCTGATTAGGCTGAATGCAGGGCAGTCAGCCACATAGTGGACAGAAGTTTCATACACTTTAACCTGATTAGGCTGAATGCAGGGCAGTCAGCCACATAGTGGACAGAAGTTTCATACACTTTAACCTGATTAGGCTGAATGCAGAGCAGTCAGCCACATAGTGGACAGAAGTTTCATACACTTTAACCTGATTAGGCTGAATGCAGGGCAGTCAGCCACATAGTGGACAGAAGTTTCATACACTTTAACCTGATTAGGCTGAATGCAGGGCAGTCAGCCACATAGTGGACAGAAGTTTCATACACTTTAACCTGATTAGGCTGAATGCAGGGCAGTCAGCCACATAGTGGACAGAAGTTTCATACACTTTAACCTGATTAGGCTGAATGCAGGGCAGTCAGCCACATAGTGGATAGAAGTTTCATACACTTTAACCTGATTAGGCTGAATGCAGAGCAGTCAGCCGCATAGTGGACAGAAGTTTCATACACTTTAACCTGATTAGGCTGAATGCAGGGCAGTCAGCCACATAGTGGACAGAAGTTTCATACACTTTAACCTGATTAGGCTGAATGCAGGGCAGTCAGCCACATAGTGGACAGAAGTTTCATACACTTTAACCTGATTAGGCTGAATGCAGGGCAGTCAGCCACATAGTGGACAGAAGTTTCATACACTTTAACCTGATTATGCTGAATGCAGAGCAGTCAGCCACATAGTGGACAGAAGTTTCATACACTTTAACCTGATTATGCTGAATGCAGGGCAGTCAGCCACATAGTGGACAGAAGTTTCATACACTTTAACCTGATTATGCTGAATGCAGAGCAGTCAGCCACATAGTGGACAGAAGTTTCATACACTTTAACCTGATTAGGCTGAATGCAGGGCAGTCAGCCACATAGTGGACAGAAGTTTCATACACTTTAACCTGATTATGCTGAATGCAGGGCAGTCAGCCACATAGTGGACAGAAGTTTCATACACTTTAACCTGATTAGGCTGAATGCAGGGCAGTCAGCCACATAGTGGACAGAAGTTTCATACACTTTAACCTGATTAGGCTGAATGCAGGGCAGTCAGCCACATAGTGGACAGAAGTTTCATACACTTTAACCTGATTAGGCTGAATGCAGGGCAGTCAGCCACATAGTGGACAGAAGTTTCATACACTTTAACCTGATTAGGCTGAATGCAGGGCAGTCAGCCACATAGTGGACAGAAGTTTCATACACTTTAACCTGATTAGGCTGAATGCAGGGCAGTCAGCCACATAGTGGACAGAAGTTTCATACACTTTAACCTGATTAGGCTGAATGCAGGGCAGTCAGCCACATAGTGGACAGAAGTTTCATACACTTTAACCTGATTAGGCTGAATGCAGGGCAGTCAGCCACATAGTGGATAGAAGTTTCATACACTTTAACCTGATTAGGCTGAATGCAGAGCAGTCAGCCGCATAGTGGACAGAAGTTTCATCCTCTTCTCCACACTTCTGACAGACTGCACTACTCTTTAACTCCATGATACTTAAATCTCTTTTAAGTCTACAGTGACCGGTGGGAAATCCTATTAAATTCCTCAACCTTGTTCCGCCTCATTATTACATATTGAGATTGTTTATATAAGTTTATATAAGACCATCCCTGGTCATTCATTAACAATTATTTTATTTTTGGTAGACGAAAAAAGAATTATAATTTAAATAGAAGTTATGAATTTTTATAATATTTCTTTGTTTAATAATCAATATTGATTATTAAATGTTCTATTGACTCAAAAACAGTAATATAACTGAAGAAGTATCGACTTGTTGAAACTTAGTTCATCTTGTTATAGGTATATACTCGTAGTCCTTCAATGGTCTTTTTCTCTTCTATGAAACGTAAGCTTTGAATGTAGCGTTACTACAGTTTTGTTTCGCTTGCTGACTTGGAAGTTCCAAGTGGTTGACTGCTTGAAAAGTGAAAAAAAAAAACCAGGGCACTGATAACTTAATATATTCTCGCTTTCATTATAATTGGTGTGTGATTACTCGGTCGGCTGACTGCGATGATGTGATACAGTAGTGATCAACTCTTGCACCCCAGTTATTACTAATGTCTTAACTCTTATCGCTTCGTGTCAAGATATTTAAACAACCACAATTTCATATCACTGTTTCTAAATTTTAAACTTATTTGAGGTAAGCCAAAGAGTGTTTATTTAATTAACCGTATAGTGTAACATTTTGTGATTGTAAATGACATTACATTAAATATCGTGTGTACGAAGATTAATGATGTTATTCAAGAAACATTGTATGTTAGTTGGTATTTTAGTCTATTCCATTAAATAATATTATTTGATAGAATGATTTTGAGATAATAATTAAAAACTGTATTAAAAATTTGCTCCAGAGGCAGAATTCAATTCAAACTAAGTCAAACCATTATAGCTTCTGAATTCATGCGTAATCTAGGAGTATGCAAACGCCCTGCCGGGATGGTTTCCAAGTTTGCTTAATTGCAACAGATATGGTGTCTTGCATAAACAAATAAAAAAAAACTATTAAAGCCATTTCTGTTATGTTAAAGTAATGATGTTATCAACATAAATAAAACGAAGGTTTTGTTTGTTCATTGCTTAGAACTGACTCATTTCAAGTTATCTTTACATTTCATACGTATATGTTTCACCCTTAGAAACATTTCTGTCTGTCGTTTTGTTCGCAAAATTTTGTCACAAGTAAACCGAGACACCTTAAGTCATAACAACATGAAACTTTGACAGTAGATTTTTATATGTCTAACTTAAAATCTGAGCTCTGAATGATTTGGAAATTCAACCAAAAAGCAAAGTTATGGACCTTTAAAGCACAAACATTTTTCACAAGTATGCTCGTCCATCATGAGACATAGTAAGCTGAAACTTTGACACAAGATTTGTTTATGTCTACCTTAAAATCAAAGATTTGAATGGATTGTAAATTCAACGTAGAAGGGAAGTTATGGACTTTTAAACTGTCTTTGGCTAACTTCACAAATAGGTTTATTTTGAAAATAAACAGGTATAGCAAGTAGATAGTGTTAGTTGATTTTAATTTTAGTTGCTCCCATGAGCTCCCAACAAGAGCTTATTGACAAAGTGTTTCCCAGAGTTCAAGATCTACTTGAACTTGGCTTTGTGAATGAGCAATTCTCAACCCCTACTAATGAACAGGCAGGAAAAATCAATAAACAAGTTTTTACGCTATATCAAGCCGAAGAAAGAACTTACAAGTCAATAAACAGAGTGATTAGTGTGGTACTAGGGAGTCTGTGTGTTTACCACGCACACCATTGATTCCGAACTACTATCCGTTTCCATTCAAACGATTGCAATGTCCCGTCAACGTCTGTTTCGCAACAACGGTAACTAAGTTGCTATGGAGAAACTCTATCTACCGCAAAAATTGAAGTGAGTGAGACCAAATATTTCTCGCATGGTCAACTGTAGTTCGCTTGCCCAAGAGTTAGATGTTCCAACTCTTTGTTCTTCCATAAACCTGACAGACAGCTAATTTGGTGTATTCAGAGGTATTTACTTAACACAACAAATAATGATATTTTCTACTATTCTAACATTTCTAATGATATTTTGGAATACGATGTATCATCTCCAAAATTTTGGAAAAGTACCCTTTTGATTTTGAAAAAGACGGGCACTTGCGAGTTATATAATAAAGTTAAGGTCTGTTAATTTCATTTATTTGGAAATAACTCCCAATACTAGATATACATGAAAGATATACTCCCCAAGCTACATGAATCATGCTGCTTGGTGACATATTTCATTTACGTGATATATATGTGAGCTTTGCATAATGATGTCATACCAAAGATTTTAAAAGCACTATTATATGCACTGTTTTAGATCACTTTATCAGCCCGAACTTACCTGGCGAGGACTATATTGGGCACATCGTGGGAACTGTCTAGTCTAGATCCCACTTCTTGAGATCTAGTTTCTCTAGTAACATGGAGAAAGGGGTTAGACTGTTCTGAGAATTTGTTTTGTTCAAACAAAACAAAATAGATTTCTCCACAAAATCAAAACTAACTATATAAAACAGAGAATCTCCTAGATTATACGGTTTGATAAATATACATAAACAAGTTAATCCTTTGAGACCTGTTTACACCTTTATGAACACTCCCATGTAATAAGCAAATACATTTGTATTATATAAACACATCACTTACAATAAATACAATTTCAGAGACTCATTCACACTTTTCAATAGTCTGAAGCAATATAATATTGTATACAATTATAAGATGATTTCGTTAGACGGCAGTTCTTTGTTGACTTTCTTTCTTTATCATAACACTATTAATAATGATATTTTCTACTATTCTATAATTTCTAATAATATTTTGGAATGTCATGTATCATCTCCGAAATTTTGAAAAAGTACCTGTATAAGATGGGCACGTTTCCTAGTTATATAATAAAATTAAGGTACATGAATTTTATTTATTTGGAATAAAAATCTGTATCTATACTTTCTTTATCAAATGGCACTTCTGCCATTTGACGCATTTTCAAATTTTTGGCAAAAACATAAAAAAAAACAGGAAATATGAACATAAATATTTCATTCAATAAAAGAAAGCAACAAGTTGATTGTCACAAAATACAATAGAACAAACATAATTTTGATTTTGATGCCACCACAAATATAATGAAAACAATAGACACAAAAGATTGTTTAAGGAAATAGGTTCCACAATAAATTCCTAAAACAATTAAAATATACAAAAGTATTTAAAAGAACTGAGTGTTATCCACCACACTTTGATAAATAGATCAGAATCATAATGTTAACATTTTTTTGTTACGGTCACTATTATGTATAATCATCCATATTGATTATATTTATGTTATAAATATTCTCCTATAATAATAAGAAGAATATGAAGAATTGTTTTTAGACTTATTCTGTTAACACCTTAGGCCTTAGACTCTATTCCCTATTGTCATAATAGAATACACCGATCTATTTTCTACACCCTTTGCCATCTGTGAGGTATGATTATTTGTTGTCAGTTCTGTTCATTTTTTCGTCAGTGTTTTTTGGTTAACTATAACAGATTATATTTTTTTGTAGCCTTGAAAATAAAAACATACATTTTTAAAATGTTTGATTAAAGAGTTGAAATTCTGACCAGATACCCAGATAAAGTCTAACAACAGTCAGTTGCCTAGTCTATATTTTAGTTTTTCAATGTGTTTTCTACCATTCTTTAGTATCCTATCTGTATTATTAAAATTTTTAGTTATATTATTTGTTTTTTGTTTACTGACACTTAGTTGAATTGTTAATATTGAAATATGATTTAATTCATTATAACGGTTTAACAAAAAATCTCCTCTTTCTATAAGATAGAAGGGAAATACTTTCGGCTGTTATTTTCTCTTGTCACGACCTTCAAGGAAGCATGAATAGAGCATTGTCATTGCTACAAAAGCCTTTGTGGTTGTCAGTGTAGTAGAAGGCAAAAAAAGTACAATATAATGCAATAGAAGTCATAAAACAAACAATTGTTATACGATGTCAAAACTTGCACTAGAATATAAAACTTTTCATAGGGATCAAGGTAAGGTGAACCAACAACTCAAGTTCGCTTTGGTTTTAAACCTGTGGGTTGCGACTCATTACGAGACTATTTTAGTGCGTTGCTAGTTCATTTTGATCAGAACATGAAAATAATATATAATACTAACAGACTTGTACGTCTTTGACGGGTATTTTACAAAAATTCAGAGAAGATACGTGGTATTTCAAAATATTATTAGGAAAATTATAGATTAACAAAAAATAGATTTATCAGCATTGTATTTAGTGTCTCTGTATACACTACATTAACTGTCTGCTCTTCAGGTGCATGGAAGAACAGAGAGTTGGAACCTCTGACTCTCAAGCAAGCAACATATAGTTGACCATGTGAGAAACACTATGTTTCACTCACTTCAATTCCTGCCGTAGATAGAGTTTGACCTTGCGACTTATTTACCGTCATTGCGAAACAGTCATTGCTCATTTTTAGGGGTGAGAATTGCTCGTTCACAATACCAGTTATTCTAAATAGATGACAGATCTTGAACTTCGGGAAACACCAATGTCAATTATCTCTTGCTAGGAGTTTAAAGGCAAATGAAATTGAAATCAACTAACAATTTCTTCTTGTTATCCTGTATATTTTTAAAATAAACATGTCTGTTTAGTTAGCCAAAGACATTATAAAAGTCTATAATTTCGCTTCTAAGATAAATTTTCAATCCATTCAAAGCTTAGATTTTAGGTTAAACATACAAAAACCTATTTTCAAAGTTTGAGCTTGCTATTTCTTATTACCGCTGCGTTTACTTGTTGCTGCTTAAAATTTTGAGCTTAAAAGACTTCGTTTCTTCAACTTTGCTTCTACATTGAATTTCCAATTCATTCAAATCTTGGATTTTAAGTTAGACATACACAAATCTACTGTCAAAGTTTCAGTTCGCTATGTCTTATGGTATCTGAGCTTACTTTGACAAAATTTTGCGGACAAACTGACAGACAGAAATTTTTCTAATGGGTGGAAAAATTCTCAAATTCGGGTGGATTCGGTTTCTCAAATGTATGAGACGTAAAGATAACTTGAAATAAGTCAGTTCTAAGCAATGTACAAACAAAAACTTTCTTTTATTTATATAGATAGTGAAAAATATATTAAAAAAGATGTATAAACTATTATCAAGTTGACTGTCGCACCAGCAATAGGTTTGTCATTGCAGCTGACTAGAATCTATTCTAGACAAATGTAGGTACAATATATAACCAAGACATCTATACTTTTTGTAAGTTGTAATATTATGAATTTGATACTTATTCATGAATCTGCAAGAACTTCCATACTATGGAACTAAAAATAACAGTCAACTGAGTTCATTGTAAGGACGTTTAAAGCGCCTGAGCACGATACTTCAGTCTCTTCACCGTCTCGTTTCTCAGTGTCGTACATGCATTAGGAGTGATAGGTATGCATTGTGCTGTTCTCAGCTCTTCCAAAGAAAATAGTCAGTAAAAGAAAATACTGTGATGCTTTTATAAAGTGAAGATTCATTAGCACAGTTATTTCAGGTGTAGAAAGACAACAGGGTGTAGTTTGGAAGTACTTGATCTTAAGTTTAAGAAACCAACTAAACTACAAAAACATCTCAAAATTAAGTATCCTAACTTAAAGGATAAATGTACTGATTATTTTCAAACAAATGTTGATAGTATTAAGAGCCACCGGATTAATAGTAGTAGATGATTTTAAAATAAAACCTTTGCCGTCATTGGAGATTCATATACGATTGCATTAATGATAGTAATAGCTATTAAACTAAGCACCATAGCTGAAAATCTAATTCCTGAAAACACCAAAGATATTGTACTTCTGGTAATCGGTTCTAACTCAGTAAAAAAAAATCATATCTCTAACTGTTTCAAACAATACAATAAAACAAAATATTACTGTTATGTTCAGAACATTTTATATTAAACTGTACGAGAGCTAAAAGAAACTCCAGACGGGTTGAAACTACAGATGTGAAGGACTTTTCACAACTCATTGTGTATGCTCGTTATTATAAAAATTAAAGAAAAGTTCTTGTTTTGTAAGCCTTTGCTACAACTACAGCTGCAATTTTCGATACAATTAATGATTTTTTTTTAAGAACATCCAATCGAACGGAAGAAATTGTATGGAATTTGTACTGACGGGACACCAGCAATGCTTGCGAGTAAGTCTGGTTTTCGATCTTTCATCAAAAAGGAACGTGTCGAAAGATTGATGGATAAATATTAGCTACCAAGACCTTACCTGTATCGGGCAGCAAAATGCAGAATCCTATAATTAAAGCAGACATTTCATAAAATCAAAGCCGCCTGCTACCAAACTCTTCATAGTTTTATTTGATGTTTTGGGTTCCTTACATGAAGTAAAATAGTACCTCGTCATACGAATTTCATTCATTCCGTTACATAAATTTTCCTATATATATATTAATGAAAACAGAATTAATTTGTTCCAAATTATTGTAATTAATATTTATGATTTGTTCGGCTTGACAAAGGAATATTGCAAAATTTTATTGCTGAAATAAAGGCTATTTTCTTTATGACTGTTGCAGATCTTTCTTCCTTACTATCAATCTTTTCAATGTCCCTGAAACAGAAAAGAAAAAGTTTATTGATTTAAAAATAATTTTCAAGCAGAATTAAATGGTTCGGTGAACTACAAATACAGTTTTGGCCAAAAAGTTTCAAAAAATTCCCAGAATTATGGGTAATTTTAATAAGAAATTTTTGGCCGTTCCTAACAATAAACTTGTGTGAAACAGCATTCTCTCAAGTTGTTATTATTAAAAGCAAGTACCGAAGTCAACTAAATGTGGAAGACGATTTGAGATGTGCGATAACAGCAATAGAACTCAGGATAAAATTGTTAGCAAAAATAAACTGCAGTATCAGCCGTCACATTAAAGTTAACTCTTAAACTGATATAATTGTAATAGTTGTGTTTGTATGTTTTAATAAATTTAAATTGATCTAAGAGTAATTTCATTTGCAGTTTCTAACTTTAACAACAAAATGGAAATTATTTTTGAATTTTCCTAGTTCTAATTGTTTTATGGAATAGTCGTTTTATAATAAATAGGAGTTTGTGGTACAATGAACTGGCTTATATATAGTTATTTGAAAGGTCAGGGGTCATAAGCCTATCACTTGTTCCAAAAATGGGACGCTATACTGTAGGTGTATGGTTGGAAACTACTGCTCTAAGGCATTATTGACCCCGTCATCTCTCTCCATGACTGAAGTACGACCTCTTTTGTAATTATTTATGCATGACTTTGAATAAGGATAAATTTAATGCTTTTTAAATTGGTAAAACATGGATCAAGGAGAATGATCTGAATATGAATGTAGCTAAAACAATTTTTATACATTTCTCAAGATGAAGAAAAGAAGATCTCAAAAACCTTTTCATTCAAAAGCATTAAGAGCTTTTGCTGTTAATAACAAGCAAGCTCTTAGAGAGATGTATAAAAATTTGCAAAGGACTTACACATTAAAAAAGACATGAATTCAACCTTCTAAAAAAATATTTAATTAACATTATATTAATAATTAATATTTAGAAACTAACATTACTAAAATACTAAGTATTGGTATAACATTCTTTTTACGTCATTCATTTCTTTAATAATTCATCTATAATTTATAATAAGTCATTTGAATTATTCGAAAATAACAGGTTACTTACTGGTTTTTCAACTACAAACAATGTATTAGCTTTATCTTTTACCTTAGAAAAATATGTGTTAATATTGTCTAATGTTAATGAATATTTTTTCTCTTCGGTTGAAATTTATTAACTTCTATCATTGAACTGATAGAAAAAGGAAAAGAAAAGCAGAAAATGTTGAAAAAAGTAAGAAATAATCTAACTTATGTTTATTACGAGACCAAAGGAAAAATAACATAAATGGGGAGAGAAAGTGAGTGAAAGAGAGTTGGAGAGAGAGAGAGAGAGAGAGAGAGAGAGAGAGAGAGAGAGAAAAGAAATAGAGAGAGAAAGAGATAGAGGGAGAAAGTGGAAGAGAGGAGGGAGAGAGAGGGAGGGGAGAAAGAGGGAGGGGAGAGAGAGAGAGAGAGAGAGAGAGATGAAGAGATTAGTAAACAGTATTGAGGTGGTTGTTTTGATGTATATTCATAACTAGGTTTATGCCTATGGTATGATTGTATGCCTTGACGGACTTCAGCGCGATCTTGCTTCGGTAAGGCTGTCGTGGACTCCCTCAAGTGGCGAAAGGGTCTCACGTAAAAAAGCATCGATCTATAGTGCTTTGTATCATGGAGTGGCCGAAAGGTTGAGATACATAAATACAAATCAAGACAGGTATGATTGTATGCATATGGTATATAATTCATACCCAAATAGCATTTCTCCTGTACTGGTCAACCGAATACTAAAAGCTTTTTGAAGTTGTGAGTTCTTATAGAATCAATGGTATTCATTGTTATACCCTTATACCTGATGTATATTATTGGATGAGCACCTGATGCAAGTGTACATCATTTGCTTAAATTTACGTTCTGTTACCTCACATAAAATATCTGGAGAGTAAATCTTCGGCTTACATAGAAACAAAGCCTGACTTATTCTTCTTGTATCTGCTATGGTTTGCTTTGGAAGAGGATACCTATTTAAGGTTAACTGGTTCAAACCAGTACGACAATCCTTATAAGTGCAGTGATACTGTCCAAAAGGTCCCTGCACCGTGACTAGAAGAATGCAAGCGGAGCGGTCGACAGCAGTCCAGTGGAAGGGAAGAAAGAAAGTCGAGCCGGATCTCTGAGCGCACCCCACCTCGGCGATGGCTCCGGGAGGGGGTCGCTGTATCCGGGCGGCCACACATCTAACCCGGTCACCCGCTTTCTATCCTGACATACTTAACTCTCGTGCCAGCTTTTACCAGTACCAAAGTCAACGCGTTAACCCCTCTTCAGTGCCTACCACTTGGCCAAAAAAACACTACAACGACACTCCTTCTTACCAATACTTGTCTTCATTGCATTCATTTCAAAACCATCTGTGTCGTAAGAAAAACAACAGTATTCATCAAAATCAAAAAACAACAGTCCTAACAATAAAAGAGAGAAAAATTAATCCAGTAGTATTCTTTTTAAGGATGAAGTAACCTTAAGATGTCAGTAAGTATGAAAAATTGCTCCAGTGAATTCTGAAATTTACATTCAGTGAAGCACTTATTGATCACCCCTTGCTGTGATCCGGTAGGGCTGAATAATGCAATCTTGTTTTCGTTCAATGTAAAACTTGTTGACGCACATTAATATTTATTAATGTATTAGTAATCACTAATTAGTCCATCTATCCTTAAGACTACACATTATAATTCTGCACTTTATTCAACACAGAACTTGTTCATCAGACCGTAACAATAGACATTAATTATTTTAATCTGCACCACCTAGTCTTAAAGTTAACATTATATCTAACAGCAGTTGATAATTTTTTGGTTTTTTTTTGAGTCAAAATTGCAATACAGTTATTGTTTCAAAAAAAAAAATACTTTCTTTATATTAAATGCAAAACAAAATAAAAGTAGCAAAAACATTTTTTTTTTAAATTTGCGGAGGTCTTACACATTAAAAAAGACATGAATTCAGCCTTCTAAAAAAAATATTTAATTAATTGATTATTTCAATGGATGACCAAAGTAAATACATTCCTTTATTAGTACGGATTATAAGTGCTTGGATCATAGTTTAGAAATTATTTTTAAAATAAAAGTTACATATGAATAAATGTTGAAAATGCTTTACTGTTTAAAACCTTCTTGCTTATTTCCACCTCTCATGAAATTAATCTGTAGCCGTGTTATTAATATCACGGATAACGTTATTCACATATTGTTGTGATTCATGTAAATAAAGGAAAAAAAATAGTTTTTGACAAACTTTTCACCTTCTTTCAATTTATCTTGTGCATATGTATGGATATTGGTGTGTGTGTGTATGTTCCTGTATCCACCATTTTTGCTAGCAGGCTATAAGTGCAGAATTAACGGATGCTAATAGATACTCAAAATCCAGTGAGTAAACAGTAGGCATTTCAAAAATTTTTCTGATTTTTCATGAGAATAAAAAACTTGTTCACGAATCATATGGATGGAAAACACAAGTGATACTTCGAAATTGTAAATGCCATTAATCAATTCCCTGCTTTTGCTCCAAACATGCCAAGTAAACTTTTAAGGCCATGTCATCAGATTTATAAAATATTCTTGTCTTGATTAAAGAGCTAGATTGGAAAAATTTTCACAATGCACCATTAAAGCAAAGCTACCAAATTATTGACTGTAAACATAGTCAACATGGAAGATAGAATATCTGCGCTTTAACTGATTCTAAAGCAACCTGCTAGTGTTATCGAATCCAGATGCCTAAGTATATTAATTTTGGATAGTCATGAGGATGAGGGAAATTTTTTTCAAATCACATATGGTAAAAGTAGAAGTGCGACTCGTATACCACATTTCAGTCAGTCGATAGAATAACGATAGGTATTTTTAAAGAACCCAATAGAGAAAGGTGTGTCTCCTGCTGCATAACATCAGTGTAGTCGATAGGCACTTTTGAATAAATACATTTTATTGATACTCCCACTAAGGTTAGTATGATTTATATTAAAAATAGGGGAAACTGCCACACTTCGTAAGGTTTTCTTGGTGTCGTTGGAGCGCTTTCGGACATTGTCCATCTTCAATCGTAATTAGGGAGTTGCGATTGAAGATAGAAACATCCGAAAGCGCTCCAACGACTCCAATGGGTTATGATGGTTTTCCCTATTTCTTATATAACATGTTTGAATAAATTCGACAGAAAAATGGGTACAACCATCCAGGATTATGGTTACACTGAATTCAGCATGAACCTGATAAAGAAAATATATGGAAGGTATTAGTCAGACAGCTTCCTTTGAGGTAAGAGCTTGAAGTTGTCATAGAATAACATACGAGGTGTGTAAATAAAGTAGTGAGACTGATTTTTTTTAAATTTTCTATTCAAATATAATTACAATGTGATATTGTCACCTTCAAAATAGTTCCCTTCGGAAGCCACACAGCCCTGGAGACGGTCCTTCCAATCATTGTAGCATTGCTGGAACTCGGATTCTGGAATGGCCTTCAGCTGGTCGGTTACAGCAGTTTGTACTCGTACAAATATCGATTTCGGTTGAACTATTCGTACACGCTGAACGGTATAAGTTTCTTATGTATAAAGCTATAGTTCTATTGTCTAATACCTGAACCTAGACGTCTACTCTACGAAAGAAAAAAAGAACCACAAAGAGAAACTACTGATGGTATGGAACCTAGGTTCAACATAGAGGGCCTTACTACTGAATTACTGAGATTTCTTAAAATAGGGATCACAGTATAAGTTTGAATAGACATATTATTACAAATATGGACTAACCTACATATAAGTAAATATAAAACAAACATCAAAATCGTTGACAATACTTATTTTTTATTAGTTTTAATATGTGTATTGTGAATAGATAAATATTATCAAACTTGGCGTCATTGTATTAATTATCCCATAGCAAATCAATATAATTACTTCATTTCTTTTAATGTAGCTTTATTTATTTGATCAGTTATGACAAAACTGGAATAGTTCTTCTAGAACAATGTGTCATGTAGATTGTACTTAATTGTTGGTGTAATATTACGTAACAATATCATAGGTTCATAAAAAATACTTGGAAACAGAATACCTAAAACAAAATATTCATTTTGAACGTGTTATTATTAAGATTTATTTATAATTTATAGTATGGCTAAATATACTTTTTCTGCAAAAATATTTTTTTAATTAGTACATTATCCTTAATCCCTTATCTGTTTAATTACTGGCCTTTTGAATATTAGTACCCTTAATGCGTATCTCAGCGCTGCTTATCAGCGCCCTCTTCAGCTTAGCGGCCAAAGTTACAATCAATCATAAAAAAAATATAAACATCTTAAATAACCTACAAACAACTTTGCTATAAGTTAACAAAATCGTTGATAATCAATTTAGTTTTGGTTTTATTTTAATGTGTTTAGCATATAAACGTATTTTAAAACTCACTGGTAAATTATTATCAAATTCAGAGATAGCAAATTCAATAATTATCTTTATTTTATTGTAGATAATCCATTTATCATTTACAAGAAATTTAAGTCATTGATATAGAAGAATCTGATATGTTATGGTTCATATCAATCAACATATCTGATCCGTGGTTTTTTGAGCTTAGTCTTTCATTTAAACAAACTCTAAGGTATTCGCGTGTCTTTAAAATATCTAGTAAAGTATTGTAATAATGAGGTCATTACTTTATTTCTTTATCCGAAAGGCATAATGTCTGCTTTATCTGGATTTATAGCCATATTTCTTCCTTACCTACCTTTCAACAATCTTATATCATATTTGAAGATCATGCGATGTAAGCTTAAAGGCAACACGATCGAAATTCATCTTATAACAATAACAAGGACATATAAGTATCTTTGAATATGATAACATTGATTACTTACAGTATCTAGAACTAATAAACACTATACGGAGATAGAATAACTTCCTGAGGGCAGCCTCTAGTGGTCAACATTTCAGAAAAAATTCTATGAAGACGATTGCATCTAAGTGACATATAATAAAAAAAAAATAATATTTCTACCGAATAAATTTTTGAAATTTTATATCCGATTGAGCTATTATTATCTCAAAATAGTCCAAATATACTGCAAATTGGTTCTTTTTTGATACAAAAATCTTTATATAATTTCAATTTTGGAGGTAGATCAGAGGGAGTCGTTGCTATTGTTATCAGTATACAAGCTTCTCTCAGTAATCATTAAAGCTAATTTAGGTATATTTTTCATTTTACAGCAAATGCATATAATAGTATTTTTTTATCACAGCAGTAATAGTAATCTTGTAGAGCAAAAAAGTAGAATTCTGATAAAGACCTTATTATCTACCCAAAAAATTTCATACCGCAAAACATTGCATTTGCCACCTCAGACAATGCATCTGTTGCATGTATTTTCCGGTTTAACTTTTATCTTATGAGACTGCAACGTTTTTGCACTTTGAGAGTAGTTTAGTGTTATGAATAAAAATGTCTTTGAGACTATATTTTCTTTTTTCTTGGGATAGAGTTAGATTTGTAATCAAACCTTTCTTCTTTAACCATCGTTTACCAATTAGGAGAAGATGCTGCATGAGTCCAAATTGAATACTATGAACCGATTTCGTTCTTTTATAATAACAAGACCATCTGCATGTCCTTGAATATTGTAACCTTCATTATTTGTTCATACAAACTTTTAAATAGGTCATATTGATAAAAATAATAGGGGCAAAACAGTCTTCCCTAAGAAATCTCTTTACTGAACTAATTTTAGTTTTCGTAGATTCTATACTAACAATAATAATACTTGCGTTATACTATTGCAATGAGTTCTCTAGTTCTAGGATGAAAACATTTCAAAGTTTATACTTTGAAACTAGATTCAAATCAGTGCAATCAAAACTGCTTCAATATCCAAAAAAGTAGCCGAGAGAGATTACTTTTACGCTTAAAAGTATTTCTGTTTTGAAAAGAACTTTTTTTGTGCTCATTCTGTTAATAATCCCATCTGATAGGTTAGTTGTCCCTTAGGAAGATCCTTATTTTACCTTAACTGTCTTATATTACAAAAGATAGAACTAATATTTGTTATATTTTGTTTAATATTACTCTTCCAAAATAGTAAGTTTTTGCTATATTTGCATTAAAGCAACATGAAAATGTTATGTTTCTTTAGTTGCCGGAGATCTAACATGAATTATACTAGCCTTATCGTCATAAAGAATGGATATGTACATTCAACATTCTCAAATTTTAGCGGAAAAGAACAGCATGTCTGGAAATAAGACTTAAGACATCTTAAAGAGTGCAGAATGTAGACTTATTGCAACAATTTTGCTAGACAACTATCAGTATACCCTCAGAAAATATTGCTTAACTTGCATTTTAGAAAATTTTTTTTTTCTTGTTTGTCACAGTAAATCTTTCAAATTTCTTTAAATTTCTTGTATTCATAATTAAAACAAGTATTGCGTTTCACTTATTCCAGATAAAATATTTTTAAGTCAGTGTAAAGAAATCCAATAATTACGATAGGTTGCTCAATTTTCTAAATTCAATTTTCAGTTGTTATAGCTAAATAATCATTTTTTTTAACCAAAATTTCTCAACACAATTTTTTTTATATCACTATTTTAAGTTCATTTTTTGGTCGAAATTTTCTTTTTCTAATATTTAGCTGTTTAGGATAAAAAAAAATTTACTAAAATCATGAAATGACCATAACACCTCTTTCTGTTCATACAGTTTGAACAAAAAAGTTCAGCCTACTGAGTTTATCTTCAGGGTATAATCTGTCTGTCAGTGTAACCTGTATTGCGTTAACAAACTTTCAGAATCAATTATAAGTCAGAAATTTTTACATTTAATAAAAAAAATACTATTCTGTTGCTTTAAAAATATGATTTTTTTTAACTTATTCCATCCGTTAGTTCTATTATAACTCCAAAATTTTAGGACTGTAGATTTAATTAGTTTAGGTGAAAAATATATAGTTCAATATTTTTAAAATATTGTTAGATGATGCATTAAAAAAAAAAAGTTATATTACAAGATGCAGGTTAATAACATTGTAGTTATAAATAAAAATTTAAAAGAGAATGAGCCTAATACTTTTTTTTTAATTAAATTAACAAAAATGGATATTATGGTACATTTAATAATTTAAAAAAATAATTATTTTTACGCTTATCAGATCACTAAAAATAAACAAAAATTTCTCAAAATGTTCTACCTAAAATTAGTACCATATAAAAGAAATTCAAGAATTTTTGATTTTCACAAAAAGTACTTTAGTTCTAAAACCTGACAAACCTATCTTGGAATAACAAATAACCATTTGTATTTGTTGAATTAGTTTACATTGACTTAACTTTACTTTTATGAAAAATCAACATTAACTGATTGTAATTTAATAGTTTATTAAAACAAATTAAAAATCTTTTAATGATTGAGCTATGTGATATTTAAGAGGATTTAATTCTCAAACTCTAAAAGCGAACAGCAAAGAACTATATATTTTAAGGCGCTCTATATATAAATAATGGGCGTCTAGCAAAACTGTTACAATTAATCTACATGTTGCACCCTATAATTGACAAACATAAAAGTTCATAGTGTGTTTAAGAACTCCATTGTTTTTGCTTAATATTCGAGCATGAAATAGTACTTTTTCGTTCTTCATGGCAAATTCTACAATCTTTATACCACTTTTGTCATGATTGAGGAAATGTAAATTACGAATTGGTTTTTGTCTTACTATACTTCATGAGGTTATAATATTGTAAAAATAATATTACATTAAAAATTATAAATATCTTCTATATAGTAATGAGATGTTTGGGTAAATGAACATCTTCGTAAGATAAGATAACATATGTATCATAAGTGAGAAATTTTTATGTTTAATAAATAAAATACTATTCCGGTTGCTTTACAAATGATTTTTTTTTTCACTTATTCCATTCTTTAGTTCTATTATAACTGCAAACTTTTAAAGTCTAGATATAGCAGTTTAAGTCAAAATATATAGTACAATATTTTTAAAATGTTGTTAGAGGATTTATTAGGAATATGCTATTTAACGGGATACAGGTTGATTGATTGACGAATCTTAATAACATTTTACTTATAAATAGTGATAAATGAGACAAATCGACAGAATCTGGTCTAAAAATTTTGAATAACAAAATTGAAAAAAATTTTTGAGTTAAAAGGATTTACGCTAGTTCGGCCTTGAATATAGAAAGAGCTCATGATAGAATCCAACAAATCTATTGTTTCAAAACTAAAATATAGATGAATGAATTCAGAAACAGTATAATGGATTAGAATAATCTAGAGCAAGAAAAATTAGTGTAAGCATCAGATTTACCGCAACTGAAATTGTGACAGCTAAGGGATGTCCTCAGGAAGGTATGTTACCACTCTATTGTGTGATTAGTTGTGGATGATTAACTGAATACTCAAAATAATCAAGGTTACTATACCAAGAATATTTAGATGTCCTTGTTTATTTAAGGAAAGAAATAGTCACTCTAGATACTTTTTATCAGAATTAAAGAGTAAAATATTATTTAAATTTAAAATTTTTGAAATAAATCTTAAAGTGCTATATTAATTTGATATCTAAATTGTGTAAAACTATTAAATCAATAATGAAGTATTATTTAAATCAAAGTATAACGATTAAACTAAACTATACGGAAGTATGCATTATACGTGTGCGTTTCCTGATTATCTATGTTTTTTTTAATGAGGGATATTATTATTATTAGTGTGGTACCAATTAATTAATATTGTAGAATATATTTGAATCGATCCGATATATAAATACTTATAAGTTTGAAATGTAAGTATATAATGAGTTTAGTATGCCCTATAATCATGGTATGCATAGTATTTTTTGAACTATTTATGTAAGACCCCACAGTTTTTTTTTCACTTTTTTCTATATTGTCTGATTACATATTTGTGTTAAAAAAAGTTTATACAATAATAAAAGACATCAAACAAAAAGGTGGAAAATGAACTTTGGGGTCCTCCAAAATAAATTTTTTAAACCTCACTACACATTACTTACAGTAATGTAATAAGAAGTTGATTTCCGTTTTTTTAACGGAAGTTTTATTAATTAAATATTTCTACAAATCAATATAATTTCTAAAACATCATCATGTTTCTTATATTCAATGTACATTATAACTCTGTTTTACTTGATTCTGATAAAAAACAAAATCTAAAGTCAATAAACAAAACCAACAAGTAGAATATTCCAACATGAGTTTTTTACTTCCATGGTTATGTTTCATTCCCGATAATCAATATCTTGAAATATATTTTATAGCTAACTATTTTGAAGTTGATTTAGCGTAAAAAACCTTATCGTTAAATCATACAAGCAGAAAGCAATCAAAGTCAATCAAAACATATCCAAGCAATCAACTCATGCTATCAAAATGTGCTATTTGTGGATAGAATTTTATTACAATCTTTAAGGTGTCAGAACATGAAAATAAGTTTCCTGTTATATAAAAATTTATATTTTGTTCAATCATTTTCCCGTACAGCGTTCTAGAGGTAGTAGTTTAGGTGAAAAAAAAAATGTTCTCCAAACTCACAATTTGGCCAAAAAAATTAGTTTTTCGTGATGGAGTATTGTAAAAAACAAAAGGGGACATTTACGTCTTAAGGGTAATTTTAGTAAAGTTTAAATTTGATCTATAAAAATAGTGTGGTCTACACCGCGCTCACAAACTTTTACTTAGGAGATCTCAAAAATGTAAATATTTGAAAATCTAGAGTTTTAAATTTTCGCTATACTATACTTTCTTTATTTATAACAAAGTAAACATTTTCTGTTATTATAAAACCCATGTCAACCCCTGTAACCAAAACTCGCATTTTATCTCGAATGTAATTCAACAAAAATATTCAGGGCACGCTCTCAGAAAGTTTTATTGTTGGTAAAATTTGATAGCCAGGCTTTCAGAATCAATCATAAGTCAATTTTTTTTTACATTTTACTGCAAAAATAAGTTTCGGGTTAATATAAAATCAGGAATGTTTTTCAGTTCTTCTTTGAGTTTCATAATAATCCAAATATTTTGGTGCTCTATAGGAAGTTGTTTAGGAGAAAACAAATGTGTTTAAAATCATATTATGGATAAAAAAGTAATATGTAGCGTGCTCTATATATATATATATATATATATATATACACTTTTTTTCGTTGGAAATACGATCCAAAACGGACAAATATAGTTCAATATAAACAAAGAAACATAGAGAAATCAGAAGAACACACTTACAGTCTCTAATTTTCGGTTTGAACCGTCTTCAGGAGAGATAAGAGAGGGAAACCAAGCGCACTGGATCAGAGACGGTTGGAGACCAACAGTGTTGCCGCATGCGCGCCCGTTCACAGAAAATAAGGTAGACAGGAATCAATTTATAATTAATTTATAATTTATAATTACATTAAATTAATGGAATATGAAAACAATAAATATATAAAAAAGAAAAAATTGAAAAAATAAGGGAAATTGATACAGAGAAATTGATACATAAACAAAAGTACTGACTAAGCTATGGTAAAATAAAATAAAACTAAGAATACAAATAATAATAACAAATGAAATAAATTATTTTAAAAAAAAAAAAAAAAAAAAAAAAAGGTGTGAAAAGGCAAGGAACTTTTAGACATTATCGCTTTAGATTGAGGCCAGGTGCACTGCGCGCACTTAATAGCCAAATATGGGCTTCTTCGGAGGCTCGTAGTGTGAGATCTTTGCAGTCTACCTTATTTTCTGTGAACGGGCGCGCATGCGGCAACACTGTTGGTCTCCAACCGTCTCTGATCCAGTGCGCTTGGTTTCCCTCTCTTATCTCTCCTGAAGACGGTTCAAACCGAAAATTAGAGACTGTAAGTGTGTTCTTCTGATTTCTCTATGTTTCTTTGTATATATATATATATATATATATATATATACAAAACATTTTGAATACACACTCGCCAACCCACCCAACCACTCACACACACAGATATAATCGAACAAATCTCATAAAAAAATGAGACTTCGGAGATCTTAAAAAATTTAAATCCTTCAAAATCTCAAGTTTAAAGTTTTTCATGATTTCAATAATGTACTTATAGTATAGTAAAAAAAATTGGAGTGGTGAACACTCAGCGTGATTATAAGTAAATATAATAATGAACCCGTTTACAATAGTATAGTAAAAAAATTTGGAGTGGTGAACACTTAGCGTGATTATAAGTAAATATAATAATGAACCCGTTTACAACTAATTGAGTGTTGGTTTTATTTTAGTGTGACTATAGAGTAGACGTAAAATCAAACACAATGGTAAATATCATCGAAATTATTTTTAAGCATTTTAATGACTACGTTTGTTGTAATGAAATTTATCGAATTGATTAGTAAAAAGACAAACTTGAAACCATTGATTTAAAAGGATCTGACATATTTATTAAACTAAAAGCCTTAGTCTCATATAACCTACCACTGCTATATAATTCCATTTGTGCTTATTCTATCGTTTTTCAATCAACTTTAGATTTTGAGTTCTTTAATGAACTTCTTAACTGTCTTTAAAAAAGTATTTCTCACTTCTGTTGGCTAGACATATGATCAATTGAATCCTTTAAATTAACACTTACATATAGATGCATTAACCCAGGAGCTATAGAATGAATGACGAGGTTCGAACGCATGAATATTTATTGTGAGTGATCTACCATATCTATTATCGGGAAGACTAAACACTCCTTCAGGGAGCCATCTCGTCACTACGATTGGGAAAGTATGCAGTATCCAGTAGATGATCTACTGGATACTTGAGCTAATGAAATTTATAATACACAAGGACAGAGAGATGAAATTGTTTATTATAAGAATTTCTGTGATAGATGGTGCTTCCTTTGGGTTTTTACAGCATGCTCTCAAAATTGTTGAAATATGGTGAAAGAAAAAATACTTGGATAAATATCCCGCCAAAAACGTCCTTGTAGTCTTCTCAAAGAAAAAGAAGATAAATGTTGAAAATGCATATACAACAAATATTAAGCTAGGATTGAATATTAAGAAATGGTTTAAAATCCTTTTTAAGTCCTTTAAGTTGAAAGACTGAGTTAGAAAAGTGTGCAACAGTTACATTGAACCAAACGACGACCAGAATGCTCGATGATAATGAATCCTTTCGTAGGACTTACTGTCTTAACCTCAAATCTCCACTTTGGCTGAGCAAAATTACTGTTCTAGTGTGATTAAAATAATGTTATGATATCAATAAATTGTGTGCTATTCAAAGAAAAATGGATATTAGATAAGGTATACTATCTAAAATATACCTTATCGCAGTAGATACCCAAGATAAGGTTTCAATATTAGCCTTAACAAACTACAAAGACAAGCGTGTCAACGGATAACAAGAGATTTATCTACTTTCAGAATTGAAAAGTTATTAAACATCTTCCTTTTAGTTTTTTTTTATCAATCAAAAGATAATTTTTAAAATATTGAGATTGGTATAAAATGGAAACGTTCATTTGTTTGATAATATTAAACATTATAAAACATTTATTTACAAAACATTAATTAATAGCATTAAGTTTCTATGTACAATGCCTTTTATTAATTATTAACTAATTATTATTAATTAGTATTAATTATTAATACTCTACAAAGGTGTTAGTATGATCACAAATGATCATTCCGGTTGTAATTTTCCTAAATTGAAGAAAAGTGCTATTGTATGTTATACTGATGGGTAATTAATTAATACTAATTATTATAATAATAGTATTAATGATAATTACCTGAACACAAAGCAGTACAGGGGAATGAGGTAGTTAACCGGTAAGAAAAGGTTGGAGCCTCCTGAAGTCTTTTTGCACAACACACAGCAACTTTCGCCAGGCTACAATGGAGGAATGGAAGACAAGGAAAGCTATTCTGATAAAAGGTACTTAAAAAAACGGGGTCTACAGTTTAAAAAGCTCTTTTCAACTAAATATAAATTTAAATGACCTCCATACAAAGGAAAAAAATATGTGTAGAATATATAACCAGATATTATTTATTGACTATCACTCATGTAATCAGCAATTACAGTCTCTGTATCGAAGAGGTATTTGAAAGTTTGACTATATTATATGTGTATGTGAGGCAATCCCATGAAAGGGTTATAGATTTTTTGCAAATTACACGTAAAACCAATAGAGGTCAGGAATATTTATTTGAAGACAATTGTAAAATTCATTAAAAATATTAAAATCCAAAGTTGATTTTAGAAACAAGAGAATAAAAAACAAAAGGAAAGATATTGCAGTATCGAATCATATGAGACTCAAGCTCTCGTATGAAAAATAATAATAAAACATTGAATCCTTCTAAATAAATGATTTTAAGTTTGTCTTTACTAATCAATTATATATAGTTATTAATATTAAACATATAATCTACCGTCATACCTCGTACATTACTGCCGTAGCTGTCGGACCGGTTTCAGGTGTCACCCATCTTCAACACGAACTGATCTAATGAATCTTACCTATCTGTTTATATAACCTACCTACAATCCCAATGCTGCCTAGATTTTATTAGTTACTTAATTTACCACCACTTTATTTTTATTTATTTTATTATTATATTAGTTATTCTTATTTAGACTAATTCTTTTCCTATTATTTTCGTCTTTATCATGTCTGTCAAGTCGTCGTTTTATTTTCTTTAAGGGTTTAAATAGTGTGTCGCTTTGATGATTTACTTGTTCGTTTATTAGATTATCATCATCATCATCATCATTAGTTTATTTAAGTAAATCATCAAAGCGACACACTATTTAAACCCTTAAAGAAAATAAAACGACGACTTGACAGACAAGATAAAGACGAAAATAATAGGAAAAGAATTAGACTAAATAAGAATAACTAGTATAATAATAAAATAAATAAAAATAAAGTGGTGGTAAATTAAGTAACTAATAAAATCTAGGCAGCATTGGGATTGCAGGTAGGTTATATAAACAGATAGGTAAGATTCATTAGATCAGTTCGTGTTGAAGATGGGTGACACCCGAAACCGGTCCGACAGCTACGGCAGTAATGTACGAGGTATGACGGTAGATTATATGTTTAATATTAATAATACTAACCTCTGTGGTAATGATGAAATGCATGAATTTATATATAGTTAGATTAAAACAAAAGAAATCATAATTTTTTTTGCCAATTCCCACATTTGTCAGGCTTTCACTATATAGTGCTGTTCTAGGGGTGAACATTGAGAGTTCTAAATTTTGCCTGACTCAAATATATTCAGAGTAGGGATTTTTAACGAGTACCTGACATCGTACAGGCTCGGGACCGACGGCTTAACGTCCTCTCCGAGGGACGACGTGTTTAGATTTGTTCTGAACGTATTCGATTTATCAAAATATTGGATAAATCGTAGGCCAGGATGAGTATTGAACCCTGGATCCACTTGTTCAGAGGCGAGCACGATGCCCTTGTGGCCTCCAACATTATTAAACCGACATATATCCGAAAATTAGTTTATTAATTTTTCTTAATTCCATCAAAAAACTGTATCTTGGGAAGTAAAAACAAATAAGAATTATAATGATAAAATTTCTTTTATTCAACAATTTAAATTAAATATATATGTTTCAAATTTCAAAAAAAAAAATCATAATTTTCATTATAATTTCCTTCAGCTTTAACAATGTAAACAAACATAGTTACAATACTTTACTAAAATTACCTCTACTGTAAACTGACCCGTCATAGAACTATCAAATAAATATAGTGAACATTTGACAATCGTTGTTTATTTTGTACATTTTTTTTTAAAATTAATTTAAATACTGTTTTCATTATTTGTCGATACAAATTACATTTAATCTGTGTTCTTTGGTTGACCACAGTAGAAAACTAATTTCTATAATTTTTTTTACAATAATTTTTTTTTTGAATTGTTTAATCATTTCTTTTTCTCAAATGGTCTTTACAACTCTGATGTCATATTCATTTTTAAAAACCTATAAAACTAAAGAAAAAAAAACAGTATAAATAGTTAAATAAACACCTATTTTACAAGTATTTAAAATTCTAAAGAGTTACAAAAATATAAGGCAGCATATGTACACTTTTTTTTTTGGTGATTTTTATTTTTTTTTTATAGGACAAAGTGATTTACAAGTTTGATACGTAGGTCGTTGTCAATTTTTCAGTCATTTTAATTATGTTCAGATTCGATGTAATATCAATTTTTTATTTTTTTTTTTTTAAAAACTTAATTTACAAAATACTTAATCCAAAATTTTTTCATTCTTACCATTGGAAAAATAGCATTTCTGAAACTTTTGTATAAAATTAAATAATGAATTATTAATGACTTGTTTTGCAACATATATAAAATTTTGCATTCTCGAAGAGGTAGTTCAGATGATTTTTATTAACTTCTATTTAATTCAATAAAACAAATTATTTAACATTTAAAATTCAATTATACTAATCATTGACTATTTTCTAAAATATCATACAAAATTCACAATTAAAAACTTCAAAAAAAAACAATTAAATTAATTAACCTTTTATAAAAAAAAAATTAAATAATATTTTAAATAATTTACATAACAATACAAATTATGAAATGACCTCTTAAACAAATTTATACCTTTTACTTTTTGACTAAAATTTAATCAGTACTTAGAATTGATAAAAGAACAAAATGTAACAAATAAGGAACATATAATCTAGACATGAAAATGAATAATATCACAGGAGGAAAAAAACACAATCTGTTCGTTTCACTTTTCATGGTATTACTGGTGTTATTTCTGGTTTGACTTGTTTTTCCATGCTCCATTGAATTTAAATAACAATAAGCTGTTATGATTATAGCAGTATAGAAAAAAAAACTAAAATGATAATATATGAAGTAATTCCCATTAATGATTAATTTGAAATGCATGATAATTATAATCTGCATAAGTATATGATCTGCACTTTATATGAACCTATATAAATTTACAAAGAAGCGTAGTTTTAGAACGAAAAAGTTTCAGTTCTTTAAAAAAAATGTGAAAAATTGGTTTTATTTTATATTTAAAAAGTGTAAAATAGATTAAAACAAAATAAAACAATTAAATTATAATGAAACAATTATAATAAAGTCAGCTGTTTTTTCGCAAATTTATTTTTTTTTAATAAATTTATATAACAAATTCTAAATAGTATTTCTCTTTGGAATATTTTGTAATAAGTTAAAATGAATTTCTGTAATAATTCGGTAGCTTATTACCTTAAATCAATGCAAGATTTAAGTTTCGTTTATTTATTTTATCCGATTGGAATGGAAAGGCTACTTAGTATTTTAAAACTATTTTTTGCATGTTGATTTTACTTTATTTGAGTATGAATAATCAGTTAAGGGAATATATTATATTTTGTTGTGTTTTAATATATTTGCAGTAGTGTTTCCTATGATTGTGATTGTGATTGTTTATTACAATGATCAATGACATGAATGACAGGTGAACTCGGCAGCTGAACTACCCTTCGTCTTTAATTTACTTTGGATGTAGTTATTGTACTTTTAGTTTAAATAAATAAATAAGTAAGGAAGTACTAGGTTTAGAGATCGGACGATATAAATAAGTATTTACATATTCACAATAGGTCAGTCACGGCCGATGCGTTTGTGTATTTGGGCATGTTTAATGAGATGTGCCTTTTGGCGAAACGCCTTTCCACAGACTTCGCACCGGAAGGGTTTTTCTCCTGTGTGCGTGCGCAAGTGCACTTTGATGTTGCTTTTGTTGAGGAAGCCCCGGTTGCAGACGGTGCAGCGGTGGACGGGCTTCTCTTTCCCCAGAGGTCCTGGTTCTGCGTAGACAACGGTGGAGGAGGCCAGTGCTTTGGCTGACCGTGCACGCGGACCTTTGGGCTTAGGCCTTGCAGGAGTGGTGGTGTGTGCCAGGGCTGTGGTGTGGACTGGCCCAAAGCGAGCCAGGTCAGAGGTGCTGACGACCCCAGGTGGAGAGTGTGCCAGGTAAGGTCCTGTCGAACTGCTCGGCGCTCCCTCTCCGAAGTCTTTGGGTGGGCCATTCTGTAGCCGGCTTTGCAGCAAAGGCATGTAAGGCTCCCGTTTAACCGGTCCTGTACCATAACCTAAAACACCCACTCCGTACCCAGAGTTCGTTACAAACTCTTGTAAGCTCTCGGCCGAGATCACAGTCTTTCCGTTTTGTCCTTGGTAAGCGTTGTCGATCCATTCATCGATATCAATCCAGCCGTCTTTAGAACTCTCCCCACCTCCACTGCTGTTGTTATTTCCATTGTTGTTACTACTATTGTTGTTGTTACTGTTTACGTTTGAGTTGTTGTTTTGACTTGTAGTGTCAGCCATAGCTGAGCCTATAATGGCTGCGATATCCTCGATATCTGGGGCTAGTAGGCTATTATAGTCTACAGGCTCAGTTTTAATATTATCAAGAGCACAGTCCATTGTTGAAGAACTGACATCGGCATAGTACACAGCCTGGTTGTCGTCCTGTTGGGGAGTGGGGGGAGGTGCGGCGCTGTCAGCCCTTGGTGGGCTGGGAGCTGCCGCGATGGTGTGGAAGTGGTGGCCCGAGATACCGTTGATGCTGAGGTGACCAGTGTAACCGGTAAAGGGGGGGAGTGGTTTGAGCTCAGCGAGACTGTTGTTGTTGGGCTCGTGAGCAGGAGTAAGCAGCATCTCGAGCTCGTCCATGCCGCCCCCCTTGGAGTCGTCCTCCTCATCCAGGCTGAGGCTCTTGTGCGAGCCTCCGCCCACCTCCCCGTTCGTCCCCCACGAACTCATCAGGTTATCCACCGGAAGCCCAAGGATCTCTGAGGGTCCGGAAAATTTCATGTTTGACTGGATGGGGTGGTGTCTCGAAGCGCCCTGCCAGACGGGGTCCAACTCCGGCCCCGCCTCCGAATCCTGCTCTTCGTCTGACGTCACGAGGGCGCCCTCTTCATCCGCCACATCTCGCCCCACCTGGACATAATTAAACATTTTTGTATTTCAAAGGACATTATAAATTAATTAATAGCTCGTTTGATTTGCTAAATTAATTTAACTGCAACTTCACATTTCATCAATAATAATAAAATAATGCATATTATTGTCTAATTATCTAACATATTAAAATTAAAGCATATTATCTAACAATGCATGCATATACAGAGGTTTAGTTGCGATTAAAGATGGACAACGTCCGAAAGCGCTCCAACGACCCCAAGATCACCTTATAAAAGTATGACGGTTTGCCATATTAATAATGTAAATAATGATAACAATTACAAGTTAATGTGACTCCCAAGTCACACAACAAAAATTACTCTGATTCAAAACATTTGTGTATATTCACAAATAATGAAACTTTTTGAAAACATATTTAGGATAAAATAGTGACGTCAAGTTATGAAGTAAAATTACCTTTTCTCACATCAAATGTTGGGGTACTTAAAATTATTATTACTGTTCCAATAATTTGTTTGTCCGATACATGAAGACTGAATTAGTGAGAAAATAGTATAGGCTCTCATTCATCTAAAATCGATCGCTGAATAATATTCCAATGAATCTAAAATGAACTCATGAAGGAAGCCACAGTGAGTCCTTTAAGCCTTCAAGATTTTTCCAACCAAAATTCTTGTAACAGATTTTGTCAATTTTGGTATGTTCTACCTTGTTAAGATTCGTATTTGCCTGAAATATTACTCGTTTAATATTGTTACGATATGAAATATTGATAGCAAGATAATACTTAATACGATATTTCATGTTTGTTTAAACACCGGAGTGGGGCATAAAAATAGTAATATATAAAAAATAAAAATATAAAAGAAACAGATTCGTTTCCATACTCTAATATTACCTAACAATGGAATTCATAAACACATTAAGAACTATATGTCGGATAATTAGTGATATTATGGGGTGCTACACGTACATTTATTGCAACACAATTGCTCAACAACCATCCTTCAGAATGGCGATCATAGTAAATTGTATTATTGCTAGGCATTTCTTTTTATAGTTTTATAATTTTATTGCCTCTACATTTATATGAACTGTTTTACTATTTAAACTATATTTAAATATCTCCTATTAAATTTTAAATTGAATTGTTGACTGAGTTTTCTTAAAACATTTCTAAGTCAATGTAAAGAAATCCAAGAAATACAGCAGGTACCTAGTATGAACCATGAAGCTATTCATGTTTTCATTTGTTAAAGCTATGTTGCTCTTTACTGTAGTTATAGTTTACATTTCTAATTACAGGATGATTTTTCCGAGAAAATTCTATTATTTTTTTGGCTAGATGTTTAGCTTTAAAAATGACTTTTTCTAGTACATTCAATTCAGTATATGTATGGTAGTATCCATAAAATGGCATTCAGTTGATATTCTCCAAACATGCTATTTTTTTTGTTTATTTTTATTAAGATCTGTCAAACGGTGTGACCTGTATTGCGTTCATAATCTTTCAAAATCAATCATAAGTAAACAAAAAAAAAATACGTTTTTATTGCACAACTGGCTTTTCTGGATTTTGGAAAATGTAGAATATTTTTTTTTGTCAATCCTATTTTCACTTTTGCAATATTCTCGAAGATTTAACATTAAAAAATTAGTAGTTTAGGAGAAAAAAAATGTCTCCTGAAAAAAAAGACATTTCCGTAATGCATTATTGCCAAAAAACAAAAGCCTACACTTACTATACGACCCATTTATGAGTAAAAATAAATTGGGGCCATCAAACGGTATAGCGTATCACAAACTTTGGATACTCGCATATACCCACCCAAATACCAAGATATCACCTCTAACTGGACTTCTAAGACAAAATATTACGCAGAGGGCAGAACAAAACACTATAAGCAGTATTTGGACTAAAATATTGTAATAAGAGGTAATCTGTCAAAGATGAAGATGGAAACATGTTCAAAGAGTACGATCTGTTATTCTAAATATTAATTTTTACTGAATGCATTCTCTTGTTTTGTGTTATATGTTATAATTTTTAGTTATATGTACATATGCAAAAAGGTCACAATAAACACACACGGTGATTTTAGAGATTTATATGTCAACTACTAAATTACAGTCAGAAATCAGAAAAAAACAACCAAGATCTTTCAATCAAAAGAAGCGGTCTTTGTCAGAGTCAAATTAATGAAGTTTGATATAATTCTGACAAGTACCACTTGTTTTGGTTGAAAGATTTGAGTCATTTTTCTGATTTCTTACTGTGTTTTAAATGTCATCTTTTATTTTACAATAACCACGTGAAGTAAAAGTTAAAGTCTAAATTATAGTAAAAAATTTAGGAATAAGATCATTTCACAACGAAAACTGGCCTTTGTTAGAGGCTCATTCAAACTAAAATTTCTAACTGTGAGTTAGAGTGAGCCTCTGACAAAGACTAGTTGCTTTGTTTGAAAAATTTTAGTCCCATATCTGGATTTCTTACTCTTGTTTAGACTTTGTGTGATATATAATAACAAAGAGAAAATCATTGAAAATTAGTTATAAATTTCATTTCAACAAGAAGTGTATTGCTTTATTAGTACCAGACTAAGTATCTGAGTAGCTATGTCATTCAAGTAGATTATTTCTTCTCCTGATGAGGACGTCAATATTTAATTTTTTTTTAAAAAAATTCAATTTTTTGTTTTTAATCATTTTGATGTCGACCCGCTGTATCTTCATTCTTTTTTTCAATCTGATAATGGTCAGACGGTACATTTGAGACTGCAAGCGTTGGAAGCATTATATGTAGTATGTGTTTCTTGACTGTTTATAAAAAAAAGATCTTAGCCTTTTTTCTCATTTATTATTGTGGTTTGAACGTTAATTCTCTGTTTATCTAAACTACATATTTTATATTTATCGCCAGGCTTAAGTCTTCTCTTCCAAGTGCCCACTCTTCATTCCAATAAGGAAATCTCAGCACCTTTCTGACAATAACCACTTTTCCACCGACCCTAATTCATCTTTCCTTCCATATTTTGCCTAACCATCCTCTAAAGTTGGTACTCAAACACTTTCCTCCTGTAGACCATCTATTAGCACTCAAATTTGCAATATACCTTCCCGTACCCTTAGAGACCGTGATTCAAGGTTCTTGCAGAAGAGCCGCGTTAAAATCTTAGGAGATTTGTAAATTTTCTATGGAAGTACTTTTAGCGTGATCTGGCACTGATTCGAATAAAGTCAACAGGTCCTTCATGTTTAATCCCTCTACTCTTGTAAAACTCCAGCTCTTTCAGCCTCATATTTACAAGATTAATTTACTTCCTCTGTACTTCATAATGATTTTGGCCGTTCATTTCTTAACACCTTAACTATCCAAGATAATTTCACCCAACTTGAGAGAGAGGAACTATCAAAAGTGTGAAACGTGACAGCTCTTTTGTCATGGCTCTATGTTGGAAGAGGCAACTAGGCAACCATCAAAGCCCTCATTCTACATTTCACTACCATCTGATCCCCCAACTCTGAGTTCCTGAAAGCGATGACCTTGCTTTTTAGCAATAGTATCCATAGGGAAAAATTTTCTCAGGATGACATCAACAGTCTTATTCCTTTTCATCTTCGTTGCCTTATATTCTAAAATCTTCCCAAAATACATTTTTCATATGTCTGACTCTCCTTCTCCCGGTAGGTCCACAGCCTTTAGCTGTGTTAGCCATTCAGAAAGATTTTCAGCTTTTTTGATTTCCTTTTACAGCCTCTTGTTTCGTTCTAACCTTCCTACTGTAACAATACTTTTCACTTTCTCTAACTCTTCTATAGCCTCTCCTAGAATCTTGATCGTTTCCCACTCATAGTAACCATGAACATTAATACTCCCTATACTTCTATAGAGCACTCTGGGGGTTTTAATTCCTTCCGATATTTTTTAGTTGTAGAGCTCTCCTTTTCATACTTTCTACTGTCTTTCTTATTACTATCTGAATTTTATCTTAAGCATAACTCCTTTTTGTTTGAGAGTTGTTATTACCTCTAAATAATATCTGGCGTACTCCTACTCGACACAACAGTTTAATGACTAGCCTTAGATTCATGAGGGTTTGGTCTTCACCCCCAAAATTGATGTATCCATTTCCCTGGAACTCAGACTCACTTGCAGAGTGAGTACGAGTTGTACAGTCCACCAGCTAAGTTAATGAACTTCCTCAATGGTTAGGGTCAAGGATTTAGAACCTTCTTGATGTTCAGTAGGTAACAAACCGATAAGATAGTCATTTTTACACAGCAACTCCCAAGGGAGTCTACCCTTCCTGCGTGAGGAAAGCACTGCCACCACGAGTCCGACTCCAATAACGAGACATGGGGAACTTCACAAGAAGCTTCGCATGGGCTACCTCACCACAGTGATACCTAAAATTTTTAAAAGTTTTAGGGTGGACCTCCGGACCCTAAGGTCTTACTAAGCATCATCTTTTTCCTTGTCGTCAATGTCAGTTTTAATTATTGTTCTTTTTCCACATCTGTGAACACAAAACCTAACAATGCCTAACTATATATTCACTTTCAAAGCTGCTATTCACCTCATGTGAAAAAGGCCATTTCTAGATCTCTTATAATTCTTATAACTCTTATATATTGTGGTTTGATCATTGATATATATATATATATATATATATATATATATATATATATATATTGGTATACTTTGGGAGCAGACCTTCTTTTAAACATACCTCATTAAAGATCTTGCCAACATTAAGTTTAGTATGTTTCCTACATACCTTTTCAAGGTTTCGAATGCTACCTTTCCATCTCTGTGGTACCATATAAATTAACTCACCGATTTTTTTATCTTTCATTGTATTTTTCATATTACATTTCCGACGTTTCGGTCTACGTTGACCATTTTCAAGGATTCTATATACAAGGTTTTTTTAAACAATTCTAATAAATACTTATTTACAATGACAATTACCTCACTTCTATCAAACATAACTAATAATAAAATATTCTTTTAAAAAACACTACCTTAATAAACATGAGTAACAGGTTTGCTACAAAATTCCCTACATGAACATTTACACAACATTATTTAAATCACTATATAGTTATTTTTCACGAATGTAACTTTAAAATTCTGGAAAAACAACAGGACTGATCATTAATGTTCGGCTTCTTTTCCTTTATGCATAATGATTCAATTATATGCAGCCTCGTGTGATTATTTTCTGCATATAATACTTCAATGTTGTCTTCCAGCAATGTTGACTTACGATGCATCTCGCAGCCGGAGGACCGAAAGAACACACAATGAACATACATAAAAGCAGGCTAAGTAGAAAAATGCTGGAAGACAACATTGAAGTATTATATGCAGAAAATAATCACACGAGGCTGCATATAATTGAATCATTATGCATAAAGGAAAAGAAGCCGAACATTAATGATCAGTCCTGTCGTTTTTAAATCCTGTCAGTCCAGAATTTTAAAGTTACATTCGTGAAAAATAACTATATAGTGATTTAAATAATGTTGTGTAAATGTTCATGTAGGGAATTTTGTAGCAAACCTGTTACTCATGTTTATTAAGGTAGTGTTTTTTAAAAGAATATTTTATTATTAGTTATGTTTGATAGAAGTGAGGTAATTGTCATTGTAAATAAGTATTTATTAGAATTGTTTAAAAAAACCTTGTATATAGAATCCTTGAAAATGGTCAACGTAGACCGAAACGTCGGAAATGTAATATGAAAAATACAATGAAAGATAAAAAAATCGGTGAGTTAATTTATATGGTACCACAGAGATGGAAAGGTAGCATTCGAAACCTTGAAAAGGTATGTAGGAAACATACTAAACTTAATGTTGGCAAGATATTTAATGAGGTATATGTATATATATATATATATATATATATTATATATACTCGTATTTAGATCTGTAACTGTAAGATCTCCAAGATCTCCTGAAGAAGCCCATATATGGCTCTTAGGAGCTCGTTTAAATCCGGGCATTAACTTGAACCATTAAGCAGTATTCACAGGAGGTTTTTTTTTAAATAAATTTAATTTTTCAAATTATATATTTTTATTATTTATTATTATTTTGTTTTATTTTATTGTTTCTTATTTTTCTGTTCTTTTGAATTATATATTTATGAAGATTTCTTTTTATTATTAATGTTTTTATTAGTATATTTTTTTCTTCGTTACTTTTCTTTTTCAGCATTCCTACTACTTTTTCGTTTTCATTGTGGCCAACCTGTGCATGTTTTGTGAAGCTGTCCAGTTGGTTTTCATCTTCTAGCCAATCGACTTCCTTTCCTGAGGACGTATGTTAAAAGGGTCGAAATATTGAATGTGAGTCCTAGTTTCTGTTTCTCATTCGTGTTTTCAATCTTATATATTATATATATATATATATATATATATATATATATATATATATATATTATATATATATGATGAGAGAGAGAACGAGAGAAGAAATGAATGAGTGAGTAAGAAAGAAAGAAAGAGAGAGAGAGAGAGAAAGTGAAAAGAGAATAGTGTGTGTGAGAGATGTGGAACTGTTGCAGTAAAATTATTAGTATTCATTAAACAATTTGGAAGAATCAGGAGTGGGCTACACGCATGATTATTATTAGGAAGGTTAGGTTAGGTTAGGTTGCAGTGGCAGTTCCACAAGGGAACACACGTAGGCCGAGCATTGACCCTTTGTGATACCACACAATGAAGATTGATTGTGAATACTTCTCTGGCGTGAATAAATCGAGGGCCAAGTGAGGATCGAACCCCGGTCCTATCAGTTCAGAGGCGAGCACATAACCACTGAGCTAGCCTGGCCCCCTTATTATTAGGAAACTCAAAATCAAACTCCTCACAATCATTAGGATCTAGGATTTATTTTAATGCAGCTATCTTTTAAATGATTATAAAACCCATAAATTATCAATTTAATAAATATATTTTATTTTTATTTAACACTGTTTTATAAGTTTGAACAAAAATTAAATCATGTTCTAGAAGAAATGGAAAGCTACTGTAAATGAAACATAATAGTCGTAATTTTTGAGTTAGAGTAATATTTTTTGGTTGACTATTTACAAACAAAAGTTTTTAAAAGAATAATATATCTTTTAGACTTTTCATAATTACTGGAATATATTAACGTTCTATCCTAATTGTGGTTTGATTATTGATTGTTATTTCACGTGTTTATGTAAAATCTTTTTACACTAAGAGCTATCTGATATGATAGTGCAGTGTGAATAATTGTGTTTTATATTCACATTTCCATATTAATTACTGTTATTATATTTTTCCTAAATAAATAGAGTATTATAATATGGAGCATGCTGTAAATAAAGTAGATTAAATAAAAACCTGTAGGTACCTACATTCAAATGGACTCTAAAAAAAATACTATCAAACTTGTTGACAACCAATTGATTTTTGGTTTTGTTTTAATGCAACCTTCATGTATACCAGTGGTTCTCAAACTATTTTGAGATTTTTTGCATGGCGGTCTCTTTATGATATTTTAGATGGCTCACGGACCCTTTTATAACAACCAGTTAACATATAGGTTATTGGAACAAAACATTTTGGGGAAACAAACGTTTATTCAAACACAAAAATATATTTTCAAAAATTGCAACCGATTTCTATTAAAACAAAAAAAAATTTAATTTAATCAATTATTCAATCAGAAAATAGCAACATTGAAATATATTAAAACTTCATTCAATGTGATGGGTGCATTTGCTTTGCCTCAACCAGTTCTTCTATATTTGGCTTAGTTTTGGCAAGTACAACTCTCATATCATTTGTGGCTTCTAACCTGCTTCGGGATTTTGTTTTGATGGCAAGTAATGCAGAAAATGCTGTCTCACATTCATAGGTGGTAGCGAATGGAATCAGCACCTTTGGAGCCAGCTTTGCAACTTCAGGATAGGACTGTACCATTTGGATCCAAAAATCACTAATTGACAATTCACGGAAAACAATTCACATATAATCACGCAATTCACCTCACCTCCAATCAATACAACTCGAGTAGAATTGCGTAAGCTTGTTGACATGAGTCACACAAACAAAACACTTCTTTGACTCTCCCTCCCTATCCAGAAACTTCAAACGGAAAAAGGTGTAATTTGAGATGCAACGCTTTGATATCCTTTCCCAACAACAACGATGTCATTATGACTGTACCAATCCCAAATGGGCTAGTCGACAATTTCAAGTACTGAATGGACTCTTCGCGGTCCCCTTTCAACCCCTTCGCAGTCCCCTAGGGGACTGCGGACCCCAGTTTGAGAACCACTGATGTATATAAAGATATGTATCATACTCATAGATAATAGTTATGATATAATTTGTTTAAGTGTGGTAGTAATCATTTCATTTGTTATAAGGAACTTGAAATCATTGGTCAATCAGACATGTTGTTATTTATTAAACTGAGTTCTTGAATCTACAACTACCATATTGTGTTCTACGGCATTGTTTAGTTATATTGTCCACCAAATTGTTGATTTTCTAAATTCAGTATCAGAGTTTAAGTCTTGAATGAACTCCAAAATTGCCTCTACAGAAAGTCTTTCACTTCTATTAGTTGAGGTATGATTTTAAAATTTTAATAATCTTATAGAAATGTGGCATAAAAATATCAATAAATGTTTGGCATTATCATAAACAAAAAAAAAAAGTTTTCCTCCCGTGCTCCGAATTTACCCAAAACAGTGGATTTCTTAAATCAAATAAGAAGCATAATTAATTATGTTAAAGAGTGCTGCACTTTTGTTTATTGCAGCTAGGACTCCTGACTACTACATTCGCCAGACAACCATTCTTCGCTCAGGCAAGAACTATGAATTTATATGCTTGTTCGGAGTTCTTTTAGCATTTTAATGAATTTTTGATCCATGTATATCATATTAACGGTTTAAAATACCTTCAAATATCTTTTATTATACCAAAATTATGATTGACTGAATTCAGTTAAAAAATTTCAATATCATTGTAAATAAATCCAAGTATAGCGGGTAATCCATTATACCAAGTAAGATTTTCAATTAATATAGCTTTTTTTTCCTTTTACAGTTACTAAATTGTTTTTATTTATTTTCTAGATTACTAATTTAAAGTTGATGGTTTCGAAATAATTTCATTTTTCTATTTTGAGTGTTTACCGTTAAAAAATATGTTCTGAAATCCTAATATGTGCCAAAACGCAAATTTTCCACTAAGTAAATTCAAATAAAAAGATATTCATATCATTAACGCTGAATATTCTATTTTTTGGCAAAATGTTTACTAACATCTATGAAACGGTGTAAGCCGTATCGCACTAACAAACTATCAGAAACAATCATAAGTTAAAAAGTTTACGATTTACTACAAAACTGACTTTTTTTGGTTATGAAGTATTCTGGGTTTTTTTTTTCATTTATTGTATTATCAGTTATGCAACAATATGAAATGAATAGTTTAGGAGGAAAAGAAATGTCATCAAGAAACACTTTTTGTTCAAGTAAGTGACATCACTTTACTTTTCACAAAGTAACTAAGAGTTCATAGTTAGAATAAAATACAAAATGCAAAAATAGGCTCATTCAAACATTTAAAAATGTTTTGGAACATTAATTCTCAAGTTAATTTAGTACAAACAAGATATTATACATTTTCTCTTACCATGTGAAAGCTGGGATAACCAGTAGTTCAATAATTGATTTAATACTCACTTCTAGTCAAAACTGACACAAACTACTGTAGTACACACTTACTGATAAACACTAATAAGTAATACTAAAGATTCAACAAAAAAAAAATTACTCACTACTGTCACAGATCAGGGGGCATTATTTCGTCTTTGATTACCAACCTAAAACAAACAAAAACGATATTTTTATTTTACATGCATTTTTTTTCATTTATCATTTAGAGATTTAAAGTTTAAATACAGGAAGGTAAATAAATAAAAATTAATAAAAAAACTCCTAAAAAATTTCTTCCTAAAAAATGAAAAGACATATTGTTTAAATATAGGAGATTTCCAAAATATTTTTAAGAGTACAACACAAATAAATATTCATAAAATTGAAATTAAATATAATTTAAAAACTTTACCTGTTAGTTTAAAATCACTTTTATATTATTTAAGATTATTGACAAATAATTCACAATACAAAAACTGCGATTAAAACGAACTTATAAAAAAAGTAACTGTATTCCAGACCTATAGAGAATTTGTCTCTTTCACTTTGGCTTACCTTGCAGAGCTCTTCAGATGATTAACTATTAAACAAATTTTTAACTAAGATTTTCGAATCTTTAGGTAGTTAGAAATAAATCTTGTAGAAACCACATGTTCTTGAAAGCATTTTCTCATATAATAAAGACACAATTTACAAAATATGAAAGTTAATTAGAAGGTTTTTGCAATTAGGAAAAAAAAAGAAAATTTTGAGTGGCCTATCCACAACTTTACAATAAGAGTCTCTACATAAATGAAGTTTTATTAACAAAACAACACTGAACTCATAGTGCTGTTCTTCAGACTTACCCATTTTCAGTGAGGAAGTAGATACTTCCTTACTAAAAGATGTCTGTTTTTGTGTGTTTTTTGTCAATTTTTGTGTGTTCTGTCTGTTTTTGTGTGTTTTTTGTCTATTTTTGCGTGTTTTTTGTCTGTTTATGTGTGTCTTTTGTGTGTTTTTGTCTGTTATCCAGTTGGGTTTTTGACTCTGACGAAGACTGCTTGTTAAGGTTGAAAGATCTTAGTCTTGTTTCCCATTTTCTTATTTGGTTTGATCATACAAATAGTAGAATATCCCTGTTGTGTTACTCTGCTCTCACTACAAGCATATAAAACTGAAGAAGATCATAAAGAGTCCAATACGAATTGTTTTTTTAAAAAAAAAAAACTTAGTTTACGTGGAGGTTTTGGCTATAACATTCAAGTACTTTAGTAATGTTTTTTTTATAAATGAGACTATAACATGAAGAATCGACAATGAAGAAAGATGTTTTATGGTTTAAACTATGTTTCAGGAGAAATACAGCACAACGATTGCAGTTGATATGTTAGTAACAGAACATAACTGTTCCATGTCATTATTAAAAATACAATGATTTATTTATTAATCTAAAGGTACCCTAAAAAAATTGTACATGTATTTTTAGAGAATACAGTAAGTTTTGGGTTTTGAGATACCTTTGGATTACAAAAGGAGTACACTTTGTGTTTGTGTGAGTGAGTGAGTGAGTGTGTGTGTGTGTGTGTGTGTGTGATGTGCTTCTAATCGAATACCCCTGGATAAGATGTCCATCTTTATTACCACGCCTTTTTGCAATAAACAAGATCAATCTTAACTATCTTTCAATTTTGAAAGAAGAGCATGTAAACTGATGTTGACTGTCATGTTTTTATGTACCATGTAAGTTTATTCAGAAGGGACATGAGTTATACATAACATAATGTTGAACGCTATCAGTCCCCCTGCTTTCTAATAGTATCTGAATTACTAAGTTGAAAATTATACCGTACATAGTTTAACGTAAATAGTTTAATTATATCGTAAATAAAAACTAACCTCCATTCAGATGAACCGTTAAATTTGTTTTTTGTAACTGAAAAACGGTGGTGCCTTTTAAAATTATAATCGTATAGTCTTCAATTTTCTTAAAGGCATTCTATGAGCTTTCTTAAAAAACTAGTAAACAATTTTAACTTTTGCCAGATGCTTCTTATATTATAAATAATACCATATGTTAGCCTTCAAAAGGAGGTTTTGTCTATTGAAAGGTTGATGACTGGGCATTACGGAATATAGGTAAGAAGGTGTAGGCATTACGAGGCAGCGGCAGATTGGTCACCGAAGAAGACTCTCAAATGGGAAATTGATGCAGTGCAAGTAAATCTGGCCCGTTATAACGGTAACCTTCAACTCTTTGTGCCATTGTCGCTCTCCTTTCTGCCAACAGTACTCCTCGCTCACTTCTTCATTGTGTAATCCTCACTTTGTCTTCTTACTAAATTTAAATCACAAATTTATATATACATAATAAAATAAAATAAAATTTATCAGGACTTGGTTAGTTTTTCAGGTTCAAATTAAACTCTCAATACCATCGAGAGTTTAATTTGAACATGATGGACTGACTAAGTCCTGATAAATTTCATTTTGCTTCTACTTCACTGTAGATACCTTTATCAAAAAATATATATACTTTTTTGATGAAAATACAATTCGAAATGAACAGTGCATCCAGGGAGGCAGGGTGGTGGTGGCACTTTTCTCCCTCAAAACGACGAAATATAGGAGTGAGTTATGTTTGTGCCATCGTTTATATGCTTTCGTTATGGTACATTTATATATATACTTCCAGAAAAAAGATAAATCATTAACACTTTAGCCAGACACACAAAAGAAGACAAGCTTTTCTAATTCGTGAAATTTCAGTAATATGAAATGAAATCTTCTCATGTAATAAAGAATAAAGAAGGGTGAAGAAGCAAAGTAGCTGGAAAACTGTTAAATAAATAAAATATTTCATTTATTGTGATAATACTAAATGCTTTTGTAAGTTAACCAATTCTGCAAGAAATTCTGAAGAACTTATAATAATGCTATAACTTATTGATTTATATCATTAGTTGTGCAATCTGTAATTGTGTGGTATTTACTCATTCTTATGTAAAATGGATAAACAAACAAAAGTCTCCACACAAATGATGTTTTATTCAACAACAACAACGCGTTTCGAACGAGATGTGTTCATCATCAGGAAGACACCAAGGATGTGGTGCTGAAAACAACTCAAGAAGGGACCAACCCTTCAGCACCACATCATTGGTGTCTTCCTGATGATGAACACAACGCGTTCGAAACGAGTTGTTGTTGTTGAATAAAACATCATTTGTGTGGAGACTTTTGTTTGTTTATCCATTTTACTTCAGAATGAGTATTGATTAATTTGGGATATTCAAAAAAACTTTCATACTACAGAGTATAACAATAGTAGTATGAATATTCAGACATTTTCAAGTTTAAATACTTAATGATATCAAAATATTATTCAAACTATCACAGAGCAGAAGTGATTTGAAAACAAAACTCGCTTTGACTTGAAAACAGGACAGTCTTAGTCAAGTAATTTGAACTTTGAGGTCGCTGCCAATAATGAGGTCGGCGTGTATTACCCATCCTTAAAAAAAGATTTACTTCTGGCTTAATACTGTACTTTTTTTTAATAGCGTTTGCTGCATTAGGAATTACCGCTATTATTAAATTAAAATAAAAATCCCTCACAAGAAAAATACAGAAATTAAAAAAACCAACTATAAAAAACACCAACACTAAAAGGGTATACATGCTTATATTAAAAAAAGAATATCAGGAAAGTTAACAATTAAGGGTATTAAAGGTTTTATACATTAATTTTATATGAAAAAAAAATCTGGAGTGGCATACACTCAATGTTCCTTTAAGTAAGTATATTATCAAAAAGGTTAGCAATCACATTGGTTTTGGTTTTATTTTAATGTGGATAATGTGTGATTGTAATATCAAACTCCTTTCTATAGCACTATGAAATGCATAGATAATGAATTTAATAATTTTATTTATTTTAATATGTCTGTAACCATTTTATCGGTTATAACAAATTTGAAATTATTGATTCAAAACAATCTGACAAATTATTATTACTAAATATTTGCATTCTGTTCAACGGCAGTAAACATCGTATTTTTGTAATTAAAAAAACCGGGAATAGTTTAAGTCTCTTTTCGGACTCATTACCATCGCAACCATGTTTGTCCCATTGTAAAAAAAATTCTTTTTGTGGATTCTATAATCAACATAAGATTTTAATCTCTTTTTTATAATAGTCTCTGTATAAATATTTCTAACTTTTATTGGTTTTGCAAAGGTGTCTTACTTTATAAAAAGTAAACTCACTTCATTCATAACTAAAAAAAAAAATTTACGTTTTATTGCAAACTGGCCTTTCAGGTTTTTAAAAAAATTATAATATTTGTTTCTGTCAATTCTATTTTCAGTTTTCCAATAACTCCGAAGATTTAACAGTCAAAAATGAGTAGTTTAGAAGAAAAAAAATGATTTCTGAAATCAAATTGTGAGTAAAAAAGTGACATTTCCGTAATGCATTATTGCCAAAAAAATAGTAGCCCACATCTACTATATGAGCTATTTATGAGTAAAAATGAATTTGGGCCATCAAACGGCTTAGCGTACTCACAAACTTTGGATACTCACATACACCCATCCATATATCCAGATATCATCTGTAACTGGACTTATATCTAGACTAATATCTAGCATTCACAAAGAATGTACTCAGAAGTTTCCAACCCTTCTAGAGAGAGTCTGATTCCTCCTCCATAAGTATGGTAATGATTAATAAGAGAATGTCCAGACTGCATATATTTTATAAATCCTTATTTTGAATATTTATTATTTCATTTAAAAGTTTAATGTCAGTTGAAATAAGCTTATTAGAAATCTTTTTGTTATCTATTTCTTTCTCCATCAACTGCATGTATGAGAAATCTGGAGTTTTATTTTTAACTTTTCACCAATCAAAAGTTGAAATAGATAGTTTTTAATCCAAGTGATCATATTTGATTAATTTATTTCCCTCTTTAAAATATTTTATGTGTATTGCATGCAAATATTCTATATATTATATGATGGGATTGTATCTGGCAATTAATAAACCAAAATGTATACAAAATAATTAAATCAAAATTAAAATATTTCGTTCAATTAAATCTTTGAATACTTTTATTTGAGTATCTTCATCCTGTATCAGTTTCAATAGACGGTAAATTATATTTTTCTTGGCAAGAAATGTCCAAGGTGAAAGACATTAATGGAGATAAAGCAGGAGGTTATGCCAATTGTTATTCCTAGTCACATTGTCTTTGTGGATTATTAAGTTTAATTTGGTTGCCTTTTCCTCTTTACAACTCAAGAGTTTGACTCCATTGATTTCAAACAAAAATTTAATCATAATTCTCTAGATACAAAAATGTAGATTTGCCTAAGAACCTTGTGTTCTGTTTTGATATTAAAACGTGTACCCAGCTTTTCAGCCATATCACGGAGAACCTTGTGTTCTACTAAATAATCTCTTACAGCAAAATGTTGCTTTGTAGAATTAGCAGAAGATTTCATTGTAAGATATCGGATATGTAGTTTATCCTCTGAGAGTTTTGGTTTAGTAATTCTTTATATGAGATTATCGATTTACTTTTTTTCTTTCTTGAGTACGATGCAAGCATTGTTTTAGCTAGATTAGTATCCAGACATTTCTCCTTTAAGCATCGTTCACTATTGGGCAGAGATCCTGCTTAAGCTGAAAAGCAGTACCATCAAGTATTTCTTGCGTTAGCTTTACTTCAGATCTTTAAATTTATCAAGTACAAAAAATGGGTTCTTGAGGAATTTGGTCAAAATAAAAATTAAACTCCTGTTTGTACGCCGACGTTTCGCCAAAAAATGTTTGGCATTTTCAATGCTTGTTTCTGAGGAAAAACACTAGGCTCAGAAACAAGTCTTGATAATGCCAAACATTTTTTGGCGAAACGTCGGCGTACAAACAGGAGTTTAATTTTCTTTATGACTAAAATCCTCAAGAACCCCTTCTTTGAACTTGATAAAACAGTGGCCGAGAAGCTATATCAATATCAATGTAAATTTTACCATTTAGACATCTTTGAGTTGTTTTTTAGTTTGTTGTCAAAGTTTTTAGAACTGTGTGTGTTGACCTTCCCATCAGATAGTATGTTGTCCATTACAAACATACTTTTTACCAAAAGTTTCTCATGTTACGACAGATAAACGTAATAGTTGTCACTTTTAGAGTAATGTTAATCTTCCAATAATTAAGATTGTGAAACATTTGTAGCAAAAAAATGCTTAACACAAAATTTATTTTTATTGAATCAAAGGCTAACTGGCTTAAAATTAGGATCGGTTTCATCGTAATCTCTATATATAAAGTTTGTGAGTTTGTTTGTTCACCCATTTTCTAGATACCTTTTCGAATTTCTAATTAATGATTTCCACTGGCAGGGAAGAGAATAAACCATCTCACCAAACGATTTGCTTTCATACTCCACAATTTATTTATTTCATACCCATGAATACACTAGAGCTACACTACACAATTAAAAAAAATAGACTAGTTTTGGTTATTCAATAATCATTATAAATTGTTTTTGAATTTGTTTTCGCATGCCGGAAACTTAAAGAAAATCATGCTACGTCAGCGATTAAACATACATCAAAATACATTTTCAAACACTCACAAACATCTACTCTATTCATTCTTCTTATATCTTGATATCAACTTGTCATTGATATCCCATAAGAGTTATTTAAATAAAAAAAATAAACCTTTTAAAATTCTTGTCCTCTTAGACTAAAGGGCTTCCCCCTCCACCGTGGTACAGATAATATATTTTGAGAGTTCTCGGTTAGAACTCCGGACCTAGGTCCTGCTATGCCTCAAAGTAAGGTCAGTGTCCCCAAAGACTTCCGCCTGTTAGCCAGACTACGCAATTAGCGTCACCTGTTACTCGCTCTCGCTGCTAGGACGCTGACGGATAGGCACATGGTAATTAGAAGGTCTACCTCCACAAGAAGGAGAACCCTCCTAGAGTAGGGGCTCCTAGAGCAGCCCTCAATAGAGCAGGAAAAATGAAACATTTTAATTATAATTACACTCGCAAGTAGAAATAATAAACAATCATTTTAGCTCATTTGATTTTCTAATAACACTCTTTTATTTTGATAGATAAATTAAATGTAAATTGAAAATGTCGTTAACCTTAGAATTAGTCAATCTTGGAACAAGTGGCAAACAGTTAGAAGCTAAATTTATGAAGCAGGTAACATTAGTATTAATTTAAATCCTATGATCTGTTAATGAAATCACTAGTAATAATATAAAACAAGAACCATAACTAATAAGCAACTATTTTTATATTCTGCTCTATAGTAACTAAATTTATAGTGAAATATATATAGTTTAAATATATAACGGTGCTATATAGTTACTAAAAGAATATAACAAAAATAGGAATGTCATTTAATTTGTGCAAGAGATAGAGATAGATTAATAGTTGATTATGTATTGCTAATTGCTTTCTGTTATTACTTTAATAAAACACAGTGATAACAAATTAACTTGTTAGTAATAATCATTTCATTTTATACTATTCTTCAGAGAGCATTCTATTATTATTAATGCGTCTGGTCATAAATTATTTGATTAACACCATTTCAATTAATAATTGGTTATTAATTATTTTAGTCTTCAAATAAGTTTAGTTCTCGTAAATTATTTACATTGAATTGGGAAATTTAATAACATTAAGACAAACAAATCCGATAATTGACTACCGCTAGAACTGAAGAGATGTCCTTTTCAGTGTGACAATGTTTTTGCAATGGTACCAAAATTTATGAAGGTTTTATCATATAATAATTCTAATTTCCAAACAGTCAATCCTTTAGAATGACAAGAAAAGAGGAAATTATTTTTTTTTTATATAAAGTATAATAAACTATATTACCATAGTAACCACATATATTACTGTATCGTTCAAAAATAATATGGAAACTTTTTATGTAAAATATTACAAAATTTTCTTATGAATTGTCAAATCGTACAACTTGTGATTAACTTATGCATTAACCCATGCACATACCTTGACATCTAAACCAGGAATGTGCAACGCGTCGATCGCGATCTACCAATTGATTTCCAAGGCATTATTTATTGGAAGATCGAATGATATTTAAGAAAATTAACGTAAGCTTATATTTCTTCCCGTCACTAATTGATATACAGGATGGTCAGTCAAATTCTGGTTTTTTTGATACCTTGGTATACAAATTTGAATACAGTGGGTAGAAAATTGAAACATGGTCACTTAACTAGGTGCCCTAAGCCCAAAAATATGTTTGCAAATTGGTGTGTGTGTGTGTGTGTGTGTGTGTGTATGTGTATGTTTTTGTTTGTTTATGATCAGAGTGTTCAAAAATATAAAAATTATATTTCAATTACTATTAGCTCTGAGACAGAATAGCAAGCTCTGCACCAATATTGTACTTTTTTTGGCGGTCTTTCGTTTTCTGAAAACAGAAATTGATAATTTGCGATTTGGTTGATGTATATATTGTACATTATTGAAAATAATATCAAAAACTTAGTTGAATCCTGTTTTTTAACAAGCTTCTCAATATTGCTAAATAATACTCTTATTACTTCGTCTGCACAACATAGTACATTTCCTATAGTCATATATATAACATTGATATAGCTTCTCGACCACTGATTTTTCAAGTTCACAGAAGGGGTTCTTGAGGATTTTGGTCATAAAAATTCAACTCCTGATTATATGACGACGTTTCACCAAAAGTTGTTTTTGTAGCCTTGAAAATGCCAAACAACTTTTGGCGAAACGTCGGCATATAATCAGGAGTTGAATTTTTATGACCAAAATCCTCAAAAACCCCTTCTGTGTACATATATATAACTATAATTTCAATAATCTATGTAGAGTAGTATGTTTATATACAATATCAAATTAATTTAACTCTATTCTGACACCATGATTCTTTAGGGATGGTCCAGTTCTTCGAAAATTCTGGATGGTAGTATTTTTTTTTAATATTTTTCTTTGTATTCATGTTTTTTTAGTTATCTGATAAACTAACATAAAGGTAAATGTTTTACTTATTTTTGTAGATTTTAGTTTATGGCATACTCAGGCCCATATAGTATCTATTCTAAGCCTCCTGGCTTGAAAGTAGAGGAGTTTCTTCATATTTGTTTCAGGCAAAGGTGTACCCAGGCTGTAGCACTATAGGTAAGTACAGACTTGTAAAGTGTCCTTTAGTTCCACGCATACCTCAAATGATAGCCCTTACTAAGCGCAAAGTAGGTGACATAGAGCCCTTCATGTCTCAAAGGTCTTAGTCAATGTCACCCAAACATTAGCCTGGCCCAACTTACCATTTGTCTGTATAGTGGTTTATCCACAACCACTTTTAAATATTTAAGTGTTCGTGTTGTGTGTATAGTTTACACAGGTAGTTGGTCATTATAGTGCTCTTACTTGGATTCACGTGCTTATACATATTTATATAAGGACAGTTAATTGACCACAAAATAATGTATACCGAAATTAAAGTACATTTTTGGTAAAGTTTTGTTCTTTTCCCCAGTGAAATATGCTAAATCAACTGATGATTCTACTATCTTCCATTATATAATTTACTTAGTAATATTTAAATTTTATTTACATTTAAAATAGTTATAACAGATTATGATTAAACTAAATTAAAGAATCACAGGATTTTCAATACTTAATTTTATTTTTTATTTAAAAATCTAATATTACTTGTACAATTATGTTCTAATTAGTAAACTTGTTTTATTATTTATCAAATTATATTTAACTGGAAAGAAGTGTTTTAAAACTAAGAGTGAGTATTATTAAGTTAGCGTTTCTTTTGTGAATATCCAGGATTGACTTTATTCAGGATGAACATCCACTGGGACCAACCTGCATCACATATCGTCCTTATGACCACTACTGCTTCTCAGCCATTCGTTGGATAAAAACAACCAACATCAAATATTTTCGTCTCTCCAAGGAGATACTTACCTGTGGGGAGTCGTGGAGTATTTAATACCAGCCTCAACGTTTTGGGTTGAGAAACATAGATGGTATTAAAGTTCATCTCAGGTTGCAGGTGCTCATGTCGTCAGACCGAAAGTAAGTAGCAGCTTTAGTAATACCTTAGGTAGACCTACCCTTGACCTTAAAGACCGGAGGCAACATCATGCGGTACAGAGATTCCTTTCACCCAAATTACAGCTGAGTGTGAATTGAACCAATGCTAGGGAAATTAGTTTCAGATCCAAAATAATCCCTAAGTATTTAACAATTTTTTCGTTTAATTTTTTTTTTACCAATCTAGTCAATATCTGGAGGGTGTTGAGGCATTTTCTTCGTCATGAGTAGAAGAGTGACGCTTAGGACACCACACAGTCTGCCCTTCTCCCTTCATCTCCTTATCAAACAAAAAATAGACTGAAGTTTTGCCTCAGCAGTGTTTAATTTGCATAAACTGAGAAGCATTAAAGGTCATTGCGCAGATGTAGTAGGTGAAATGGTTGGTCATTCTGATGTTAATTTCCATATCAGAAAATCCTCTATGAAAAAGAAAAACACTATTGACCCTAAACTTGAGCCTAGTTGTATAAAACGCGTTTGACGACAAATAATGTATGAAGCCATGGACATATCCCTTTAACAAGTACGATACACGCAATTAGCAACGCAGAGGAGTACCCCTGTATTCTTCTATTAACCTGATATGACAAACACATAAATATTATCTATGAATATATAACCTAGAAAATTGACTGACTCCTGATTTTATTTGACTATTATTTTATCAAAGAGTATATTTTATTTGTATAAATATATAGCTATTCCTATGAATAAAGAAGAGAAATATTTCAACGATTATTATTAACTAACATATGGTTGCTAATTTCTAACATGTCAGCTAACAAAAGTTTATCAAATCTTTGAGTAACAAATAATATAAAACCACCCGGTAAAGATACACAAATCAGCTACAGGTAAATTATAAAATATGCACAAATGGAAAACATTAATTTTATACTTTCATAGTTTTTAAAATGTCTAGTGTTTAAATTACGTCAAAGTGAAAAATTGTTCACATGATATTGGATAAAAAAAATTTGTTATATAGTATTTGTATTCCCTGTCAAGTTATTTTCCTTCAAAATGTTTTAATTTAAATGCTTTGACATAATTTTTTTGTAATTTTTATGGATCACAGCTTTCACAGATTTAAATGTAAACACAATCTTGAAATCATCTACACCAAGCTTTGAAAGACATCGTTAGCAATAATTATTTTATTTATTAGTCACTCTACTGTGAGTTTAGGTTGTTAATAAAATGATCGAAAATAGTGCCAAAAAATATGCAAATTTTTATTTGTGCCTACAACATTATTATGTAACACATATTTATATAATATATAAATGAACCTACATTTCCGTGTAACCTGGTTTATTTAGTTTCAGGATATGTTTGAATATGGGGTCCATCTATAACACCCTAAAAGTTTGATAACAAACAATCAAATAACAAGCAGACAAACAAATTTTTTTTTATAACATGTCTGTTATTTTGATCCATATTGTTATCGGTGAGTCACAGGTAGATTTTAATTGTTTTTTCTACACTGATTGTCGAAATCTTTACATGTATACGTCTCTAAGGGTATATATCGTTAATGAATTTCTGACACTAGGATACAGCAGAAAGTACGGGATAAAGTGAAAGCTGTTCTACATGGTTCTTAAGAAGAGAATCAACCCATAACTACTGTGAATTTTTAAGAAAAACTGTTCCCAATGAACAAATGACCCACAATTGCGACACCTAGGACAAACAATGAAGTGGGTATTTAGAAATGAGTAACAGGTTGTTATTACAGTAGAAATGGTACTGGGAGATTTAAGACTAATTTTAATTTATTTATAATTTATTTTTGGTTGGGCAAGTGTTGTCAAGAAACGTTATATTGATAAATGGATGTTATATACCTGGCAACCCTAGGGTGACATAGGTGAACTGGAATTGAATTAAAATTACGCTTGACTTACGAAGTAAGGGCTAGTTAATGGTAGTCGGTTGGAGGACTTTCTCGAGTGGACTTTGACATATGTGTGGTACGGAGGACGTGATTGACTGGAGAGAAATGGGTGCAGGGGTCAAATTATTTAGGCGTGAGTTAATCCGGGATGAAGAAAAACACTTTCTCTTTAAGTTTTAGTACAGTAGATGAGCTACAGAAGGTATCTACAGACAAATGATGATTTGGAGTGGACTAATCGACTGGCCTGAGGACCTAACGACAAAATGACAAGAGAGCTAAAACTTTGCCAAGAATTGATGAATAGCAGCATTTGAAAAGTCGACTTTGATGTCAAAGCCATTATGGTAGTCAAGAAGTAATTTGTTTAGTGAAATTGATACAAGAATCTTCTTGAGTCTTGTGAGGACGTGTGTGTGTGCGTAAAGCGGATAAAAAAAGATTTTCGACCAAGATTCACGGTTGGCATTTGCGACTGTTTTCAGGAGGCGGGAGTGAAAGTCGGTGCACCAGCTAGGGCGGAGAAAGCAGCATTCCAAGGGGAATCGGCGATGGTCACGAGAGAAAGCGTCGCCTGCGGGAGCCGGCCGACCGTCATCACTTGAGACCCTCGGTCACACCTCTCTCTTCTCTATGTCTGTCACTAACACCTCCTCTTATCATAATATCATATTTTACTTTCAAAGACTTTTCATCTACATTTCTAACGTTAATCTCTTAAGATATTTTTCTTATTCATACGGCCACATTAACAGGCTTTACTCCCTCTACCATCTTCTAGCAATCAAAGTATAGTATATTTATTATTCTGAAACTATATTCTCACTTGTAATTTACCTGCTGATTTAACATCAATAGTCTAAACTTCGCCTTGAACATGATTCTAAAGTTCAAGTTCGAGTATACATGTGAACGAGTTCTTCACATCTCAAACACCACTTTGCTACAAAGGAGTAGAAAGTACTGCTTATATACTTTATTTCCAGATATATAATAAAGAACCACTTTACTATCGATTTATTCTCCATTTTTAATTTAAATCTTCACTTATTTTTTTAAGAACTAATCTAACATACCACAGAATTGGGAACAACGGCTTTTTTAAGTTGAAAAAACTTTTGCGAAACAAAAGAAAATTAAGATAACTTAATATTAGCGTCATTGCCAATATTGAAACCTCAAACTTTAAAAACCCAAACTAATTGCATACTTGGGAGTATGCAGTTACTAAAACTAGAAGTAACTGACTCCCGAAGTAACATGCAAAACTAGACAGAAAACTAGGACAAGCAAAGTTTTCTGCAGTACAATATTATAATTTTATAAAAAGGTATGACCTTATTGTACAATAAAATATTATTTACCACAATTTAATTTTATGATTGTGTTGTATTTTTCCCAACAAGTGATTTTGGGTTAATGTAACTAACCTCCATGTGTGTACTCCAATCGAAGAAAATTAGCTGCAAGTCCACATCTCATATCGTACTGCTGTTGGGATATTTTGGCCCTAAAAGTTCCAATTTCCAATAGTTTTAACATTTTTATTTTGTTGAAGAATTATTAACACAGGTGGACTCAACTAAGACAACCCCAAGTTTAGGAAGCTGTTGTGCAGTTTGACTATTAGTCGAGTTGATAAATTTTGTAATAGTAGAATCAGGAGCTATTTTGAAAGCGACTCAGTTTTATAAAATGGACTATTACTCAATAAACAGGAGGCCAGGTTAACTCAGTGGTTAACGTGCTCTGAACTGGTGGGTCCGAGGTTCGATACCCACTCTGAATCTCGATATATTCACGTGGGAGGTGAAAAAAACTGAGCACATCGTCCCTCGGAGAGGATGTTAAGCCTTCGGTCCCGAGCCTGTACGATGTCAGGTACTCGTTAAAGATCCCTACTCTAAATACACTTGAGTTAGGCAAAATATAGGAATCCTAATGATGAATAATCAATCTTTGTTGTGTGGTATCACAAAGAGCCCAATGTTCAGCCTATATGTGTCCCCATGTAGACGACAGCCACTGCAACCTACAATGTTGCCTACTACTACTCAATAAACATTCTTATTTGAAGGTGCAAGTGGCCTCTAGAACTTTTATTGGGATTTTCAATGATATAGTATGAGAATTAAAAATAAAAAATTGTAAACTGATAAAAAAGATTGTTAGAAAAAACTGAACATTCACAGAACCTCAATTATTGTGATGCATAGAAAAGAACACAAGTTTAGTTGCAATATGAAATTGTTTGTAGTATAAGAGGAACTTTAGGAACTCATAGCTAATGGCTTTAAAGACAACGTATGCAAGTTGACAAAGGACACAAAACTATGTTGCTAATAAAAAAGATCAGTGAATCTAATAGTGAATGCCATGCTCTAATGGTAGCTTGTTTACAGCTGGTTGGATTATTGCACTCCAGTGAATTCTAGTTACTGTGGAGCAATGGTTAATGAAAAGGCTAATTAACTGTCTGAAGGGAAACAGTGGCAAGCTCTATGAAATCTGTTTTGACTTATGTGTGCCTCCGCCTCTCGAACATACCACCAAAATTAAATAGGCATGTGCATTTTAAGGTGCATCTCTTTAGCCATTTCAAACTCAAAATGAGTTGAAAGTGCCCGAGGTGACCACACTGAAGCGGGTCTGCACAATTCTACAATGCGGATCAAGGCTTACTCAACATCAGTCTCAGATCAGCACTGACAATTGCTCAGTGTTGAGTTTTTCATCAAAACCAAATACAAGAATACTTCATATTCCCACTTATAGCACAAGACTTATACTTAATCTTAAAACTACAACTAAAATTACTTCTCTTGGTACTGGAATATTCCCTTGAAAATAAAACTTGCCATCTAAATACCCAGGGATACTGGGATTTTCCCATGAAAATAACTTAAGACTAACGAAAACTTAAATAAAACTAAGACTGCAGGGTACTCTATATTTCATAGGAGTAAAACTCAGTATTTTTTTTTTATTTTGTATTTTATTCCAGCATGTTCCACTGTGTATTACATGCATCATCGTCAAATTGTACGCAATACTTCTTTCATTAACACTACAAAATACTTATTTTAACTTATTTTACATTCATTCATAATTCAACAATTAATTATCTTTTTCCTAAATATCTATGCTGTACAAAAATTTTACAAATTCGTTGTAATAATCTTATTTAATTAATGAGGAAGGCCTAACGGGCCACTCCTTTCCACACCCCAAGACCTTACGTATGAGAGCCAGTCTTTGTGGTTCCCTCAAACAGCAATCCTACACCAAGTGTCTAGGAGATTGGGGTGTCTCCGCGTTACATAGGCATGATGGACTAGGAGCTAGTTTCAACCTGCTCAGGTATTCTTTAAATGGCCCATGTCCTGTCATGTATAAGGATAGTTTTTACTATCCCAAAAATAACTTACGTATTTTTTAGTTATTACTAACTCACAACAACGGACTTATAAATTAGACAGAAAAGACGTGCACTGGACAACACAAGAACATTGAAAAGAAAAGTATCCCATCGGTCTGCCTTGTGCTTGAACAGGGAGAGGTAAAACCATTTTAATTTTTCCGATTCCATTCACATATTCGAAAAAAAACTTCTATATTTATCTTTGAAAACCTTTTCATCCTCATCCCCATTCTCTACCTAGAAGTGCCTACGTAGCAGGTTTCAGCCTGGCTACAGGTCACAATTTTCCCGATGACAATCTCCATCGAATAGGTGTCATTGATATTCCAACTTGTTCCTTATGCGGACATGGCACAACAAATGAAGAACATTTTCAAACTGTGAAGCCATCACGAATTTTAGAGTGATGTAGATGACTCATCAAAGACTGGTGTGTCGAAAAATAACATCCCTGAAGCCAGTCAATTTTATTCCTAGGCTAGTTTATATTGTGCAGCTTGTCATCTAATATTCTATAACCAATGAAACTCTGGTATTGTTAAACAGAAGAAAAATAACTGATGATTTTTATGCTACAGACCTAGAAGCCTTACTTCTGTCTTCTGCAAACTAACAAAGATCTTCAATCAACTGCAGTTCATACTTTGATGTGTCAATCATTATTTGCAACAAGCAATAAAGATAAAAAACAAATCAGACTGACAAGTTAGACTACTGTGTTAAAGATGATCTAATAAAGGTGACTGTTTTCTCTGAATACTGAGTAATCAAAGCATGTGACATCAAAGAAGTAACCGACAGAATACATCTGAATATATGACAGACTGAGCTCTCACATATTATTATTAGTGAGCTCTCACAACTCACATATTATTCTGTTAACAATATGATTATTGGAAGGGATTACAATCTCTCTGTGTAAAATGAAGCTATGATTTACAGCACTTCTTGCAGAAATGAATAATAAAATGTAATAATGTCTATTGCATAATGTTGAAAGGAAAACGGTAAAATGTTTCAATTTGAACATTTCTTGACCGAGAGCCAATTCTAGGAATCACCCAGGATACAATGTGTTGGAGGCTTCCTGAAACAGAGGGGACCAAGTGCTTGGGCGAACCTCAGCTTTGAGAAATCGCCTACTAGGAAGATATGGGCATTGGACTCCAATGATCTAGGAGTCACCATGAGTCAGGATGCACCATCTGCAAGGGCAGTGGACTAGAAAGCAGCATATGATAAGCCTAACCGTGTGTCCAAATGCCCTAAGGGAAAACAGAATTATATTTATTTATTATTATATTTGCAATGATTGTGTTTTACAAATTTTATGCATATAAAGTATACGTAATAATTTTGAAAAAATACATTTTATTTCTTAAAACACATTATTTTAAATTACACTGAATTTGAAAAAAAAACGAAAGAGAAATATTCGTATTTCTAAACGATTCTCAACCGAACCGTTCTCACGGGCAGTTCTGTCAAAACAGAATAAGAGAAGAGGTGGTCACAACTAATACAAAGCGCTTCGTAAGTAAACGCAACACCGAAAATAAAAAAATAAAACAAAAAATGAATAAAAAGTGAAAGTATATAAGTAAAAGTACAGGAAAAAATAAAACTATAAGAAAGTTATAAAAAGGAAGATGCAAGACAGAATCATGAAAATAATATTAAAAGCAATAAATGAAGTAATTAAGAATTTAAAAACTAATTTCCAATAAAAACAAAGAAAGAAAACAGTAAATTTTGTTTTGTTATAATTTTAGATTATTCTATGTTCAATACTATTAATCTTAGTATAAGTGGGCAGCAGGTCTTCTTGGATACAGATTGAATTGAAATGTGCAGCAGCCTCTGCATTGACAACCTTTTTACTGATAGCCTCTATTTTTCGTACAATCGTCCTTTGCTCTAGAGGTAATTTCCATAAGTAGTTGGCCAGCGACATGTAGACAAACAAGGTAAACAACTGATAAAACTAAATGACTATATTGAAAACACGATACACTAAAAAATCACAAGCTTTCGACCATACATTGGTCATCTTCAGGTTTAAAATATGTTAAAACTATGTATAATATCAATAACAAATAATAAATGAATCTTTAACACTAAGTTGAAAACACGATACACTAAAAAATCACAATTTAGTGTTAAAGATTCATTTATTATTTGTTATTGATATTATACATAGTTTTAACATATTTTAAACCTGAAGATGTCCAATGTATGGTCGAAAGCTTGTGATTTTTTAGTGTATCGTGTTTTCAATATAATCATTTAGTTTTATCAGTTGTTTACCTTGTGTGTCTACATGTCTCTGGCCAATTACTTATGGAAATTACCTCTAGAGCAAAGAACGATTGTACGAAAAATAGAGGCTATCAGTAAAAAGGTTGTCAATGCAGAGGCTGCTGTACTATTAATCTTGTAAACTTCCTGGAGAAAACTCATCAAATGATTCAATAAATTCTTATAAGTTCATAACCGCTGATAAGATAGATGACGTCGTGTGATATCTAAGGATTGTATTTTGTATAATGCCACCGTTCACATTACAGTGTCAACCGATGAGACAAGTAAAGAAATGTAAAGCCGTCAATAACATACTTACGCCTATCATTGTTTAAGATAGGATGGCTTTTTTGTTAATTTTGTTAATGTGAAATGGCACTGTATCGATACAAGTGCAACAAGTCATTAAACTTCGATTTATATTCCATAATATCATTGTAGAATTATACACGCGAATAAATCGAAGGCCATGTGGGGTGAGTAGATATTTCTCTACGTCCATTTATGAGTTTCATCAAAGAACTTTGAAATCTGAAATAAAGTGTACCAATCCTATGAGATTCGGGACCACAATTGCAATAACATGGCAGATTGATTGATGATTTTAAGTTTCTTATAACAATAAGATACTTATGATTATAGTCACAGGTAATCAAATGATATATTATTAATAAATATGTTATTTCTAATGTAGTGCAATCAGTTATTATGTGGTATTTACTCAATGTAGGGTAAAAATCTAATGAAATGGTCTCCACATATAAAAATTTAATGATATAAACAACGCGTTTCGAACACGTAGTGTTCTTCCTCAGGTATTAACTAAAAAATACAATCACACCAGAGATCTATAGTACAAAGTAAATAAGTACAAAAATTAATATAAAATATTTATTTTATATTAATATAATTTATTTTATATATTTATTTTATATTAATTTTGTACTTATTTACTTTGTACTATAGATAACTCTCTGGTGTTATTGTATTTTTTAGTTAATACCTGAGGAAGAACACTACGTGTTCGAAACGCGTTGTTTATATCATTAAATTTTTATATGTGGAGACCATTTCATTAGATTTTTACCCTACAATAAATATGTTATGTAGTAACATTAAAATAAAACAAAAAAAAATGTTGGTTGACAACGGGTTTGATATTATGTTTACATATATTAAAGTTGTATGTAGGCCACTCCGGAATTTTTTATGAAACGAGAACCTATAAATGAAAATTACAGACTTCATGTGAATAAGTAACTTTACACTTCCTCAAAAATAATGCCTGATATTACTATCTGGCAATGCCGATATGCCGACATGCTTTGTCAACTCTTTAAGTTAGTCCGTGTTAACTCAAAAAAAAAAAAAGAAATAAGTGGTGGAATTCATTTTTTGAACACATCAACTCAAAAAATGTACTCTGCATAAGGTGTGGATTTTACTATGTTTTAACTAGAGGGTAAGGTGTTAATATTTCCTTTAACCCCACCGTAAAATTATTTTTAATTCTATTTGTGAATACGGCAGATAATAAGAATAACTCAAAAAAGGTTTATATGGTCAATAAACGGACATATCTATAATTCTACAGAGCATGTGCAACGTGCCATAAATCAAAGAAGTGTTGGTAAGTCTTAAAAAACTAGCAGTGAATTTTTTTACAACACTCATATTTACAGAATATTTTTTATAACATTCATATTTGTAACTCTTTTTTTTCAATACTCACATTTATAGAATCTCTTTTTAAAACATTCAAACTTATTGGTTTTTATAACATTCACACTTAAGAATATTTGTTTACCATATGCACACTTAATAAATTTTCAGTATTGACTTGACACTTTTTTAAAATATTTACACTTATGGATTATTTTTAGAACATTAACAGCTATTGGCTTTTTAAAATATAAATATTTTTACAATATACACTTGGTATATTGTAAAAATTACCATGTGCAATATATAGTAGTATAAAAACATTTATTGGGCTGGTAGTCCGGGGTTCGATCCCCACCTAGCCCTCGTTTTATTCACGGCGGAGGTAAATAAATCTGAGTACGTTATCCACTCGGAGAGGACGTTAAGTCGTCGGTCCCGAGCCTGCACGATTTCAGGTATTCGTTAAAGATCCCTACTCAAAATTCACTTGAGTTAGGCAAACATTTGCAACTTCCAATGTAGAATCTGTAGAATCAACGATCAAACAAAAAGCCGATAAATGACTGATGTTATCACTCCATAGGGATCGGTTTAAACAATAAATCAATAAAACTTATACCATTCACAGTTTTGGAATCCTCTTTCAACATACCTTTTGGCTTTTATATCATCCAGACATATGGGTGTTTTAAAACATTCAAATTTATATTTTTTAAAGGATTTTTTGCTGTTCCATGATCAAAAAGTGTTACTTATTTGCTACTTGGTATTAGTTGTGGCAATGAGTGCATCATATTATGCAAGGACCAGTGAATATTTTTATAGTAGTATATTAGTTAAAGGTTGATCAGGGATTAGAAGAAGGAAGTGATATAAGGTCTTCACGAGCACGTCACATAATAACAATATATAATCATATGTATTTATCTCAGATAAATTATAAGCTAATTAAAAAGGACTTCATCTTTTTTTCTTCTTTTTTACGATGTTAAATAATGTTTGATGCAAGAAAAGCTTTGTTCAGCTTTTGGGGATGAATCATCGTCAATTGCAACTGTGTACAACTGTTTTGCAGTATTTTGGGAGGGACGAGACTCATAGAGGTCTCCCCTTGATAGAGGTCTGTCACTTGAGAAAGTATCATCTGAGCAAAGAAACAGATTGAACGAGATCGCGTCATTTATAAGCATCAGATGACCCAGGTGGACTCAATCCTTCAGGAATATGTAAGTTTTGAATATTTTTTCATTCAGGATTCCCAAAATTTTAACAGATAGTCACAAGAAAACAAGAAATCTCAAGAGAAATTTAAGAAAATATCATCAGAGTTAAAATACAACCTAAAATTTTCTAATTGATAATAAAAGATAAATTTATTCATAAAAATCTAAAACTTAATACAGGATGTTTAAAAATGAAAAAATAAATAGCCACACTGCTCATTTAAAACGTGCTTTCGAAGATAATGACTGTTTATTTATCCAAATTACGGGTCATGTTGCCATTGTGAGTTTGGTTACACCTCCGTTTTTTTAGCATAATTTATTAAAAATATGCCGGAAAAAAATAAAGAGAGAATTATTTTGCATTATAACAATGTAAGTGTTAGCACCACCACATGAACCCAATTCTTTGATTAGAACGTAAATGATATGGACTAACCACTCTCAACCAGATACGTCATGTACTCAACCGTGAAACTTAGTTGCGTAGATAGTGTTTTCAAACCTGAGGTTGCCGACACGCATATTGTGATCTGGTGGATGAGATACTGAATATTCATACTTCAAAAATGCTTTGGGTGAATGAAAAGTCATTGAGTTCAAGGCAATGGTTTTGAAAAGCAATAAAGTCATTGGTTAGAATTATATTCATTTTGTGTTTCTATATCTAAAGTCTTCCAAGTCTCACCTACATACGAAGAATGAAACTGTAACCATTAACTTATGATATGTACGAAAGAGATATACTTAATATATTCAAGGAAAATACATGTCGTTGTCTCCAATTAAACTTCCATCGACAACTTAAAAACAACAGCTTTTAATACAAATCTTCATTAAGATTGTCTTCGTGTTGGTACTCTGATAGCAGAGTCAAAAAACTAATATAATGTTCAATAACAAAAGTTTTAAAGTCTATAATTAAATAATTTAATTTTTTAACTTATGTCAAAAATATGTTATTATTTAACCCTAACCAATTTTTAATTTAACTATTGTTAAATGCAGATTTGTTATTGTTATATTAAGGTTTTCATAGGTTGCAAATTCAGGCAGGTAGTCTAGTTTTTTATATGTGACTTGAAACTACTCCCGTGAATACAGGGGCTAGAGTAACACAGTGGCATACGTGTTTATCTCTGGGATTGGTAGAACTGGAGTTCGATACTGACTGTAGCCCGCAATTTATTTAAGCGGAAAGTGAGGAAAAAATAATTTGAGGACGTCGTCCTTTGGATAGGTAGTTAAGACATTGGTCAGGTACTCGTTAAAGATCTCTATTCTAAATACATTTAAGTTATGCAAACTTTAAGACTCTCAATGTAGAATGTTCATTGTGTGGTATCACAAAAGGCCAATCTTTAGCTTGGACTGGCACTAAAACTTAATCTAGTGCCCATGGACACGCAGAGTCAAATATGTCAATATAAAGAAATGTTTAAAGACCTGAATCCGTTATTTTTGATGATTTTATGTTGTAGTTTTATTTTGCCGTATTAGTAATGCTACAATACTCTCCCTCTAAAAAAGTCAAATATTTCCATCAGTAAAGATTCTTCTGCAAAGCCGATGCATTGATCAAAGCCAGAATTGACAAGCGAGTCATAGCCTCTCTTCCCCTCGTATAGTTGTAAGCCTGACTTATCAAAGTAAACTCTAATACAGGATCATCAGACCCTGCCAAATGCACCAGCTGGTAATCAATGGTACTGATTTGGATTTCGCTTCAGTACCCACTATGTATCAAATGAATCTGAACTGTTTTACACACCTCTTCGTAAATGCTCCGCACACCAGTCAATATTTCTTGTGAACTTGTCGAGGCAAACCGGAAAGACCAAATTCAACCTTTCCCTGTAACAAAAACAAAATATTTTTCATTTTAATACACATTTCTTCATAACATGATTTTTCCAAAAACAGGTAAAATAAAAATTAACAAAAAAAATTGAAATGTATGTAATAAATGTAAATATTGAAATTATTTCAACTGCTACCAAAAAATGATTTAATGAAATGAGACAAACCAAAATTTTAGCCACCACTAGAAATTACTAGTTTACTATTGATAGTAGTAGTTCTAGTAGTTTTAATGGCTCTAGTACTTGACAAATATTAGAAATGACTACTGTGGTTTATACTTTGACAAATATTTTAATTTATTTTATTTTATATGGTATGACGTGAGAATAACAAATAATATAGAGTTCAAAATTAGGGAAAATATTAGTGTGAAAATAGAAAAGTATGAATTAGAACATTTTTTACTTTACTATAAGTAAAGTATAGTGATCGTGAAAAAATTCGATCTCGAGATTTTGACGGAATTACATGTTTTGAGGTCCCAGAAGTCGTTTTATGACGTTTTTACGATGATGTCTGTGTGTGTGTGGGTGGGTGGCTGGGTGGGTGAGTGTGTTAGCATTGCTTGTTACCACGCTACGGTCCAGAATCATTGATGGATTAAGTTGATATTTTACACAAAAATGGGCCTCATAAAGACGAAGATCCCTATTGTTTGGGAAGAATTATGCATGATGGAAAAGTCACTTTTTTTGCCTAAAACCGTTTTTTTTAAAACATTTATTTCTCCTAAACTGATAACCCTAGAGTTTTGAAATTTTGACATTATCTTTGAGGTTTCAAATGCAACAAACGAAAAATATAAACAGAATTTTAAAACAACAGGAAATTTTTTTTTTTAATAAAATGTAAAAATTTTGACTTATAATTCAATCTCAAACCTTGTGAGAACGATACAAGCCATACTGTTAGACGGATCACAATGAAACTATGCCTGAAAATAGAACATTATGTGGAAAATGAGTTGAGATATTTTTTTTTCAAAATTACATTCTCTAAAGGGGCGTTGCAGTACGATTTGTGTTTTCAGAAAATGTTTTTTTGACGCTAAATGGGTCGTTAAAAAATAATGAAAATTTGACGAAAAATGAAACAAAAAATTAGCAATTCATAAAAAAAAAAATCATGAAGTTTCAAATACGGGAAAGAGCAATAACGATATAAAAACTCTTTGTTTACCCTAGACTAGGAGATCACCTGCTATACTTGTCGAATTTTTTGTATTTTTTACATTGTTTACATTGACTTAGAAATTTTTTGAGCGAATCCACTGAGATAAAATTGATTTTATAAAGGAACAGTTTAAATTGTTTATTGAATTATATGAGATGTAAGAGGAATAATATTGTGCAGGAAAATGATAACACTCACTCAGAAAAAAATCCTATATATGTTATTTGACAAAGGGGAAGGAAAATAATCTTATTAAATACTAAGAAGCTTATTATTATTATTATTTTAAAGATTAAAATTCCCAGTATGATAATTCTATAAAAGACCAAAAATGTAAATGATAATTCATAATCTGAATCTTTCAGATTATTTGAACAATAGCCATGTTCTCTTGTAGGATACTATTTCGTTTCAAGAAATGTTCACTTTGGTTTTTCAAAAATGTTATTACTGCTGTAGTTATACTAATGAAATTATTTGCATATAATAAATTATTTGTGATGTACAAAAATAAGCTTATAAATTGATATGTCCTTCAATCACTATCTGTACTACCTCAGGAATGACAGGCTAATAATTATATCCCATTTAGATGTTTACGTTATGCTTAAATGAGACGTTATGTTTTATATACTCAAGAAATTTGACATTAAGTTACTTATAGTAAAGTAGAGTGTAGGCCACTCCAGTTTTTTTTTGAAACAAATAGTACACAGTTTTATTGCACTATTATTTTTATTATTACATTTGTTTTTATTTTACAATTTCTATTATTACAATTTGTACTTTTAGTACCGTTAGATTTCTAACAGTAGGATGGTATGTTTTGCGTCTTTTCATTAATCTCAGCTGCAGTTCATTTCTAAAGGATTTCGTTTAAATGAAAGAGAATTAGAAAATGTGCCTCTTGTGTAGTTAAAAGTGTGTAAGTAACAATCATAGTATCATATTATAAAAAAAAGTTTTTAAAAAAATAAATTTTCCACAAATTAATTAATATGGCCGATACTCAATTGAAGAAAAATATTTTCTAAGGTCTCCTTAAAATTACCATTACAATTAAAATAATAATAATAATATATTAAAATAAAATTACTATTAAATCGAGCCTCCCTATTCCATTTTAAAATGATATATTCCAGAATTCAGTGTTTACTAGAAGGAGACTGCTATAATTTTTATACAAAACAGACTTTTTCTGTCATCAAAATACTCTGACATTTTTTGAGTTATTAAGAAAAGTTTAAAAATAAAGAAAATTTCAACTCCCTCGAAATTTTGTTGTAAGAGAAGAAAATTGCAAAACACTTTTTAGATTCTTAATCGGATTTCTCATAGAGCAGAAATATTGATCGGTACGCTGTAAGAACTGGTTAGGTATAATACTAATATGATCAACTATGTAACCTTCCAAAACTCTTGCGTACACCCATAAACCACCCATATACATACAGTTGTATTTGAATAAACTTCGAAATAGACTCAAAGACCTCAAAACATGTTAATCAGTCAATACCTTAAAAGCAAATTGTTCCATGGTACTATACTTCTATAAAATAAAAACTATATCAATTCATTAGTCGATATGTCGTGAATGTCTCATGTTTTAATGGTATGTATATTATTATTTCGAGAATTAAGTGTACTTTGCGTTTAGAATGAAAAAACATGGTGTCGTGATAATGTTGTGCAGTTAGTTGCACTAATAATGTTTACATATTATACAAATATTTACATGAAGATATAAGCAAATGAAATCATAATCATTAAAACAATATAAATTTAAGTATTGTTTAAAAATATTATACAAAAATAGCAACAGTTCTTTAACATAAATAAACCATATCTTCAAATAATCATACTGACTTATATTCGTGCACGTGTGATTTCTTTTCTTAGGTTTGAACATCACTGAAACGTGAGTGTAGTGAAACCAGCATTAATCTGAGTTATTTGTCTTAACATGTAAGTCACGTTCTCAGTTTAAAGAAGAAGCTTATCATTTTTTAAAAGGTTATGAACTTTAAATTAATAAATATCAGAAAAAATTATAATTTTTGAATATTTATTAATTTTAATACATTAGTAATATATTTATCTTAATATTCTGTAGCTATTTTTCTTTTTAAGTTTAATTTTCATATTCAAAATCGTTTAATTCATAAATTTAAAACTGTTAATATTCTAAGTTTTTTAATACTGAATTTAAGAATTTATTAATTCAATTTTTAGATTAGTAACAGTAATTAAAATGTTAAACACTTCATTAAAACATGAATTTAATTAAATTTGATTGCATTTCTTATGAATGGCTATTTTTTTCATAATCGCTCTAAAAAACACTAAATTAGATCTGTAATCTAATTTAATATGTAGATCAGATTAGATTAATTAAGCTAATTAGATATGCCCTTTAATTAAATTAAATATATTTTTACGAATGTTAAAATAAAGGACTTGATGATAAAATTAATGGAAAGCGATGAAATTCAATCAGTGTTCAAAACATTGAACTTTCTTGGAACTAAAATTGGAATAACTGAAAATGAAAAAAATAAATGAAGGTAATAGTGTGGTATTTAAAAGTCTAAAAATCTAAATCTTAAAATATATTTACACAAAATGGTCGTCATTTTGAAATAGTTTATGCGATTCTTGAAATTAGATTTTGAAGAGCATTAAAACGTCTGCATCTGTAATAAATGAAAAGGGATTATTAATGATTATTATAGTTTCCTTATGTAAAGTATACAATCTAGGAGCCTTGACACACTACTCGAAGTACTACTTACTTACTAACCGTTAATACACTTCCCGGTTTTTCAAAGAGATAGACTCTGTTCTGCTGTACCTCATTTGCGCTACAACAGCATTATTACTTGCATGTATTCTTGCTGTTTACGGGGCTGCCACATTAACCTGATCTAAGGCTCTGCTGACCTCACAAACCAGAAGAATAATCACACATTACAATGGTCGCACAGTGCCGTAAAGTGCTAATCACAGATTCAGTACACCACTAATATGTTCCTTTATCTCCTGTCTGAGAGATTAACATTTCTTTTCATATTATAGCTAAACAAATAGGACTATGAATCTTGTTTTAAACTATTTTTTTGACAGTGATTTACTTGATAATTATTCCCATTGTAATTTGGCTTTGGTGCCGGTAGAGCGCCTCGACCTTGAGGTCACACTCGTTGTATATTTTAAGTCAGGTAGGCCGATGGTCGGGTGTGGGTCAGGAGGGGTGTCTATCCTTCCAGGTGGTGGTTTATGGCAGGTCGCCTGGGCGCTGTTGGGCACTGATTCCACTCTGCTGCCTTTGTATGTAAATGATACTGGTTAAATAAGCCAGCCAGTACAGGTGGCCGCAGCTATCTTGTATTCTTAAACCATTACAAGCAACTCACTTTAAATATACCGCTTCTTGATTTTCAATAAACACTTTTATAACACTTATAAACATGCATCCATCCATTTAAAGCAGTACTTTGAACCGGAGTACAGTAATCATTATTTGGAGTAATGTGAAAAGCAGGGGTCATACTATTGCATGAATAAGTAACTAATTAATAAAAATAAAACAAATAATTAATTAGCAATTAACGTATAAAATAATTTAAATATTTATTAAAACTATTTAAATAAAAGAGAAGTTTTGTCTCTGCATTGCTTAGAACTGACTCATTTCAAGTTATCTTTACGTTTCATACATTAGAAAAACCGAATCCGTCCTTAGAAACATTTTTGTCTGTCGGTTTGAACGCTAAATTTTGTCACAAGTAAACTCTGCCACTTTGAGATATAGAAGCTGCAACTTTTGCAGTAGATTTTTGTATGTCTAACTTAAAATATAAGCTTTGAATGGATTGGCTCCGTGACTGTTTCTGGACTGCTTGCTCAAGACTTAAAACTTAACGTACCATGGGGCACCAATCATGTTGTTAAAAAACTTGAATTCTTCAAAACTGTGCAACGGGACACGACTCCGAATTCGTTCTTTGTTTAGATATGTCATAGAGGCTGATATCATGAATGAGTGTGGTACTGGGGAGTCAGTGTTTATACCACGCATACCATTGATACCTAGCAACTGTCCTTTTCAATTCAAACGGTTGCAATTTCCCATCACCGTCTGTTTTGCAATGACGGTAATTAAGTCACAAGGTCAACGGCAGGAATTGAAGTGAGTGAGACCAAATGTTTCTCACATGGCCAACTCAAGTTCCAACATGGTCAATCAGAGGTTCCAACTCTCTGCACTTCCATGCACCTGAAGGACAGATAGCTAATGTTGTGTATACTTACTTAACACTGTGCTAATATATATATTTTTTCCTATTCTATAATTATCCTAACAATATTTTGAAATACCACGTATTATCCCTGAATTTTTGTAAAATACCCATAAAAGACGGACACGTCTGCTGGTAGCTTATATTATTATAAAACAAATACCATTATAGTTTTCATGAATATAGTTGACGTAGATTTTATATAACATAGTGTAACAATATTATACACATGTAATATAAAAAATGGAGCATGTGAAAATATTACAATAAACTCCCTCCAAGTAGTGGTACTATTTTGGAGAAAAAAAAAACATTATAGTTTTAAAATAAAAAACCTTTGCGTGTACTCTATGAACGACGATTCGTTAGACTATGGAATTAATTTTTTTTCTGTGTTTCCTTAGTGTTTTCTATTTTTGGTATATAATTGTATGTATAAAAAGATTTCACATAAACACGTGAAATAACAATCATTGATCAAACCACAATAAGAAATGGGAAAACAAGACTAAGATCTTTCAACCGTAACAAGCGGTCTTCGTCAGTATCAGTGTCAGTGTCAGTGTTCATTTGGGTTTTTGACTCTGACGAAGATTCAGTTTCTGAAACTGTTTCAGTTTCAGTGAGACTCTGGTAAAGGCCAGTTGATTTATCCAAAGATCTTTGTTATACTTCTGAATTGGTTACAGTGGCTTAGAGATTCTATTATACACATATATAATAAATATAGTCGAAACGCTTGGCTACAAACCCATTAAACCGCTGTTCCAAGTGTGAAAAATTTATTTGTTTCAAACTAGAAAGAAATAAGGAAAAACTCATCAATTATGAAAACTCTATTATTTAAAACTATATATATATATATATATATATATATTTATGTAAATATTTCTTAATTTCTTAATGTAATTTTTGTAATTACATATTACAAAAATTACATTACATAAATATATTGTAAATATTACATAGATATTTATGTAATTATGACATAAATAAATTTACATAAATATATTGTTTATATATTTATGTAAATATTTCTTATTCTGTTAGGATGTTAATTTTGTATTTGAGTTCTGTGATGATTTAGTTATTAGACCCTGAAGACTTCCTGAAGATGGTTAGACCTGACCGAAACGTCGTATATATTTTGTAATTATTGTTAATTTGTTTGTTATGGTTAAAACTTGTTTAGTGTGAAAAAAATGGATGTCAAGAATAAATCTTTTGGTGAATTACTTTATATTTTACCTGAAAGGCGGAAATCCATAGTCAGAAAACTTGAAAAATTAACACGAAAAAGAACAAAAGTTAAAATTGGCATAATTTTTAATAATATATATATATATATATTAATGATCAAACCACAATATTAAATGGGAAAACAAGACTAAGATCTTTCAACTGCAATAAGCGGTCTTCGTCAGAGTCAAAAACACAACAGTTTGGTTTTTGACTCTGATGAAGACCGCTTGTTACGGCTTGTGTTTGCTATTGCGTATGTATGATTATGTATGTCTATAAAATGAAAGGGAATGGAAGATACATATCAGTTAAAAGTGATCCTTTCATAATATTTTCCAAGAAGATATTTGAATCAGATCAGAACTTCTAAATCCTTTTGTAATATAGCTGTGGGGAGGTTGATAATTTTTAATATATCATACATTTCACTTTAAGTCAGAATATCAACTTCAGAAATGATAACAAAATCCTTCAACTTTAACTAGTCCTCGTCAAAGTCTCGATTGAACGGACGGCCAATTTAAGCGGGACCTCAAGGAAGACCAGCTACTTTGGTTGAAATATCTTGGTGCCATTTCTGAATTTACGACTCTAGTTTGAATATTGATTTTTATTTCACGAGTTTATTATGAAGTACTGTTACTTCTATCAAATTCAAATTAAGATTAATATATGTTGTTAAGAAAAGAAATTATGGCAACAATTTCAAGAAAGGAAATAGTAGTATCCTAAATTTCAAAATTTACCCTTAAAAAGCAATTTCAAGAAAGGCAATAGAAGTGATCCCAAATTTCAAAATTTACCCTTAAAAAGCAATTTCAAGAAAGGCAATAGAAGTGATCCCAAATTTCAAAATTTACCCTTAAAAAGCAATTTCAAGAAAGACAATAGAAGTGATCCCAAATTTCAAAATTTACCCTTAAAAAGCAATTTCAAGAAAGACAATAGAAGTGACCTCAAATTTCAAAATTTACCCTTAAAAAGCAATTAGAGTATAAAAGTTCTCCTTCGAAACTTCATATATACACAATTTGGTCTACATACAGAGTTACAGAGCTGCATTCAGTCTTCATGTATAAAACACTTAATTATGTCAAAAAAATTTTAAAGGTAGACATTGAAAATGGTCTTGAGTGCCCAAGAGAGTTATTCCCTTAGAGAGTTCATTGTTTGGGGGGGGGGGGGGGGAGCATGATTCAAATGTAATATATATTTGGCTTTCATTAAATTTAAACTAACCATACAAATTACTAAATTTTGTAATACAATTTTCCTAGAAAAAAAAATATATGTGCTTTAAAATATTTAATAGACCAGCAGAATTTTAAATATTGAAAATATTAAACAAACAAACAGAATATGTGTTAGGTTTGGTGGGTGTAAACTATGTGGCCCCACCGTTTGATGGGCAAATTTACATTTTACCTGAAATGTGACAGTAAATGTAAAATGTGACATTTTACTGAAATGAGACAGTTACCCTGTGTGTGTTTAGATATACCCCATTTTCCTAATATTCCATCATAAAAAAGTTTAGGTCCTTGGCCAAAATTTAATATTACACGATGTTTTTTTCTTCTAAACTATTATTTTAAGAGAGTTGAAATTTAAAATTATTAGGAAACAGATAGTAGCAAACTACTGAAAATAATTATCACACCTTTTTCCAAACAAAATTGCTATGAAAGGTGTTTTCATTAAATAAAAAAAACTAGAACACTCAGAGTTATGCATAACATTGGAGTCATTGTAGATGAAAGATTAAGCTGTAAAAAACCCATGAGAGAGATAGATTGGCTAAGGCCCTCAGTTTAATAATAGTAATACCATAATAGATTTTTCTGAATCAATGATATCTCACTTTTTTTATTGATAATATAAATATAGAAGCAATAAAACAAAATAATTAAATTATATATATGAATTTGATTGAACATCACCAAGAGTTTGATATTGTTACATAGGATAAACACATTAAAATAAAGACAAAACTAAATTAATAGTCAAGCAGTTTTATTATATGTTTGCTTATAATAAAGTTGAGTGTAGGCCACTCTAGATTTTTACTTTATTATGGGTAGAGTATAGTGATCGTGGAAAAATTCGATCTTAAGATGACTGATTTACATGTTCTGATATATGTATCCAAAAAGATGTTAAAGCCCACACTCTTTAAGTACAAAATTAATATAAACATAGAACTAACGACAGGCATGGGCAACCTGCGGCCCGCGGGCCACATGCGGCCCAGTACGTGTATTTGTGCGGCCTTCGGAGATTTAATATTTAATCTCAATATTAAAAGTTCCTTTGTTTTGTTGGTTATTAAAAAAAGCTCACCATGACTTTTGGAAGGAAATTACAACATAGAGAGAGAGAGAGAGAGAAGAGAGAGAGAGAGAGAGAGAGAGAGAGAGAGAGAGAGAGAGAGAGAAGAGAGAAAGAGAGAGAGAGAGAACTGTATAGCAACAAATGTTTTAGTTTTTCATATAAGACGCACTAATCTTTTGGAGATTGTTTGTGATTATTGTTTATCATAAGAAAATAATGAGATATAAATAATAATATAGAATAATATGTATTTCTATATATTCATAAAAATACAATATACATATTAGCTGTATGTATCGAAATACCACAGAAATTACCATACGGTCCGAGGTCACTTGGAAATTATATAATGCGGCCCTCAGTTCACAGAAGGTTGCCATGCCTGCCTTACGAAGTAGATGTGTTTTATTATTTTGGAGTGATGTTTCGTCACGAACAGAATCACTTTTTAGCCCAAATGGGATTTTAGGAAACATTTTTCCTACACTGTTAAAGAGTGTTTTTTTCTTCGAAAAATGCTAAATCTAGGGTGATAAAGTTTTGAAATTATTATAAAATAAACGAGAAACTCATCACTATTGAATCCATTAAATACTGATCATCAATCAATATTAATGATCAATATTGAAGAGAGATAAATCAGAATTTTTCAATAACTGAAAAGATAGTTTTTTCAAATGAAATCTATTTTTTTTTTTGTTCGCATTGATATTATAACATTTTGGTCAGATTACATCTTTTACTGTATTATGCAAAAAAAAAAAAACGCCTGTCTTAAAAGGAAGAGCTGAAATGCTTTAGTTGATGATTAAATGATAAAAATGGATGTTTTATGGAATATTTTCATGTAAAGCAATCAAATTTTGTCAAAAAAAAGAGCAACCTAAAATTAGCAAAAAAAATTTGTTTTTTTCCTTTTTATTACCTTAAAAAAAAAAGCTATAAAACCTGAAACTAATCTTAGAATAATAGTTGTACCTCTTGGCTTGTGCTTTACAGTGACATACATTTTATTTTAGGAGAATCGAGTAGAATAAAGTTTTTATTTAAAGGATTACGACAACGAATTTGAAATATTTTAATCAGTTAATATTATGTGTTAGAAAAATAACGTTCTTAAGTGAAAAAATCAACTACAATAGAACAAATATTTTATTATGTTTTTAGGATGATGGATTGTTTTCTATAAGAAATGTTGATACCAATTTACATGCATCCTTTTATAATAATGGTTTATGATACATAGTGCTTAGTACATCGATCACGATCTGGTCGTCGATACAAAGGTACTCTTGGTAGACCGCATGAGTTAAAAAAATTATTATCAGCCCATAATTCTTCCCATCATTGATTGATATATAAGACGACCAGTCGAATGAATCTGATTTTTTTGATACTTAGGTCACTGTGCAAGGGCAAAAGGACTCTAAGTGCAATAAAGCAAATAAACTAGTTATTAAGTTTGCCCCTTACTCTTTACTAATAATTTTCTTATCTTTTAAAATTAAGAAAAAGTTTAGAAATAATCGGGGAGACGGAATTGGATAAGAAGAAGAAAAACATATCACTTTCATATGGAATGCAAAAAGAATTTTTTTTTTACCGTGAAATATTACATAAATTACAACAATTTGCAAGTATCCGCAATACACTGCTAAATGTATGGGTAGACAATTGTGACTTGTTTATTTCATTAGTAACTCGCATAAAGAATATTTGTGAGCATACCTGGTTTAAAATCCCTTTTTTTTTGGGGTAATATTGAAGCATGAAAAGATATTTTTTCTCTCGTTCTTTATGAAAACACGTCTACTAATTTTATGCAACTTCTCTGGATACTCAATTAACTTAAAATTTTGTATTGATTATTATCTTAACAGACATATTTCACGACCTTGTAGAATTAAAAGGCATAATTACACTAAAATTGACAACTATTAATTTCTATCTAATAGTAACATGTAAAGTTTAATAAGATAATAATAAAAAATATTCACCATCTTTATAACCGACAGAAAACCTGTTAGATGAGTAAATGAACAATATCAGAAATGACAAAATAATTCTGGCTAACAAAATGGAAAAGTTCCTAAATATTATTTAAAGAAATTACTCTAGACTGCTCAAAATTAAGTGAAACTCGCTAGTTAGAACAACAATTCAATAACATTCTACCGACATATTCCATTACAATTTTCGATTCAATCAAAAGAGGAATTCTTTAAAGATTTTAAAAGACATGACTTCAGACATTAGAAAAATTATGATGGAAGCAGAATTTTTATTTACCAATGTCCTTCGTAAAAAATACTGTTGCGATAAAAACACCATTTGCGATATTAAGACAACGAGATGCTGCCAGTATTATTGATTTCTTCATTCTAAGTCATTAGAAATTCGTAAAGTGTTTTATTTGTAAAAAGATCCATAATATTTAGTTTTTCTGTTCAAAATTTTATACTTCTGTAAGTTATCTCACCAATCAACTGTCACAATTCTATTGCATTTTCTTATTTCTAACTTTTTACACTTTTTATGTATGTTTGATTTCTGAATGATTGTATTATTTCTTACATTTCCTTTGTTTGGTAGGCTTATGAAAAAGGTTTTAGTGGAAAAACCGAAACACTGGGAATGAGAGGTTAATTTGAACTTGAAGAACTGACCGAGTCATGATAAACTTTTATTTTGTTTCTACTTCATGGTCGATACTTTTATCAATATATATATATATATGGATTAATTTACCACAATGAAAACAATTTTTGAAACAATGCTCTAAGGCCTTTCGTTAACACATCTTCAGAGAGCAGTGTTAGTTCACTTGCTCTCTGAAGATGTGTTAACGAAAGGCCTTAGAGCATTGTTTCAAAAATTGTTTTCATTGTGGTAAATTAATCCATCTATTATATCAAGTGTTATTTTGATTATTATTCATATATATATATATGAATGATTAAACCACAATATCAAATGGGAAAAAAAGACTAAGATCTTTCAATCGTAACAAGCGGTCTTCGTCAGAGTCAAAAACCCAACTGACGTTTTGGGTCTTTGGGCCCAAAATCCAGTTCGGTTTTTGACTCTGACGAAGACAGCTTGTTACGGTTGAAACATCCTATTAGTACATACATACAAACATATGCCTATTGTGAAGCTCTTAAAGTAACGAAATAGTTAACATCAGTGATCTTTAAAGAAGCTGGACATAGAAAAAGTGCATTAAACGTTTCAATCTTCAGCATTTAATCACTTGGTATAATCCAAGTCTATGAGAGTTACGAGTAGCATGTATAGCAACGGGTTAATATATAGGTTAATGCACTTACTGAGGGAATATTTACTGTAAACTAGGTTTATTATTTTTTTTACTTTCTTTTAATCGTTCTCTGTGGAGTGTACAGTTGAGTTATAGGGAGTTTATGTGAATTAACTTTTATGTTTTAATTGAATGCACTTTCTGATTAAAGCAATAAAAACTCTTTGCAATTACGATACTCTATCCATAAACTTTACTGAAAACATTGTGGAAATTTACTGCACTAATAATAATAGTAACAGAAGTATTATTTAGTAAAACAGTAGTAAACAATAAAATAACATTATTAAATTTAAAAGATTGCTTTAACTATTTATTATCCTTTACAGTAAATGATGAATTATTACCATCTCTACTACGTAGAAGTGTCATTTCTAAATCTCTTTTCATTTGCCATTATCAAATTATCAAATTTGTAGAAATATTAAATATCATATCTTCCAAATTAACCAATTTAAACAGGAATTCTCTACTTTGGCTACCAGTTAAGTCACCTAACAGTAGTAGGGGACTAGTTGGTGCAGATCGTAATTTGGCTATAGAAGGGTTCGCAGTGACACTACTTATCTTATCTTAATCAGTTGGTTAAAGGATGGACAGTTATTAGTAACCCGTACTTTCTTCTCCACCTGTTTTGATCGCTGTGCACCTTAGCTTTCCAGCCATTATGATCAAATCAGGCCGACGATTTAACGTGTTACCCTTTTGTCACCTCCAAGTTTTGCCACCCAAAACTTGGGGTTTCCGAGGTGGACCTCGCGGAGGTGGGCACCACGATTCTACGTCGCGCATTAGACCAAAAATTAAATTAACTAATTCACGCAATTGTACCAGGGGGGGGGCGACTTTCTTCTCCACCGTATACTCTGTCTATCTTTGAGAAGGCACCTTCCACATCTAACCATAAATCTTAAACCTCAAGAATATTTCATATATTTTCTTTCCAAAGTCTCCCAGTGTCATCAGTGGCATAAATCAAAGTTGACTTTTCACTTTTACAGCTACAGGTAATTACAGTTTCTTGTAATTTTCTTTGTATCTTACTAATTTAAAATAAAATAGATGAAAATCAGATATAAATGTAGTTGAAAACTCATTGCTCTATATTTAGACGTTTAGCGTAAAAAAAAAACAATCATAGAATACTTATCCGTTTATATAATCACAGTAAAAAAATATTCATATAATTTCCTTGTAAGGTGTCATTTTTTTGGAAAATGCCACTATGATAAATCAAACACTGTGACCTGTAGCTTTTAGAATCTATAATAAGTGATTTTTGTTTTACTTTTAAATTGTAAAACTTATATTTTCTGCTTCTAAAAAGTCATTTTTTTTTCTTTTAACATCAGTTTTGATGTTAGCTGATATAAATTCCATTTATTTTAAATTCTATACATTCCAAATTATGAAAAAAAAAACAAATGCCTAAATTCACATTTCGTTAAAAAAATAACAGTATTTTGACTAAATTAACAGTAAATATTGACTAAAAACAATGACACATCTACATTACAGCGCTCATTTTTGGGTATTAAATAAATCAAACAGTATGACCTATAGCGTGGATGACAACACACACAAATATAATTGAAAAACTCAAAAATTGACTTCGAAGACACCAAAGTATGAAAATCTGTCAATACCTCAAGTAGAGTTTTTTCATATTGATTGTAGTTTATTTAAAGTGAGAGATCAAATTCTGAATTGCAATAAAAAAAATCAGAAATGGAACTAAGATTTTTAATTTATTTTGGGAAATTTAATTTATTTCTTAATGGTGTTTAGATATTAATATGGTTTGATATATTTTTCAATATATACAGAATTTATGTATATAAAATCATACATATAAAAATTATATTTGATATAAAAATCAGCATTTCTGAGAATAAGCATGAGCAAGTTATTTCATTGTATGATTTATTTGCAACACTAACCAATAAGTGTAAACAGTAGTGATGTTTTGATTCACATTGCTAAAGAGGATTTATAGGAAATAGAAATACGTTGTAACGGAAAAAGTGATGTACTCGTATATTGGAGTACTACATGAAATCAAGAGAGAAAAGCATTGATGCTTGTCTGCCTTAATATCTGTGACCGGGCACGCATGCAGCAACATTGTTGGTTTCCAACCACCTCTTCACCAGTGCGCTTGGTTTCCCTCTCTTATCTCTCCTGATGAGGGTTGAAACAAAACATATTAGTGACCACAGGTGTACGGTTTCTATTTATTTCTGTATCTTTACCTATATTTAACTTAAATATATATATATATATATATATCAGCTCAAAAACGAAGAAAAGCAACACAGAGAAAGAGACACACTTACAAACTCAAATTTTCAGATGATCGATCTTCAGAAGAAAAGAGAATGGGCAACCAAGCACGCTGGAAACACAACGGCAGGAAACCGTCCCGGCAACCGACTGTGCTATATATATATATATATATATATATATATATATATATATATATGAACAAACCACAATAAGAAATGGGAAAACAAGACTAAGATCTTTCAACCGTAAAAAGGTTGTATGCACTTTGCGGATGTATTCCTGTTGATATTATATATATGTATAGTTATCTAATCGGGATTTGGTCAAATTTTCTAGGTTTGAAACTCTTATTGCCGACGTTTTGGTTTTATTTGAAAACCAAACCTACAAACAAAGGATAATAACAAATCACATATCAACATCCAACATATAAACAATGTGAAAATATATATATAACCAATCAAATGAAACGATTCCACGAGTTGTTTATGTTGTTTATGTCAATGTGGTTTTATTATATATATATATATATATGTAAAAAGATTTCACAAAAACACGTGAAACAACAATCAATGATCAAACCACAATAAGAAATGGGAAAACAAGACTAAGATCTTTCAACCGTAACAAGCGGTCTTGTCAGTCAAAACAACTCAGTTGGGTTTTTGACTCTGACGAAGACTGCTTGTTACGGTTGAAAGATCTTAGTCTTGTTTTCCCATTTCTTATTGTGGTTTGATCATTGATATATATATATGTATACAGAAGAATCACAATCAACATGTCATGCAATTAATGCAGTCATACAACCACAAGGGAAAAGGATCATTGTAACATTTGATGTTACCTTCTTTGTTTTTACTTTGCTCTCTGATGACATAAAGTGAAAGATCACAAGCCATTTATTTCTATTGTTATTTTCTCATAGTTTTATACTTCATATTAAAAATTATTTAAGTATTTAAGTAAGAAATTACTTTCCCAAAGTATCAATCCTAGTAAGAGTTGAATGTTAAAATTAACTCGTGTTATAGAGCCTAGTAAGGAAAGCATGTTGAACATGATATATTACAACTGGAATAATGCAAAATAAAAGAACTAAAAAATGTGAGTCTTTAAGGTATAATGAGGGAGAGATAGAGGTGTGGAGATAGTCGCGGGTGGGTGAGCAGTGGAGCCGTGCAGGCAGTATGCAGATTTAGAGACGAGTACTAGGTCAAGCACCCACTAACCCATTTAACATGCTTCATGCAATTGCTAGTCATTTCAAAAGGGTGACAACTAGTTTAGAGGTAATTTCAGACAGTTTTAAAACAGCATAAAATACATTTTAATATAATTGAGACTGAAGGTTTTATATATATATATACCTATATATATATAGTATATATAAGGTTTTACTAAAGGTATATATATATATATGAGTCACCGCCCTACCTTCCTGCGGGACTCTTTGCTCTTCACACCTCCTGATGACGACGATGGTCGAAATATCGATGTGAGTTATGTCTGGGTCTTTCTGTGTGTTTCCTTCGTTTTGAATTTATATTATTATTATTATGCGTTAGTGCTCTTCTGACGTAGGCAGAGATAGTGGAGCGCTTGTACCTCTCGGGACATTCACTAAGGCCATTGAGGCAAAGCCCAGGGTTGGTGACCTTAGTGTAGACCTACACTAAGTCACTTTGTGTACCTACACACTTAGTGTGTAGGACATTAGTGAATGTCCCGAGAGGTACAAGCGCTCCACTATCTCTGCCTACGTCAGAAGAGCACTAACGCATAGTAGTGATTGGGGAGCAGTAAATGAAGAGTTGGAAAGGGTGACTCAAGTTGTAATAAACAACGGATATTCTAACAAGCAAGTCCAATAGTCTATTAAGTACGAAATGGAAAAATGGCACAGCAAGAATGACAATAATATTACCCCCAATGAGGAAACTATAAAATTATACTACCGAGCCTACATGAACACTGAATATAGGCAAGACGAAAGGGCAATTCAAAAGATTGTTCACACCCACGTAGTACCCAAGGATGAAAGCAGCTGGATTAGTCTCATAATATACTACAAAAACAAGAAAACGAGTAACTTACTGCTGAAGAACAATCCTAAGAAGAATACCCCGGAGCTTCAGTGCAGTCACCTAGTGTACGAGTATAATTGCACCACAGGTGAATGTGAAAGCCTGCCTTCCAAGTACATTGGGATGACTGCGACTAAGCTCTTTAGGAGGTTAACTCTTCATTTGACTGCTAGAGCCCCCAAAAAACACACACAGGAGAAACACAATACGCAGTTGACGAGGGAGATGCTGGTTCAGAGCACTGCCATCATACAGGCGGAAGAGAACGCGGAGAAACTACAAATATTGGAAGCCCTGTACATAAAGGAAAGGAACCCCTCTATAAATCTCCAGGTTAAGGACATGTTCATAATACCGACGAGCTGGAGCCTGGACCCAAGCATGAGGTCCAATAAGAGTAGCAGCCTTAACCCTGTGCTCTGATTAAGTCCGAATAAGTCAGAACTTTAGACCAACCATGAGCAAGATCCGCTCAGATAGCTATTTAAGCTCTTGACTACAAGGCATGCTCTACCTGGTGATGACCAACGTTTCTATGGTCAAAAGCTCGGAAAATATCAACGATGTCTCTAGGACAGATGTTATGGCAACTGCAGCCAGAGGAAAGAAGAATCGCCCGAAGGATCGAGGCCACCAGCGCTATATATATATATAGAGTAAAAAAAAACAGACTTACAGTCTCTAAGTTTTGGCTTAACCGGAGAGAAGATATAGAACACCAAACGGAACCGTCGCTTCGCAAGTTGGCTTGATATCCCTATCTCTTCTCTCCTGATTACGGTTAAACTGAAAATTAGAGACTGTAAGTCTGTTTATATAATAAAAATTAGATATAAATGAGGGTATAAATTTCTCAAATTCGAGAAATGACTGAGAACTTTCAACAAAAACAAGCGGCTTTCGTCAAAGTTTCACTGATTTTGACAAAGTGATATTTTGACAAAGATAATTTGTTTTGGTGAGAAAAAAATACCAAGTAATGTAGGAACATAGTTTTTTTCATTAAACATCTTTTGTGTGAAGATTTGTTTTTTTATAAATCAATTATGAGTAAAAATGACATGACAGTATATTATATATATATATAATTAAAATAAGCAGTGACACATAAACTGAAACACTCAGGTTGACTGTCGTCCCTTCGTCAATTCACTTCTTCTCCTGAACACGACCGCCATTACGGTCGAAACATTGAAAAATGAGTCTTTGTTGTGTTTCAATTTATGTGTCACTGGTTATTTTAATTGTAATCTGTCCTGCCGGACCGTTTTTCGTTTATCATAGTATATATATATAAACACACAAAGTCACTACAGAACTCACTTCGATATTTCGACATCCGTCGTCATCGGGAAGAAGTGCGAAATACTCGCGTTGAGAAGTAAACTGCTATTCAACTGTACATATATATATACTTTTTCGGTGAAAACAAGATCTACTTAGATAGATAGTAAAAATAAAGTTCATTGTAGATAGAGACACATAGAGAAATTAAAAAAACACACTCACTCTTACAGTCACTAATATTGCACTGATACCGACCGGTCTGCAACCGTCTCTGTACCAGTGCACTTGGTTTCTCCCCTGCCTTATCTATCCTAAAGACGGTTCAAACCAAAAATTAGTATATATTTCTATATAAACTAATATATGTCACATAAAGGAGATTTTAGCTCCTTTTCTGATTGTTTACTACAGCTTAGTAGTATTTATACATATGTAAATCGATAGAAATATACATACTTATATATGAATAATATAATTTTTAAATGATAAAAGGAATTGCGCAACCGTACTTGGTGATACCAAAAATAAGAATTTAAGAATACCTTGCACAAGAAATGAATTGAAGTTGCTTAACAGTACATAGCTAAAGCAGCAGAAAGGAATTTGGTTTAACGAAGTAAAAGAGAAATAATATAACTTTCACTTTGAACACTGACTGACTAAGTATTTGCTTAACGGAATCCAAATTCCACTTCCCTGGGGAGCACTTCAATGACAAAATACATGCTAATCTTATTATTAACTTTCTTAAACATACTGGCATTCATTATATTGTGTCTTTTATTTTCACTTAATAAAGTTTAGACTTGCTATAATTTTGTTCAAAATAGAGTGGTACCTCGGGATACGAGTTTAATTTGTTCCGTAACCTTGCTCGTATGTCAATTTACTCGAATCTCAAAACAATTTTCCCCATTTAAATCAATTGAAATGCCATTATTTCAGCCCCAAAAATACTTACCCCTAATTGTTTTTTACGTGATTTTGAATGAGAAAAATGTATTTATAAGTTACAAATATTGTATAAAAACATAATAAAAGAGAATGTAGAGGTGATTAGAAAAAACTGGTTAAAAAACTGATTTTATGAAGGTTGCGTACATATGTAATTAGTATTTTGGTTATTTAAATTTAATTTAGACATAACTTAAATGCTACTGTATAAAAAAATGCAGTAGCTTCGCAGGATTAAAAAAAAACTGTCCAAGGAGGTTTGTTTCTTCCTCCCTTTCAGAATGCTACGAAAATTGGTTAGGCAAGTTTAATTAAATAGATCCGATGCACGACCTTTCCGAAAAGTTGTAACTTTTTCGGGGTGTTTCTTTGCCACGAACTGTGAAACTCTGTCCCACATTCCCAAGATCTTCCAATTGAATTGATCTTCCAATTTTTCAAGGCAAACTGTGAAAACTGAGTGTGCCGTAGGCGGCATCGTAAAAAAAGAAATGTACATATTTATAAATGATCTGATACAAGAATTGGCTGTTCCTCATATCTCAAATTTCACTCGTATTTCAAAATAAAATTTCGTTCATTTGACAGCTCGTATCTTAAATACGCGTATGTTGGGGCACTCGTATCCCAATGTACCACTGTAATAAAGTCTCAAATGTTATGTTTCACATCATTATAACCAGTTATAAAACTGGTTTGCTATGCAAAACAAAAAAACTTGGGATGTATATCACAAAATAATTTAAAAACAATGGGAAAATAAATGAAACAATTCTCCATACACAATTTTTTTTTTCATAAAACTATTGTTTCTTCTTCAGGTTTTATCTGACATGCAAATTATTAAAATTATTAGCCAGGCAGTTATAATAGCTTATATAATCTCTAAGTTATTATAGATTAAAACAAACGTAGTCTTATTAGCAAGTTTGCTAATGTTAGATACGATTTTTGCTTTATTTATAATTTTCAATTTATATTTAACCTGAAAAAAATACCAAGTAAGGTAGAAACATAGTTCTTTTCATTAAACATCTTCTGTGTAAAGATTTGTTTCTTTATAAATCAATTATGAGTAAAAATGACATGAAAGTCTTTTATTTAACTATTAAATTTGAAAATTAAGGTAAAAATGAAATACTCAATTGTAAAAGTAAAAACACGAACAAAATGGGTCAATATGCTTAAAAATAGTTATTTTTTAGACTTGTTAAAGATATCTGTGGATATTAATGCTGCGAAATGACTAACTAGCCGCTCTTGATGGCAGGGATCTTCCAGACTCAGGAGCATAATCCTTTCACTACTCTTGCAGTAACTCAGAGACTAGTGAAAGACTTTCAGTAAACCCTGAAAAATCGGAAAGGTACCAACAATTTCCGATTCTTTCCCATTTCTTATTGTGGTTTGATCATTGATTGTTATTTCACGTGTTTATTGAGAAAAATTGTTTGTGACGGAAAATTTAGTTGATTCCAAACACCTATAGAGGTATAATCAAAAAGAAACTCTATAAAAACCTATGTTTTTATAATAATAATAATAATATAAAATAATATCTAATAAATATATCTAATAATATCTTATGCCTATGAATTTCATTTTTTTGTCTATTAATAAATTTGTTACATAAAAAACATAAGTCGTTAAAAACTACTTTAACCATGTAGACATAGTTTTGGGAGATTTTATTCAATTGCAATCTCTCGTTTTTGACAGCTCTTCTCAAAAAGCTATCAAAGACATATGGTTCACAAGTTGAATCATAGAAGTCCACACAGTTGTTTACGGTATCCCGTTTGGATAACTCTCCCAGTGACCTCAAATCCCAGTCAAGGCGAAATAACACTAAACTCGTAAGTGAGAACAGGTAGAAACCTGTTTTCGTCAAATACCAGTATCCCCTCTTACAGGAAATTCTACAAAAGTCCAGCCTTTCCCTGAAAACATGTTCCGTTATTATACTTGTCTTATTTATATTACTTTATCAAATTAATCTTTGTTCCAAAGACAACCAACTTTCTATATTCATAAAAATTAAGTGTCCGTCTGTTTGTTTGTTCGTTTCTCGTTTGTTTTCTCTGTTCCTACTACAGAAATTACCAAATGACATCCAATTTGAATTAGAAAGACCTAAATTTTCTGGCAAGTATTTCTGGTCAAGTTTTGTAGTAAAATAATCGTGAAAAGTTAGTGCGTATATAATTAAAAATTGTTTTCTTCTATAACAAGATGCGTTGTTGGCTCTTTTGTTCAGTCACTTTAACGTACTGCGTTTCTTGTGTGTATGCTACTAATAATCCATTTGTTTATTAGTATTACGTTTAAGACTTAATTGGTATAAACGTTAAATACGTCTTAATTAATTATAGGTTGATAATTTTTAGAGAAGAGGTTGCCAACCTTCTTGGGATGAGAAGCATCATTCCAGCAGATGCGAGAATCAGGGCTGTAAGTTTAAGAAACTGCCTTAGTTTAAAGATTTATCAGTACTTTTTATAAGATATGATATTTTTTTAGGACATTTTAAGGTCATTTTTAAAATCTTAGTTCAATAACGTCATGGCAATTCTAAATTAATAGTATTTCCATTCAAATGAATAACACTTTTAATATTATTATCTTGTACCAATTTCAAGAAATCCATTATTTATTGTCAGTATCAGGTATGGTCAGGTATTTAAATGTTAATCTAGAATATTCTCTCAAGTCCATATGTTTTATTATTTTACACATTACAAACTGAAATTTATTTCTAAGCGTTTGGACGGTAGCTTTTGATTTTACTATTTTACAAATACTTCAAACAAGAGTTATTATTTTCGTAATGTTTATTCATATAACAAATCTGCGAATTTTCATGTATAAAAAGTCTGATTTTTCTTTACATTAAAAGTGAAAATAAATATCTCCTTTTGATCAATTTTAATATGAGTCCATATATTTTATCCTTGAACGAAGTACTTGAAATGTACGGCCCTGCGAAGTGAGAGCAAATTTTTTAAGAGTGCAGGAGTAAAAAATGGTTGGGAACTAGATACATCTAAATATGTAAAAGCAATATATTTTGCTTTTTTTTTCAAATATATATTTTTCATGTATTAGATGATATGAAAAATTTTCAGATTAAAAATTTTTTAAAAACAAAATAATTTTAGAGAAAATCAAAAATTACGTTGTTAATGGACTAGAAAATTTAGTTTATTTTTCTATTACATCACGTAAGGTATTGAATAAATTTAGAAAGGTAAAGCTGGCATGCGTTTGTTACTTGTTTTCAATTTGGCATTCATCAGTCTGCAATTCAGGTGTTCTAGAATCTTGAATTTTTATCTTGTGCAAGTTTTATCTTGAATTTTTTTTTTGTAAGTCTAAAGTCTCATATTGCTTCATTTGTTTACACATTATTCCTTCGGCAAAAGTAAGAACTGCAGATTGTTTTCCCTCCACATTTACAAGTATTCATCTCTAGGGCTGTTGTAGGGAAGCAACATTTATATAATTTGTTATTTGACATTTTAGTTATGAGTTGCTCAACATTACTATATTCATAAAAACATTTAAAAAGTATTAACTCGTAAATTTCTATGTAAACCGCAAATTCATAGAGGTAAACATTTGTTTATTCAAACTTGTTTATTAAAATTTACGAATTAGATTTCATTGTATAAAATTTTGATTCTGTAATTTTATGAAATTCTAATTCATCTGATACTGGACCTAGAACCTTTACAATATACAAATAATGAAAATCTTATTCCGATATTTTAAAGGGAAACACTGTCAAATAATATTTTTCTCTCGAATGAAGCCAAAGTGCAATGCTAGTTTCTAAACAACTCAAAAAATAAAAGATTCAGTTTATATTTGTTTATTAGTTTGATTATTATGATAAAGACGATTAACACTTAAGTTATAAAAGGATTTCTGATAACAAAAAACTGGCAAAAAGTTTCTCCCAGTTTTCTTACCAAAAAGTAAATTCAGTTATGCAATTAATAAATTAAATTTTTATTATTTCAACTATCCCTGATCTCTTAGCGGAGTTAAACTGTAATTTTTTGTATTTAATGATTGTTGAATAGCATTACAAAAATCAAACAGTTTGAATTTTTTGGTCAAATAATTTTAGAAAAAAATAAAATCTAAACTATTTTATGTAAATATTAAATGTTTAAATTACATTTTAAAAACTACATTAAAAATAAAACAGTGCATGTTATATATATATATATATATAATATTGTCGGATATATAAAATATAAATTCAATTAAAATAGTCTTTTTTAATTTATAATTAAGAGAATAAAATTTATAATTGCTTTCTTCACAAGAAAAAATTTCCCTTTAAAAACTCAAAATTCACCCCTGCGGGCAAATTTTACCAGCATTGAGAACCCCTGGATAGAGTTTTACAACTTTGTGTAAAAGTATAATTACATTCATAGTTAACCAATTTAATGTCTTTATTTATTTTCATGTGTCTATATTCGTATTGTCAAAATGGGATCATTGTTCTAGAACAGGGATGTCCATACTGGGAGCGATTGTAACCCACAGTTTTAATAATTTGAGATATTTCATACTATTTTGTTACAAATTTAAAAAGATACAACTTTTTAAAAATATGGGTATAATAATTTAGTTTTGCTCAAATGTGATGACAATTTTTTTAACTTAATATAAACCAATTTAGTAAAGAGGCTGGGTAAGAATGATTAAAAGTTGACTTGCCTTTTGTCGTCATATTGACTCATCCAATAGTGTTAAATTGTAGCTTTTTAATAATTTATTGTAATTTCATAAATTTTAAGCACAAAACTTCCTTTAAACAAGAGTTTAAAGTTGTTTGGTGACAAAGAATATTTTTTTTAATGAAAACTTTCTTTGATGGAATTTTTGCCAAAAATCTGTAAAACTCATCTACAGCCTACAGGTTATGTTTTTATCAATTTACTATTATCCTCCAAATGGTGCGACGAACATCAAGTATGCAAGTCAAGATTCAATCATCAGTCAAAATTGTTACATTATGTGCTAAACTGACCTTTTTTTCAATCAAAAGTGATAATTTTTTTTTAAATCTATACAATTGCGTAGAGAATAACTACATGATTTCAACACTGAAGAGTAGGTATTACTTATTTTAGGAGATTAAATTCTTTTTGAAAACAAACAATGGGTAATAAAGTAGGCTTTTCTTCATGGAGCAATAATGCCCACAGACGACACAGCTAATCAACATTATTGGTGCTTTTTTGAGATATAATATCAAACAAAGTAATTTCAAGAATGTTCACAATTGAAATATACCCAATATTTGCACTCACATAAACGTCTTTAAAAAAAACTTGAACAATTAACTCAAAGGACTTGAAATGTGCGAATTCCTTAAAATTTTGAAATCAATTAATTTTGGTTAGCATACTTAGTTATAATAAAGTAAAGGGGGTCAGGCTAGCTCAGTGGTTACGTGCTCGCCTCTGATCTGATAGGACCGGGGTTCCATCCCCACCTGGCCCTCGATTTATTCATGCGGGAGGTGAATAAATCTGAGCACGTCGTCCCTCAGAGAAGGACGTTAAACTGTCGGACCGAGCCTGTACGATGTCAGGTACTCGTTAAAGATCCCTACTCTAAATACTCTTGAGTTAGGCAAAATTTAGGACTCCCACTGTAGAATCAATCTTTATTGTGTGGTATCACAAAGAGCCAATGCTCGGCTTAAGTGTGTTCCCTTGTGGAATTGCCACTGCAACCTAACCTAACCTAATAAAGTAAAATGATTCCCAAAAAGGCAAGTATTGGTTGCCACCCAAGGAAGAGCGTTACATCTTTCTGTCAAATTTAGAAATTGTACTCATCGTCGTCAAAAAAAAAAAACAATATAGATAAGAGAGGTAACACAGAAAATAAAGGATTCTGTGTCTATTTCACATTACTGGGATAACTTTGGGGCCACAGATGTTAGTTTATTTTATGCTATTAGTTAAATAGCTTTGCTAGTCAAACGTTATTTTTTTCAATTCAAGTTCCCTTTTTGCAAAACATCTTGCAAATATCTTGTTGAAAGTCGTTTTTACTTTTTTTTTTAAAACCAAACTAATCCTTTTCAAAACTTTTGTAAATTAGGTTCATCTGAATGTTTATTTTATTTAGAAAAACAATACATATGTGAATAGAATAAGGAGAATACAACACAAAAGTCTCCAAACATAAGATATTATGTAATGTCGATTAGTTTCGAACAATTAGTGTTCACCCTCTGCTAGGCAAGATAGATGTAACTTGAAATGAACACAAAGTGTTCGAAACGCGTAGACGTTAGATAAAATCTTTTGAATTGAGTTGAGAAAACTCACTCAAACTCAAGTCTATATAGGTAACCAAAGTTATACTGATTTGTTTTTATAATACACAAATGGTTATTATAAGTATAAAAAAATTAACAATTTTTAATTAATAGTCGATTAATAATAGATTAATTATTCAGTGTAATGAGAATAAAATTGTAGGAAGCTATGACAAAAAAGTAATAAAGATTTAGTTTCTTTTCTGAATTCTAGATTAGGCCATCCATGGAGTGGCCTACACAACTTTACTAAATGTAAACATAATATCAAACTAGTAATAATATCAATTGAGTTTTGGTTTTATTTTCCTAAATTACAGGCAGTAATGAAAATTAGATAGCGTATAAAATGATGCTTTAAGACTCTATACAATTGTAACTGGATTCACTCTTTTGCTACTTTGCACTGGGAAATCGAAACCATTTAAGTGAGAAGAATAATTGGAATCATAACTACATCTGAAAAGTCAAAACGAGACGGAAACCAACACTGGGAAACCTGTTCAACTAACCGCTGATAGTGAGACAATGGATATAGGAGTATACTGTCGTAAGTTGCCAGTTGTACAATGAAAAGTACCAGAACTTTGATACCAATAGAAATGAAATTAAAAAAAGCTGCAATGGATGGAATTGATGCGAGAGACCGAGAAACATTGTTTGGAATCGTAGACCGATATTGGTGATGTGCTCACTAATACCGATCATGGCTACGAATCCGTCCCTTCTTGTTCGTTACGTGTGAGTGGACTTTTGCACAAGAGTATAGAGTAACGTGACGTGCTCAGTTGTTAACATGTTAACCAGTCCTTTCAACTGGTAGGTCCAGGATTCGATACCCACTTTGGCCTTCGATTTCTTCACGTGGGAGGTGACGTGACGTGGGATAGGAAGTTAAGCCATCGGTCCCGAGCCTGACCAATGTCAGCTACATGTTAAAGATCCCTACTCTAAATAAGCTTCTGTTAGGCAAAATTTAGGCCTTTCAATGTAGAATTACCGATCAAACAAAAAGGCCGTAAAGGGCTGACGTTTTTAACCCTCTAGGGCAGTGTTTCCCAAAGTGGGCGGTACCGCCCCCCCGGGGGCGGTGCTTTGATATCGGGGGGGCGGTAATGCAAAAAAGGAGCGGCCATTCTATTTCCATAAATTGAAAATGTTCATGCAATATAATTTCTAAATTTAAGTGAAAACACAATATGTTAACTTCTAGGAAACAGTTTCTTAAAATTATTTGTTTTGATATATAATTTTTGTGTTAAAAGTATATTTTCACCTAAGTTTCTTTTATTGTATATTAATTCTTTTGCATAAATATGCTATGAAATAATACATTCTATTGGATTCTAAAGAAATATTCGATTAGTAATTATTAAAATGTTACCGATTTGGTTATTTAGTCTACGAATCTGATTATTATTAAGAATGTTGAGTTATGGGTTTATGGACCCAAGGGGGGCGGTCACTCGAAAAAGTTTGGGAAACACTGCTCTAGGGGATCGGTTTAAACAATAAAAAAAATAAATATTAATTTAAAAAAAATGTCTTTATGGTAGAATAATTAAAAACTAGTTAAGACTTCATTTTCAAAAAAGAAATTGAAAGTTAAAGTACAATTAACTGTATAATGAATAATAATTCATAACGTACAGAACGCTCATTCATGTCCATTTACGAGTACACACAAAAAAAGTATTCAGCTCTTCATTTAAAGGTTCTTTTGTTGGGTAGTTTCCAACACCGTTGGATTTTGTGACAGGTATAGTGTCAAAAACTTTTCAAAAGCCATAATCAGTCAAAATACTTACGTTATATTGCAAAAATACCTTATTTGTGTTAAAAAGGTGATTTTTTTCAGATATTGCAGTCGCTAGATAACATATTATATGCAAAATATTACTAATTGAGAATTAGAAGTTTAGAAGGAAAAAAATGTTTAAAACACATTTTGGGTAAAAAAGTGACTTCCCATGGTAACAATAAGACACGTTTGTACTATAGGACCCATTTACACTATAGGGTCCATTATTTTATGTAAATTATCGATTTAATCCATCTAATCTCTAGACTATCGAATATCTTTTCGATATATTTTTTTTTGGGATACCACTAAGTAGATATTTTAAAAAACAGTTTCATTGTATATAATACCTGTTTAGGGTCAGTAAAACAGTTACTAGAACACAAAATGCACCATAACATCCAGTTTTGTCCAAGTAATTTCAACAATTATGTATTCATCTCATTCTTTTAAAATGTATTAATTTTTGGTATAATTTAAATATGATCTGTCAATCGATTCGGCTTCTACATAAACAGGAGACGTTAAAACGGGTATATTCGTAAGAATTCTCACGCAGGAACACACAGACACACGTACACACACTGATATTATCGGAAAACGTCAAAATAAAACCATTCTAATGTCAAAATGATCAGAAAGCCTAATGAATTTCAAAATGAAAACGAATGATCGTCGTCAATTATAGATTTCAGATATTATTTGAGATTTTGAAAACTTAGATGACATTAAAAAGAAAATAAGTTTTTAAACTATATGATTTATATTGATGTAGCTTCTCCACCACGGATGTGTCAAGTTCACAGAAGGGGTTCTTGAGGATTTTGGTCATAAAGATTTGGTCATAGGCATATAATCAGGAGTTGAATTTTCTTTATGAGCAAAATTTTCAAGAACCCCGTCAGTGATATATGATTTATATTTTTACAATATTTTTGTTGTTTTTAAAATATTTTAATTTTAATATTTAGATTTTATTTGCGTAAGTAGTAGTAAAACTTCTATTTCAAGTTTTTGACGGATTTAAACATTTTACAAATGTTGTTTGCTGTTTGGTGAGAAATCAAAAGTTTGTTACCCCATTTCAAATTACACTGTTTCAATCTTTAATTATTTTTATGCTTAGATTAAGTTAAGCTTAGTTAAGTTAAGCTTTTTAGTTTTTAGGTGTTATTGGATAATTTTAAATTATCCGCTTTATTACCCATAATGTGATTATAGATTTAATTTTTTTTTCTCTCCTAAGCTACTTACTCTAGAAAGTTGACATTTTGCAGTTAATATGAAACTAATATTAATAGAAAATGAAAAAAAGTTTCACAATTTCTCAAAGGATATGAAGGTCAGTTTTGCATTGAAAGTTAGAAATTATTATGATTGAATCAGGTAGCTCATGTCAGGAAATTTAACAGATTAAAATGAAAGTAAACAATAATATAGCTCCTTATAGAATGTTTAATTGGATATTTTTTTTTCAGAATTCACTTAACAAAAGTGGTTTGGTATTCTTCAACGTTAAAGGGCTTACTAGTTAGTAATTTCATTAATTTAGGAATTATTTTTTGTTGAACTGTGACCACTAACTTTTTAAACTTTATCATATTCATTTTAATAAATATTCAAATATATTCAAATTCATTTAAAATTAAGATATAACAGAAAAAAATCACTTGTAATAATGGCAAACCGACCATTTGTTTAATTTGTTTACAATTAATTACAATTTTTTTCAGAACTCAAAGCTATTTTTTTAAACATTTGTTTTTAAAAAACTTATGAATGTCTCTTGAATCAGTTTTAATTTGACAGTTATATATGAACAAAATTTAAAGATATTAAAGCGGGCATTATGTTGAGTATATATTTCAGTGTATGTTCATTTGTATGAGTCCTTTGGTAAAGGACATTATGTTAGGAAAAGTATTAAGTCTCCACACAAAAATATTTATTACAAGAAGCTAAACAACGCGTTTCGAACACTTGATGTTACCTGAAGAAGAACATCAAGTGTTTGAAACGTGTTGTTTAGTTTCTTGTAATAAACATTTTTGTGTGGAGACTTCAATACTTTTCCTAACATAAGTAAATACCTCACTATAACATATTGCGCAGTTAATGAAAGGACATTACGTTCTTTTTGCTGTACGTAACAGTTTGTTTCAATAATTTAGTAAGTGTGAATATATGGGATATGTACATATATCCAGATATAAATTTAGAATGTAAGTATGGTATGACTTAAAATCATTGTTTAAGTAATAATTTCTGAATTAATACATTTAAAAAATGATATTTCGTCTTTTAACATGTACAGTCTTTCTTTGTTTAATTTACTCTGTATATAAAATATAGAGTAATAAAAGTATTGCGATCGGATCAAAGTTTTTGAATCTAGTTTTTAACAGAAACATACGTCTTGAAATCCCCTGAGATCAATAAAATAAGTTTTGCAAATTGAACTATCTGGAGTTCTGTGTCTTTGCGCGTGTTGATTAGGAGCATATTTAAAACAACAACTATAAGCATTACTTTTCATATTATATCTCTGAGAGGGAACAACAAGCTAAGATTTTTTCTTTGAATAAAAAAAAATTTAAAATTGTGAAACAAATAAAAAAATTTTGCCAAAAAAAATTTGTTCATAAAATTTTGATTTAGACATCTGTAAATTTGGCTTTCTGTTTTACATTTAGAAATATAGATAATCTGAGATTTAATATATTGATAAAATGAGATTTAAAGAGATATTGTCGTTCAGGGTAAAAAGTTGTTAAAAATGTTTCTAATGTTGGTAAAAGAACTTTTAGATGATTTTTGTTAATATTGATAAAAATATTAAACAAAAGGCAGGAAAATATATATAATAAACAATATTAAATTGAATTTGTATTGATTTAAGAGAGATATAGTGGGAATCAGAAAAAGAACATTTCTTTGGAAAATACAACTATCGCTATCCTAACAAATGCGCAACCCTTATTATATGTAAACCGAAATGAAAGTTGTCTCCATTTCACACCATATATTTATTGTCATTTATATTCTAAATTAAATATGAGAAAATGAATGTATTGCATTAGAATTAAAATCTTGAAATCAAGTTTTCAACTTATAAACATTTTGAGGTCCCCCCTATATGTAATAAAATAAGTTTTGCAATATTTCCTAGTCTGTGTGTTTGTATATACAAGCGCAAGAAATCTCAGAAATGAAAAAAAAATATAATCACCAAATTTAATATTTAAGTTACTGTTATCTCTGAGATGAAACTGCCATCTCGGTACCAAAAGTATAGTTTTTTTTTCAAATACGGTTTTTCGTTTTGACTATTTACTTCAGATTTAATATACATAGAATGAAACTTGCACAGATATTGTTCCTAAGGGTGAAAAATTTACAAAACTCTAATGATTAAAAACGATTATTAGATAATTTTTGTTTGCATCAATTAAAAGATTAAACAAAAGACAGTTTAATATTCTTAAATAGTCTTAAATGAATAAGTCAAATTAATATTAAATTGCATCGAAAATGTTCAAAATGCAGTAAGAGAGTAATCAGTGAAAGAACATTTCTTTTGAAATTAATAAGTACAAAAAGCACCAATAAGATCTATTTTGGTAGAACTAGCACGCCCTAAGATATCTGCTATCTGCTAACATAGTATTTATGTTTATAATTACGTAAATTAAAGTCAAGAGTGACACTCAAGTTTTGTAAACCAAAACTACGTTACTACAAGTACACGACAATACTATGCAGTAATTCGATTACTTATAGTAAAGTTAAAGTTGGAGTGTAGACCACTCCAGATTATTTGATATTATCATAAGTGTTTACACTTAATATCTCAAGTGTTTGGGTGGGTTTATGTGTATCCAAAAGTTTATGAACAGGCTGTATGAACATTGTTTGCGATTTATCCAAAAAATTAATACTTATAGTATGGTCGAACTAAATAGTTTTTGAGCAATACTTTTTATCATAGTATAATATAATATAGTTATTATTATATTGTATAGTATTTTTGATAGTTTTGATATAGTTTTTTTATAGTATAGTAGAGTTTAGTATAATATAATATGTTTAAGTGTAATAGAATAGTTTTTGAGTATAGTTTTTGAGTATAAAGTCACTTTTTTTTGCCTTTATAGCGATTTTAAACCCAATTTTTTTCTTCTAAACTACTTACTCTAGACAGTTAAAATTTTGGAATTAACATACATTTTGAACAAAGAATAGCTTTAATTGATGAAAACTTCAAAATTTTTGAATAACAAATATTTTCGTTTTTATATGAAAAAATGTAAACTTTTCCATAATTTTGTCATCTATAAACTATTTATATGATCTCAGTTACTCCGTTTATTAGTACTATAATAGAATTTTAATAGAATTGAAAACAAAAGTGGATAAAGTCTGTTATATTTTTGGTATAAATGATTCAGAGGAGAAATGCATTGTAGCACTCTTTATTATATCAGAATATATTAAATTTCATAAAATAATAAAACTTTGTATAAATAATCTACTCAAAATTAGTATATTAGAGAAAAATCTCATGCAATTTTTGTCAATTGCAAGAAGCAATTACACGTCCTAAGAACAAAAACTAGTCTTGGAATATTGACAACCCTCAAATTATGGGATTTATTTGCATTAACTTATCACATTTTTGTATCAAAAACCAGTCGAAGGAATTAAATATCATGTATTATTTTTTTAAAAAAAACATTAAGTGCTTAAAGAGTTAATTTTATATAAAAAAAAATCAACTTTACTATAAATAAACATAATATCCAACGTGTTCACAATCAGTTGGATATTGGTTTTATTTTAATGTGACCATTCTGTTGAAATTATATCATACCGCTGGTAAATTATTTTATAATTTATATATAATTAATTTAATGATTTTATTTTTTTTTATTCTGACAATGATCATTTTTTCAGTTATAACAAAACTTATATTTCTTGATCTTGAACAGGGATGGCAAACCTTTTTGAGATGTGGGTCAAATTTTCTTCATATTTTTCTAGTATTAGCTCGCAGGTCACTAATGCTCATTTGCATCAGATAAGTTTAAAAGTTCATAATTTAATATTTTTAAAACTAAATATCTTTCAAATTCAAGTGTTTTAACTAGTAAAAATGGCCGTGGTTTGACATTTAAGCATTTTTAGTGGTGTTAAAAATTCTAACAAGTTCTAACAAGTCTAACATGTAAAACGCGATAAATGTTTGAAAGAAATAACAAAAATTACATACAATATATATGATGAAATACTATTTATTAATATATAATATATATATATATACCAATTAAAAGAAACGGTCCAGCGGACTTTTTTAAATAAAATAAATTCAAAACGAAGGAAACACACAGAAAGACACAGACATAACTCACATCGATATTTCGACCATCGTCGTCATCAGGAGGTGTGAAGAGCGAAGAGTCAGGTCGCCGCCCTGCCTTCCTGCGGGACTCTTCGCTCTTCGCTCTTCACACTCCTGATGACGACGATGGTCGAAAATATCTATGTGAGTTATGTTTGATTTCTTGTTATTCTCGTTTTGATTTTATTTACTTGAAAATTTACTTGTTTCATTTTTATTTGGTTTATCATTATAATAATATATATATATATATTATATATATAAACAACAAGATTTAACGGTAAACAAGTGAAATAAAAATCAACCTCTAAACCCCGGTAAAAAATCAGAAAAATGACTATGATGTTTCAGCCAAAACAACTGGTCTTCCTCAGAATCAAACTAATGCCGATCAGGTTGTTTTAATTGAAATATCTTAGTCACTTTTCCGATTTCTTACTGTTGTTTAAACGTTGATATATCAATCAATCATATGTGTAACAAAATTGATTATAAATGGATTTAATCAGAAATCTGTTTTTGTTTATTTTCAGATAGTTTTTTTAATATTAGCTTCATATTTAATGTTCATTTCTTTAACACATTTTGCAGTTAATTCCCTGTCAAATCTATTTCTACTAGAACATTGCCATGGAAGTCTCTTTCACAAGCATAAATGAACATGTCCTTATAAGAGTGTTTTTTATCTGAAGAAATTACTTTAAATATAGTTATTTGTTATGGCATGTCAATTTTTTTTTTAAGAAGTAAATAAACTTAGAGTAAAATTATACATTTTATTTGATATTTTGTAAACACTTTTGCTTTATTTCAAATACTACAAACGCATTTGTCCTCATTTGGGTAACTTTAGAACTGTAATGATCAAACTGAAGGTTAGAGACAGTATTTAAATTGATTTTGCTTCAATGGAGTGCTTGAAAAAAAAATACGAATAGAATATAAATTATGCATAAAATTTAGAAAATCAAGATAAACCCGCATAAAGAAACAAATGCTTGCCAAGCAATCGTGGGTCAGTAAAAATATTGCGTAGGTCAGTGTCTGACCCACGGGTCATAGGTTCACCATCGCTGATCTTGAACAATCTGCTATGTTATTATTACTAGGATTAAAATGGTATCCTGAAACTCATCAGGCTTACGC